>JAMWBK010000005.1:2065000-2665000 GCA_029953675.1 Rhodosorus marinus
TTCGAGTAGGCTTTGAAATTATTTCTTCCGGTTTTAACCACACATTTGAAATCGTATGCCTTCCGCCTTTAACCACAGTACGTTAGGGTCCAGTAGATATTTCGGGTTAAATAACCACGAAAAAAAAATGGGGTAGAAATTCAAATATCTTCCGTAATACCTTCGCCATCGACGTCAAAATTTAAATTTGATGATTTTGACCAATCTTAACGAGATCCTCGCGATTAGCCGCAACTCTGCAATGCGCTGTTACTACTGTAACCCAACCACGGCTTGCAGATTTGAGGAACATGCTATCGAATCCCAACAACAATCAGACGCTCTGTTTACAGAGATCACCCTGACCCTCCCACGTCTAAGCTCCACTCTACCAAACCGGCATATTTTATGTCACTCTGGGGCGCGGGTTGCTTGACCCGTAGCTTGGCTCTGATGCTTCCATATCGCTGAATTCCGTGTACGGCATTTCTGGTTCCCAAGATCACACTCAACCTCCTCAAGCTACCTCCACAGTGCAAAACAAATGGTACAGCTTATCGAGTTCCATGTAACCTTGGCAGACCCGCTCGACCAGGAGCTAAATTTGAGTTCGGTGCTGTGCGCTCAATTCATTTTAGGGCAGCGATTTGCGATCGATGTGAGGGTGGCCTCGACTATCGTAACCCTTGCAAGCTAGACACCTTCCCCACAAAAAGACACCAACGGCTATGCATCGAAGCACGCTGAGCGCTGGAAACATGCCCACTACAACCAGGCGACGGCGCCTCAGAGCATCCGGATGTCACATAGTTCATTCCGATTACTTTCGAAACGTTCGTTAGGGCTGCCAGATCACCGAGGAATTTCTGCGAGAAGGCTGTGGTCACATGCGGGCCAAGCCGGACGAGCTGAGCAACGTGCCGGGTTCATATCAACAGAACACTTTGGGGCAGGAACACAGAGCTTGCCTTAGCGTGTGGATCAGTCGGACCAGCCACTGATTCCTGATTTTTCTGTTTTATCGTAGCTAGAACCCCGAGGTGCGGGGTTAAGTCCAAGCTTTTTCACTAGATAGTGATAGAACTAGTGCGCTGTACTAGGCAGCTCCCCAGTAAAGTTTACGGTTACGTGTACAGCATTTTGGTTCCCAAGATCACACTTAACCTGCTCAAGCTGCCTCCACACTACAAAACTCATGAAACTCGTCAAGTTCCATCAACCTCCTCCAGCTACCTCCACATGACAAAACAAATGAAACCCGTCGAGTTTCATCAGCCTCCAACAGCTGCTCCACACTACAAAACGAAGGAACCTCGGCGTGTTCCATGTTGACAGACCCGCTGCTCAACCAGACTAAAATTGAATTCGTTGCCGATACCGAATTCAATAATTCAATCTTGCCACCCAGAGATCGACCTGAACCTGCTACTTCCAAGCTCGTCTTCTCATGAGCTGAAACGTTTGCCAAACCCAAACTCAGTTGAAGCCTGATTGTCGGTAAAAACCCTATCTCATCACACACACTCATTCAGTCATGTGAAATTCAGGTTTATAGGTGCCTCTACAAGGCTGCACCGCATTTCTAAAAATAGATATACGAAAAATGAATATGATTATGTGGAACAATCAAGATGACCGCGTTTCTCTTAAAAACTCCTAAAATAGGGGTGGCGCGTGTTCCGGATTTAAATTATAAATAAATCTATGTTTTGAATAGTTGGATGGCAGAATTCAACAATGCACCAACCGCTCCCTGTACGCACTGCACTTACCTAGACACAGACGAAATAACAGCTACTTATACCATCGACTGTACAAACGGAAGCAACCACCGGTGGACGTACATGGGATAAATCTAGCGGGAGCGTAAGCTAGAGTTCACATCTTAACTGAAGGACACGTTACGGGCGAGAGATTCGGCTTTTCCCTAGAAGAGTGATTTCAGTGGGACGAATCGCGAGAATGGTACAAGTAAGGAGGAAAGAGCGAATGGAAGAGGGTATTGACCACATTGACCACAACCGGAGCCAGTTGTTGAGAAGAACGTATTGAGGACTGGAGACTGACGACGAGGTGTTAATAGCTGCTCTTGACTGTCAATGGCTCTAACTATGAGCCTCTGCCTGGTGCCCGAACAGCCTTTGTATGTCGATATGAAATTGTTATTCACGAGTTCATGTGACAAGTAGACGAAACCTACCAGTGATAATGCTCACCCCAATATCCATTAGTGCTCACAAACCCTAAGACTTATCGCCTCTCGATGAGTAGAAGTAGAAGGTGAAGTAAACAAAAAATCCATGAGAAGTAGAGGGCAACCCTGACGTGATGTATTCAGCACGACAAATCCAGAAGCAAGGATCCAACCTACGACTTAGGGATGTCACCAACGACCCTGAAAAACACGAAGTTGAGTTAGCGAAAAGAGCCTCGAGATGTAAGCCCTGAAGCAAAATGGATCATTTCCAAGCCATCCTGACCACCAAGATATTCAACTCCCTAGCTAGCCTATAAAAAGGGTTCAGGACACACCGACCCTGAAGTCTCGAAAAAGCACGACATCTCACCATGACCCTGAGGCATAAATGAGCCCCATCTCATGAAAACGACCGCTACCCTGAGGCAATAGTGTCCTATTTCTCGTATAGGCCAAGGACACACTCAATGACACTCCAACCCTGAGGCATATACTGAGCGAAGACGAGAACTGGACGACAACCCTGAAGCATAGAACCCGAATGGTAAGAACACCATACTCTCCTGAGTTATGGTCCTTTCTCCTAGGCTCAACCCTGAAGCAATAATATATGTACCACAATAGTCCCACAATTGGGAAAGTGAACTTCTGAGGAGGATTCCGGCCGGTTGTAGAACATCAACAGGAGCCCGTGAACACTGGCGACTAAAACTCATACCAGAAACATTGAAATCCTGGGTGCTCTATCTAGACAGCACTTCAACATAAAACCTTTCGGGGGGCTTTCGTCTGCTCTCAACCGTTCCAATAGAGCCAGGGTCCACCGGCTTCAAAGAAGATTTCCCCTGCAACGTCTCCTTAAACAAAACCCAGCCTGCTCAGGCACAGCCGTATCGTAGATGCGGCTCAACTGAAAATACTCCGCGGGTTGGTGCAATCCAAGATGTGAATCACGCGCCGAACACAATCATTGGTGGTTTTTGGAGCTTGTCACATCATCCTTGGCCCTGAACAGGCTGCTACTCAAGTCGTTAATCTCGCAGTATCTATACAATCCATCATAAATTCGACAACAAATGATCCGTCAAGAACACAATGATCAGTAGAAAAACGTCGCAGAAGTGAAGTACGACCCGATTCGAGACTCGCCAAGCCTAGGTAAGGCGTAGGTAGTAAGGTTAAATATGCCTTTGCTCGCGTTTCTGAGGCAACACTGCTGACAAAACCAATTCTATCATCTATAACCCTGATGGGTCCGGTAGTAAGGTTAAATATGGATTTGCTCGCGTTTCTGAGACAACACTGCTGACAAGACCAATTGTATCATCTAATGATTGGTACTAACCCTGAAGTACCAATGATTTTCCATTCGTCGCTCGCGCTGTAGTATTGTACTACACCAACCCTGAGGCAAACACGGGATTCAGCAAACAATAATCTACGACGCTCGCTACGATGGGGAGAACAAAGCAGTGCGCTCCGCACGACTTGAAGAAGATTTTCGAGTAGCGCAGTCACCAACTCAACGTGCGAGCCATTTAGAACTTGAGCTGGAAGAACAGTTATAGCCAACATGAGCCCAAACGCCGACAACTAGTTCTTGATCAATCTCTCCGAAGTGACTGTCCTGGTTGTAATTGAATATCATCTGAAGTTGTTGTCTTTCTTTAGTAGTGTTGGTGTGTATCCCGAGGGGTCATCTCTAGGGCTCTTCGTTTCTGAATACACCGTAAACCTGAAGCAGAACAACTTCCAAGTTTGTGCCGCTCACCAGTCCAATTTTCCCGAAGTCTCGGATACGAGGTTAAATTGTGAGTGCGATTGATTCGCGGCTATACCGTCTGGGGCGCAGTACCTGGTCTGTACAGACGGGTTTGTAAGGACGGTGGTTCAGCTGTATATGATCGGAGGTTGAGCTGTAGATACATGAGATGTTCTTGAACTCCTTTCACGCTTGGTATTCGTTTTTCTCTTTGATGAGAGGGATAAACTCCCAGCAGAAGGAAAGCAGTACATACAAAGATTGCCGTGAGCCGTCTTTGTCTCAGGATGCCGAAGAAGTCGAAGAGTAAACCCTCGTTAGGACAATCGTTGATTTCTAATTCTGGGGCGGTAAAGAGCGGGAAACTAAGCGGGCGTGGTGAGAGGCGCGAACGCGGGAAGAATCGTCATGACGTTTCGGATGGAGGTGGTGCGACCTCTGGACAGGGCTTCAGCTCTGTCCTTGAGGTTTCGGATCTTGCTGAGATTATGCATGATGCTGAGCTTACAGGAAGGGATTTCACCCCACAAAGACGACCAGTGCTTGTCAATGAGAGCCAGCCCCAACCAGCTTATCGTTTGAAAAGTAGGAACATTGCAGAAGCGCTCGACGTGCTTCGCCTGCCAAGGCGTCCGAATTGGTCTCCGAAAATGACGTCTGCGGAGCTAGAAACTGCGGAAAGGAATACATTCCTCGGTGAGAGCCTTTTTACATTGCAAAACCCTTCAGATTGCTCCAAGAGCGTGCATCTGACTGTGACTTTCTCGATAACTTGTACTCCTTTTCTAGAGTGGAGGCGCAACCTTGCTTCCGTAGAAGATCGACGCGACATACAGATGACACCCTTTGAGAAGAATTTGGAGATATGGAGACAGCTGTGGCGAGTCATCGAAAGGTCTGACGTGCTCGTCCAGATCGTCGATGCTCGAGATCCGCTTCTTTTCTACTGTCCAGATCTTGATGTGTATGTGGATGAGCTCTCGACTGCAGAACGAACGAAGGAACGCATGCTGGTTTTGAACAAGGCGGATTTGCTCTCCGAACCAGTCAAGCACAAATGGAAGACCTACTTTGACAAGATAGGGGTTCGAGTACTTTTTTTTTCCGCCCAGCAAGCGTCGGAGGAGCAAAATCAGAATTCAACGGTTCCGAGCACTGATGAGCTCTTCATGACGTCGAAGGAAATGGTGGAGGACTCTACTGTCTCAACAGCGAAACGCGTAAATATAGTGGACGGGGATTTATTGGAAGAATCGCCCGCAGTTGCGGTGTTGAGTCGCGACATGCTTATCGATGAGTTTCGCAAACTGAAACCTAGTTGGAAGGCTGAGGAAGTTAATAGGAAGGTGGATGAGGGGATCTCACTTGCGCCTGCTGACACCAGAGTTGTTGTCGGAATGATTGGGTATCCAAACGTCGGCAAGAGCTCTACTATCAACTCAATCATGGTGAGCCTACGCAGTAGAACACGTGGACAAACAACGCTGGGGAGGGGTTGGAAGTTGACGTATTGCTGACTATGAGGTGTCGCTTATACTTTAAGGGGTCGAAGAAGGTATCAGTCTCCTCCACTCCAGGAAGGACAAAGCACCTTCAGACGCTTCTCGTCGACGATGAGGTTATGCTCTGCGATTGTCCCGGCCTCGTGTTTCCAAACTTTGCGTCCTCCAAGGGTGAGCTCATCACCCGTGGTGTGCTTCCCATTGACCAAATGCGTTCTTCAGCGGCCGCGATGGAAATCGTGTGCAAGACAATCTCGCGTTCCGAGCTTGAACGCGTCTATGGGATCAATCTCGAGTCTGACGTACGTGCTATTGCCATCCATATCGAGTTTTGAATTGATTGTGGATCTAAGAACTGATGTCCCTTCATTTTAGGAGCAAGCGGATTTGGAGCACACTGTAGCAGAGGAGCTGCTGGATGTTCACGCGCGGGCTCGAGGATTTCGCAACAAGCACGATCAAGCTGACCGTCAGAGGTATGCACTCTTTGGACATTTCCTTGTTGAGTATTTTCAGCAGGACAATATTTTTATACTGTGTTTTTTGGTGTGGGCTTCGACATGACTGCAGGAGCGCAAGAGTGATCCTCAAGGACTACGTGAACGGGAAGCTCGTTTATTGCACTCTTCCTCCGTATGATGATGCTGGAGGAGAAGGTAGACCTCCCGAGCGTCCAACGAACGCAGGAACATGACCAGCCAATGGATGGATGCACTATGCCTTCCATGACTTTTGCTTCACATTCTGCACCCGCGAATCTGCTCGAAGTCGGCCAGAAGATGTTTGCTCTCTTTGACTACCGCGATACATTCTACAGTCAACCGAAGCCTCGAGCTCAGTGGATTGTGGTCCTCGTCAGGGGCCCACGTCAGTTGGACTTTCGGGCTCCATAATCGAAGCTCGAATCCGACTATGTGCATGGCAACGCTGAAGGCATCGAGCTGCTTGCCCTGCCGTCCTCACGGGGTTCGCTTTTTCTGAATCGTGCTAGTTCCAGAGCCTAATGTCGGCTGTGATTTCGTCCGGGCAGTGTCGCGTTGTACGGAGGACAGCCGACACTAGTCCAGCTCATCCCAGATTTCTGGATCGTCGTCGATATCTACCCATTTTCTTCTGCTCTGCTGCTGTGGAAACATGGTAGCTTGAAATCCTCCCTCGACTCCATAGACTTCTCCCGGCTTCTTTCCCCAGCCGAACAGTGCCGGGTTTCCTCCTACAAGCGTAAAGTCAGAACCGTTGGGGAACGAGGGCAGCTTGAGTTTGATCCTTTCCACTTCCTGAAATATTCAGAACAGTAAAAGAGTACTCCGGTTATCAGTAAGCCTCATTCCGAGAGTATTCTGAAGGCATGGCACAGTGGCATCTCTTAGACTTACCTCCGCTGGTAAGCAGTTTCCCACAACATAGTGAAAAGCCCCTCCGAAGCGACGGGCGGTGACCTTCGGGACACCCAAAGAAATTAAAAGGTCTGGCTTCAAAGACAGCCCTCTCCACAAGTCCTCATCCTTTGGACCTTTAGTCAAGTGCCAGCCGGTTGGAACGTCGATTGAGACCGTGGGCCGTTCGCTGTTTGCGATCTGTGAGGCAGGGAGGAATGAGGAAGAGTGTAGAGCAGCTCAGATAGCCGGCAGGTTAGTAGAACCCTCAAAATTGCTGCGCTCATCTGCTACCTTCTCAATGACACTCATATAGGCTTGGTCCAGCTCGTTGTTGTCGTATTCCACGCCAACCATGGCATCGATGTAAAAATTGAAGTGGGCATCAATTGGACCAGGCACAAAATCCAGATACTTGAGCCCAGCGTCGCGCACCATCTGTTCATCGAAATCCCTGACAGCAGAGGTGTACAATTGATTTGTCATTGAGAATCGCCTACGCGTTTCGAAGGTCGGCCTTTTCTGTAGCAGTCGTGAGTACTTACGGATTGTCATCACAGGCGAGTACAGTCATTTCAAAACCCATCTTGCTCAGCTCTTCCGCAGCACGAAATCCTACAGTTCCCTTATCTCCCGTACCGCATATGGCTATTCCTAGAGGATTCGCAGGTTCTGGAAAGCAGTCTGCGATAACCCTAGCGCTGGAAGTGCCGAACCGCGTCATCAGCGCCATTTTACCCCCTTCATACTCACTGTAAACCTTATCCAGTAGTTCCTTCGCGTCTTGAATGCTTGCAAACTGTTCCAGAGACTCCTCCGGCTTGTCTGCGCTCATTCGCACCGAACAGGTCATCCGCCGTCTCAACTTGACCTGCGCCAAACCCAGGCCATCAACAAACACATTTACAAATCCCATCGTGTATATGAACAAACCAAACACGGAAGAAGATAAGATTGACACTTTGTATGTACCACAGAAGCAGCGGCGTCCCCCGAAGTGAAGTACCGCTGTTAATTTCATAGCAACATCTGGCCATACATCTTCAGGGTTATAACTTCATTTTTCCATAGTCGTTAGGCGCTTGGATTTATGGACTTCAGGATTCTTTTCAGACCCTTCAAGCGACTATGCCATCGCTTCAGGGTTCCAAGCAGAATACAAACGGGGAAAAGTCTAGCCTTAGGCTTGGAGGCGACGAGAAATAGGGTCAGTGTAGACCCGCTTCAATAGTCCCCACATCTCTATGTTACGAGTTGCACGTGGAAACTACTTCAGGGTTACACGAACTGGGTTCGCGATCCATCTCGTTCTTCACCTGGTTTTCCATTGTCTACAAAGGTATTGAAAAGTACAAAACAAACATTCTGCCTCGATCCTTTCTCGGCGGAAACAGGGCTTTATGCATATAAAATATTTTTAACAAGCAGCTTCAGGATCGTAGCCACAACGCAGAATCGTACATCTTGCTTCAGCAGAGGAAAACTGTGTTCTCCATGCTTGTGGGCTTAGACAATACTTGATCTACCTCCTCAGCGTCGTATAGTGGTTTTCAGGGCCGTGTCGCGCATATCTTCTGCCTCAGGGTGGGAATACTCCTGATAATACTCGGGTCTGAACTATTGTTGCACTCTCGTACGCGCACTACCTGCTTCGATACATGCAATCCGTGCATCTACGAGTAAGTTTCGGATTTTAATCCATAGTATACTCCTGCAGATGTTTATACTGGCAAATTCCGATACGGCAACTCATCCGCCATATCACGCGGTCCCATAACCCTAAACTGCTGCTTCAGAGCTGATAATTGAGGTGTGAACTTTGCTCTGGAATTTGCGAACAACTCCACCTTTACAGAGGGTCGGCCATCTCTGGTCACCTTTCTCCATGTCGGCGCTGCTTTGGTACGAACAATCTCAGACAGGAATATAGGACTCGACGCGAGTTCTATCTCCATATCCGAACGAGTTCAATCTATCAGATTTTTCAGCAACCATGTTGGCACAGCTTTTGCTATTGAGTGGATGGAGCTGTTCGATCGTATGAATTAATTTCAGTGCTCGGCAGCATTTTCAAAGTCTGGCTACCCACACCTGCAACTGTTCATGAATTGCGGACGCAAGGCTTCGGGAAAGATGCGTGACTTTGAGCGTGAGTATTCGTGATCCTGATAAGTTCCAGTTGGCCTGATGATGAGCACGCTTCAGGGTGCTTGGATGAGTGTACTACTTGTCAGGAGGTGACAACGGGTTTGGAGGCAAGTGAAGCAATCCGGCGGTTTCAGTTCCAATCTAGGCGAGGGGTAAAGTGCAGGGTCGCCTGCGCTTTAGTATTAATGGAAACCAAGGCGGGTGATTCCGAGAATTCAGGACAAACGAACTTCACTACTTGGTCCAAGCGATGGAGAAGGACTACACAATGGACTCTATCCTGAGGGTTCAACAAGACCAGGAGGAGTCAGGAACCAGTAGAGGAGACGGTGTTCTTCCTGCTGGAGGACAGTATGAACCCAGCGAGCACGCCATTTCGGACGCTGGTGGTCTCGAAAAAGTACGTCAACGGTCACTACCTTTGTCCAGAATTTCATCCCATTGCTAACTGCTGTGCGCACCCACGTCGACTTTGAGCAATGCCAGGCCGAGAGGAAAGAGCATGACCTCATCTCCTATGTGTTGGAAACAGTGGATTCCGGGACGTGTATCGTTCAAATTCCTACTTCGCGAGTCGTCACTTTGGCCGGACAGTGCGTCATCGAGATCCTAGAAGGGACTATCAGAATCTGCGGTCTTTGCATGGTGGCCTCGCCGAAGAAATATCGAGTGTATTCATACCCATGGACTCAATATCTTGTGCAAATCGAGAGCTTGGATTCCAGTGCATATGGAGAACTGAGAAAGGAGGAAGATTCGCGCGCAATGAATTCCAAAAACGCGCAAACGCTCGACGGTAGTGTTCTTAGGGTTTCCTCTTTGGTGAGTGAGCTATTCCCCACTCTTCGGAATATTTCCTAAACTGAGAATACTCCTATTGGACCGAACGGGAAGCGGGTGCGAGCTCCAGATCGAATAACTGCAATACCCAACAGTATCGAAGCAGTTCCTGGGCTTTTCTTGCTCAAGCCTCAAGGGGACCATGGCAAAGGACTACCACCGTATCTTGAGATATGGAATGAGTGGGAGCATCTTCTTCATGAGATACGAGAAGCTGGAAAGGTGAGACAATTACCGTCGCTCCCGTTCACGTCGGAAGCTTGCAGTCGGAGCTCACTCTTGAGTTTGTTCCTCCATCGCCGATGCGTTCGTGCAGGATTCCAGAATTATTATCGTTGGTTCTAGAGGGGGTGGCAAATCCACGCTTGCACGATGCTTGGGAAACTACGTTGTTGAACAGTTCGGGAAGGCGCTCTACCTGGAAACGGACTTGGGCCAGCCAGATAAGGTGAGAGTGACGCTAAGGTTGAAGTTTGTCGCATTGCACTGATGGGAGCAAGCTCTGCCAAAATTCGGTAGGCACCCCCAGGAATGCTCTCACTGCTCGAGCTTCGCGGAGTTGAGTATGGATCGCCAATGTCGCCACTGGATGAGTCCTCAGCAGCTGTTGTAAAGTCCCTTTTTATTGGACTTACTTCGCCGTCGGGAGATCCAGACGCTTATTCAGCTGCGAGTGTCACACTGGCGAGGTATGCTAGAACCTCTGCACAGGGTACACCACTCATTGTGAACACGCATGGATGGTTCAAAGGGATGGGTTTGGACTTCGTCAGTTCGATCGTCAAATCTGTAGACCCTACGATTGTCGTCTATATGGAACGGAATCAGAATCCTGTCGGATCCTCTGAGATGCCAGAAAAACTTGTAAGGGTCCATCCACATCGTCGTTGCCACCAACGTATTGTTTTAGTCTAACTTGAAGCATGTCGCCTCCCTGTGCTCTGAAACAGGTGAAGGATTTGAACCAGGATACCTGCACTGTTCTTCGCGTAACCTCTGCGAAGACGTCCCACCCGGATCGATCTGGGAGGCACCTTCGCGAAGACCGAATAGCATCCTATTTCGGAAAAGAGAGCCCGACATATTGCGTTCCCTACAAGTCAGTCAAGACTTTTTTCATTGACGCAGAAGTATGGCGGTCACTTGCAAGCGCTTGTTCGGGCTGTACTCCTCTATGCGCCTGATTTGGATTGCTCTATGGACCTCACTTGTTCAGGTGCCGGAGTCGCAAAAGTTTGTTGCGCTCAACGGCTCGCTCGTCGCTCTCTGTCAGTCAGATCCGGCGGAGCCACGACCACAGATTTGGCCATGTTTAGGTCTTGGCATCGTTCGTGCAGTTAGCCCCGAAGACGAGATGCTATTTATTTGCGCGTCAATATCAGCGGACTTGCTGCGATCAGTAGACGCCCTAGTGCTGAGCCGGTTCATTCAGATACCGACGGCGACAATGCAGCGATACGGAGAGCAAGGGAAGTTACCCTACCAGGCGGACGACGTAGTATCGCTCATGTCTGCGACTATGCAAGGCCGCGGCGGAGCACTTAAACGAAAACGACTCTCAGAGCCTTAGCCCAACTCTCGAATTTGGCGAGCCCATATATTATTATTGAACTGTCCAGTGACAGTCTTGCACACCACCAAAAGGCACAGTGTTTACCAACAGGAAACTGTCCGCATTATCTTCGAACTCGAGTGGAAAACGTAGTAGTTCTAGGGTCCACAAAAAAAATAACTGCGAACCTTGGTCAACGTTCGTATTGCGAAGACTCGGGATACCCACCTTGAACCATACTCGAAGATGTCAAAACGGGTTTACCGAGAACGGGCCAAAGATGAAAACTCTGGGATTCGCGAGCTTTTTGTGGTTTTTAGTCAACAGAATTAGGGTAGTCCATGTCCCCATCAACGGAACTCTGGATGCAGCTAGAGGCAAGTCTAGCGTGCGCGCTGTGAAGGGCACTTTAAGGCCTGGCCACCGCGTCCATTACCTAAGACCACTATCGTAGCAGTAGGCCCTCGAAACTCTCTTTCAGACGCTACGGCCAATGTGTCCTACCCGAAGCCAATTCACTTTCACGTCGTTTCGTGCGGTGAGTATTGCTCTTCCTCCAAGACGGAGGCTACAAAAGTGCGTAGAGCTAGCTTCCGTCTTAAGCTGTTCTTCAAGAAGCAACGTCCTTAGTGTGAAACTGTATCGTCTGACCACCTTTAGAGCAAAAACTTTCGGCCATCGGACGAGCTGAGAAGATTGTGTTTAGAGGATGGGCACGGGCTTTGGTTTCGGGCGAGAACAGTGGGAGTTTGTGATTTACTGTATGTGCTAATGAGCTAGGGTTTTCAAAGGAGGGACTCGGATAATAATACGGGTACTATTAGGTTTTCCCCTGATGTTTTGGATTGGAGGGCAGGGAGGGGTACATACTAGAAAAGCAGCTTCGTGATGGTAGATAGACGCCGTCGTGACTCGAGATCCGTTTCTGTATCGCCTACGCGAAATCGTGGAGGACGCGGGAGGGGTAGGCCTTTGTCTGATGAAAGTTCGCTTGAACGGAGTAGATACCGACGGCAAAGGAGAGACTACTCAAGGTCAAGGTCAAGGTCAAGGTCTCCGGTGAGGCAACGTCGGTCCTATGGACGTGGTCGGGATGACCGGAGGGACCAGTATGCAAGAGATTTTGATAGGAATGGGAGGTCTACCTACAGGGATTCAGCACGTCGTCGATCACCGGAAAGAGGAAACCGGTCGTGGGATCAGGAAAAGAGATGGAAGGAGGAAGAGCAGGCGTATAAACCGGAAAATGCAGGGTACGTTAAAAAGAAAAGTAGAAAAAACGATCTCTATACGTTTTGGACCTATTAGCTTTGCGGGAGACAATGTATTTAGAAGTGTTGAGCACTCTCTTACTTGAACCTCTCGTTTTGCTTCTGGTTCCTCCGGTATATTTTAGGGAGACTTTCTTTGAGGCTCGAAAACGGGAGAGAGATGAGGCGAAGATCTCGCCTGTGTGGGCGCGGTCCCCTCTTCCTGATGAGCTTCTTTCGAGCTCGGACGATGACATGAGGTCGAAGAAGAAGAAGAAGAAGAAGAAGAAGAAGAAGGAAAATAAGAAGGGGAAAAAGGACAAGAAGGAAAACAAAGCTAAGAAGGAACGGAAGGAGAAGAAAGAGAAGAAGAAGAAACACGGGTCTTCTTATAAGGACGACTCGAGCTCGCTCTCCGATACGAGCGAGGAGTCCGCCAAGGAGAAGGAGCATGCAGCTACAGAACTTGCAGAGGAAGCAGCTCACAAGGATCAAGGGAAGCTCCCGATCAGTGAGCAGACTTCCAAGCATCGTGATAAGGTTCCTTCATTCGACGAGGCAGTCGGAGAAGAAAGCTCTGAGGAGAGTGAAGAAGAACACTATGGACCCGCTGCACCACAGCGGCAGAATATTATGTCATCCGACTTTGGCAAGAACCTTCTTCCCGGGGAAGGCTCCGCAATGGCGTCCTTTGTGCAGGACGGAAAGCGAATACCTCGGAGAGGAGAAATCGGGCTCAAGAGCGACGAGATTGAGTCGTTTGAGACCGCCGGGTACGTAATGAGTGGAAGCCGAAATCGGAGGATGGAAGCCATTCGAATCAGAAAGGAAAACCAAATCTATTCCGCCGACGAAAGGGCCGCACTGGCCACGTTCAACTACGAAGAGAAGCAGCAGAAGGAGAAAAAGATCCTCAACGAGTTTCGTCGACTGGTTGATAAGAAGCTTGGGGAAACGGATCAAAAGGACTAGCAAGGAAAAGCGCGTGCTGCAATGTACGGACCCTCGGTCACTTGATCCGGAAGTTCTTTACCGAGAGGAGCGGGGACCCCAGGGCGATGTTGCGCCGACATGATGAATGTGGGGGCTTCCGTCTATCCATTGTGTTTGTGCGGGTACGGCACTCTGCTCTGTTGCTCCCTAGCTGGTTGGAATGATCTCATATTGAGGACAACCAAAATATGAGTTTCCGACAGTGATTTCCCCCCTGTATCTGAGTAGTCTGTTCATATGGCGAGGATTCCTTCCACGTGTTTCGGGTACAGTGTATATACGCTCCGTGTTCATGGCACAAGTTTATAATAAAGGTCGGAACTGAGGCTTGACGTGTTGTCCAGAAGAGGAACCTTTCTCTGTAAACCAGTAGGTTCGGCTGCAGATAAGCTACTTGGCGAATGTATTGAATTCTTCCATCTCGGCGTCGTATCGGAGCTTATCCTCAGCCGCGAGTTCAATGTAGTAGTCCTTCTTGTTCTGCTCGAGGTTCGCCCATCGCCTTCCGAGCTCAATGCTGACCTCTGTTACCGTCGCGGAACCGTGCGTGGACATCAGCTCGAACTTGGTGTGCTCTCTAGCGTCGTTGGAGAAGAAGAAGAAGGCAGTCATGTTTCTCTTCGGCATCAGCGCCTTCTCCGCCTTCTTCTTCTGTTTTTCCTCACGCGCCTTGGCTCTCTCTTCCTTTTCCTTCGACAATTCAGCCTGCGAGTTAGCGAAAATCAGAACATGCAACAAAAAAATTCAGTCCGGTTTGGTGGAAGCGATGGCTATTGAGAGGTGCTCCAAACTTCGTACCGCCCTGTTCTTCTTGAACTGAGAAACTGCTACCTCGCTTTCTACTTTTTGACGATAAGCAGACAGAGCCTTTTCCCGCATGAGCTCATACTCCTGGCGTGTGCGCTCCTCCTCAATGCGTTTCTGCTCTGCAACCTTAGTTGCGTAGTCGGCCAGCTCTTTCTCGTACCTCTCCTTGTCCTTGGCGGCAAGAGTGTTCCACTTTTTTGCGCCATTCTTTCTTTTCTGCACCTTGGCCCACTCTTCGCTGACGATCTTGCTCACTTCGGCGAACTCCATCCCAGGATTCTTCGCCTTGATATCACTACGCTTGTCTGCACTGTAACAGACAAACGCGCTCATCGGCTTCTTCGGAGGTTGGATAACCGCCTTAGAAGTCTTGTTCGATGCGGTACTAGGGGCCACAGCTGATGTACCGCTGATTGCCTGCTCGTACAGCTCAAGAGCGGCTTGTGTCTTCAGCTGCTGATTGTAGTACTCAAGTGCCTTCCTCTCCTCCTCGTAGGCAGCGGTTTTAGTCTTGTAGACCCGCATCTCTTCATCATACCGAGCCTTGTCCTGCTCAGCGAGTTTATTGAAGTGCTCGATCTCTTCACTGAAAGCTGGGAGTGCTTTCCAGCGTAGGCCGAGTATCTTCGTCACCTCCATGTGAGATACTTCCGGATTTTCGCTCTTCACTTTCTCACGGTTGGCGCTGCAGTAGTGCATGTACGAGGTGGTGTACCTCCGAGGAGCCTGAATAGCAGGAGCCTGGGGGGCTGTCAAAAGTTCTGGAACCGCTGCGACCGCTTTCTGGGAGTTTGGTCCCCCCTAGAGTGACAATAGAGGAGGATTCGCAGGTGTCAGAGCGTAGCTTGAGAACTGTGCTGAGAATTAATCAGATAAAAACTCACCGTCTGCTTGTTGGCGTTGATCTGGACACTGTTAAGCTGCTCAGTGAGAGCGGCTACCTGATCCTCGAGTTCCAGAGTTTTGCTCTTCAGCGCCTGGTTCTCCTGCTCCTTCTCCTCAATGCTGCACAATAGTTCTTTTGCCTTGGAGCCCGAGACTGTCGTCTTCTTGGCCTTGAATGCCTCGTCAACCGGTGGAAGCTCGTTAGTATCGACGGTCTGGAGTGCTCCCCGTCGACTCGCGGTCGTCGTTCCTGCTCTACGCGGCATGTTTCTACAAATATATCAGAACTAAGATGTATATTCCACCTCGATCCTGATCAGCCTGATCTATGGACGCGTTGATGATCTGAAGTCAGGGCGTCTTCAGAACGCGAAACGGAGTTTACGATTGTGACTTTATACCCTTCTTCTCATGTGAGGGACGCGAGACTTCCAAATATCCGCACTCACATGCATTGATCGCTGAAAAGCTGAAAGCATTACTGTCAGCTTCTGCTGTTTTTTCTTGTATTTTTCTACTAGATCTTAATTCGTAACGGCTAGACGGGGCACCAGATAAAATGCTTCACAAATATGCAGGTCGGGTTTTAGAGTGTGCGACCAAAGCAAATTGCGCCAAGGCTTTTGATGGTGGCCATGATTCTCGGTAGAGTTTCCACGGCCGGGGCTTCAAGATGAATTTTCTAGACCGCGAGAAAGTGGTGTTTCATCGTGGAATACGATGAGGTTGGGGCATCCCTGCCATACTACAAGGCTAAAACATGTTTGATGCAGAATTTGTCCGTAAGCTACTGTGCTTGTTAAGCTATGTGACGCCCACGCAAGCATCCAATCGATTCTCCTTCCGGGAGGGGGAAGAGTAAGACCCACGCATCGAATTTTCTTCAGTTTTCATCAGAATTTAAATATTTGAAAATAACGGCGAAGTCTCCCGAATCATCTGTTAGTGGGTCTATTGTGTGATTAGGTTAATGTATTGTTTGGGTTTATAGGTGCTCGGCATTTGTTCCACAGGTTGTGAGGAGAGTCGCGAGACGTACGTCACGAGTTTTTGACTTGCTGTTCTCAGCAAATCCTCGATGTTCCAGCACAAACGTCCGTCCTAGGTAAAGCTTAGCAGCTATGTTCTTCGTTGAGAAGCGAAAGTTTCCAGCCATTCTTCGGCGTCCTTCAACTGTGTACGGGGGTTTCGAAGCTGCCACTTAATCATCTGGTCAATTGCGATGCCAACAATACGACCTCCACCTATTGAAAAAAAAAACCGTCTCAGCTCCCGCCGAGACTGGTCGCACAGACAAGAAGCAGGAGGGGATCACCTAGCCGCCTAGCAATCACATCTCCTCTCAACAGCGGCTTCATTCCGACCCCTGTTAGGGCTTGCTCTTGCTCAACCATAGCCTGCATTTCCTTTAGCAAAGGGTGTGGCGCGCCAGTTTCAAGCCTCACAAGTGCAAGCTCTGGAACCCAGCTCTGTATCCAAACGCAAGGCGGAGCCGAAGCAGTATGCTATGAGATAATATTCTGGGCCAAATTTGCATGGTGAACGTAGCATACATCACTCTTGCTCTTGTAGAACCAATATTTTAGGTCGTTCGGATCCTCCGGAAGTCCGTTTTCGACCAGCGGAGCCAAGTGCCCAGATCGATGTAGAATAGTAAGTGCAGCTTTGGCAAGGGTTCTGGACCATCTCAACTTCTCAACAATAACCTGTGAATAGGGTTCCCGATGCCTTAGCTTTGCTTGCGATCTTCCGAATTACTTTGCAACATGGACGGTTCAAAGCGGAGGCATACCCGGTCGACTTCATGATGGGAAGACTTAAGAAACGCAGCAGACACCATGGAATTGAGCCTTGCATCTGCAGCTACTTCCTCAGCTTCTGCCAGAATTTTTTCTACAGCAAATACACGCCCTGGCATTCCTTGGAAGCTAGTCTCTGAGAACACACAGCCACCGATCCCAAACCTGCCAACAGCACAAAGCCACAACAGTAAGTTGGTAAGACGCGGAAAGATGGTGGAAAACAACTTGCGGAGCTGAAGCTCGCTCCAGCTGTTTCATGTCATCTGAGAACTGCTGGATGGAAGGTCGTACTCTTCTATAAGACGAAGGCCCATGGATACCCTCTTCGACGTAAAAATTTTCTTAACTTCAATCCCAACTCGCTCTCGGCTTACTTTCCTCGCGAGAGCTGCGTGGATCTGCTCATCACGAGCAGCCCTGTCGTAAGGCAACACACACACAGAGAAAGACACAATCAGGGAGGGATACTAGGAACCGTGGACCCTTAAAAACTAGTGCCTAACCGCTGTTTCCAGAGTACCTTTTGAAATCGTCCTCAAGCTCAAAACCCAACTGACAAGCAAACCGAATCTAACGGGAAACCGCGAATACCCAGGACAGCGTTTGACAGAACCCCAAAATGAAAGTCTGATCAGGAAACCAAAAGGAAACTTTGCACATCCGCCCTGGATTGAGCTGTGAACGATTCTCCCTGAGCCAACAACGTGCGGACAATGAATCCCCTCTGCAAGCGTCTCTTCCCGTTTCACAAGCACAACCGGAGTTCTTGGAGGAAGGTGATCCGATGTAAACCATTTTTCCCATCTACTTTCGTTTCTCGTAGTTCACTGAACGTTTCGTGCATTTGCATGCATCCACGATTTGTTGTAGTGACTATGTTTGCCTCTGTTGCTCTCGCTTCTACAGGAGCGCCTGGTTTGCATGCCACCCAAGACTGCCGCAGGGGATCCGGTTCCTTAACGACAATAACGATGTCATTGCCCGAGCTTGTTTGGCCCAGGGTCGATTCACGACTCTGGTCTGACCGTCATTATGGATCGCAGGTGAGGCTGTGGTGGTTTAGAAACGCTTACCCCTCGTAGGAGTCTCAGTGGATCATCTGCTAGAGTGGTGAGTGGATCGACGGGGGTTCTCAGGATCCCATTTTCTAGGTCATGAAGTCCTCGCCCTGTGAAGTCCTCGACTTGTTCAGAGCGAAGGTTGTAGAATAGAGCATTGATTGTGAAATCACGGCGGTTTGAGTCCTCCTGAGGGGTTCCGAAGAGGACCGCGGCTGGTACTCTTGAGTTTTCGGTGTAGGTTTCCTGGGGGGGCGGGGTTGCACCATCGCAGAAGACGGATGTAATTGTTCAAGTCCACGTCTAGGGCTCTATAGGTTTCTTCTTTTCATACCTTCCGGAGGTGTACGGCGTCAATGGATTTACCGTAGAGTGTGAACATGGTCGTCTCCAGGTGCTTTGACTGATCAGGGCGTGCGGCAAGAGTCACAGCTTGTGCGGAACTCCCTTCCAATCGATTGTATTCTGCAAGAAGAGCCTCGGAGAACACAGCCCCGGTCTCATCTTCCAAAGCGATGTCAACATCCTCGCAGTTCTTTCCAAGCAGTTTGTCTCTGACCCATCCTCCAGCGATTCGAATGTCTGAGCGAGATTTCACTCGATTCAACAGGCCAAACAGCTTGATCTCAGCTTCATCCAGCTCTATTGCTTTGTACCTTGCTCCACTGCACCCTGAAACATAACGAAAACAACTCCATCTCCCCTCTAACCGCTGTCGCAGCCGGTCTAGTCCATTCCTGTACGATATCATCAACCCGGGCTCAGCAAAATTCACTGGCTCTGGAAGTCGGTAAAACCTCACGTAGCCTTCTCCAAAGGCAGCATTCGCCACCAGCGAAAAAACCACACACGTCCTGATCAATTCTCAGTAGATTGCCCACTGACATTTGAGATTCTTCTACCTCAAGAAACTGTTTTTGGATAGTGGATGCCCTGCACCCAGCATTTCTGCGGTCACCTCTGAGAATTCCTCACTGGAGGAAAGGGGTGGGGGAGATCCTCGGTTTGCGCAAAGGAAACGGAGTATCATGGAGTGAACGAGCGATGCTGTTCGTCCCATGGCGGGTTGACCATCCACTACCTGGATGCGGATTGAGGCGAACCTGGTCTGCATCAATCATTATGAGGACTTGTATCGCTTCACCAGCGGAGCGAGTGTCATATCTATCTAAGAGTCTTAGCGAGAGGCACGTTCGCAAGCAACGCACGTAGACAGCGCTTATTTAGAATTATTATTGGAATAGAGATAGCTCTACATCTATAACTAGAACTCTGCGCTCAGATGAACTGAAGTCTTTTAACGATTTCAAAAAAACGACTTTGACGAAACAACGGAGCCCTTTGTGAATGCCACGCTGTTAAGAACCCGTCTGCAAAGCAAAGTAAACACGCACGCTTCTTGCGGGGAAGCGCCATCCACACAGATTTTCCATGACCGCAGTAAACACCTGTGCTCCTCAAGCGTTCAACGTATTGCGGAGAAACTCCGGCCCCAGTGATGCCAAGTAGTCCCGGAGTTGCTACTAAATTTGCATGGAGACCTTCCACTTCTGTGCATAGTGCTTTCCAAGTGGAAACTCTAAAGAAGAGCACACATAGGGAAGCCTCACAGCTCGTCAAATAGTTCCCGGTACAAGTCATCGTAGTAGTCGTCTTGTTCTATAAGTTCAGTTGCTTCAACGTCTTCCTCTTCATCGTCGTCATCCTCCTCCGTCTCGTCAGGGAATGGAAGCTCGTCCGGTACCTCCTTCAAACTCGGTATAGTTTTGCTTCGTTTCATCAGTGCTAGTACACTTCTCGGAACATCAGCTTTAGCACCCTGCAAGATCAACAAGTCGAGTGTGAATTTTTCGTCTCAGATTGATGCACATTCTCCAGTTCTTTCCAACCAGCCAGAGTCCATAGCGGATTCATACCTGCTCTGGGAGCTGCAGATTGGTCTCCTCCAAAATGATCTCATCTTCAAAGACGGCATCCAGATAGAAGGCTTTCGTTTTCGTCCTTGAAAAGTCCACCAACCTTTTGAATGTACACTGCGCCCACATGAGCACCACACGCGCAAGATGAGTTTAACGCCGAGCCTCAACAGGATACATCGAGCGGATGTGCTCGACCGCTGAATGATCGCTGTGACATAAAGTCTTACCATTTTGCATGTGAAGTTCTTAAACGTTGAGTCGGAGAAATCCACTTTGCCAAGAAACGTCACCTGGAACACACCCAAACACATGTTTCAGGTTGAGTGTGAAAGAGTACGCATTGATCCAGTTCTACGCACGTTTGTGAGGGTAACCTTCTTCCACGTAGACTCTTTGAAACTCGTGTCTCCAGCGATGACGACCTTAACATCATTCAGGCGTGTGAAAATAGTGTGTGTCCGTTAGGGAATATTACTAACAGCAGCTAATGAGTAACTGACGACCCTCTGGCGTACCGAAGTAATGCTAGACTTCACAAAAGCGCTTTTTGAAAGAAGCAAATCACCACCGAAATACACCTAGTTGACACGGTTCGATGCAGATTCGGTGGATTACGTGGACACGTTAGCATGATCCGTTGGCAGCGTCTATTTCCCTGTTGTGTTATTTCTTACGTCCTCGAGGCTGCTGTTGACGAACTTCGCGGCGAACAAGTTGGCGGATCCGAGGACGTAGGAGTTTTTGACCTCCGACTTCTTGAAGACTCCCGTAGTGAGGGCAAGGTCCTTCAAGAATGAGATCTGATTGCGGTGCGAAACCAAGCAGGAAATGAGCACAAGCAGAAGTGCTGAGGAACTGGACTATCTGCAGATCCTACCTCCGTCAGCAACGAAGTCGTAGCCTGGAACGTGTTGATGACCATCGTCGAGAAGATCTTTATCCCCTCAAGCTGTGCACCATTGAATCTAACCTTGTGAAGCATGCTTGATCCGTGCAGCTCGGACTGACCATGGCAACAACAATGGCTTGAGGTTATGCACAAGTCAAAGGTTTTGTATGTACAATAAAGAACGTTCAGACTTACGTCCAATATTGATGTATCCGACAGCTTGAAAATTTCCACCGAAGCACCACCTCCAATGGAAATCTACAGCGGTTGCCGATAATCAGAAAAAAAAACAAACGGCGAAAACCCGTCGGAGCTGCCGGGAGTAGGCCATCGCGAAAAAGAGCTCTTGCTTGAATTGCTGGTTCTGCGTACCTTCTTCAGAATACTGCGGCCCAAGGAAAGCTTTTCTGCCACAAGGTCATGCGTGATGAAGAACTGAAAGCGGAAAGAATAGACGAAGATGAAAGTTCAGCAAACCTGGTACCCGGAGATGTCACATCCTTATATTGTGGAGAAGATCATTGGAAGTGGACGTTGCTATGTATTTGTCATTACATCTGTAAATAAACCTCTGTCACAATGTACGCCTTTCAAGGACACGATGCCCTTCACAACCATATCCTGATGCACAATGCAAGATTGTTCAGAACTCCGTGGTCCCCAATGGCTGAGGCCAGAATCCGAAATTCCTTACTTCCACGGTTGTCTTCGACATTTGGGCTTTGGTGATGCTGAGCGCTCCACCAATGACCAAGTCCTTGAAGGTAGTGGTAATAGACATGACATCCTCAACTCGAGCCTCCATCGTTAGTCGAGCCTATGATGGGCAAAAGTACAATCGTGTTTTTCATGAGCTCGGATGTGTCATCCGTAACATCGCAAGGATTTCCTCCGCACTTACAGTTTTGATGAAGTTCTTCACCAAGGTCAGTTTTGATAGGCTCACTCTACCGGAAAACATCATCTGAGATGAAGAGCGTCGAATGGGGTTAAGACGACTTTCAAAAGGATAAAATGCTAACTGCAAAGTCGTGTCGGCAGTCTGGTAAGGCTCTCACCTCCCGTAGAACGTTGTCAATCAGTTTCATCTTGTTGACAACCACGATGTCGGAAAACTTTGCCTGGCAGACAACGAGCGTTTGCGATTCAAAACACGGCAAGAAAGCATTCTACGTCAAAAGGATGCTCTGGGTGGCATACCAGTCCGATGAGCGAGCCAGCAATAGTACCCGACTCTACGCTCTGCGGCTTCAGAAAGCTTAGCTACGAACAGAAACAGAAACGACACCTCTCGTCAGGGTCAGTAAACGGCCGGCGATCGAGTTCAGCGGAAGACGATTGACGGAATGACAAACCTTCATGAGGATCGACTTCAGCACTACCATTTTACCCAATCCTCCTTCCTCTTCTGCTTTCCACTGTCATGTCAAAAAAGGGGTCAAAGGAGGGTGACAGGCATTTAGCAGGATTTGCCTTTGAGGAAGTAGCCCGCCCTTTCCCGTTGACGGAACGCCAAGATTGTGCTTTGAAGAAACAAAGCCCGCTTCAGAAGACGTACCCCGTGGATAACCCCCTCCTCGAAGTCAAAGGTTTTAGCTGACAAGGCGCTCTGGTACGTGATCTGTAGAAGCCATGAACGAGAGGATCCCGGAAAGTAGGTTCGAAGGCATCATTTGGTCAGAGAGCGCTTTTCGAAGAAAGAGTCACAATGCGAATGTATGCTCACGTTCGAAACAATCGAGTGTTTCAACTTGTACACGTTCAGATTCACAGGACTCGTCAAGACCACCTACGAACACAAGTTTATTGTTTCAGTTGGTCTCGAAATGAGTGAGCACATGCTTATCGATATCTATCCAAAGGCGTCCCCGGCAAAGTGGAGGTGACATCGTTCGTATGACGTCCTCTCCAATAAGAAAAGCATCCTTGTCAAACGAGAATCTGGTCGATGACAGTTTGGCTTCATCGGCACCCCTTGCGGGCACGTAGAACAGCCATTGTCTGACCAGTCCCTGAAGAAGTTCTTCCGAATAGGAGACAAAGCATAAATTCTTTGAACAGGACTGGCCCAATCAATTCAGAATATAGGGGATCCGTCTCAGAGCACAGAGTGGGACATGATCAATCACGCCGATAGATAAATGCACGTTTGTGGGCCCCGAAGCTTCTTGGCGTGTACAGTGTGTCGTTGGGGGGGATGCTTACGTTTGTGATTTCCACATTATCATTGTGAAAGTGTTTCATGTCGGACTGCTTTTGAAGTGGTCGTGGAACAAAGAAGCCAACCATATTAGACATTGCCTCGTTTCCACCAAGACTTATAGCGACTGCGGGATTGCTACTAACCATGCCAACTGCCGTGTTTTCTAGGTACACGGTTAGACATTCTTCGGACTTTTCTTTGCTTGCCGCGTAGGGATCAAACCTGACAATGTTCGGCATTGTCTTCCAAGCGTTCGAGTCTTCCGGACTAAGAAACTAGCAACAGAGACGAGCAGTAGTTTTTAGACTGAAAGCCGCTTCAACAGCAGGACTTTGGGACAGCATATTCTGGGGCGAAGCCTACTCCTGAGTGACAAGGTACGCTTGTCATTATTTTGTACGTTGTACTCATTGCACTCAACATCATCGCGAAAATGACTAAATAGAGGATTCGGAGCAGGTTCCTCGGATTCATTCTGAGAACCTTATCAAGCAAGACGTCCAGGAAGCCATCTTTGGGGAGCGAGGCCAGCTTTTCGTTTAGGACGAACTTTTCGTGCTTTTTTTTGTTGAATACGAGATGAAAACGATTAATTTGTCAGCGACCAACCTCTCGGAGTCTACAGCAGTGAGCAAAATATTCTTTACCTCCGTCTTGGCTTTTTTCGAAATAGAAGCGCTAGCTGTATCCCTTTCATGTCTCAGCTCGTAAAGCGTCCGGGCCTCCTTCGACGACGGCTCCCGAACAATCTCGCCTTCAGACCCTCGTGGTACACTGGATGCGTGCCGTCGTCTAATCAAATCACTTGATCCAGAAGTTTCTCCAACAGAGAACTCGGCGGGAGCCTTATCCTCGCTCGACATCCTAAATTCACGCAGTCAAGAAAAGGAAAACAAAAAAAAAAATACGACACCCACAACCTAAACCCCAGATTCAAGACCAAACTAGCAGTACAAGTCGTGAAACCACTGAAGCAATCAGATTCTCAAAAAAAGAGAATCAATAAACTGCTTCGGGTTCCTATCCAGTAAGTCTCTGACCGGTAAACCATTCCCAACCCCGGGCACCCACGACTTCTCAGAGCGAGATATCCTCTGGCTCCGATCGATCAATAAGAGCTACGAATCATTATTATTATCATATAATTAATAAAAAACATTAGTCAGCCATTTACGTGAAATAGGCCAATAATATAAAGCTAAAAAACTGAATAAGTGGAATTTTTGTGTGTATCAGTCATGTTTGCATTGCCTTGGACTCTGTCTCTGGCTTGTTGGTTTCGATCAGGATGGATTCCTCATCGTGTGAGGTTCGTGAGAGTAGCACGAGCATACTGCCGATATTGGAGTCTTCAGAGTAGGGCAGTGGGTGTGATCCGTGTTCTTCCGCAGGATCACGATTCGCCATGAGCCACAAGATAAGGAGACGAAGCGGTAACTTAGGACCTTGGTTCCTATTTTGTTTTGGACAGAAACGTCTGCAAGTGGATCTGAGGAGCTGAACTCCAGTCCCTACTAAGCAAATGAATTATGACCCCATGTGATACGTGCTCCTTATAAACACCCCCGGTGGCAGAGTCCGTTCCCTGGAACCTGGCTTCAACTCAGTTCGATGCATCCAGGTACCGTGGTAGCATTCTGGACTGCATTAAAAAACTAATCTGTACTCTAAAATCTCTTGAAGCATCCCTTCATAACCTTTGAAAAATCAACGAAGGCGGGTCCCTGCCAATTGGGACAGACTACCAAAACCAATTGTGAGTTCTAACACCAATAAATGAATCATGACACGTGCAAAAACACCATTCGACTAATGCATGCTTCATTATTTCAATTAATGAACAAAAAATTTTGAGGAAGAAATTTAGAAATAAAAATATCTCGTCTGGCTGACTGTGGATATGATTGGCTTTTTTCTACACGTGTCCTTACTGACACGATACAATTATTTTGGAAAAAAATACGAGAGTCGAAGAAGATTTTGTGATGGTAATTTATTAAAGGATTGTACTTTAGCCAGGTTTGATTGGGTGAGAACCGGAACAGGGGGGTATTGGTGGAAAGCGCCCCGCACCGATTAGTTGGTTACGGTTGTCGTCAATGTACGCGGATCTGGTGGTGTGGTAGGAGTTTATTTAAAGAAGGGTTGGTGGTAAAGTTTTCTTTTTCTTGTCTGTGCAGAAAGGGTGTTTGGGAAGGATTGAGTTTGGAAGAACAATCAGCACTTTTTTCTTTCTTTTTTGGTCTACGATATAAAGGAGAGATGGCGCGTACGAAGCAGACAGCGAGGAAATCTACTGGAGGAAAGGCCCCCAGGAAGCAGCTGGCGACAAAGGCTGCAAGGAAGTCAGCCCCTGCCACTGGAGGAGTGAAGAAGCCCCATCGCTATCGCCCTGGAACTGTTGCCCTGCGTGAGATCAGGCGTTACCAAAAGTCGACCGAGCTGCTCATCCGCAAGCTGCCTTTCCAGCGTCTTGTGAGGGAAATCGCTCAGGACTTCAAGACCGATCTTCGATTCCAGAGCTCTGCTGTACTGGCCTTGCAGGAGGCTTCTGAGGCTTACCTTGTTGGACTCTTCGAGGATACGAATCTGTGCGCAATTCACGCCAAGCGCGTTACCATTATGCCTAAGGATATCCAACTGGCGAGAAGAATCAGAGGCGAGCGGGCATAAGCTGTATATGTGTTTCATTTTCCAAAAGCAGGAGAAAAAAGCCCTTTACCCAGATAAATAAAGAAAAGAACCTTTCACAGAAACTGAGCAAGCATATCAAATAGATTACGACGGAAGTACTGGAGGCAAGTTTCAGTTCCTTTCGAATCAACAAAAAAATGTGGGTCTTCAACGCGATTACTTCCGCATCCGTTAGCTCTTGCACAGCGCTCGGCTTCGTAGTCCAACTGATTCAGGGTCTCTGAATCAGAGGCAACGGTGCGTCAATCTGAAAACTGAAAACGGTCGAGTACTAATCATGACTAGCCCCAATATAGTGGTCAGTTCCGCAGAAAACGATAAACATGCGCAGCTTCATGATAACTACGCATCATCGAAAACGTCCCTTATATCCACCGGCTCAAATTTGAACTCATTGAACATGTTGCTGTTCGACTCCCTTTCATCCCTCTTTTCGAGACCGTCTCCCTGTTCCAGGTTGCTCTTCCCCTCTTTGTCCTTCTCTTCCTCTTCCTTTTGCGCTGCAATTTCCTTTGCCTTGGCTTCCCTCTCTGCCTGCACCTTTTCAACCATCTTGGCAAAACGAGCTCGCGCTTTTGCGGGGCCCTGCTCATCCATTCGAAATTCATCCAGATATCTGGTCATAAACCAAAACAAGGAGGGGGAAATAGAAAAGAAATCAGAATTTTCAGTTCCGATGACGAGATTCTGTTAGAACACGCGCCGACGGCCACGTCGAACCGCAGTGAACAATGTTCAAATCATACTTACTCCAACGTCCGAGCATTAACCTTCACTTTAGCCTCTGGTTGAAGGTACTTGTTGAACTGAGTGTGCACATTCAGAAGGTGCTGTAGTTGAAAATCAAAGGTGTGTGTTGTGTGGGGTGTGGGGGTGCCGCGAAAACAGAACAAAAATCCACAGGATGGAGTCAATTTCCGCAGACGGCAAAGCGGTTTGACCGCAGCCTGATGCACAAACGCTTTACCTCGATGTCAAACTTTGCATAGGTAATGGCCTCGGCAGGGAGCGGCCTCTGCTCCCACAGTCTCGGATTATCTTGGAACTGGGATTTGATCTGTGAAGGTCGATTTGGTTTGAGCCTTGGCCTCTGTCAAAACTTGCAGGATTGACTGACTTACGGATGCTTTCAGGTTTTCTTCCTCTACAGTTGTAACCGAAAACGTTCGTAATAGGGTCTTCAGGCCCACTGGGATAGTTACCTCAATCCCTTTTTGCTCCCTGAAGAGAAGTTGGAATAGAATTTTGCCGTGCGTGCCGCGACAACGTTTCAGCGACACCGGCGAGCCCCAGTTCAAACTAGGAAAGTCTTATGGGTACAACCAACCTCCAAGCCGTGTATGCTACTTGTGTATCAAAGACGTTCGATAGTTTCACATTGAACTGCCAGTACAAAGCATCCGAGTCCTGTCGACAGTCGTGTACCACTTTAACGACTGGACGCATTCGAAGGGAAAAGTGAACACTGAGTTATTAATACACAAACAGGCCATGTTCCTACAACCGATGGGCTTGATGAACTCACTCGTTTCCGATTCCAATAGCGGTCCGATCCCACCAGCGGTGAACAATTCGTCCCCTATTGCAACCACGTCGAACAAGTAGGCTTTCTTGCGCGAAGCTATCTGCACAAGGCATAACCTATGAAATAAGAAAAAATCAACCGCGTCAAAAAAAATCCCATGCCAAAGCCCTGAACAAAAACAAGCCCGCACCTGCCGGTCCTGCTCAAAGCAGTTCCCTCGCAATCCAGCGCAAGTACCCTCTCCGTCATCAGCGCCGCCGACGCTGACTTCGCTTTTATCAACGTATCGACAAGAACCAATTCCAGAGCACGTGGAGCAACCTTGGCGGGCGCAGACGACTTCGTCCTAGCGCGTCCAGCCCCGCTTCCCCGGCCTCCATACCACTGAAACCCTTGACCTCCAGAATTTGAGCTCATTATCGCCCTTTTTAATAGTGTACTGTTCAAATTCTCCTCCCTTTGTAATCCATCACACTCACATAAAACATCTACTACTCACAGCAAACAGACCACAAAGAAACCGGTACCGCGGACTATTCAAAATCACTCCCCCTTCACCGCAATCCCTGATCTTCTCCATGCTCAAGTTCCTCATCCTAAGCAGTCCCACACATCAATTTGGGACAGGCAGTAAAACACAATAAAACAGAAAAAAAAGCGGCACCAGAGCACCATCCCATGTACAAAGGCATTGCTTCTTCATTCCTTCGCAGCTGAAACAAGCTGCTCGCATGCATGGAAGCGCTATGACGAGACAGTATATGATGCGGATTTCGAAAACCGACAGGCCTCTCCTGTAGTCTATCCGGGTGGAAGGACAACGACCGGTGACTGAGTACTGGGCGCATGACGAGTTTATACTGATAGATCGATGTGATGCATGGATGTCTTCCGAGCGTTCTACACGTTGACTTACACTGAGCTATGAGCCCGTTTGTGCAAGCGGTAGTGCCACAGGTCAGTTATCCATATCGCCATCAGAAAGATCACGCATTCAAAGTGGCTTGGCGATCAACATGAGATATTAAATTCAGAGAAGCGAACCTAGCGATTGCCACAGGTCGTGGTGGTTTGCAAGATGTGGGCATGTGAATGGATTCAAGGGAAGATATCACCCTGCCAATACGCCATGCCAATACGCAGAACATATTCCATGGCCGACGAGGAAGCCCTGCCTCTGCTCGAATGGAAGCTTCGAACTGGAGTTCTTCAGCAGCGCACGAGCAATGGAGGTGACGCACTGCAAGACTCACCGCTTGCACAGTTCGATCGACGGCTTCCTGTACACGTTGGATGCATTCAGGTGCAACATCGTCTCCAATCGCCAATTGATCAACTGAAGGCATGCGGGCCGGAAAGTGCTGGCGGGAACAAGCCTCCGGCCGATGGCTTGGCCAGCCGCAAAAAATCAAACTGGTCCCACGTCTGAACTCCCTTTGGAGCCCCCGAATAGTCTCCATTTTGCCATGCCTTTCTTCTATAGTACGGATCGAGATTTCAAATTAATTTTCGGTGGTTCTTATACTTTTTAAACACTTCAGTTGCTTAGAGAGTACAATTCCAGAATGGTAAGTCCATCGCAGAAATAAGACAACACAGGAATATACTCCTTCCCGGCACCGCTAGAATCAATACGCTCCTCAAGCAGAGCTTCACGGGTATTTGGCATGATCAGATCAGAATGCTCTCCGGCAAATCTCCAGCCAAATCCACGATCAGGCTTCACGCAGGCCTTCATCTCCTGCGACGTGAACTTCGACGCTCGCTCTGCCCTTGACTTGTACTGTCGGATTCTTTCCCCCCTGACGATGCAAGTCGATTCATAACACCTCGCTCCATACGAAGCGCGAGTGGTACGATGGTGGCGACAACAGCGACCTTGAGAATCGATTGACACATTGTCCCTTCAGAAACACTTTGCACGCACGCCCACAAATGTACAAGGGCGACTTACTCTGATCAGTGTGCCAATCACACGCTTGAACAGTCCATTCTGTCTCTTCAGCAGCGTCCGACTCCTGTAGCCCTCATAAAGTTCAATCTTTCGCCTCTTCAGATCGGATAGGCCATCCGTCAAGATGCAGCGCCTCAACGCTCCAATATCTGAGTAGTCTTCGTTCTCAACCTCAACGAATCCCCAAGGGTATTCCCTACCGACCTTCACGGTCTGCAGTTCAGAAGGGACAAACAGGAAACTTGCCATCAGCTCGTTTTTCTGTCCGCAATGACTTCACTCGATTTTTTTTGGAACTCGCATTACCCCGTCCGAGGTCTTCTTCGGATACATTGATGCGACGACTGCAAAGGGTTCATGGACCACTGTGATATTGTTCTCAGCCAAAGTCTTCACGACCTCCTCTCTGAATAGGGTAAGCTCCTCCATGGTCATAGCATCTGACTTCGCCAGCACCGGTATCACTGGAGCTTTGCCATCGATCCGTCGGAGTATTTCAAGGTCGACCTGCGAGATCACGATATCGGCACTTGGTCAAAACTTCAAGACGAGCAAGATCTTTCCATTCATATTCCCTTACCTCCTTTATACGATGAGGCGCGAAAAAGAACAGCACCGCGTCAACCAGGCAGTCCTCATAGTTCGTACTCCCCGCCCTAGTAACTCTAGTCTCTTCCTGGAGGGCATTCTTATTGCAAAAATCAAGGTACTTGATCACCGTCTTGAAGCTCCTCTCAAGATCCAGGCTATCCCCAAATCCTGCATGGGAAAGTCACCCCGATCAGATCTCTATTGGAACAAACAAGCCGGCCCGGGGGCGTACCTGGAGTATCTGTCATGGTCACTCTGAATGGGACCTCGTCCATAACGAACTTGAATTCCGTCTGGCTGATCCCGATCGTTTTCATGACGGGATGCAAATGACTGTCATTCCCAGAGTGTGCTCTCAAGTCCTTCGAAAAAATGTTCGACAGAAGCGTCGTCTTCCCCAATCCACTTTCTCCAACCGCGACAATGTTGATAGTCTCTCCCTTGGCCCCGAGGTCGTTCATCCTCTGACGCATGATCCCATCGCGAACGCCAGCCAGCTCCGGGAGTTCTGTACTCTTGTCACTGTTCGCTCCTTCAACCCATCTCCCACTAGTTTTCGCGGTAGACTTCGATGGTGACTTGGACTCAGCCCCTGCCTCAACCCACCTGGGAGTGGCTTTAGTTTTAGCCGGGGTTGCGATAGCCTGCGACTGTGCCTCCATAGCCCCTAGGTATACTCTATAGCCCTCTACAGTACTCTGAAACCAAATACAACAGCAACAAATCCTTCCGATTTCCCCCCTTGCCTGTTTAAATCCCTACTCTCCTGTTCCCCCCCATCCATCCCCCGATGTCCTCTGAAAGTCTCCTTCTCACTCCTATTGTTTTCGAGACCAACAGCCTGAATCACCCAAACCAACTTTACCAATTGGTACCAACACTAGCGCTGCCTAAATTCCCCAACCCCTTGGTTGGAGAGTTCGATATGAGTGTACTAGTACCTATATTTGTATCCGTCAAAATATCACAGGGCTTAGTACAGTACTAATACTATAAAATCACTATATGTAACCCCTCTAAAACCAGAATTGATGGCACAACGCACCATTCTCTACTTTGAGGCGGGTGGTTAGAATTTTAAAGACAAACACGGCTCTTATAACACATTCTTGATTGCAATACAATCATTCTATTGTTGATGGCCAATGAGAGTGGATGGAACAGTTGAGGGTCACAAAAAAATCTGTTTTTTTGTACCTTAATGGAATTTTAACTGATCGGCTTTTCGTTGATCCTTGCACAGGGAGATTTGAGCATGAGGTAGTTTTGAATTGTCTTGTTTATGTGAAGATATATTAGTGCTTGTGATAATAGATTAGCTTGAGAGGGGGGGGGGTAGGTTGTTTCCAGATTTTGGGATCTGTATCCCAATCAACTCTCTTTGACAATCAGATTGAGTGAGTTTATTCGTCGATTATGAGAATAAAAGAAGTACTGAACAATATTTTCGATGATCATTGGCTTATAGTTTTGCTGGTGTGATATAATTGGATAAAAAAATACTACAAAACCTGAGTTCATTGGTTTGAAATTACTCAAACATTCCAATTTTAAAAGAAGAGAAGCGCTATGCTCGTTGCTCCAGGACTAAGCCAAAGTTGCTCGTTTGCAAAGAAGCTTAGGCAGTTCGGCTTGGCAGCTTAAGATCAATCGTCCGCAAGATCTGCTGTCCGCCGCCAAGCACGATAGAACTAGCGGTTCGACAGGTCTAGTGATGAACGTACAGAACCAACTTGCGTCAACAATGTCTTATTGAATGCTCCCATGCTCCTGTGCATTCAATAATACATTGTGTGATCTCCTCCGTACAGATCGAAACGGCATGCTGATATGTTGTGTGTGATCCTGACGAGAGTGCTAGTTCGTTCGGAGTTCACATGATAGTTTGCGAACGTATGGATTGCTTTTAGCCGCGATAAGATCCACGGTTTCATACGACGAAGGGTCTCAGGAGGCTTATTACAACAAGTGAGTCTAGTCCAATTGACATCAACAGCAGAAAAAGGGGAGTCGCACAGGACACTGTGTACTTAGTGTGAAATAAATCTGAAAGATCTACGGAGTGGTGCCCTGCGTAGCGGAGAACTCGTGCGCATGTCAAACGGAAAGTGGCCAAGAAACTTCCATCATCCATGGAAGTTTCTCGAAGCGATCTGGTGGGGAACATCGTGCTGACTAGACTTGGATATCAGAGTGCAACATACCTCGAAAACTCAGGAGTTGGTCTGCTACAACCTAAATGCTTGACCAGTACAGCCAGGGTGGTTCACCAAAACCGGCTCGTGTGGGACCGAGTTTCAGATCGGCATCAAGCTCAAGCCCGTAGCGTTCCTAGCTGTTAGCAATGTATCGACCAAAGCCAACGCTCATCGATCGTGGTGCAGAAGCCACGATGTGCCGGTAACAGCAAGTATTGCAACGAAACCCGACAAGTCCCTTCGTCTGTGCCTGGGAGAGAAGGTAGCCGGACCAAAGTATGAAACGGGAGTCGAGCTGATGTTGGAACCTGCTAGGGTCTGAAGCGGGTTCCGACAACTGACCTCTCGAAACCCGTACTGACCAAATATCTCAAAGACACGCGGCATATGTACATTCGCCAAGAAATAAATTAGTAATCTAGTTATTTATTCGATATATCAATCGTTTTTATTTTGATTGATATATCGGAGAGAGTCTTCCCTATTTATTGAATAAAATTTAAAATAATGCTTAAAATGGTCCTTCAAAAAAACTTTTTTTTTAATATTTGGAAGTATCAATGGCTCGACGTGGTTCACCGCCGCTGAGTGCCGCTGAGTGGGGAAGGAGGGCAGGTTTCTAGAGTGGAGGTGGACGGATATGATTTTTGATGTAATTTGAGGAGTTTTCTTGCTCTGGGAATGGTGCAAGAAGGTTGGCCGTAGTGAAGAAGTGAAGGAGGCACGGGGAGGAAGGGATTGGGAGTTGCTAGAGGATTGTGAGTGAGAAGAGGTAAGTTCGGTTTTTTGTCGTTTTATCATATGCGCTTCCTAGCTGTTTTTGTTGTTTGTTTATCCTTTTTTTGTTTTGAGAGGGCGCTGTTGGGTGGTTTTTGTTGTAGAAGTGGGAAGGTGTTCTTACGCGGAGGGAGCTGACGCTTGTTGTATCCTTTTTTCTGAATCCTCGTTCATAGTCGAAGGAGTTTTTCATTTTGCGAAAGATGCAGATTTTCGTGAAGACCTTGACGGGGAAGACGATCACGCTCGAGGTGGAGTCTTCGGACACCATCGAGAACGTGAAGAGCAAGATTCAGGATAAGGAAGGTATCCCGCCAGATCAGCAGCGGTTGATCTTCGCCGGTAAGCAGCTCGAGGACGGGCGCACGTTGTCCGACTACAACATCCAGAAGGAGTCTACCCTTCATTTGGTGCTTCGTCTTCGTGGAGGAGCAATTGAGCCAACTTTGCAGGCGCTTGCCCGGAAATACAATTGCGAGAAGAAAGTCTGCCGGAAGTAAGAACAACGGAACTCGCTTTTTAGTTTTTTTTTGCGGATGTGCAGTCCAGCGAGATTGCCCCTTTCGCCGCTTGGAGTGCCTGTCTGTAGAATAAGTTGCTAACACAGTTAACTTCTGAACTGTTTCTTTCTATCAGATGCTACGCCCGACTTCACCCGAAAGCGACTAACTGCAGGAAGAAGAAGTGCGGACATTCAAACCAGCTGAGAAAGAAGAAGGAAGCCAAGAAAAACTAGACTGCACAGTTGTGCTCATAGTCATGTCCGAATATTTGTTTTAAAGGAATAAAAAGAAAGGAATTTACAATCTCATAGAAGAGCGTTGAGATTCTCCGCGATTGCTTGTCTCGGCGTTCCAAAGGAGACAGTCCGGGGTCCTGCTTTGTGCTGAACTCTGATTTAGCCCTCACGTGAGCTCATCCTTTCATGTAGTTTGCCTGGAGAAAGCGTTTGGTTTCTCAACCAGGAACTGGGCCCGACGAGATCCGGAAACCGAAACCAGAATCTTTGACAGGCAAACCAAAAGTGGATACCATGGCTTCGCCCATTTCTCTTCAGGAGGATTTCATTTTCTTACTATTTACACATAAATAAATGGCCCTCTAGGTTTCGTATGAAACCGAATTCGCCATCTTCATTCCCCCCAGAGTAGAGTAGCGCCTCGGGTCCAATCATCCACTCGCAAACCATGGCACCCAATGCGATACAGTGTCAGGCTCGTGGAAGTTATCGCCTCCTCATCGCTGTGCCCTTTTTTGCAATGCCTTCGAAGACGATTTGAAAGCGATGACTTTGTCCCCAAGGGCCAACCTCTTCAGCTAAACGAGGCAGCCCCAGGGCGACAGGTCTGATGAAGCACACCACAAGGCCAGTTCGCTGGTCGCAATGCTGACTGAGAAGCTAGCGTGATGTAGTCAAATGCTGGTAGACAGTCCAACTGCTCAATTCTTCTAGCGTCTCAATTCCCTTCCCTGACTGTGGTCCAGTGGAGGAAGATACACACCTGTTACGCGGTCAACCGGAGCCTTCCGAGATTAGCTGAAATCGAGATCAATTTCAGAAGGCTTGCGGGGTTGTGGATTTTGGCATGGTACGAAAGGTTGAGTATTGTTGTGGAGAACTAAACAGCTCTTTGACTCTCAGCTGAGTCTCATAGGAGGCGATCTGAGCTTTTCTTTTGGGAAGATATGGGAACCGATGGCGAGGCTTTGACATTATCGACTGAGGAGGCTGCTGTTTATGACAGACAGATACGACTATGGGGCGCGGATGCGCAACAGAGGATGTCGACTTCCCGTGTGGTGGTGGTTGGTCGTGTTCGCTCCAACTTGGGTAATGAACTGATTAAAAACATCTGCCTCGCTGGAGTGAGCTCGATTATACTATGCTCGGTTAACGACGTTGAGGGTCAGGGCTTCCTTGGAGATTCCCTGGACGAGGTACTGTGCTCGATCGAAAACAACCCGCTGGGGGGGCTGCAGTACATGGGAATAACCAGCTGTCGTTATCCGTTTGGATTGCAGGTTAGAAATTCTGTTCAAGATATCAATCGCTTCGTGAAAGTAGATATCTTTGAGGGAGAGGAAGCAGCAGCGAATGAAGTCAAGTCATCCACCGCGGTCTGTCTTATTGGATTCGATTCCGTTCCATCCATTATGTCAATCGCTAAATCTTGCAGACAAGGCGGCATAGGGTAGGAGAACAACACATAATCGAGGCTGTATGCTGCTCTCCCGTCTAGGAAATAGAACCTGACCTTGTCCTGTGCGCAGCCTGTTCGTAGGCGAATGCATCGGCCTCTTCGGCGCAGTCTTCCTCGATCTGGGTGTCCGGTCATATGCTGAGGAGGACAAGGACTCCGGCAGATTGATCGAAAAGGTAATCGATTACACGTCGTACGCTGACACATTTGATGACATGGGAGTTCCGAAGGCACCTACTGCACCAGGCGCGATTGCACTCGGGGAAATGCTTAGGATCAAATCCAACAGGTAGGAAAGAGTGATATGGAAGATGAGCCAGATTTCTTGGTTCCATTCTTTGTGGCAAGTGCATCTCGCCTTTCGGAAGTTTCTGAGAGCACCATTTACGTCTCCACTCTGGTCAGCTCCGAGGATGTTGAGGAACTGACGGTTGCGTACGCGAGAGCTGTTGCGGAGATGTACGAGAGAACAGGAGTTAACGGAAAGCAGAGGCTTTCAGAGCAGCATCTGCGATCGTTTGCTCATGCAGCCAGAACCGAGGTGCCGCCAGTTTCCGCTATTGTTGGAGGCATTTATGGGAGAGAAGTGATAAAGTACCTGACTGGAAAGGACGAGCCGCTAAACAATCTGTTCTTTTTCGATGCCATCCGAAGTACGGGTATTGTAGAGTGTATGTAAAACGGTATGGCTCCTAGAAAGTTTGCCGAAGAATGAAATATTGATTCCCGCTAGAGATTTTCGTTAGAAGTTCATGATTCTGCATACTGGAAACGTTTTCTACGGAAATTGTGCTCTTCATTGACACCACTCAAAGGATTCAAAGTCAGCAACAAGAACATTTCAATGGAATTCTGAGAGCTAACGGTAAACTGGCATTTTCTAGAGCGCAATCTGTACACGACTGTCGCCAACCCAAGCAAAACGGTAGTTATTATTTTGAACGTCAACCCCTCTCATCGACCCGTCTTGAACCGCTTCGATGCATTCGGGAACCGGGAGGGGTCAAAGTCCGGATCGCTCGCGAGGCGAGAGCTTAGAGACCTCTGCAGTTGCTGGTTGTATGAGAGCGCAACACCGGAGTCCTCCAACTCCTTGCATGCTTGATCAGCCTCCTCTGCGCTAACACCAGCACTTCTACTGGCTTTGCGCAGTGCTGTTGTAGCCATTTCCGCAGCTCCAGTATCCGTAAGCGGAGAAACCGGCGGAGGTGGCTTGTTCGTTCCCCCAAGTCGATACCCACGACTCGTTGGCTTCTTCCTGAGACCGGTCTGTCTAATCTTGTCCTTTTCAACCAGTGAGCGCCATTTCTTGGCATCTTCGGGAACCAGATACTGGTCAAAGACATCACCAGACCCTACGAGTTGAACAAACGAATTTCCATTGAGGATCGAGAAACTAAGCAAAAGCCTGCGTGGCGTATGGAACGACGACATACCAGTCTGGCTCGAAGAAATTGGATCGCTTCGAAGGACCTACTCAGCATAGTTACCAGAAGGGACAGAAGTTCGTCAGCAACTCTGCCGCTGTAAAACGAGCGGAAGAGACTCAGCTTCGAATGCGTACCGAATTGCCATCTTCGCGAATCTGATCGGTCACAGGCACATCCCCAGCTTCAGCTGCTGCCTCAGCAGCGAGTGCTTCTACCAGGTCTTCCATCGATTCATCCTCTTCATTGACCAACTCTGCAACCTCATCCAGAAGAGCATCAAGATTTGAATCCTACCGTAGGATTAAAAGCACCGCCATGAGTTTAGGAGAGGTTGGTCCGCTATGGATGCTTCTCTACAATTCGTAAAATTACCTCTGCCTCTGCGGGCGCTCCCATGCTCTGGGAAGTCTCAACTGCACGACTAGCAGGTGTTGCTTCCACTGCCGCACCACTCGGAATGGACCGCTCTCCAACTCCAGCATTTCCATGTGCGGCTGGGGCAGGGGCATCCGTTTGAACATCGTTGACGCTGGTTGGTTCTGTGCGTTCGTCCCCGGACCTGTTCAACTGTTGGATCCATCGGCCCCGAGAGTCCGTGGCATATCGAAGAAGGAGACCACTGCCCATCGCCATAACCATACCCAATTCTGCTCCACACAACTCTTGACCGTGGGTAGATACGAGCCTTCGAATGAAGTTTTGAGCGTCCGGCCAACCACCTATCATCATGTTCGAGAGGTTATACGCACATTCTCCAACCTAATGATATGAAAAACGGTTCTCAGCCTTTTCTACTCCTCTGACGAACGGATCTTTTGAACCTGAACGAACCGTCCAATCAAGCAAGCTTGAGGCAAGGCTCGGGAACTCTTCGTCCTGAATCCGCTCATCCATGATGCATCTCATAATCTCCCGAGAGCGCCGGTGGAGAATGGGGAGGATCCTTTCCCTAGCAGTCCGGCTGTCAGGTCTACGTCGATCCGAAGTTGCCAGCTCGTTGTCGAGCTCTGTAATGAACTTTTCCAAGTCATCATTGAGAAGCCTAGAGAGATGCGGGTAGGACAAGCAAGATGTTTCAGATATTGCCCAAAGGGGGGGACCCCTCACAGCCGATCACTCGCGCTGCTCTGCGTGATTACCTATCGGCAAGTGCGTCCGCGCCCTCTGCAGAGCTGTCCATTTCTGTAAAGTTTTCTAAGCAGTAAGTCCGAACCGGCTGTCTCATGCTCTGCACGAACTCAAAGTTGCCGTTGAGGACGCCCATGAGCTGAACAATGCTAACGTTCTCCATCGCATGTCTAAGCAGCCCCTCAAGCTCAGACTCATCCGTCGAATTGAGACTGCTTCCCTCCATGGCGTTCCTGACCAAGTGCCCAACGCTTGGAGATGGGCCCTGAACCCCAGCTCCCTGCGCTGAAGCTGAGGACTGGATCTCATTCATGATCCGTCCGAACAAGTTCGCGTACTCCGCTAGCTCCGGATTGTCCGACTGAGGCCCTCCTTGAGCCGCTGGCTCCGACCTCGGCTCTGAGCGCAAAGGTCCCTCGGCCCTTTCTCCAAGTCCAGGATCCGAGCCGTTATGCGCTTCGACTGATGCACCCTGCTCTGCGGGAGGGCCCTGAGAACGGGGCGTTTGAGCGTTTTGAGATGGCGGATTGCGATGGGTGTGTACGTGGACGTGAGTAACACTGGCCGGTCCCGTCTCTGCGTTTTGCCCTGCGGTTTGATGTCTGTGAACATTCACATGGAACCTGACGTCTGAATCCTTTCCAACAGAGCCACAAGCATATCAGTTTCCCGAACGACACATGGTATACAGGAAGTTGATGACTAACCACGTTCCCACCCGTGGTATCAGCGGGGGTTTCCGAGCCAGGTTGGTGTGCAGCTTGTTGCCTCTGTCTTTGTTCTGTTAGCGATTGAAGAATACCCTGAATAACCGGGGCAATATTTGGTATTAACTGGGAGACGCTGTTGCCATCTTGCATTGGAACGTGAACTTGAGGCAGTCGTTGCTGAGAAGCCTGACTACCGGTTCCCTGTTGTTGATTCCGGGCGCCGGATTGAGCTTGCTGCTCATTTGTGGCATCTCCGGGAGTCCTTTGTTGATCGGTAGTTTCGCCGGGCACTGGTTGATCCTGCACATCCCGGTTCCCTGTAGCCCCACCCTGGTTTCCATCTTGTTGTGATTGTACCAACATATTCACAACATTACTAATCAACGGAGTGAAACCATTTACAACCTGCGAGAACCAAAGAGATGACGACGCGTGAGGTTCACAGAAAATGTCTATAATGGGGAGGAGAAGGATCGCATCGAGACCTAGGGTAGGGCTTACCATATCCACCACGTTGCTCGCATCTTGCGTTCCATTGCTTTCATACGTAAACCCTGTCTGAAACTGAACACCCCCTTGTTGTGCTCTTTGAGTCTGTTCTTCAGCAGCACCCTGTGGTGCCTCATTCGCTGTAGGCTGAGAGTCCACCTGATCTGGTGAGTTTTCGGCGGCCCCTGTCTGTTGGTCTTGAGAAGCAGCTCTTCTTTCTGCCTCTGAGGTGCCAACGATGGCCGCGGCCAATCCCGTCAACCCGTTCGAAATGTTGGCGGAGAGCGCAAAGTCTGAGGCCGCCGAAGCAAGCCGCTGGGTCTCAGCCCGATCGTTCGCCACGTTCTCCACACCCGATGGAAGAGATCCTCTAAGTGCTTCGTTCCTTTCGATGAGGGCCCGCTGAACGTTCACCACTGCGCCGACAAGGAATTGCAGGGCCTCCACTGAATCTTCAGGGAGCTGTTCAGTAGGTATCTGAGGACTACCGAGTCGATCCAGCGCTGTGTTAACATCCGCCAAAGTGGTCTGAGCTATGTGAGCCCTACCAGACTGTCGTCGATTAGCATGCACCGAAGCAGTCATGGCTGCCGCCGCCGCGCTGGCCCCGCCTCGCTGAGCCGCACTTGCCGGAAGCTGCAGCGCTTGCAGGACTGAAGTCACAATTGATCTGATGTTCTCAAATGCTGTCGACAGGAATTCCGCAAGAAAATGAACGTTGTGAGAATTCTCGAGCAGATATTACCCGAGAAACAAGTCGCTTCTGGTCACTGTTCAGACTTACTCAAGTTGCCTCCCCGAGGGATCCCTATGGCTCGCGTCTGAAACGCTGCGACAGACGACGTAAGAACACAACACACGACGATAAGAACCTTTGAGTGGGGAGCCGGTCCGAACGACATTGGCAATGTCAGCACGCAGACTTACTCAAGTTGTCGCCTCGCGGAAACCCTGTAACTCGAAGCATGATCGGATTCGCAGGACGACCAAGCCTTTGACCTTGAGGATTATGAGGGTGGTGGTGATGATGATGCTGAATTCAGGAACAAGATAGACCAGTGCCAGTTTCAAGTTCAGAGAGTGCCGAAAGCCGAAATGTCGTTAGTGTACTTGAGAACGCCATACGCACATGATGATGCCGTCTTCTGGGTTGAGGAGCCCCAGGAGGAGCCCCTGGATTGTTTGGCCTGGGCTCTTCTGGCTTTACGACAAGGTGGAGCACGTGTCCGTTCTCCAAGTGATAATCGGCGAGGCTCTTGTCATCTCGCAGCACCGCGCCTCTGAATATCAACCTCTGTCGTTCCACAGGAACCTCTGCAACGCTCGCCACCTCCCTTCGTAAATCCAAAACCTGAGGATTTTCTTGTGAAATAACAACAGTATGCACCGTAGAGTCCAACATCTTCACAGACAATGTCAATGGCGCGCTCGAAGCTGCAGCCGGCGCGGCCTCCTCAGTGTCCATATTTTCCACTCTGGATAGAACTCCCGACCAAAACGACGAGATTGAATATACCAAAACCGACCTCAGAACTCAAGAGCAAAGCGGGCGTGAACTGGGTCGCGCGACAACCTCGTTCTTAAAGAAAAACAAACTACCAGCAAAGAAACCTCTCTGGCGGGCTAGACCGAACAAAGAGCTTCTCTTCTTTCCAAATTTTGAAAGAGCTGAATCTCCTCCAACTACTGCCCTCCTCTCCAAAGCAATCTCCCTCCCCAAGATTTGATGTGCGCTGCTGGCACCGCTTTAGATACATACCCCCATCTTCTATTTTCAATAAGAAATTACTCGGCCATGATTACTGCTGCCACCCCCGCCCATGTTACCAACCAGCGATTGAAAACCAAAAAACCAGTTTTCTAAGATAAAACTCTGAGGCCGTTTGGACAGGCCTCCTTCCTGGAACATTGGTCATTCACCTGTGTACTCTCAGTACTTATTTCGGGAATCCGAAACAAGCCTTGAAATTTAGAAATATTCGATTGTTGATTGAATGGATTGATTTCTGAGTGGGTTTGACAAAACTCTGGCAGGTCGGGAGAAGACTTGGAGTACAAGGAGGGCAGGGAACACCGCGAAGACCATAGAGCCAGAGGCATGTTAGTCATAAAGATTGATTCAAAGAAGGCTGTAGATGAATGCTGCGAGTACCAGTTGCTTGTGAAAGCGGTTTTAAAAGTGTTGGGTAAGGGTTGTTTAGGGAAAATGTCCAAACGGGGATCTTGTCTAGTTTAAAGAGGCTAGTTACCATGATTTCAGTGTCTACGAATATCGAATATGCAGGTTGCTTATTGTAGTGAATAGCGCCGTGGCTCAATGCAGAAGTTGACAAAGTCAAATCAACGTCCGAACATTCTGATAGTACTGAGTCCCTGACTGCATAGCGTAGAAACCACATCCGGAACGCGACTTCGTGCGATTTGAAACGTTCTCTTGTACGGGTTTTCGGCATCTTTTCTGCTCGAACTACTGGAACTCTAACGATTCCATGTTTTCTCGTTGTACGGGCTCCACTAGCCCCGGATCCATTCCCTTTCTCGCTCAAAAATGATTGCCGAAGTCTCCATTTCAATCAAGTCTAGTCTAGACCATTAAGAGTAGGGTTGTCGCCAAACCCTCCAGAATAATATCAAAACATATATTCTACTAGAAGCATACAGAGCTATCGGAAAGTTTCATATTTCGTACGAACCTATGCAGATTACGATTAGAGCTTGAAGTTCGGAAATATTTTAGTAGTAAAATTGGAGTAACACATTGAAGGAAAGAGACAGTTTTTAATTGCAGTGGATGGGATTTCGTGGAACAGTGATTTTTTGGATGAAATGAGATGAGAGAGGAGTTGTGGTAGTGGTATTGGAGGGCGTTTTGGAGAGGGGGAGGGGGAGGGGGAGAGATGTAAGGAGCTTTGGGATGGAATATATTATGTTTTGTTTTTGTATTTGGTGATCACGAGGGAGGAGTAGAAACGAAGAGGAAGGAATCTATTGAACCGGTTTTTTGTTTGTTGCGACTGGATTTTAACGCTGTTGTACTTGGTAAGCTTGTTGACGAGGTTTTCTGGTGTCCGGACTTGGGAATTAGCTTTTGCTAGAGGGAGGTGATTATTCGGAGGTGGTTGTTTTTTGGTATTGGTGGGGCGTTGATGCTGGGGTGAGATGGTCCACGTATCCATTGGATCCAGTAGCGTCGTTTGAAGAACACTGCCCTCAGTACGAAGCCATTGCTTGTAAGTATTTCTCGCGGATTGAGGGCGAGGTAGAAAGCAAGGATGTTGTAGTGGCTTTAGCGGAACTTGAGGTGCATTTTGTAGCATAAATCAAGTGTGTTTTGAAGGGTAGGCCTGCCATCGCGGTTAGGGATAAGATATAATTCGATTGAAACTCTGGTATTGTAGTTTCAAAGCAGCGGTATGTTGAGGACCTTGGCGGGTAGACGTGTTGTATTCGGAGGATTTGTTCAAGCTCAAGGGGCTCGAAGGGGACTCCTTTCCGGCTTAGCGGAGGAGGTCGTGAAGGGCGGCGAAGTCAGCGAAGTTCGTGTTTCTGATCGTTGTGTGCAGCGGTTAAAAGAGATTTCTAGCTCCCGAGGTGGGGCGGACGTCGCACTGCGCATCACGGTTGAAGGAGGAGGCTGTTCTGGATTTCAGTACAATTTTAACCTGGAGGAGTTCCGCCGACCAACGGAGGACGAGCACGTGTTTGAAAAGGACGGGAGGAAGGTCATCGTGGATGACGTATCGTTGCCTTTTATCAGTGGATCTGAAGTTGACTTTGAAGAGGAAATGATTCGAACGTCCTTCAAAATTGTCGATAATCCTAACTCGGACAGCTCCTGCAGTTGCGGGTCTTCATTCTCCGCGAAATGAGCGCTTACCGGTCATTGGAGGAAGCTCAGTTGGGCTGGTGGTTCCCCCGACCCAATTCGAAGCATTCACAGGTTATACGCAAAAGCGAATCTTCCACAAGTTTCAGTAGAATGATGGGCTCACCGTTGGCATAAAACTTGCTCGGAAGCTTTGCTAAGCTGTGCTATGCTGTGCTGTGCTGTTCCGTCCGAGAAAGGGTTCCGATGCAAATGACTAGACCTCCGTGAAGTCAGGAGGCAGGTTGGAGCCATCTACTGATGTTGATTGCACTGGCTTCAATCACTGCGCTTGAAGTGCATGGAGAAAGCTCTTCTAAATGCATGATCTAATCAAGATCATAGTATAAGCACAAGATCGTCCAGTTTTGGCAAGGGCGTTTGTGAACAAACAGAGCGATGGAGTTTGGTCGTCAACATATCCACGAGACAGATACAATCTACCAGTCCAGTCTTTAAAGCATCCGCAGACAACCGAAAGAAAGGGAGTACTAGAAGTGAAGAGCATGGGGTGAAGGCATTCTAGATTCAGCTCTCGGAAATTTCAAGCTGCGGCTTCTGTAATCTGAACACGGAGCTCTGCTTCTCTCCAGGGTCTTGACTCTGCTCGGAGCACAGAATGAGAGCGCGCGTGGAGAGCAAAACGTAATATTGGACAGAAATGGCCCCATTCGACGTATCTTGTACATTGGAAAGCATTTCAATAACCACACGCACGTATTACAGATTCATTGCTGATTCTGAGCCCGTCTTTCCAAAGTGTCAGCGGGCACCTCAAAACTGTTGACGAAGTTCGTGATCCTTTCTTACTGGCTACCTATACTGTATATTTACAAAATAAATAGATGATTGTGCTTCTCGTTCTCCTGAAGTTCATTGATTTCAACAATCCACGAAACTACAGCACGCGCCGCACACCTCTATTGGGCATAACAGTATCGCCTAGTGAAAATATTTAGATAGACAAACTTCATATATTCTAAAAGCGATGGAATTATTATATAAAATGGTTTGCTTGATGTACCTGGTAGTGTATGGATTGACTGAATCAGCCGGTTTCGCTTTCTAGTGCCTCGTCTGGGCGCTTCGCGAGGAGGTAAGGTTGTTGGGGAGAAAATGGGTTTCTGGTGGCAGTAAGGAGATGTTGCTTTCAAGTTTTGTTCGCTGGTTGCGTTGCGGAAAGGGTTGAAAGTACACTTTAAGGATGATACTACGCTGAGACCATTCGTAGGTGAGCGGGACAATGGAGAATTCTTCTGAATCAGAAGGGGGTTCAAACCGACAGAGCTTGGACTCAAATGATATCACCGCGGCTGGGGAAACAAACGAGCTTCGTGAAGATGACAGCAGAGAATCGTGTTCACATGAAGTCGAAGAGCAATTGGATTATCTCAAGCAGCATTCCAGAGCTGCTACTGACGAACTTGCCCGCGAAGAGTTCCAAGCAAACCGGGCTAGTCCCGAACCGTCAACTGCGTTCACTGCGGAAGCGCCATCAACAATAGATACAGCGGAGCATTCTATTGAAGAGCTTCGAGACAAAATCACTACCACTGAGCTATTGATACAACTTGTCAACAACCGAGAACGAGAAAGCCTCAGTAACGGACTACTCCATTCTTCCCTTGCCGTTAACCCGTTGAGCGGGTCACGAGAGCACAAAGAGGCTCTGCGTACAGCTGAGAATGGTGCAAAAGATGACAGATCTGCGGAAGGACACGGAGCATCTGGTGATTCAAACCGTGTGGGACCAAGATCGACTCCTTGCGAACAGGGAGAAAACTGTTTGCCATTAGTGGATTGCAAGGATTTTGCAGCATCCCACACTTTTGAGCGGGAACGGATAGTGGATTCGTCTTTGACGAAGGAGTTCAGTGACGCTGACGAGCTTCTGGATACCTCGAGAGAGGGATACTGCGAAGATGTAACTGTATTGGAAGGGGCTGAGAACCAGATCCCAGCTGAAGAAGAAGACGGACATGCAAGCGATGATTCGGAACTCAGGAGATCGGACTCGTGCATCGACTACCGTGGAGAAGACGAGCTTATGGAATCTGCGCACGAGCATGCGGAAGAGTCTCCACTGCAGGCGACAGGGCTTAAATCCTACGCTGACGTGAATAAAGCACAGAAAGCGCTAGGCAAGGGGTTATCTGAGATTCAGACATTTGCGCACCAAGTGGTTACGAACGCCGAACAAGCTTTCGATTGTCTTTCACCTCTATCCCCGGCTCCGAATGTCTCTCAGAACGAACAGAAGAATGTAACCAATGTTCATGAAGACGAGAGAGCGGCAGATAAGAGAGCTGGAGTAGAAAATTTTCTGAAGGTAGAATATTCGGCCACCTTCACCTGCACACTCAAAGAGTTGCATCCTAACGAGACTTGTGCTCACTTTTCTCATACCACAGGTACCGCTTCGGCTTGAGAAGCTGCTTGCGCTTGGATTTTTCATTTGTTTGGATGAGTTCTTAACTCAGTTCACAACCCTTCCGCAAAGATGCCTTGGATCGCTTTGGCCGAAAAGGGCCTCAGGCCTCCGCGCCGATGTTGACCGAAGGGTCCAAGTAGCTCTCGACTGGGTCCACTTGTCAATGTTGATCTTAACTGCGCTGTCACTCTACGTGTACAATATCTCCTGGTAAGAGACTCGTGATGTAGCAGGCTCCCCCAAAGTCTATGTTTTCTGTCCCCTGACCACTGCTCTCATTTGGTTCAGGGTCTATCACAACATTCGAGGCCAAAACGTGATCAAGTTGTACGTCATCTATAATATTGTGGAGATCTTTGACGGGTAAGAAGCTGCTTTCAGCAAGTATGTTTCCTCTGCTTGCGAGTGGTGTGGATAGAATGCGTTGAACGAACTTTGATGATCGAATTGCGATAATCCCTGTCGGCTGTATCAGGCTGTGCTCGAGTTTTGGTATAGATGTCTTCGACATGCTTGGATCTGGAGTAGCCGGAACGGTCAAGTTCCTCTCCGAGGAGGATACCATGTAAGGAACGATGAAAGCATTCAAAAATCGGCCTTGTTCTATCGTGCTAATGCATCCTTGGATTCCTTTTTCGCGACGTGGGATATCAAGACCTAGGGGAGATAGAAGGATGGTTTTGGCCCTGTCCCTGGTCGCGAGAACGGCTCTGGATTATTTCATCTCATGGTGTTACTCGTTCATTCACGGATCGCTTCTATTAGCTTGGGTAATGAGAAACGCCTTTTTTTAAGGATTTGAGAAGAGGAGCTCCTTACCTATTAGTTGATGCCGTGGCATTCTCTGACGTAGGCGGTGACGCTCAACGTGTCCATCAACAGTGCTGCCGGGAATACAATCATGGTGCTGCTCGTCTCGAACAACTTTATAGAGCTCAAAGCTGTCGCCCTCAAGCCGTTCAAACTACAGAACTTGTTCCAGATTGCTATGCGTGACGCGGTGGAGAGAATCCAAATGTCGCTATTCGTTATCGCCATTGTCGCCTATACGCGAGGAGACTTCCGCGTGGGTATGACCTGGTACGGGCCCCCTGAAAACTGTCCATCTGCATGCCTTACTGAGGACAGTACTGAGAAGAAGCGGATTCCGCCGGTCCAGGTTCACCATATTCCTTTTCGAGATTGTTGTGGACTGGATCAAGCACTCGTCCACTGCGAAATTCAACGGCATGAAATACGTAGCGTACAACTCGTTCTCGCTGGTTATCAGTCGAGATCTGGTCGCGTCCAAAAAGCACTTAACGACGACGTCGATTGGAGGGTCGAACATTTCTAAGCGGGTATGTATTGATGCTATATCTTCTCATTGCTTTCGAAAAAGTCAGTATTGGTGTCAGAGACTGAATCTTGTTGTGTTTGTGGTTCGTTCAGTTGGGCTTTGTGACTTTGCCTATGGGCGCGTTTGTAGTGCGAATGCTCGGGTCATTCATTTGGTCCCTACCGTACACCCACATCTTGTTGCTCATAGCTCTCATGTTTCTGATGAAGGTGCGGAATCAACTCTGACGTTCCTGAACTGCGGGTTTGCCCGCTTCTGTTTGTTGAGCAACAAAGGACGTTTTCCTTTCCTCCTTCAGGTGTCATTGAGCATAGGATTACTGGGTTACTGCTACAGAAAGTTGCAGAGGTTTCGTGTTGCACCTCGGTAAGCAGGTTACGTTGCACTAGTTTCATGCTTGAAGAATGCTCCAACAGCGGTTGATACTTATTAGGTCATTTTTTACCGCAGCGACGAGGAACATGAGGAAGTCATACGATGTTTGTGCGGAGTTAATCGCTACTCCATAAGAAAAGGTTGGTGTTTGGGAGCTGATGAGTGTCGTGCTTACCAAGCAGCACATAGATCTGAAATGCGACATTCCTCTTCAGTCGGTCTTTAAGCAGATACTTGTGGGAGCGCCGACGACGAGCAGTCTGCTGACCTTTTCGTGACGTCGAAGGCGCTTGTGGAGCGAAAGTCTTCCGAGACCTTCATCTTCTACAGCATTAAATTTTGGGCTGTGAAGAGAGGGGCAGCAGCTTCTACTTGTTCTTTGGCTTGCGGAATAGCTCTGCTGTCCGATGAATACGTATTACGTAGTGTTCATTCCTTTGATGAGCACCTGTAGAGACAAGGTTTCAGCTATCAGCTGATTGGAAGAAATTCTGAGGAGAAGTTCAAGACATGTTTCCGTGTCGACCAACGCTACTGAAGAATGGTGAGCTCCAAGACAGCATCATCGTGTTCTCTTGCCGACACCAAAGCGGTTGCTGAACGATGCATGCTCTTACATCCTATACGACTTTCCGCAGACCATGCCAGCATTCACTTCCCGTTTGCATCGAGAGGAGTTCAGGGAGATTCATAGCTCTGCAAACCCCCAGGTCAATGTCTGGGATCCTGCATTGCACATATTCACGTTCTACGAATCGCCTGCATCCTCCCTCCACCTGAGTTTCAATGTACAATACAAATGGATAACATACCCGTGTATTCACATATATATATAATTTCATTAAATTACGATCAACGAAACAGTACGTCAACGGAAAAATACGAAAAAAGGGGGATTGCACCAGCCCATGGTGCTTCACGTTTTTTCCCAGGACAGGCTGGCATTGGATCAAATTATTTCCAATTCTGGACACATGAAACAAAGAAAAGGCGAGCGGGAACCAACACTTCAAAATATCTCATCGTGATGAGATTAGCGGGAAACTTTATTTTATTCAATATATTTAATCCAATGAAACACATAATACAGTCGGTTGTCAATCAGAAAGGAGTAATATCTCCTAAATATTTCCCCAATATCAAAACGATATCCAATCAGCATGCAAATCTATTATTTATTCTTGTTTTTATACCCCCTTGGACTTGTTGTTATTGCGGAGGGGGGGGGGGGGAGAGAAATATCAACCTATTTGCAAGAAGTTTGCCCTTTAAAGTGATTAAGTCTACCGCCCTAGCTGACTCCCTCAGCGAAAAAAGTTTCGATGTCAGCTGAACTCGAGGCTCTTTTCCCTTATGACTCAATGGTTAAAAAAAAACGGACCCGAAAAACGAGAACTTATGAAAAACAGAAGAAAATATGAGACTGTCATTGCGTATGAGCAACCTTTCAAAGTCCCAACTTTTTTCTCCCCCCCCTTGCCCTGTGCAGCTTCGATGCTTCGATTCTGTTTGCATTGCATTACACTGGCTTCCGCGTTAACCTACAGTTTTAGTAAATAGGCTCTTTTAATATTTTTATGAGGTAATTCGTTCACTAAAAAATAGTCGCAAGGGGTATATCAAGTTCATAACGATTGATGTGGTATTTTGATTTGTAAACAACCCCCCCTTTATAACACCTAAAAATCCTCCGTTACTCTAATCAATCAGTTGGGTATATTCCGCTGAACAACTTTGATTGGTTACAAGTTTCAGGAGAATAGAAGAATATTATAAAAGTTTCTCCTGGAGATGTTTAATTGGTTAGATAAGTAAATGAATTATGAAGGAATTTTTCTGGCTTGGAGGGAACCTCCTCCTTTTTTTTCTCCCTTGCACTCTGCGACGGAATTGTGGCTCGGGAGGCGATGATATAAACAAGCGGACAGGCGCTTGTGACGCGTGGCAGGTTTGGTGGTGGTAAGGGAGGAGTTTATGTAAGAGAGGCGGCTGAGCTGTGAATAGGTTTGTATAGGTTGAATTTTAGTTGTGGGATTTGTGTTCAGGCGTAAGGAGTTTAGTTTTGGAGGGTTGTTGGGGTTTTGAGAAGGATGGTCGGGTTCATCGGAGGTGCAGCTTTGAGTCGGGAGAGCGTCTCACGACGACGATGTGGTGAGTAGTTCGTTGCTGGGCTGCTTTCCGTTTTCTCGTTCAGTATTGCTGAGAGGGTGTTTTCTTAATGCCAACCGTTCCTTTTCCTGCCAACCGTTCCTTTTCTCTATGACAGTGTGTAATGTCATTGCTACGCACGAGATGCTTGATGCTATGGTTGCGGATGCGGCAGTGGTAGATAATAGTGAGGAGAAGCTGAAAGAAGGGATTCACAGGTTGAAGTGGCTTGACTCAAGGGAGAGCGAGAATGGGAGAAGGGTATGTGTCTCAACGGCCTCGGTTACATCTTGCGTTCAGTCAAATTGATTGCCATATCTGATCGCTGACGTACGCGTGAACCCTCTTCAGGTCATTATTGCACATACAAACCGATCTGAAATCCGAAACCCGCTTCGGAGCATTTGCGCAATGAAAGCATTTGCCGAGTATGATCAATTTCTGAGAGAGCTTGCTGTTCCACAGTATTGCGAGCTAAAGGACTCTGAGCTATACTACACCGAAGCCGGAGGCCTTGCATGTCCAATCCAGAGCAGGGGATAAACTTGTAGTTTTCTGCGCGTACCGGATAATGAATGGTAGTGGTGATGGAGCAGTGCACAGAGGGGGATACAGTCATGTAAGTATATATTGAGGTGGGCGAGGGTAGAACCCAAAGCTTGTACATATATGGGGTGCCGAACCGTGGAAGATACTGAGAACGCTTCATTGAATAGAGGCGCGGCAATGTCAATAGTTTTTCTAACTACAAGAACGGAATAATTCAGTCATCAAGAGATTCATTGAATGAATTGGAAACGAATTCTCCATCCGATGTCAATATAAACAATGGGAGGAAAAATTAGATGCACATGTGCCGGTAATATGGCCTCTGAGGCAGCTGCACTGCTTTGAAATCATATCCCACTCCATGCCAACACCGAAAAACCTGTAGGACCCAAACCCAAAGGCAAACCATCCACGTGTGGATGCGAGAATATTTTGCAAGCAACGGTTCGCAGTATCTGCAATCATTCTCAGTTGCGTCCCCTCGGATCGTTGGCCCGGAAAGTAAATCACCACTCGTAAGATCATCTTCATCACGAAGAGAGAAGATTCGACGCTGGTAGGCAGAGCGAATCTCTTACAGCGAAGTTCTCTCGTCTAACGGTAAACACGAGATGCAGGTCGGCTAACATAATCTTGGCAGAGCTTGGCCAAAGATAGATGAACGCCGCCCCGTCCATAATTTTGCAGTAGCGTCAAAGAGCTCGAATTGGCCAGTGGTGGAAACGGAATATCTCCGCGGACTGCACTAGTCAAAAACTCAGAGGGTCAAACTCTCACGTCAATCTCTGTCACAAGATCTCCGCCAAGCTTGCGCATTGCGTATATGGCATATTTCTTGTCGAAGACGATTTCTAAGCAGATGAGTGCGCGACAAGCGTTAGCGCAAATCTGCTAGGTTAGTGTTTCACCATGTATGGTCTAACGCACCCGTCGTCCTGTCACTTTCTTGCCCTTCTTCTGGAAACACTGGTTGTGAAAAGGGTAGTCCATAGAGAGTCAATTTCCTCGATCTGATGCTTCGTGGCCTCCAAACAACGCCTACTTGCGTTCCTCCGTTCTGGAAAGGGCAAAACAGGAGCCTGGCATGAGCGGTGGCGTGCAAACTACTCGAAGAAACTGAGATGAAACGATAATCGCCTACCTTGTTATGGAAGAACACAGCAACGTGACCGAATAGGGATTCAAGCCTCCTAACAAGCTCGTCTGTGGGATTCACTCCAACTAAAACGTTGAGAAGGCTTGGTGACGGAACCCGCGATCCTAGAGGTCCATTTCGTAGTACTCGTCGCTGCCGATTCTTAGAATCAATTCCAGCGGATAATGATGGTACGCACTCCTCTCGCAGCATGATTTGCGCGTCGAACCTCGTCTTTGATGACTCTCTGAAGAGTGTTTTAGGGTTGAGAGGCTCATCTCCAGCGCTATCGAAACCGTTCATAAAGCTTCCAAGCGCAGCAGACGCAACAGCAGCCATCCTTTTCAGTACTACGCGTTCAGGCCCTCGCTTGTACGCTGGGGAGAATGACTTGCCAAGTAGGTCACCTGGGGTAGATACAATCATCGGCGGAGCTGAGGATCTTGATGGAAGCGATCGAAATGCTTTCTCCGCTTTCTCATGAATCGTATCATCGTCGTCAAAAACTACAACCAGAGGTGCAACCTCCCACGGAAAGTTTGCGAGTAGAGAGAGAAATGCCGCAAACGCAGTTGATGTGGACCCAGGGATCCGTCCAAGGGGCTGGCTATCGGGACTGAAAAAAAAGCGAGCTACCAACATCTCCACCAGCTCGTCGCAAAAGTGATTCCCCATCCAGTGCGAGGAAAGCCAGAGCTTGGCAAGCCTACAAGTCTCCTGGAAAGCCGCGCTTTCATCCTCTCCGCAGACTCTCCTGAGTGCGTTGTGTAATCGCGGCTGTCGAACAGTAGTCCAAATTTGCGTCTCCCGAAGCTCCTCAGGTAGGAACGCCACGATCGTGTCATATCGCAGCATTACTCTGAAAAAGAAGCCATCCACTTCTACTTCAACGTGCGTCTTTGTCGAAACTGCGTCAAACCCACCCTTCATAAGAGATTTCGAGATAGCCACGTAGAACGCCGCCATGGAGGCTCGGATGCCTTCGAGATTCTTTGGCCACTCCGGGCTCGTCTCAAAGCTGAGAATTAGGTTCGAAACGGGACGATAACGTGTCTCTCGCAGGCCACCTCCGAGTACCGACGTACCCAGCATGATCTCTCCAGCGAACGCTACCTCGGCAACATCGAGTGGAATTCCATCGAGACTTCTCAGCGCATTCCCGAGCCTCTCAGCAGCTCTTCGGGCGGTGATTGATGCGCTGTTCGTTTGGGGTAGTATTGTGGACCAATCGTGGTGTATAAATCCAACGGACTCCCTATCCAGACCATCGACGTGAGAACCTATCGCCACCTCACATGCTTCCCGAACCCCTTCCATTCCACCCTTCGTCCATATCACGGATTCCACAATTCGGCCATCCTTAAATCGTCGGAGACCAGAACGTGAGCCCCAAAATGCACGAAACGAGTCCCGATCCATATCAGAATCCTCTGCTGTGAGAACCCGTCCAAACTGATGTTCCGGGTTCAACAGTAGTCCGATACCAACAACGTCCCTGTCCAAGGAAAGGAAAAGAAGGAAAATTAGGAGAAACGTCGCCGCGAGTAGCAGCACAATGGCTTCACATCCACTTGATGAAACAGCACACGTAATGAAGACTTGTGTTCTCATCTACTCACGAGAGAATCCTCGGTGATGCGAGATCACATGCCTTCCCAAGGGCTTTCCCGACAATCTCAGAACACCAGTGGGACAAGTAATTCAGGTTGACACTGTTCGCTGTCTTAACAATAACCATGACGTCAAAACGTTCGGAGAGACTAAAGGTCGGGGACGTTGCGAAAAGGCATGCGTACGCGCCACCGAGCAAGTCACTATTCGTGCTCGAGGATTCTATCACCCTCAACGCGGCAGTAGCGTCCATGGAAACCTCTAGTTGCTCCGCTTGCGACAGCAACCATAGCACGTCACAAGTCTCGGTAAGGTGGAGTGAGCTCTTTCCACCCGACATTCTCCTGAAGAAAGAAGAAAACAAGACGTCAGCGAACATGGGCCGTCCAGGAGCAACTAGCTAGAGGTCTATCTAACGATACGAGTCCATACCAGGTCGACAAGTACTGAAGACAAGCGAGGAACATATGCTGAACAGAAGCCATAGGCGGTACCACGCGGTCTAGGATCAACTTCGCAAGGCAAGCCGTGAGCATAAACGGCGTTATCGACAGATTTCTTCTCTCCCGCCAACGCTTCAAAAGCAGAAGAGCATCGCTGAAGCCTGCCGCCTTCGTTTTCACCTCGTTCAGTAGCTTTAGCATCGCGACAATCTGCATCTCCGATGCGAGCGAGTTCCAGTACATCTCTTCTGCCAATTCGGTGCCGAGAAGAGACACCCGTTTCGACACTTCACGCAGGGCGTCGTTTTCAATACCGGGAATGATCCTGATCTTCAACCTATTGCACTCCTTCAGATCAGCCTCCGAAGCTCCGATAGCTTGCAAAGATGAGCTCGAAAGCTGCAATGTCAGCAAAGGTTTCAAGCGGTCTCCGCCCAGAAACTCCTTCCTAAGCAATGTGCCAAGGAAGCGAGACAAAGCGGGCTTGTTATGTTTTTCCTTTTTTCAGTCCGGGTCTACTACGGAGTGGGCTGTATGTATTCAGAGATAGAACCATACCCGAGCTCTACGTTTGTCCATCGAGATGACTTTGAAAGGTCAGAAAACAGCCCGACCAAGTATAAGAGTCGCCTGTCGAAGTACCGGTAGTTCTTATAGTCTGTTCTCTCCGTACACTCTTTCGGAATAATTACACAGAGGTCCACGCTCGGCATCTCTGTAGACCAGAGAAGTGTGCCAAGGAGGTATGAACCAGCAAGAATCGTTCCCGACGGAGGTTTGTAGTTCAGGACCATGTTGGATCGATCTGATCGGAACCGCAGGGTCGGGAACTTGGCCAACATTCTCTTGGCGATCTTCCCATCACGTTTTATTGACCTAGCTTTTGATTCCTCGATTTCTTCGTTGAGAAGCTTCAGTCCGGATTCGAATGCCTTCAGCTTCGGAGCACGGGCGGACTCCAGCACAGAGTCAATCTGAACGCTGAGCATACCTAAGCCAGAGAAAAACCAGCAAAATACGTTTAAAACAACATCTCCTCAAATAGGAGTGAGTAGAAAGGATAAAGCTGGGAGCTCCATTCGTTCCGTACCGCCTCCAAAGCCTTCCGACTCCTTCTCCCTAATCTTCAACACCTCCATGGCGGACGCCTCTCCGCGGCTAATTCGAGGGCGTTTCGCTGCTGGTTGACCTCGATAACCCATCTTTAATCAAAACTCAGATCCACGCTTCTGCTAGTAGGAAAACAGTGTCCTTCCCCCGCCAGTCCTCTACTACAAGTGCGGCAAACACAGTCACAATCACCACATGCTCAGTGATACTCCTACTTACGGTTCTGGTCCTCCTACTTAGTCCGTCCAATATTGTCACGTACTTGTTTAAACATGGCAAAACATGGATTCTAACAGTTTCAAAACCGAAGAAACGTATGCATCCGCCTCGCCACTTCCTCTATCGCAGTAAAGTCCATCCTTTCGGCATCACTTTGGCCAAACTTACAGGCCCAACTAGTTTTGCTTTCTCCAACTTCTGCTCTGGTCGTCACCGCCGGTGTTTATTTGTTTTAAAATTATAATTAGATTGAGATTTCCCATGGGGTTCACCAGCAGCGAATGCCTAACGAGAGCTTATTTTTAGCTTGAGAAGAGATAGTGGAATAATTCTAATAATTAGTCTGACTTTCTTATGTCTGTGTTTTATTGGTAAGTAGATTCACGTAAAGCTTTGTGATTGGTTGTACGTCATTTTCGCTTTGACGTCGTTTGTTGGTGAGTTCGATGCGTAGTTTTGACTACCCAAGTACATGTTGATGATTGCCTTGTCACGCTCCAGCGTGGCTCTTATTATTGTTTGAGAGCTACGAAGCTGCGTATAATCTAGAGAGCTGTCGTCAAGGAAAAGAGTCGCAGTGGTCTCCGATGTGGGAGTTCAATCCCAGCAATCGACTCACGTGGGAAGAACAAACCTCGGTGGACGGACCTCAGCGCTACCAGTCTCCGAGCAACGAAGTGGGGACGTCCGAACAAACTGTGGTCATGAAGAGTTTTCTGTTCGGAACTAACGTAGCGTCTGGTTCAAATTCAGTAATGACGCCGGGTCCGGGTAAGGGACGGATATCTCTCAAAAACCCAACCAAGGTCCCAGAACTCCGTTCATTTCAGTTTTAGTGGAATAACCTCATTCCTCACGATGGCTTTTGCGGGGACGGGCGCGAGTCTATAGGGTAGTGCTCCAGGATAGCAAGCCGTCATCAGTATAGTCTCCAGGTCATGTCCTTTTCTACCGTTGTGGCCCCGAGAAGAGGCTCAATTCGTGTTTCTCCACACGGCCTCCGAACAAGCGACAACACTGAGTTTTGAAGAGACCCTCGCTGGGGCCCTCGCTGCGGCAACCCCAAGCAGAACCACAATTTTACAAAAGGAGTCGTTCGATCTGGTCTCTCAAGTTTTGCACTTGCTTCTTCAGCTGTGAGCCTTCATTGGTAATAATAGAACTTGCTATGACCGGTCGAGAAACGCCACATGCCCGGCCGAGGGCCTGCTTGGATGGTACAAACACATACGGTACATTCTGACGGAACACAAACCAGGATTCCATCGATTAGTCGCCTCGGTCTTATTTCTTCTGTCCGATATGGCTTTAGGGTATCGCGTTACCTTATCCTCACACAATAGGGGAAGATGTAACAGAATCTCAAGCGGTTCCGCGTCAGCAGCCAGAATGATTAGCTCCGAGATACCGCGATTCAAGGTTTTGGTCGCCTCGTTAGCCCCTTTCTTCAGCTGCTTGTAGTTGGAAGCTTGTGCGACGAGATCCAATATGGAAATCGTTAGCTTCTCATCAGCAAGAGGGAAGGCCTTCGGATTAGCTTCGCTCTAGGATATCCAGCCAAGAAAATGAAGGGAGAGAAACGAAAATATTTGATAAGCCAAGATCCGGCGGTTAGACAAGCAAGAGCAGCGGAATTTGCCCGACAAAAACAACACTCCGCTTCGCAACAACAACCAAGACCGGCCAAACAACTCACCATTTCTGCAATTCACCAACGAAAAGGTTCAGAGCAGATCACCAAACAATCCGGTGCAGTCGGAGAGAACAGGAAACCACAACCCGCTGCGCAGAAACGGTAAGAAAAAAAATCCCACCACAGAAACAATCGTACTTCAACGTATCAACCAGTAACTTTGAATCAACCTCCAAAGCTTTTTCTCGGTAGTTCCTCCCCCTCCGAGCTTCAGACAATAATCCTATCTCCACCCTCCGACCGACGCAAAGGATAACCGTATGCAGCGAAAATGCTCTCTAATGCATCTTCCTCATAGTCATCGATAGAAACGCCAGTCGCCGTGACCGATGCCCTATGACAAAACCTGCTTACATAATCAAAAGACACGTGTGATAAAATTAAACTGCTAAAGGTTGTTTTATTTTATACCATTGGTTAAATACGATAATTTAAACCAATTATATATCTTATTTGACACACGTGCAATAGTATAATTTGTTTAAAAGGTACCTTCAATATCATTCGACAATAATGTACCTATATTAAGATATCAACAGATCTAAATTTATGTACGGCACTCTGGTTTTTTGACAGGGGGAATGGATTCAACAGCTTAACGCAGATCTGAGCGTCTTGTGTTCTATATTTCGAAAGGCTTCTTTTTTTGTTCGGAATACTGTTCGCCGGGGGAGGGCTACTCGGATACGGAGATGACTGATTCGTACGCTGATAGCGCTGTTCATGGAATTGGAATGATCGAAAGATAGCCATACCACCTTATCTGGCAAAGAGATGTTAAACTTTTAAAAATTGTACATCCCTCCCGAGCTCGTCACTCTTCAGCTTCTCGCTCAAAACCCTTTTCGAACGCTTGTGTCGGTGAGGTGTAGGACGCCAGGACAAAATTGGATATCCGTCTGTCTCTACTGTGCGTCCGCTCAAGCTGGTACCCATGCCTGAACTCTTGCAACCATTCCCTCATTTTCTTCGAGAAAGCGATCAACATCCCAGCTCTGGGACTCGACGATAGCCGTCGCCGTGATCGCGAGCGGATGGAGAGGACTTTGATCCGTACTTCGCATCCATTGCCATCGGGCAGAGGGATTACTCTTTTTTGAGAGGTCCATCTGCAGCCGATCGGACCCGATCTTCTAAGTTAAAGAAATATGGCCGAGCCTGTGATGTCTGTGTGGATTCAAGCGACTGCTTTCGTCTCGGTTGAACGGGTTTGAAAGTGGGGTTGGTCGTGTGCAAATGAAGAGACTCGCGTACCGAAAAGCCCTGGAGCTCGGGTGTCTCCACGAGAGGATCAAATATTAGCCATGTATGAATCGTGGAGTGGAATGTACAATATGTGGCCGAGTTAGAGGAAGCGGGTGGATGTCATAGTTTCGGTCATGGCTGACGCAAGCATCAAATCCAATTAGCAGACCTCGTGGAGCCCTGCGTTCTGGAAGATTGAGAAACTGAGCGGGCGTCGATGATGGATCGGCATAATCTGCTCCGGTAGGAGATGATAAACGTCAACCCTAGGCCCAGGCAAGGTTGGCTCTACTATATCAGCGATAGTCAAAAAACAAACATGTCATGTGCTAATTTTTTTTTGAAGGGGGGTCAGCGGTAAGAAGCCTGAACACTTTTTGTGCATCCATCGGTTTGCGCCTTTTTTTACGTCCATCCTGGTTTGGACAGTGCTCTATGATGCGAACTTTTGACGCTTGGCTACTGAAATCACACAGTTTGTTTTAAATAACGTGATGCATACATGTCTTGGCTGACGGGCTTCTATACAAGTGTTCTCCCAAATTTGTCCGAAGCATAGAAATCCGAGCTGACCTCTATCCTCGCGCATGCCTTCATCCCGAACTTCTTGCTAAACAGGGAAACTATCCAAGGAGGAAACTGTATCCGAACTCGTTCCACTGGAGAGCATCGAAGTTCCTCGAGGTGGATACTAGAGTGACCAAAGGAGAGCCGGAGCTTCCCTCGATTCCACTTTTCATCATCACGGTCGGCTACATTCGTTTAGCTCGTAATGCAATAAGGCTTCGATTGGTAAAGTCTAGATCGGCTTCTTGCTCAATATCTCACACTTCTCAAAAGCTGCATACGGATCTTCTCATTGGCAAACGCTTTCCTGTAGACGCAAACAACACCGGTGGTAAGAACCTTTTCAGAAACTGTCCAAACCAATAAACTTCATGCAAGTTTGAGCCCGAAAAAAAGCGCAACTGTCTCAGCCGGGTAAACGGCATAAATAGAAGGTATATGATCATCTTCAACGATCCAAAGGATCTACGGAACCTTCATATCATCATCAAAAGCCGCCGCTATTTTCTTGTAGTTCGAAGACAAATGGCAAACTAAAAGCGTGGCATCCAAGGCCAGTTCCAACTCGTGTTCATGGAGACTCACCCAACACTTTCCCCCGATTCCTTCCCCCTTTTGGAGGGCTCATCGCCTCCAATTAACATCAACTGCGTTTCTTGTCAATACGGAACTCAAGAGTAATTCTACTCCTATACCACAATATGAAGTCTGTATTCTAAGCAGCACCGAATCTAACCGCGTCAAACCCTTGCTCGTTCCACACGGCAGTGGCAAGATTCCAAATGTGGGCCCCTTCCCCGTTGACATCTCCACCACGGCCGTCAATCTCCGGAGTTTGAACAATCAACATCTTAAAACGTCCAGAAGACTTTGTACAATACTTGACCGCCGCTTTCATCAGAGTTAGGGCGAAGGTGCTTCACTCTCGGGGATGTTTTCCGCAGCAATTTTCATCCGGGTTCGTCGATCGCGTCTATTGAGCTTTCACAAACTATGCTTAGTACCTATTTAACGCTGGTGCCGACGAGTCTTGAGGTCGAATCTGATGATAGCAATGAGCGGAAGTTATGTTGCTCAGATCGTGCATTTACGGACAACACTCAGACTGCCCCGATCAGCGCCCGAGCGACGATTCAGCCTGTCACCACGGTCTTTGCAAGGTCTGGTGGGACGAGGCGGTGGTGAGCGATGTGGATCGGATCTGATGATAGCAGTGAGCGGGAGCTAGTGCTCGGTGTGTGCGCGTGTGAACGGCACACAGAATGCCATGATCAGCACCAGATCAACGCTTTCGGTCTGCCACGGCTGTCGTACGAAGCCCTGTTAACTGTCGAAAAGTCTACTGTGAGCGTTGACGTGTAGAAAAGCTCCTGCAGACTCCATGAACATGCTGATCTCAATCTCAGGGTTTGCTACTCACAGCAACCAAAACAACTCTCCGCCAGTTTTCGTCATCCTACGCTCTGAGGGCAATATTAAGTGATATATTACATTCATCACAGTACTAGCTGCCAGTCACTTGGTCATAGATCGCTACCTAAACCAGCCGAACCCATCCCATTCCAGGATCAGTCATCCGTTTGTTCAGAACCTAACAACACTGAGAAGCGAGAAACAAGACGCTTATGACGCGCCTCCAACAATAAAGCAGCACCAGGGGGTCAAGGAGAGTTCCGTGAGGAGGCTCTGAAGAGACGCCCTGAGTTACTACGAAAGCGCGCACGAAGCCAGCGAGAACCAACACCGCTAACTAAAACACCTCCCTATCACATCGCATTAGAGCGATCAACAATTTTGATTTTTCAATATCCTTTTCCGGATCGTTGTTTCAAGATTGGATTCAATGGGCACGATCTCGAGGGTTAGATTTGTGTGTAGTTGCAGTTGGATGGATTGGGTCATGGTTGTCGAGGTAGGGTGGCAAGACTTTGGAAAAGCGGATTTGGATGTTTCTAAGGTACGTTAGCATGATAGGATTCGTGAGCAGTGGAAGTGGATGTGTACGATCAAAGGGTAGATCAGAAGTGTGCCAAGTTCGGTCTCACAATCGGCTGAGAAAGTCCGGAGTTGTGCTAAGAATGGCATCTTCAGAGGGGGAGAACGATTCGTCGGATGAGGGAGAGAAGACGTTCCCACTGCTGAAGGATTTCCTCGCTGGACTGAATGACCTGGGACATCTGAGAATTATCGGTAAGTTTGTCGAAAATATGGGCGATCCGCCCTGCATGCAAGCCTGACTTTCTCGGTCGTATTTGGGGAAGCACCCCTCACCACGTCCGTAGAGCATCCATAGAAGACAATACGATCGTTTTATCTGACTTGCACTTCGTCAACTATACACTGTGTTTACTCTGCCAGTGAAAAATGATGCGGCGGTATCTGAAGCAATTGCGAAGACGGAGAAGCTCTTCTATGCGACAATTCCATCCGGACTTGAGTACGCAAACATCATCGATCCATCCATCAATCTGGACCTGCACATGAAGCTCGCTGGTTACGGAGGAGCTCGGTTTGAGAAGGGCATCAGCCGTGGAGCCAACAAAGCACCGACATATATCATACGGATGCTTGGAACGGACAAGGAGACAGTGATGGTAAGCTTCTTCTTATCTGGGCCAGAGGGGCCGGGAGATATCACCCCGGAGCGCGTAGAGGCTTGGACAAAGCTGAAGGACACCTTTGCCGGCTCCGAGGATGAGACTTGCTGGTTTTAGCTTGTACTAAAGAAAACAGCACATTCACACTCGCTGCTTTGTTCTCACGTCGAGGCGCGGTTCAGGTAGTCACCGCGCAGTAGGCACGTTGGCAAGTACGAATGCGAGAGAAATAGATAGCCCATGCTGAATAGTGCCTGAATCTCGAACTTGCCCTCCCGCATTCTCGTGAGCTCCGGAATATGCTCCGGAGCGAACTCGAACTGTTCACGAAGTAGCCTGTCTAGCATCTTCCTGTCTCTTGGAGACAAGGGGATTGCCAGTGCAGGATCCAGCGCAAGAGCGTCGATGTGCGACCTACGGAGTCCCAGCCAACAGAGGTCTATTCCTTCGCAGCCAAAAAAAAAAAATCTCATTTGTCCTCGGGGGCCAGTTGTTCGATTGTTGATTCCGTCTACATACCAGAGCAGCAACCCGAAGCGTGGACAGAATTGGCAGAACCTCTTCTGTAGACTTCAAGAATCTCATACCCGTGTGGATTAAAATCCGCCAGTCCAACCACTGGCACTCTGGGAGTGTCCGGATGGATTCGAAACGATTTTTTCTTCAGACTCATGTTCAAGCTCGAAGAGCTTGATGAGATGACTCGGCACCTACCGGAAGTGCATGGCAATCCGATTTGTCATGGCGCGGGTCGAGAGCGAAGGGTAGCCTCCTCCGCAGATTAGGATGGATGGGACCCTACTCGTGAAGCTGTCCTCCACGAGCCTGTGGAAAATCCCAAACTTTTCGATCACTTGAGTGCAGGTCATTGATTGGTGCAAATGGTAGGAAAACTCGATAATCAGATTCTGAACGATTGTGGACGACTTTCCAAGCGGTATGCACGATTGTAGCGTGCCAATGATAGCTCTTGGTCGTGTGTTTTTGAACTTGACTTGCATAATCAAATCGATGTCGCCGGGAATTGGCCATCCGCCCTGGAGAGACGCATGTGGATTTGATGAGCACGAGGAGGGTTGTTATTGCAGAGGATAGACTCTCTCGAAACATGCCTCAAGCTTTTCACAGTCGATCCATCCATCAAACTCGCCCGTTGAATTTGGTATTTGTATATGAATGGAACCAGCTATGGCTCCTGTCGACGCTGTAGTGACGAGTAAGTCCGATCTTTCGCAGCCGAGACCGGACGCGATGTCTTTGATGATCTCGTTCACTTGAGCTTGGGTTGAAAAGTAGTTTCTCAGAACGTAGAACACCTCCCTTTGCGTAACCTGTCGCTACCCACGGGTCAAGGTTAGAGACGAAAGCAACTGCTAACGAGGGTGCTTCGCTGAACGTCACTACCGATCTGCCTTCGGAAAGATTCCCATAGAGAGTGTCCAGGACCGTGATTGTTCTAAAAAACTTCAGACCATGACGATCCCATCGTCTCGAGACCAGTCTACCTCCCCAAATGAACGAACCATCATGCCCGCGAGAACACGCATCGTAGATTCGACTTCTAAAGACCAACTGCAGATCCGTCACACGCCCTTCTGTCATGGAACAGATCAAGCCCAGAACGAACCCTTCAACTGCTACCAAAACACGTTCTCTTAGACCTAAATAGAAAGACAAAAAAAGCACCGCACAACAGAGTTCCGGAACCCTTAATCATCAAGGGCATTGAGTCACGCAATGTTCCAAAAGCAAAATAGAAACAAAGAAATGGCCTGCGTACTAGCCATCCTGATTGACTCTCTCTTAAAACTTCAAACTAGTAATTTAGAAAAAGCTCCAAGGAAAATTTCGCTCCTGCTTTCCTCGTAATCTCCCTCTGCGCAATGTTCCCAGCCGCAACTCAGGAGTCTCGCGGAGTTTATGTACGTCAGCCGACTCTACACGAAGAAAAGGGAAAAATAGTACGGGTAGGGTACGTGATTCCCGCTTCGTTCAATAATAGTGATTAAAATTTTCATTTATAGAAACTTACTAAACGACACAAGCTTTTATCCCCCCCTGACCTTCCAGGATAATCTGAACTAGACCTGAGGACAAAATTCCGAAGCGCGGACGACTGAGAAGGATAATTCGGTTAAGACTGTGAGCGTATACAAGAGTTTTCATCTGCTACGGGAAGGGTGATAGTAGTGTTTCCTACTATCCTGTAAAGTCACCCTAAATGTTCCCCCATTGTTCAGTCTGGTATAATCTCCGTACGAGAACGGGTGGAATTGGACGTCCGGATGAAGATGTTCAGCCTTTTTGTTAAGATCTTTGTTACATCCTTGAACTTAATAGATATGTATAGCTAACTGGTCTGGAAGATAGGTCCCTCCCGTCCGTCCACCCCCGTTCCTCGTGTCTGGACGGAAGAAAAAAGTTCGGAATTTGTGTGGACGGTCGGTGGGGTGAGATTGGGAAGTTGGGGGTTGCGCGGGGCAGAGGGTTTGGACGCAGGTATCTGTTCCAATTGCGTTTTTCTGTTCGCTTTCCAAACCAAACCGATTTCATCTGTTTTTTTTTATTTTGGTTCAGGCGTGAAAGGCTAACGTCGTTTGATTAAGGTCTGAAAAATTCTCAAAGATGCTTGGATTTGTGGGATGCGGTGGAGCTTTGCGGGTTCGAGATGAGAGGGTGAGGAGTGGTTGTAGCAGGAGGCTTCGGCGTGAGGTGATTGTTTCTGTAGCGACTGAGCAAACAGATTCAGGGGTGTTCAGCTCAAACGTCCCAAATGAGTTTGGAAGATTTGGCGATTTCGGCGGTAGATATGTACCCGAGACGTTAATGCCGGCGCTTGAGGAGCTCACGGCGGAGTGGGAGGAAGCCAAAAAGGATCCTGAGTTTCAGAAGGAGCTTGATGGGTTGTTGAAGGATTACGTCGGAAGGGAAACACCGCTGTACTTCGCGGAGAGGCTGACCGAGAGGTACACGCGGGAGGACGGGACAGGTCCGAAAATCTATCTGAAAAGGGAAGATCTCAATCACACTGGGGCCCACAAGATTAATAATTCTCTTGGGCAGGCGCTTCTGGCTAAACGACTTGGACGGAAGCGAATCATTGCGGAAACGGGAGCAGGACAGCATGGGGTTGCAACGGCGACGGTCTGTGCCCGGTTCGGACTGGATTGTATCGTTTATATGGGGGCGCGAGACATCGAACGTCAGAGCCTTAACGTCTTCAGAATGAAATTGCTGGGAGCTGAGGTGCGCCCAGTTACCACGGGTACCGCAACGCTTACCAACGCTCTTTCCGAGGCTATCCGAGACTGGGTCACGTACCCAGATACAACTCACTACATTGTGGGTTCAGTAGCTGGCCCTCACCCGTATCCAATGCTCGTCCGTGACTTCCAGTCGGTGATTGGAAAGGAGACGAGGAAACAAGCTATGGAAAGCTTCAATGGCATTCCGGATATTTTGGTTGCGTGTGTTGGAGGAGGCTCCAACGCGATGGGATTGTTCCACGAGTTTGTCGATGATGAGCAAGTTCGTATCATCGGCGTTGAGGCTTCCGGAGAGGGCGTAGATACCACTAAACACGCGGCGACAATGACCAAAGGAAGGGTAAGGTTTGAACATGCTCGATTGAGACCCGTTTTAGTTTGGTCGACCCCGGCTGATTTTATTGACCTCTCGTTGTTCTCTAGGTTGGGGTGTTGCACGGATCGATGTCGTACCTTCTACAAAGTAGCGAAGGTCAGATTCTGGAAGCGCATTCAATCTCCGCCGGGCTTGACTACCCTGGAGTTGGCCCCGAGCATTCGTACATGAAAGATACTGGACGTGCGGAGTACTACCACGTGAGTGACGACGAGGCACTTGATGGTTTCAAGCTACTGTCACAGCTGGAGGGGATCATCCCTGCCCTCGAGACGTCCCATGCGATTGCATACCTTGACAAACTGTGCCCTACACTGGAAGGCAGTCCCAACATCGTTGTCTGCTGCAGTGGCCGTGGAGACAAGGACGTGAACACCGTTCTGGAATATCTCAAAGCCAAGGGCGATAGCTTGGTTGACTAGAGCTGTTGGCCCACGCCTGGACCTGTGGTGGCTGGGCTATAGGAGCATAGGATTTCAGCGTATGGTGCCAGACCAGATCTCTCCACACCCCTTGCAAGTAATTTAGTAAAATAGAGTTATGGTTGTCTTTCGAAGAAAATGGCCGAGATGCTTTTCAATCCCAGTGAGATATAATTGATCTCGCTAAAGAAAGCAAATCGCTCCTGGCTAGGGCGTACCCCGACTCAACAGCAGACTATCTCAACCCGGCAAATCAAAGAGGCAGGGGTGGCACGACTGTTTGGCCACAAGAGTTTTCTGAATCATGATTGTTCACTGAGTCAAATCTCGATGGCCTCGAACCCTTTGGCTAGTTTGCTCCTCTTATAACTGTTTCCCTTGGATATCTCCCTGGTCTCGACCAGTTTGCCTCTCATGTGGCTAACTGATAAGCACTGTCTGCGATCATGACCGGCACAATCAGCATTCAGAAAATTGCTCCCCAGTTCAATCACTTTCGCACATCACCAGCCATTACCTCGTAGATCATCCCTTAAGCAGGAACAAAAGGTCAGCGAAATGTTGGTAACTAAATGAATATTTTGGCCATTGCTTCGGGTTTGTGGCTCAGCCAAGAGTGGGTTAAACTTTAGAAGATAAGACTTTCATATTAATGTAGATTTTCCCGGCCTCTGCCCTAACTGAACGGGAGAGCTGACGTGTTCGCGTTTCGCGGTTAAGAAGTTTCATAAATTTAAGAACGACCAGATGCTCCAGAAGTTATGTTTTACTCATAACGGGTTTTTTGATTTATGATTGGAACGGCGCACTTGTACATATCATTCATTGGTAAAACATAGACAGAATAGACTGAAAGTAATCAAAAACGATACTATCATCTAAAATTCATTGTAGAAAGCAACATGGAACAGCTCGCCAATTGTGCTTATCAAAAATCCTTGGCTGCACCAACAAAAAAAGGACGATCGCTCTAATTATTGGTAATTTATGCTTGTATGATTTTTAATTTAAGAAAATGATCTAGATATTATGTATTTCAAAATTATTGCGGAATACGTCTTTAAAAATGATATTTAAGTACTATAGATATGGCATAAGTATAGTGCGCTGTGCTTTGTTTTCTCCCCCAACATTTTCTTCCTTTTTTCAAGAGGGCCCAAACCAAATGACAAATTAAGTAAAAATGGACTTGGCAGTTTTTCCGCACTTTTGGCCTCTTAGATGTTTTGGAAAAACGAGCAAGCTCTGTAACATTTGGGCGTCTTTGTATCCACAAACCACTATCTTCTCCTCCAACTTTTTTTTTTCGAATTCGGCTTTTGGTCATTCACGCGAAATTCTTGAGAGCGCTGTAAATTGGGGGGAACCTGAACGGCATGGAGGTGGAGGTTGGTAGAGGGCGTGGGAACGCATAGGGGTAGTTTAACGGTTGAGTAGTGAAATAGTCTCTTTGAAGAACTTTGTTGAGGTTTGGAGACTGGAACTGATATCAGAACGCGGCTTGATACAATGTGTGAGGTTTTGCGAAGAGCTTGAAGATGAAGGGAATGATTTAGCGGGACAGGCCGGTCCATCACCGTGTTATGTGATTTTCGGCTTTTTGAGTAGAGCCCATTACCTGAGGCCAGTCGAGTGAAGGATAATTCCCGCGAGAATGGCGGCGGACATGTCTCAATTGAGAGTCGAGCTCAGCGACTTTCAGCTCCGGCCAATTGGGGGTTCGGTATTTAACGTGGGGGGCACCCCAGAGGACGTGGAGCCTCGAAGGAAAAGTTCCCGCAACGGGTTCCTGCTACGCGCCAATATTTCAAGGGAGAGCATGGGAATCATGGTTCTAGCTGGGTCGCAAAAGTTCATGGCCTACTCCAATGAACAGGGTCTCACTCAGCACAATTTTAACGAATTCGTGCCCACCTGGGTGGACTCAGTGGATAATGTAGATAGCTTGAAGGATAAGAAAGTGACCATTTACGTGCAGGTCAACAAGACAAAGCCAATTAATACCAGTAGCAAGAACTTGCACGTGTACAGTAGGATGTACAGAAATGCCCTTAAGATACTCAACAGGTACTGCGTGCCACTTGGGACGATTACTATTGACCTTCACACACTAGCGACTGGGCCAGAGCAGCATGATCTCAGAGTAGCCATTGATGAACTGAACGGATCAGAGTTCCGCTTGTCGTTCAGGTCAAAGCTGACCGAGGCTAGGGAATCATCGTTCAGGTTTGCCGAGCTCTCGTTGCAGATAGACTCCAATGTGCTTCCTGGAACTCCTAGCCGGACGTGTGTAGTGAGGTTCAATGTGGGAACGTGCCCTAGCGAACATGAGACGATCAACTTAGCTGATATACGACTCTTTCGTGCGCTCAGCTTCACGGAGACCAAGAAGTACGCTGTCAACTCAACACTAGAGAAGCTTGTGAATAGCTACTTGAAGCTTTACGTCTTGAGCGACGCTGGGGACCTGGTCGCAGTCTCCGACATCTATTTATTCGACTACGTATATGCTCTCTATGGCAAAGGAGCCAGCGTCACAACGGATCTGAAACGAGCGATTTCAAGGGAAACCTGCGGTGTGCTTTCGCTGAAGCTGGCGGTATCGAACAGTCCAAAACTGGCTCAAATTCGAGGAGGCTCGCACCATGACTCAGGCATTCACGGGGGAAGGCCTCTCATTTACGGTGTTGAAATGCCTGGGGCTTCACCCAGCAGTGTTTTTCGAGGTTCAGAGTCTTTCAGTACCCCTTCACCGTGGGTAGACGTTGTTGACTCGTTCGGGTACAAGTCATACTACAGTACAGAGACCGGAAAGTGGTCCTGGTTCTCTCCAAGCGATCCTTTGTTCGCTACGCAGAACAGTAGCTGCAGATATGCCGTTTTCGAGTCAAATAGAGATCGACCAGTGTGGATCCACCCGCAGGCTCGGAGGACAGATGTTCTTGACGCCAACATCTCAGGTCTACCTGGCGAAGTTCATCAAAGCAGGCTAGCTGGAGACGAGCAGTTCCAAAGAGACGCCTCAAGCACGTCGTCGAGGGGCATGCAAGCAGGTGCAACTGGTCAACCCAGCTCCAAAGCCGCCAACGGTGTACGGGAGTCATCGCGGAACATAGCAATCGACCCGACAAGCGTCCTAGCATCGACGAACCCAAAGGCACTTGAGCAACAGCACTCACTCGCAGATTCTTCGTACGAGTTTCGGTGGTCCAAGTTGGACGGAGCGGAGAACGGCACCAGCATGAAAGCGGGTCCTGCTGTCGAGGGTGCCACTCTAGTACCAATGTTTGGCGGTCTTCTTCAAATGAAGTTTGGTGGTCGAGGACGTTTCATGAGGAGTGACGACGTGTGGGTTTTCGATAGCGAAGAGTTCATGTGGAAAGAGCTCAAGGTTGAAGGGCTAGCCCCTGTACCACGCACGGGTCACTGCGCATCGCCTTTGGCGGGGGGGACGAAAATGCTGGTTTTTGGCGGTTCGTCAAACCAGGGGCGGTTAAACGACCTCACCGTTTTGGATGCTGAAAACAACCGGTGGATTCCAGTTACCCCATCAACACCAGCTGGCCCTTCCCCACGCGCTCGAATGGGAATGGACGTCCTGGACAATGGAAACCAGTGCCTCGTCTTTGGAGGAAGGGAAGGATACAGGTTTCTTGGAGACAGGTACTTCAACGACTTGTTCATGTTTGACGCCCACAAGATGGAGTGGCAGCTCATGAAGCCACGTGCTGGGCCGATTCCCGATCACCGAGCAGGGCACTCCGTGAAGGTAATCAACGGACGTCATCTCATGGTTTACGGTGGATTACAGGATTCAGTGAAGTACTACGGTGATACGTGGATATTTGATCCTATCAGCGGGGTTTGGGTGCAGCCACCCTACGCCTCAGAGGCCGCGCCTGCGCCTAGGGAGGCCCATGCGATTTCCAAGTTCACGGATAATCAAGTTGTGGTGTATGGTGGGCAGGCTGATTCGGGCGCGTACCTCAACGACCTTCACTTGTTTGATTGCTCTTCGATGCAGTGGCGACCAACGCCAGTTCTGACGGGCGCTTCTCCTGGGGCGAGACTAGGGGCGGCGATGAGTCAAGTGAACGATAGGTGTATGATAATCTTTGGAGGAGACGTTGGTTTCATTTACCAACACGATTCACATCTGCTTGAGCATGCAGGGTCAAATTGTCGAACACAAGCGAGCAGCGTCGTGCATCGATGGGTGAGCGGTGCGGAAGAGACGGACACCTGCGTTGTTTGCCTTGACAGGAAGATAAGATTGTGCTATCTTTGGTGTGGGCATTGCTGCTGTTGTAAAGAGTGCGGAGAGCGCCTCACGTACTGTCCTATATGTCGGAGGAGAGTGTCTCGTTACGAGGAAGTTGAGCGTGGGGCTCCGACCTAAGTCAAGTCAACTCAGCTACAGTGTATGTATATTAAGTGCTTCGCTAGACTGCTGAGAATAGGCCCTGCAGTCCCTAGCCAGTTTTGATGGCCGAGAATAGTCGTGCAACGAAGAGAGCTTCAACGCACACAGTTTTGGTACCAATGTGTAATATAGCGTGATGCAAAAACCTGTTCACAGCATATTTGTCCGAGTCTTTATCGTACCAGGTTAAGAGCCGGCTTGATGTACAAGTGCGAGCAATCGGGCATGGGATTGCAGTGCCACCCTCACGGTCCCTGCTATGCAGTTGCAGGAGAACCCAGTCAACTATAATCCAATTTCAATTACAAAAATCTACCCATCTACGCCGACACCTTAGGCCTTCTATTGTTACTCAGCTACGGGCTCGCACCCGCTTGCAAATGGACCCCTCAGTCGGCTGGTACGTGCTGCTCTCCGGAATCACAGCCTTGAAAAATATTTGTCAACGTCCACCAGCACTATCAACACCTCGTTCACAGCGCTCTTACCTGCCCAGTCAGCAGTGAGGCTGAGACACAGAGGTGGAACACAAGATGAAACTTGGCTACGAACATTTTCAGCGGCCGAATTTTCTCAGGTTCCGAGTGGTGGTTTATCACTAACGTCAGCATTGATCGTGCCAGAGGAACAGCGACCAAAGTGCATAGAATAGAAGATAGCGGGAGCACGCCTAACAAACTGAACGTGAAAACCAGGAGGTAGCACATAACAGTGCTGGCCAACAACACTTGCGAACCACGCGTTGTCCCGAGTCGTACAATCGGTGACATTTTGCCAGATTTAAAGTCCTGCTCGACCTGGTGAAAGTGGCTGCCAAACAGAATCATTGATGTTGTGATACCCACCAGAATGCTGCAAACGATCAACGTGCTAGTAGCCTGTGAACGCGGGGCCTACTCAGAGTTGTTTGGACAGGAAGAGGATATTTAGCGTTTACGGCAATCAATGAGGGAGTTAGGGAAACGGCCATTAACGACAAACCTGAAAGTAGTAAAACACAGGTGTACCCACTGGTCCAAACGCAAAGAACGTGAGAATTTCGCCTACACCCTTGTAGCTTAGCCGGAACGGTGGGCCTTGGTAGAGGTAAGCGATGACTGCTGAGGCGATCAGCTGAGTGATGATTCGGCTATCGTCGAGTTTCGAGCTGAAGGACCAGAACATGTACATTGAAACGATCAAGCAAATCTTTGACGCTATCAGGCAACCCCAAAACGACCCTGTAACTTTCACGTAGGATTCCTTCTTATCCTCGTCCACGCCAGTCATCGAATCGAAAACATCATTCGATATGTTGCACCACGTCAGCAACAGAATTGCAGCCACAGCCAGCTTCAGCGAGACTAAACAAGAACGATAAGGGAGAAATCAGACATTCCCAGGTCACCTTCCGAGCTAGCAACAATACCAATGAATAAAATGTACTACAAACGAACTTACAGGTTACATCAACAGCATAGCCATCGAACTTCGCCGTGCTGCTTCCCACAAGAATCGGGACCAGCACACTGTTGTATATAGGCGGCTTCACGGCCGCAATCCATAACCTTCTATCTCCAGACACTCCCATCCTTGATTCCAAAACACAAATACAAGACAATAAATCTATGCACCAAACCCCAGATATCACCGACCAGACCTAACCCCGCACTCACATCCCCAGCTTATAGATCTCCCCATTTTCACCCTTAAAAGTCCAATAAAATCCCAAAAACAAGGAGCTCCTTCAATCCAAATATTCTCAAAACAAATTCCAATTTCTTATTAGATTCATTTCACGGAAATCTACTCTTTTACCCCCGAGCGCACTGCTGCCGAGAAAGGCCCCGAAAGGTACGCCATGGAATGGACAGCCTGTCCCTTTAGAAAATTTCGCTATTAAGGGCTTATATTGATTGGGATACTAAATTGATTGATATTAGTGATTGAATACTCCCTGAGGAAGATGGGGGGAATGGGGGGTATCTGAGAGAGGGCTTGGGTTTGATGTAAGCAGGGGTGACGGTCAATGCTTGTTTGTTTGTTTGGATTATTTCGACATGGCTGGGAATTGGTTGCGATACAGGAATATCGTGTGTATTTTCTGTGACGTGATTGCTCAGGGTCCACCACCCTAGGGACGGATACGATGATCATCGTGAGCGCGCGCGTTGTTGAGAAAATTCGAGCGTGTGTGACCTTGTGAATAAGTGCCCACAACGTATTACAGTCAAGGAAAGGATCAATAGTCTTGCGCTGCTGTGTCTTAAGAGCGTTAAACAGTGGCCTGTGGTTTCATTCAAGGTGCAAGTGTACGACACGACAGAACGGAAAAAAGTGCTGCGAGCTCTTAAAGAAGATCAAGCTACAGAAAAAGATCGCTGAGTTGCGGTGTTGGACTTCTACCAAGATCATTGCGAGTCAGTCATTTAATGATTCGTGTCAACGAAGGTTGTAGATGATCTGAACTAGCCAGGGTTTTAAACGAAGCCAGGGTGGAAGAGTCGGATGTTTGGACAGAAACGTCGAGTTCGAAGTGGACTCAAGGAAGGTCATGTCTAGAAAATCACTGGCAATTCGCTTCACACCCAGCACCAAGACACACGGCAACGCCCGATCAGCTTCGTATATCATGCCTGAGAGCAGGTTACTGAGCCACCGCTTCCCGATGCTGAGCGCGGTGAATACTCCTATTTTCGACTCCAGAGGTCAAGACCACCGGGTGTACGGCTCAGACACCCAACAATGGATGCGGTCGAGGAGAAAGTACCGTCCCTTCTTTTGGGAAGTGGCAATGTTCCGGAAAGTCAAATTCCGAGTTCCAAGGTCCTGTGAGAGGCATCCGAACCAGACTCTCTATTTTCGTTTGGAAACGATGCTGCAACGAGCTCGCCGGGACAGGAAGACGCGCAATTATCCATTTTCGGAGCTTGTAAATAGGCCAATACAGCCAACACGTCTCTGATCGCGAGGTGGCGAGGTTTTTGTAAACGCACTCCTTAGCACCAATGGTGAATGTCCGAGGTGGTATATGCAGAGTCTGACGATCCTGGAATAGCTTGTTGGCCAGTCGTTCGCGATGCACAGAATCTCAAAACTAAGACCGTGTAACAGGAATGACCAGCTCTGATTGCAAATAAGCCAAATGCACCAAGCACGTCCCTGGTCTGTTTGGCCCTGCAAACGTGCCCAAATTTCCAACGTAAAAAATGCTTTGCCTCAAGTCGATCAGTTTCGGCCCAAATAGAACTCTGCATTCCAAAATTCATATTTCAAGATTAAGACAGACTGTCTTTACATTTCGTTCTTTTTAAAAAAAAGAATTAAAAGTTTGATGTCGACAACGTTTGCCACTTTTCTGAAGGTGAACCTGGCCCAGCCATTTTTAGTTCATAGAAAGTTCTTAAAAACACTAGTTTGCTCAGTCATAGAGCAAATGTCCGTTTTCGCTCGAATTATTAATTATTATGGATCGGAGAGGTTCTTTTTTATGAATTCCTTTTTGTTCTAAAGTTGGTTTGCTTATTCAGGTGGGACTTTGGTTATAGTGGTTCGTTTCTAGGAAAGGTCTATGAGGGTGGAGGGGGGTGGGAAGCGAGTGTAGTCGAAGACTAACCGTGATATCTGGTACTTAAGTCTATAGTTATTGTTGTAAATTTTTTTCAAGTTCGAGATCTTAGTTCTGTGAATGAAGAGGAGATTCTCCAGGAAGAAACGCATGGAGGAGGGTCAGTCGAGGGCATGGAAGCCAGTGTCACGTGAGGATGGTGCTGAGTGTCTGAAGCAGCTGAGCGATAAGGATGCCCTGGAGTTCTATCCAGCTGTGTCTTGTTGGGAGACGCCGCTTCTGGTTGGGGCAGCGGATTTGGATGTAGAAAATTTTCTCGAGGCGATGGGTACCTTTCTGACGATCCTTGACGCGTTCGGGTTTGCGTTCAAGCTCTTCAGGAAGGACCTCAATAGGCACATCGTCAATATTCGCTCAGTCTGTGAAGAGCACAAAGTCAAGACAGTGGAGGAGATGATCTCAAAGGATGGCGCTGATGGCCTTGGCGCGATAAACATTATCTGGCTAAAACGCGTGCTGCAATTCTCTGACGTCATGCTCACAAGGTTGGAATGGCCGGCTGCCGCTTGCCCAGGGAACCATTGAATTTTGTTTCGATATCAATGAATCTGAATCAATTCTCATCCTCGTTGTCAGGTACTTGCTTGGCGAGAGCCTGCCGCAATCCGCGCAGGAAGCTTATATGAAGACCCTCTATCATGCGCATCCGCTCTTAGTTAGAGGCATTGGGGCAAGAATAAGGTAAGAACGCCCCCAGAAGACAAGTTTAGGTCGTCCGCGCGTAAAAATGAGATCACGACGTCCCAAACAATGCATAAGTTCGATCATGTATCGTTCGCGGCCGAGCGTGACGGTTTCTTGGAAGAACGCTCAAATGCAAGGCAAACCCTGTTTCTTGCTTCATTAAATTTCTTCTTCAAAAGGTACTTCGTCCCAGAAGGCAAGACGTTTTGTGAGAGGATCTATCCAGAAGACGAAAAGGTGGTTTACATCGGGATGCGCGAGATTCTGTTCAACATCAAGAAACCACTAGAAGCCTTGACGGTTATCACCAACGAGAATCAGATAGAGGAACACCCGGAGCTCGCCTTCATGCCCCAGCCCGTCCCGGATATGCTCGCAGGTTCTCTTCTTGTGACAGAGGCCTGAAAGAAACAGGGTAGATGGCGTTGTTGTGCTTTCCTGGACTGACCTCTAACTTAAATGCTAGTAAAAACTCTTACGACAGTTGCAGACTGCGAAGTGAGCGAGCACGCAATCCGCGACACATTCACGCGGGCTGGATCTCATCCAAGTTGTTGCGTTCTGCGGGTTGCGATTCTCCAGTACTTGCTTGAGAGCCATTGGCTTTTGCGACATCGTTGTCGTAGCTAGGAAGCGACAAGTTTTTCACTTGCTCCGCCATGGCTTTTTGGATCTCTTTGTGTTTGTCAGCGCCGTCCAATGTCCTGTTCGCTGTAAATGTATCGATGCTGCTCGGTTTCATGCTGAAAAAGTCGTCCTCAACTGTGCTTTCAGGATGCGGATGGGGATGCGGCGCTGGATCAGCCGGCGGAGCCTTCTTCAAGGAAACCGTCGCAGCTGACGACCCAGCGCCATCGGCTACCCTGCTTTCTTTGCTTTCCTGGAGAGAATTCTGAACCAGGTCGACCTTCCTCTGCAGTAGTTCGACGGACCTCCGCTGTGAAGCATTGTGAACATTCAGTTCCTTGATCTGCGAGGTAAACAGTTTCATAGTCTCTGTGATTCCACCCATGTCATCCTTGTTCTGGCTCTCCTTCAAAGCTTCCTGGAGCTGATTCATGCCCTCTCCCAATTGACGCACCTACACATTGTTTTGTTTCAGTTTGGGCGATTTGAACGAGGATGAGAACAAATAAAAGGAAGAAATGGACTAAGCAAAACAGAACAATACACTCTCCTTGTACGAGTGCCTTCTTGTCCAGGTGTTTCCTTACCTCCGATTGTAAATCCTTGAGACGCTTCCCTTCTGCTTCCTCCGGAAAGTAAATCGGCACAACATGCTTCTTCAGGACTTCCCTAACGGCAAGTACAATGCCGCATAACGCTCCCGCCCACAATACCGCCTCTTTCCATGTCTGTCGAGGCTGTAGAGTGCTTTGATTAGGAGGCTGCGTGTAGTAGACGACCTGCGGCTGGGCTGATCCAGTCTGAGGAGCGGCTACAACGGCGCCCGAGGTTTGAAGCGCCCCAGAGGCAGCGCCCGCGGCGGCGCTAGGTGCAGAGGTCTCAGGATTCTGCAACAAACTCTCAATCTCTGGAGTTACAGTTTTAGTAGCCCTCTTCAAGGCCTCACGGATCTCACCAGCAGTCAGCCCTTTCCTCTGCAGAAACCCTATGGCCTTCTCCAGGGGTGCTGCAGAAACTCGAGAATCTCCTAAAAACTGAACAGCCTGTGTTACTTTGTCCTCTCTTACAACTTCACCGTCGTCACTCATCTCTCCGAAGATACGTCAACATACATATACTACCAACTGCCCTACACGAAAGCCACCAACGCACCACCCACAAGGTATCAGCTCGTTGAGTCAGCACCCCTCTGCTTCTATTTCCCGGGAAAAGGTCGGAGTAATATTCCCTTGTTCCCTTGCTTAAAGACAATCCAGCTATCAACTGCCCTGCGCCTTGTCCGGAACAGAAAAAAACTCAACACGAAGAAAATATACGAATCCTCATCCAAACTGGTTTAGCGCTCACCTACTAACCCCCAAGCTGACCACTCTAGTCTTCCAGCAACTATTAGAAACCCAAAAATCTCAACTTCGGCAAGAAAAGCAATCTATTAACCACCCAAGAAAATCGATTTGCAGATGTTGCCTATCTTCACGTCCCTCTTCGACCCTCTCTAAACCCTCTGACTAAAGCCTCAATCACAACTGACCACTGAACGGTTCAAGGGCAAGGCTAATCACGAGAGTTTTCAGCCTCACTCTATCCAAAAACTGGCGCTATTGAATGTCTAAGACAAGAGCTTTGAACCCAGACCAGAACTCTTCAAAAGCTGCTAACCACACCAACCACTTTCCTGAGCTCCGGCCCGCAAAAATTTCCACCATATCCAACCTACAAGGAGTACAACAAAAAGCTTCAAAACGCCGCTGGGAGGGAGGAACACTGCGCCTTGCTTCTCGCGTGGATTTCTTCTTCAGGAATCTCTTCTGATAAGTAAGCTAGGTCTCTCATATCGTTATAAATCCAGCCTTTAGTATTTCAGAACGACTGCCAAACTCCTTCCTTAACAGTGAAGTCCCCCCAAAGAGGGTCGCTTCATTGAATCTCAAAAGTACTGGGAAAAAAATTGCACCCGTTCATTTCGACTGAATCCAGTCAATTATGGTCCTGACATTCATAAACTCTTATATATATATATGTTTATAGTATATGATTATTAAAAACATTAGGGGTAGTCAGTCAATTTTATTCCGTAATTGTTGATGGATTAATCGCCGGTCGGACACTCGATGACAGACCACCGAGTGTCGCGCTACCCATATTGAACAATAGTGTCTACGGGACATATTAATCTGTAGTACCAACTGTGAACTCCGCCGGTATGGAAACACTGAGAGTCGATAGTCTTAACAGCCTGAGAGAGATGCCAAGTGGAAAACTCAACACTTGGGACATTGCGTTCGGAGAAAACTCTGCTTAATGTTATCAACAAGTCTAGCAATGTCTATTCCATTGTGGAGATGAAAGGAGTAGACGAGTTCAAAGGCCTGACTGAAGTCCTGGTAGAGTCAGCAAAACACCCTCCACAAAAAAAAGAATTTCCAAAGACGAGGAGAGTACGAGGAAGCAGTGAACAACTCGAAGTCCAAAAGCCTACAGGAACTCCAAGCGCATCTAGCTCGAGGAGTTCACAAACCTCATATTACGCGGTCTCCTGGAGAAGACCCCTAGGGTCCGGCTACAGCATTTTATCTCGTAGACACGGCGAGAAAGTTGTCAGAAACAACTTCAACCAAACTGACAGGAGGAGGAGCACCTTTCCAGTGTCTGCTCCGTGATATACATTCTATCAAGTCGGCAGCCGCCTGAAACGTCATCAGGCCTAGTCTGCCTTCCACTACGAGATCAACCAACTCCAAGCGGACAGGGTTCACGGTACACCACTCCTTCCTCATTTATTGTTCGTTCTACTCTGTAGATTACCTCCACATTCATCATCATCTTAAAGGCCAAGCGAGAGCTAGGTGCTCTGCTCCTCCCATCAATCCTATCGATAAAGGTTTCCCAAATCCTAACACATTTTCAGCATTTGCAAAAGCGAAAAGCTCAAAATGTGAAAGTTTTGAGATTTGTTTTTTTTGGTTCTGCTTAGCATCGATGGTGGATTGATTAGTGCCTCCGCTTTGGGGAGCTGTAGGGAGATCGATCTTGTGGCAATGGAGTTGGGAAGTGTGAATGGATAGAAAAGGCATTGAAGAGGAGTGTGAATGGATTGGAATCAATTTGTTCGGGTAGTTTTGGAAGGTAGACGAGTAAGTATGGGGTTTATTGCTGGAGTAGTGGAGGGGAGGAGGAGGATTGGTGGAGTACAATGCTGTAGTGCGGAGGGTGATGGGCATGGAGGGATCGACAGGAGGAAGTTTTCAGCCGCGCTGGTTTCGGCGGCTGTGGTTGGATTTCCGTATTTGGCGAATGCGAACGTAGGAGGCAAGGATCGATGTGATGCGGCTTTTGATGTGAATTGTGGATCCGATGGGGTGAAACTCAAGTCGCTTGAAGTGTACCCTGCCCCGAATTTTCCGGATTACAAGGTCACGGATCGCGTCTTTATGGGTAGCTTTGATGCGAAAAGCCAAGTTCTCATGTTTGCTAATTTTCTAACGCGAGGGTCTTCTTTCTTTTTTGTTCTACCTCCCACTGCATCGGTCAGAGTTCTCTGGGGCTGGTTCCGCGATCGGACGGGTTACGATTGGCCTATTTCGCGACGCGGCGCCATCTAGCGTGGATGTGTTCGCAAGGATGGTGGAGGGCAGGCTTACCTCGGGCCTTTCGTATGCTTCCAGTCAAGTTTTCAAGGTACTATAGTTGTCAGGCTGCGATGTGCTTTCTCGACCGGTTTGCGCAGACTCTCGAGTACGCTAACCAGTCAAAGGTCCTCTCAAATTGTTTAAACTCCGATTTATCAGGTGGAGAAGGATAAGAGAATAGACCTAGGACGACTTGCGAAAGGCGCCGGAAAGACAGAAGTTCGATCGATTGACTACTCTGGATACGTTCGGCGCAAGTACGTTAGTACGGCGGATGGTGGTACTGAGAACTCAGATGTGAGTTGACCCCAAAGCTCGCTGAACATCCTGTGTTTCGCTACTGCGACCGCATCTGAAAATGTGAATCTTGATGCTTCTTGTTTGTTCAGGGAAACTCTTTGCGTCACAACGCCGCCGGGTTGATCAGCATGGTGAAGGGTGGAGGCTCGTTTGAATTCGTGATTACTCCGAGTCCGACGCCCGACCGCACTCTTGACGATGATCACGTCATTATAGGGCAGGTAAGGGCGTCCGCCAACTCCTTATTCTATGAACCAATGGGGTTGGTGTCGGAGTCCCCCATCAGTAACCGTCCACTGGATTTCTCCTCTCCTACCATCGGTCAGGTGCTTGATGGAATGGACGTTATTGCACGGCTAAACAACCTCGCAGTGAACAAGCCGACCTCTTACAAGAACACATTCATATCAATGGGAAAGGCCATCAACGATAAAAGAGCAACAGCAGCGGAGGATGACAACTTCAAACCTCTGCAGAAGACCGTGATTAAGTACTGCGGGGTTCTCAACTAACCGAGCCAGGCCCTAGTCTTTCGTTTTCAAAAAAATATATATATTTCAGCCAATCAATTTAAATCATCTGAAGAATAGACCAATGAATTATGCTTATGAGGATCTAGTCTGACGCTTCGTAATTGAAACGTTGTTTTCGCACCAATTAAGTTGCTTTTCTGGATATATTTGTTATCATATCGACAAGGCAACAATTTCGATTCAGAGGGTCCCATCATTCCCTCAATCCAGGTATCACACACAAGACCACTGTGCTGAATAAGCAGGTGACCCAGGGGCAATGGCCTAGTAGAGACTACACTCCATATCTGCACAGCGAACTAGGAACGTCATCGCGTGCCGCGGAAATCATCCGGAGCGAGGGGTAATGCAATATAGTGTCCTTGTTGATGGTTTTGGCAGTGCACCGCGCTCACCAAGTGCAGCGAAAGAAAGCGGATTTTTCGTTGAATGCAACAACTGCAAACGCAAATCAGGTTTTACATAAATATATGCTTTTCTCAAGCTTTCACGGACGTAGTTAGTTATGGTCCTTGGATCCAGGTCCTCTTTTGTATGCCTTTTTGATAGTAGTTAGTCGTTTCGTTTTAGGGACGAAAAGAACTTCGGCAAGTCGGCGAGCAGAACGTCTACGTCTACACGTTGGTTGAGAAGACCCTTGACCCTCATAACCGGTAGATCATCCGAACGATTGCGACGCACAGATACGAGCCACTTCGCTCCGCGCTCCATAGCAGCCTCCTGTTGCTTATGTTTTGACATACTGTCGTCGTACGAAAAGTCGGCGCGTATACCGTGTTCCCAAAGCGCGGCTACCACCCCGATCTTGTCCTCGACAGAGGTCGGTCCCCCATGAGGCGCAAAGACGAAGACGTCGCACACCGCAATCGGTTCTGATTCTGCGTTGTTGCTGCGAACGATAAGCTGTGATATCTTCTCGAGATTGATTGTCACGCCCACGGCGTTCGGAAGTTCGGCGTCGGGAATCCCCGTGACCAGGTTCCTCAAGCGAGAAAGCCGCACCAACAGAGCGTTCCACCTTCCACCCCAGCCCACGCACTCCAGCGATCTTGCAGAGCCCCGATGGTCCTTCGAGTGACGAACGAACAGCTCAAACATGACGCCGTCAAAGTAGAGCAGTTCCTTCTCTAAAGCTCGCCTGCGGATGGGTCCATCGGTGAGGCTTCCTCTGCCAGCTTGCCCTGGTCTCGCAAGCATTGGATCGACCACGATCTGCTCGTCAGTCGCCACGTGCATTGCTTCTAGCATGATAAGTGTCTTGGCAAGCTCGTCAATCGCTTTTGCAGCTGCAGCGCTAACTGGAAGGTAGTCCGTCAGAAAGTTATCTGTTGATTCTTCTCCTTGCTCACCGCCGTCCTCCTTCCTCCTCCTTAGTATCTTCTCATAACTTGAAAGTTCCCCTACTCTCATCCGAAAATCTGAATCCGAGGAGCCACTCAAATGGACAATTGTCTGCTTCAAGATAGCCGCTGGATCTCCTTTGAAGCTACAGAAGCCCTTGATTTTCGTAACTGAAGACTCTGGAAGCCGGACATCTTCCAGCAGAGCTTTGCGTGCCAAGTTCCACCCGATATAAGGTAGGTATGACATTACATCCATCACTCCATCGATCAGTGTCTCAAATTGCGCATTGTTTGCTTTCGACTTGCTCTCTCGTCCGCAACAAAGTCGAACTATCTCCATAGTCAGTACGGAGTGCCCGAGGCGAACACTAGTTCGTGCCGGGAGGGGCAACGCCGCTGTAGCATCCAGTGCGGCTTTCAACGTCTCCGCCTCCGCTGTCCACATCTTGATACGACTTATAATATCGAAATCTGCAAAGAGGATACCTTGAGGAAAGACCTCCCCATCTCCGGGGCCAAAAAGTGGAGACGCTAACCGAGAGCTCGACCTCTTCTTCGAAGAATTCGCGCTTTCAATGGGTTTGAAACTGTTTTCTGTATCCCACACCGTGCCCACCTCATATCGTTTCCGAACGTTCTCGACAGATCCCAATTTCTGTGCAAACGCAGTTCTTGCGTCTAGAACAAGCTCCATTTTATTGCCAAGGTGTGAGAGGTACACCCCTGAGCTCGTGGAGCGCCTTGGCAGCTCACCAGCAGTCGACGCTGCTCCGCGCGAAGACAGTTCCAAACCACGAAGTAGATTTGCCTCTGGAGCGAGTGGTGGGCACACAGTTGGATGCGCTCCGTGGACAGCAAAAACGCCCCTAACGCGATCCATTAATAACTGCCGAAGTCGCTCATACCACTCATCAGTCCGCCGAGGCCGACCTCTGGACAGGGGAAGGTTATTCGCCGCAAGATTGAATCGATTCGTATCGGAGCTGCTGTTCAACATGGCCATCTGCACAGCGACAACGTTCAACAAGTCTTCCTGATTGGACGTCTCATCTCTGAACAGGACTTCCAGCGCCTGACCTCTGAGGCGGGAACCCGGAACAGACAGCTGCCGCATGATCGACCTAGTGTACTCGTCTTCGACTCGGGGCGGGAGAAGATTACCATCAAGGAGTTCCAGCGCTGCTGGACGAGCTGCAGGATCCTTCTCTAGTAGAAGCTTGATAAGCTGGGATTGCTTCGGGTAAATCCTCTGAAACGCTGCGTCCGGAGCCCCTGTTTCCCGCAAATCTGTGAGCTTCTTTATCCTTTCCATCTGCGTCGAGCACGGTCCGTGCCACATTTCCCATGCGATAATCCCTAGAGCGTAAACGTCCACTTTCGATGAGTACGCCTTTTGCCTCAAATCCTCCAGCTCAGGTGCACGGTAATGCGTTGTCCCGACGGCCCCGCTGAGTTCACCGGAGGCCGGGATCAAAATGCCCTGGCTACGTGGTTCACCCCCCCTTTCGGAAGGTTCGGCAGTATGCGTAGTAACCGTGCGAGCGAGCCCAAAATCTCCAACCTTTATGTCACCAGCGGTTGAGAAGAATATATTGGTCGGTTTCAAGTCCCTGTGTACAATGCCCTTCGAATGCAAGTAAACCAAGGCCTCGACAATCTGACGGAAAACTACCCAGAGGTCCTGATTGGAATCATCCAAAATGTCAATGAAATCTCTCAGGGTGCTCCGGCAATACTCCATTTGTATGTACAAGTATGCCATGACGTTGCTCTGGGAACCTGCTGAGTCATACGTATCTGTGTCAGCTCGCGATAACTTTGTTCGTGACTCCGAATCCTGCTCAGTAGTTTCACTGTCGAACTCGGTTGGGCCATCTGCATGATCTGGTGGCTCCAACCAAGCCTGGTAGTACCTTACGATGTTCGGATGCATTAGTCGAGAGAGGGTCAGAACCTCGCGAACGACAAAGCTGTCTTCCAAGTCTTCCCCATAGAGAGTGACTCTCTTAATCGCATAGTCTCTCCCGTCCAGGTTATTTCGCGCTTTCACAACCGATCCGAACCCCCCCTCTCCAAGTTTGCGAACAACTTGAAAGTCTGCCCTGAACCTTGAAGCAGAGCCTGTGCTGTTTCCCTGGGCGGCAGCTCGTAGCGATGACAGTGACTGACTTCGAGGACGATCTTTCCGGGATTCCTCATTTGACGACGAAGAAGACGACTCATAGTCGGCGGGAGACGTCGAGCTGCTCTGGTCTGACTCTTCGTCCATCGGATCAACGAATAAGCTTCCTTCGAATGCCACCGCATTCTTCGAGCGAAGATTCTCCTCACCAGCAGCAGACGACTCTGATTTCTCGCTAGAAGGTCCGTCAGGACGCGCTCTTTCATGAAAATCCTGAAACATGTGCTTGATATCATCCACGAGATCTGCCTCCTGCCTGGAGCTGAAACTCCAGTCATTGCTGGCCTCTCGTCGGATTGCGGCGGTGATACTCTGTTTTCGAGCGTTCCTTTCCTCCGTGCCCAGAGCCTCAAGCTCTTGTTGCCGAATGTTCTCCTCAGTCCTTTGCTGCGCCCCTATCCGCAGTCTCTCCCTATTCCTTTTCTGGTCTCGTTTCTCCTTTTCTCGTCGCTGGATCTCTTCTTCTGCTTTCAGTCGCTCCAGTTGAAGCATTTCATCTCGGAGAGCAAGCGGCGGTACGTTCCATTGCGCCAACTTGTCACGAATAGCGCAAACAACCTCAAAAACGTGGACCTCACCTACTAGCTCTGCAGCCTTTCTCGCTGCAAGATCCCGCAGTTCGTGCAGGCGAGGCTCGCTTGGACCGTAGTATCCTTTCACCCCGGCTTCTCTTCTGGAAATCGAGACCTTTGCAGCCTCTTTCTTCGGATATTTCGATCCAAGGCGGAAGGTAGCGAGAACGGAGACCCAGACGTCTCCATCCGCGGTGTCTGGCGACACAACAACCTCGACAACGTTGAGGAGGCCTCCTCCCTTCTTCTTTCCTCTAGGCACTTCATCATCCTTAGCCTTAAAATCATCCCCAAAAATCGCCTCCAATGCGGCTAACTCATCCGCCTTTTCGCTTCCCATTATCCGGCCGCCATATTCACCGGTTGAAATATGGCAGGACTCTTTCTCGCTTGCTACAAACGCCCATCCCCCTCGAAGACGTATTTTCAACAACTTTGGACGTCCGAAACCTGGCTTTACAGCAAAATTCTAGCATAGCGCTTGCTATGGACCAGTCCTTCGACTACTTATCCGTCAAGAGTATCGACCAGTGCTAGCTGGCGATCCATAAAGCGTGATAACTTGAACAAACAAAGTCTCATTTGTGTGTTCTCGTTTGCAGTTCTCAGAGGGTAAAAATTGGCAAGCTCAAAACTTGACGCAAATCGCTGGAATTCGTGCTCTCCAAACCCCAAACCTAAAACACATGGTCTAGGTAGCTCAACTCTGCCGTTCAAAAAAAGAATACACACGGACAGTGTGATACTACAGGCCTCCTCACTACCGTTTCCTCTCTACCATGGCAGTTATCAAACCTTTGAAACGCTACTGTCCTCTCCTTCAAAAAACTTCCGCAAACTTCCCACTCCTTATAGACCACCAGCCAAATGCGTCATCTGTCATGAGAGGATACTCGCAACAAGAGTGGGCGATGTGTAATGGCTGTCAATGCGTATCTCGAAAATTCTAGAGACAGTCTGTCATAGGACAAACTGTCCTTACGAAGGTCTGTTTATCTTTGGGTTGACTCGTTCTGGCTAGTGTCGAGATGACGATGCTGAGACTCGTGGATCTTATGAGCATGAATTGTGACTATTGCTGTGGACGGTCACATGTGCTTTCTGGATAAGGATGAACCTCCCATGTGGTGAGTGGGAAGTCGCGATGCAAAATAGGTTCTTGTCAAACCGGTATTCGCGTTAAGTGTACCATTTGTGTTTGGTACAGTGTTTGGAAAGGTCGAGTCGGGCTGTGAGAAGGCGGGAAGGTGAGGAGGGTGCAGAAGGTGCTCCGCTGAACGGGATTAGGAGCTCTGCGGACGAGGGAGGATCGATTTTGCTTCGGAATGATCTTTCTACCTCAGCAAGGGAGGAATTTCTTCTTTCAGGTCGGATTTTCAAGGTTTTAGTTTTTAGGGCATTTGCGGGGAGATGGGTGCGAAGTGGTAAGTTTCTTGGTTGTAGTTTGCGTCGGTCCCGTAGAGATCGAGGATCTGTGATCTGAAATCTACATTGTGCTCGTCACGTTTTTAGTCTTTTCAGAATTCAGATCCATGAGTATTACAATTCGGCTCAGGTACACAAGGAGTTGCAGAGGCGAGTGGAGGCACATACAGGTAGGAGAGTTGGGCCTTGGCAAGTTTCGACTCAACAGTATGTGTCGAAAGGCAACGTGAGGCCTCCTATTGTTGTGTTCACTACGAGTGAGGAGCCAAACAGTAGGTATTTGCTAACTGGCAAGCACGTGATTGAGACAGACGATGGGCTCTCGGCTTTGTTAAGCAAAATACCCGCTCTCACGTCAAAGCAGAGTTTTATGGTCAAGGGTATCGAATACGACCTTGTGGACTTCACCGTCCGTGTGGTAAGTTTCAGAGGGATATTCAGGGGGTTTAGTGGCGACACGATCTCATTGCTGTCTTACTCTACGACGGCTATCAGGGAATGGTCTTCGAGAAGAGTGGACCCACCTCTCCCGTAGTCGAAATAGGGTACCTTCCTTGTTCCATTGTCGACAACTGCGTCGGTCTGATAACAGAGCTTATGGAAAAGATAGCGGCGCCGCTCGTAGCGCCGCAGGACTCGCGACAGGACTCCCAGGCAAACGCGGCGGCGGAGACCAACTACAAGTTCACGCTGGTGGCTGATGACTTTCAGAAGGTTGAAGGCCTTGCAAACACGCCGTTCAGTATGCGACATACGGCGTTGCTGTACTTGAAATTGTTCAACAAAGGGTAGATGTCTGCCTGAAGAGCCATCGAAACCGAAATCAAGCGCGGGTTGATCCACGTTCCCACCATTAGGCACCGTCTGAATTCTGGAATCCGTATCCGGTGATATAACATGCTAGCTGATTCGGATCTGCGCAGCCGCTTGGGAACTCGAAACCTAAAGGTACGGCGCGCACTGCTGGGCGGTTTCGTTCTTCGAGCGCAAGTGCGCTTAATACTGCTACGCCTTATCCTGTTGCAATTTCAGTTGGCGAGGATGATGACAAGATCCTTAGCTCACGAGCCTCCGACATTAAGAGTCCAACCAGCGAAGGCTAATAGAAGAGCCGAGAGGCTGCAAATCGAAGCCAGAGCCTAGTGGGGACCGTGCTAGTCCACACTCCCATCATTCCCGGAGTCTTCGTGCAGAATAATGTAGTCCCGTGAGGAGGTTCCAAACTTGATAAGATCCTTCTCAAGGAGCTCATAATATCTAAAAGCAAAAATGACAGCAGTTCACGAGAAAAAGAGAGTTTCAGACGGAATGTGCTGATAGTCTTTCTGGTCGCGACTTGGTGTAATGCAAGTCAAGGTCCTCGCGCATACAGAGATGCTGGCATACCTCCTTCCGTCTATACGCTCTCCGTTAATCGCAGTGCCATTGACAGTATCTAAATCCATAATGTATGGCCGCGGAGGCTTATCTCCAACCTTTCTGTACTGCAGAACTGCATGCTGTTTCGAACAACTCGGGTGGTCCGTTGGAATATCGACGATGCTCCTATCCCGCCCAAACAGATACGCGCTCTGTCGATGGATTTTATAAAAACTGTGCGTTCGCCGAAGCGGCACCGGGATTGGGAGTTAGAGACCCATCCAGTGATGAGCGTGGTGCACGTATTGTTTCCAATTCGTGCTGTTGTAGTTTCGGTGAACGAGCAAAATTTGCCACTCACCCTCCGTCTTCTTCGAGAATAGGTTCCCCGTTCTTAAAGACGTAAAGACGCCATCTCGTCGTTGGCTTTCTTGCGTCGTCAGGTTCCGAAAACTTGAGTTCTATGCCGGAGGCTGTCGTGTTCTCGACCTTGGCTAGGTTCCCAGACACCTCAAAGTTTGGACGTTCAACGGGCTTGCTGACTTCAGCAGGGTTGTCCTTCTCTGCGCCCTCGGCGACCTGAGGTCGGCCCCATTGCTCTGCTTTCGGCTGACTGTCGTTATGACCGGCTTGCGGATTCAGTTGTCTAACGGCCTGTTCCTTTTGCTGCAAGTGCCGTGGAGCAGGATCATTTGCTTTCCGACCGGCTTCGCGATTCGCAATGTCAACGGATATCTTTCTCCCTCGGAACTCGGTACCTGAAAGAGCACCGTCTGTGACGTTAGTTCTGATGGCTCCAGCTTCGCTGCCAAGGAAGATGTGCGACAAGTCGTACCGGTGAGCATGCAAGCCCTCGCAGCTTGGGCAATTGAACCGAAGCCAATAAAAGCAAATCCTCGGCCCTCGGTTGTTGTGTCGCCCTCCTCGGCAAGGTTGATCTGCTTCTTGGGAATTGAGATTGACTTCAATGGTCCCGCCGAGGAGAACAGCTCCCTCAAGTCTTCCTCCTTTACATCGAACGGGAGATTTCCGGCGTACACCTTAAACTCATTTTCCCTTTTTCTTCTGCCGCCGTACTGATTTCCAGCCACGTTCCGCCTCCCGGAATAATCTGAGTGCCGATCACCTCTACGGGAAAAGCGAGGACTCCTACTCCTCGACCTGCGAGGTCTTCGCTCAAGGCTCCTGCTTCTCGATCTGCGTCTCCGTTCGGAGCTTCGACTCCTCGATCTGCTTCGACTTCTGGACCTTCGCCGTCGACCTAGGCTTCGACTCCTCGATCTGCTTCGACTTCTCGAACGCCATCGTAGTTCATTGCTTATACTCCGATTACGGCGTTTTTTCCTATCGGATGGCATTTTTCCTCACACAGTAGGAAACTATGAAGGATGAAGATTATCCCGCATACTAAAAAAGACAAAGCCTAAAAGTTCTGGTCGTGGATACAGTCATCCAAGGCCGACCCAGAGCCTTGACGGCATGCTCATGGCCGACCAGACCAAACTCCTTGTATCGTAACGTTGAAGGTCTCCTACGCGCTATGCAGGTTAAGACGAGAATGTTTTGCGTGTCGCCAACTTTCTGAAGCTGTCCGCGGCTAGCGGGTTGCAAGTTAGGAGCTGACTCTTCCACATAATCGTTTCCACAGCTATTGGGGCTAGTTGAACCCCCTTTCGTAGTCGGAAGCGAATTCATGGAAGCCACTACCTGAGGGGTTCCAGTGGAACAGAGGAAAACCCTATCTTGCTTGTGTTACTCTGTTTTCTTTCAAAGAACAACGATTCAAGTCCTAGACAAGTCGATTTCTATCGGACTCTATGCTTGTCAGTCCTTACCTGGACTATCAGATCCAAGGTGAAGAAGAACTTAAGCTCCTAGATTCAAATGAAGGTGGACCATCTTGTGTCGTCCTTCGTGACGCCGACATTTTCCAAGAATCTTCTTCGGGAAGGCAAACGTTCTTAGCCAAAGCTGGAGATTATTTCAGCCACTGTTAGGGTAAAAATTATTACCAAGGTTCTTTAAATGGCATGGTCCGGCCATAAATACGTGAGATGTTCCGCTCACTGTTTATGAAATGATATTTCTGGCATTGCTTGCGAGGTTCCTACCAATGTTGCGGGAGATGTCGAAGCCAACTCTAGCACATGTTGCCGCCGTTGCTGCGGGAGAAGTCTCAGTCATGGGATACTTTAACTGTCCTGGCCAATTCTCTGCCAAATCGGCGAGATAAACCCCAGGCAATGGTTTCGACGTGAAACGTTCTGCTCAACGCGACGGGCATGTTCAAATGAACGATTAGCCCTGATCAGGGGTTGCACAATGGAGCCTAAGCGCCGGAGGATATGTTCAAAAGCATTGCGAAAGAATGTAAAAACACACCAAAAAAAACTAATCTTGCCGGAACTACTCAGGCCAGTTGTTGCTCTTTCCACGCCAGAGATACGCCTGTTGCCCGAAGCTAACGTCGTACAACAAACCAAACAGGACAACATTCAGGCCTGTGGCCTGCTGAAGGATTCGTTCAGCGCTTAGAACCCTGCACAACCGCCCCCAGTATCCCTCATGACCCAATTCCGTGGAGATGACTTAATTTTGACATGCAATCCAATTCAAATAACCGATTAGCCACATCTCAACACACCCTCGAGTCTAAGCACCCGATGATGTTTTCAAAAGCACTGCGGAAGAGCGTAAGGCCGCGCCATTCCTTTTCTTTCCGCTAAGGCTCGAAACGTTTTTACAATAAACAGCGGATTATCCACGGCAAAAGTACAACATTCAACTCAAATACAATTTTCCTTCCGGCAACCCTCCATTCCGGGAGGTCGAGGTCGCACAAATTGTCAGGTGCTCTTTCCGGATTCGCCACTGCCTCATCCAGAGTCTGGTTGTCCAACCCAACAATGTCCAAGGACGAGACCAAGATCCACGAAACTCAGCATCCTAAAACGCCCATTCAAAGTGAATCATTCTGGAGAGAAACCGAAATTCGGAATTCTCGGAAATATCATTTTCTTTGCGTCCATAGCGAAGGCGACGAAGTAGAACTAGAGAGAACCAACAAGCTCTCATTTGAACTGGTATGGATCTGTTGGCAAATGTCCACTTCTGCTTCCTGAACTGAGCTTCGTCTACAAGCTTCTGCCACTTGGGACTCGGTCGAGGCGAAGTTGAGTTCCAGAAGTGCAGAAATCCGTCTGATCTTCGGATTCATTGAAGATAAATCAACGTGAACTTTTCCTCTTACCCTGGCGAGAAAATTTCCCAGCGGGGCTTGGCGCGAATACGAATTTCATCCTGTTCGGCCACTTTTCCATTCACTTGCAGAACGCATAATTCCACTTCCGAATTGAAAGAAAGGCGGACACAATTATCACCGCAACGCCGAAACACGTCCAACCCACGAAGAGCTAACGGCCAACATTTCCAACGAATGAACTGAACTGTACCACCTGCTTTGTAGTATGTCCAAACCTGTTTCATCTGCTTTCCCTCCAAATCTGCCAGCCTATTTACCTCTGCTAAAAATGACGAAACCTTTCAAACACGCAGTGCTAGGGCTCTCCTACTTGGTATGGGCCATTCGTATACGGAATCCACTTGCGCTCGGAAGAACCCAAACACATCTCCAAGTAGACTAGCCGGAGTGAACGATCTGTTAGGATTCTAAGCACAGTCAATATACCCTAAATACTGATTGTCCGATTTGGGAGATGTAAATTGTTCGATCTATAATACCAAGGTTTTTGCATAGCAGCAAATTTGACCAATGTGATGCCCTTGGAGATCTTAAACTGCTCATTATTGGCCTAATAAAATAATATTGGTAATATAACTATCAGTACGTTCTGTAAACACCAATTACAAGATATGAATTTTACACAAGCATTCATACTCGAAATACATTGTGAGAAACCTTGGATTTTGATGTTGATTTCAGTCTTGAGTCAACTCAGAAATGTGAAGGGCTTCTTGCATCCTCAGGAAGCAGCTGGCCGGAAGGGTTGGCATTTCCAATGCTGCTGACGGAGAGCGAGCAGCTGGTACATGTTGCTGCATTCCATATACACACTTCTCCAACTGAGAATGGACTTGTCACTGTCTTTAAGGTTGAAGCCATTGAGGGTAGGCTCAAGTCCAGAACCCCAGCAAATAGAATTGCGATCTGAAGTTTGTGCGCTAGAAAATTCTGCTAGTGATGTTCTGATGGGAGTCCTCATCGCATATGCGGCCGTCTCCGGAGGGAGTGGCAGCTCTACTCACGAGCTCTGGATGTGCGACTCTTAAGTGGTTGGGTGTTTACCAAAACCTAGGAGGGGTATTCGTCCGAGCCGAGGCGTGTTCCGCGATATCATGATCCTCCTGGTAGAATCAGCTACACGTTTGTTAATATTCGCGTCCATCCCATATCATATCTTCTCCAAGCATATTGCGCTTGAGGAGGAAACGCAGTAGATACCCCTCTGCAAGATGGAATCTACGTTCATTTCCCTTGAGAATACATCTTCAAGTCTGCTAGGGCCAATGACGAGAAGCTTTTTAGGGTTTTTGAGAACGGATCCAGCGTCCCGGCCAACGTATCTCAAGCCTGGACTTGGGACGCGCAATTGCCTCGATTCCTGCAAAAAAATCTGTTCCGGGGGTGAAAATAAAAATCATCGTAGGGTTTTGGCTCTTCGGAATGAATTAAGACTGTGAATCCTAATCACCACTCCCAGCCAATGATATATTAATATAATTTGGATGTATGATATATATATAGATTACTATGAAGCAATTTCTGAGTTTTCTTTGTAGACAACATGAGACGCATTTTGTTTATCGCAAAAATCAAAACGATTTCTGTTTAAATTTCCGTGCCCCCGTAGATTTGGTTAGATTATCTGCTTTAAGCAGTGGAGCTTTCTTTGGCTCTCCCCACCCCCCCCTCCTTCAACGTGGTAAAATGCCATTCGGCGTAAGATCCACTCTTCCCTCGGCTTCTCTGCCGCCAAGCTCAACAAGAAAATCTCAAGATTGAGGAGTGGATTTTTAGCGCTGAGGATTCCCAGTGACGAAAGGGGGGTGTTGGAATGAGAAACAAAGTTTCTAGAAGATTTTTTCCTCTTTTTTCAGAATTTACGTTTTGTCCATGTCCTTGTAAAATTCGTTGTTTTCGACGGCCTTGGAAAACCCGCAGATTGATTTTCATTGAAAAAAGGACGCAGCAAGCAGCTTCGGCGGTTACCGATTTAAGAAATCGAGGATGAAAGGGGCCTATTTTGGGGGGGTTAGAGTTGATATGAAAAGTCTCGTGTTTTGGAAACTTTATGTTCAGGTTCACAATCTATTTACCTCATCCGGTCGTTTGATAGTGAAATATACAAAACAATTCCTTAGAATTCGGCCCTTTTTATATCGGACGTATCTTCCACCCCCTATTCCCTCACGCTGGTTGCGAGTCCAATCAATTTAGTACAGAGGAACTGGGGGTTAAGTTGAACAGCGGCGCCTTCTGTTGTCCTGAAATTGACTTTAAAATATATGTATTTATTACGAAAATAGGGTTTAGGGTCGAATGAGATCACGGAGGATTCTATTTCACCCCCCAAGCGACTGGCGAAAACAGGAAAGGAAATCGACTACTCCGCAGTAAACCAATCAAATCTTAACAAAGAGGTTCAACTACACCCGTCACTGAACTATTGGATAAAAAATGATTCCGGAGGGTAAATAACTCCCCGAGATTCGCCGGGTCGATAGTATTCTGTTTTTTTATTTTTCCAGCCTTCCTGCCTTCACAGAACCAAAGAAATTTGTGGCTAGCTTGAAATCGCGGCTGCGATGAGCTGTTTTCTGCACCCCCGGGTTGCGATTTTGACTTGTTGTTAAAATTGGGGGGGTTCGCCATCATCTTTGGTTTTGAGTGGGATAGTGATGTTCTCAAAACCACAGCAGAATGTAAAATGGAACAAGGATGTAACCATGTGATGCCGCCGCCGAGGGAGGAAAGAGACATATGTAGTGGGAGTCTTCACCGTGAGGTAAGTTTTTAGGTTGCGGGTGCAGTGGTGCAAGCCTTTGTATGATTGATTTCTCGGTGCTGTGGTAAACTGGAGAGAGGTCGTGGTTTGTGGGTTGTGAAGGTGAAGGGAGCACTTGGGAGGGTGAGGTCGTGAGAAGGTTTGGGAATGCTTGCGTGAAGCGCTGGAGCTAGGGTGTGCTTTCTAGAGTTTCTTGTTTTGGTTGGTTCTGTCTTACGCAAATGGCTTTCGTGGGTGTTGTTGGATTTGGAAGAGGCGGAAGGGGCCCGGCTGCATGTAAAAAGGCTGTCGAGGGATCTGGAGTCACGATGAGGGCGGCGAAGATACCTGATAGCAGGGTAGCTGGTAAGGAGTATCAGAAAGGTGATCCAGAAAATGCACAGGAATATTTCAAGAGCTACGTCGCTACCCACCCGGGAGACTGGCGTATCCGCAAGCAATGGGCGGAGTTCGAAAGCCGAAATGGTGCTTTAGACCATGCAGTAGAAATTCTGGAGAAGGCTGTAGAAGATTTCTCTTCTAGGAGCTCGCTTTGGAGTCTTCTTGCTGGCCTTGAGGAAAGATGTGGGAACCGCAAGAAGGCCGTGGTGGTCTACAAGAAGGCCATCCAGGAGGCTGGAGAGTGCTCGTGTTTGCTTCTCCCTTGGGCGGTTCTTGAAGCGGAAGTTGGCAATGTGAAGACCGCGCGTGATATTTTCAAGAAGGTTATTGAGCACAACCCAACCGATAAGTAAGAATTTCTCTTTTCAGGGAACGGAGTAATTCAGTCCTTCGTACATAGTGAACTAATTTCTTCTTTGATTTCCGGAAAACAGAAACGCATACCAGGCATGGGGATACATGGAATTCCACGCGGCGAACGATTTAGCGGCTGCCCGTGCAGTATTCGAGCAGGGCACGAGGTGTTGCCCAGACGCTGCCGGACTGTGGCTTGCGTGGGCACAACTCGAGGACGAGGCGGGTGACGCCAAGTTGTCTGAGCGCTACTTCTGTGAGGCGGCTATGGCGGATCCTCGCGAGGGATCAATTTGGCATGCATGGGGCTTGATGGAGGTAGGATTCGAACACATCTAGCGCTGCTTCTGTTGAAGTGAAAGTCCGACACAGGTGAAGAGGAGCTTACGCAAGTATTCGTTTTCTTGTTTATAGGAGCGACACGGTCATTTTGGTCGTGCAGAGGAACTTTTTGAGCAAGGAATTGTCGTTGCCCCAAGCAGTGGCTCGCTTTGGCTTGCCTGGGGAAAGATGATTGAGAGGAGAGGAAATGTCAAAAAGGCCCAGAAGATCTACCTTCGCGGTTGCATGCAAGACCCAACCAGCAAAGAGATTCGGCGGGCGCTCCATGAGAGCGAAACCGTTGGTGCATAGGATGGGAGGTTGGGGAGTGTACATAGAAATGTTTAAGGACCAGGAAAGAGCTTTTCCCACTAATGTATTACTAGTAATCAGGAACTCCAGGAAAACGTAAAACTAATAAGATTCAGAAATTCCGAGAGAAGAGTTCCTTAGGCCCGATGGTTTACGGGCATCAGAATAGAATCAGAATAGAACCCTCGAGTTCATCCGCATTCACCTTCAATCGTCGCTCACATCCCAACCAATGGAGAGGGCGTCATTGGTTCGAAAGAATAACATGCATGTGAAAATACAACCTCATGTTCGCTTCATTACCAGAGAGCAAATTTCACACGAGCGTTGCTCCAACCCCCCGGAAGAAAATTTTGTTCACATCAAGAACAAAGAAACAAGAAAAAAAGGTGAGAGAATGTGACCAGGTTGGTTTTCCCCTAGGTACCAGAATTTGTAGGAAATATACATGCCCCTCACACTGCTATTCAAAACAAAAAGAGGTTTTTGGAAGGGCTTGAACAAACGTACTAATATGTACTAACATAGTAGACAAGTCCATTTCGGACCAGTTCATTTGGCAGGTTTTCGACCGGCCGAAAACTGCCAAAAACAAGTCGGCTACCCGCCTTGAGTGCCCGCGAACACCTTAATTCATAGTCTTCTCTTTGTTCTGAACAAAAACGAGGTTCATTTTAGTCGTATTGTCCTATTCATGCTAATCACTCTTTTTTTTGCCACCCGTGGCTGGCCCCTGGGGGGGATGCAAGGAGGTTTCTAGAAAGCCATTCTAAGTCAACAGCGCTTCTCATATTTCAATAGAGTTCTGGGAGGTTTGCCACTGCATCCATTCAAACCAGATTTTAAGCGTTGAATGAACATGGGAGAGTCGACAATAGAAAAACGTTTTAAAAAAGGAGCAAGGGCCGAAAACGTCCGTTTTAGAATACCTCGGAAAATGACGCATTACTGTGCCTCCCCGACCAGCTAGTCGTGAAGCTGGCTGGGACTTACCACCTCTCTGAGGAAGAAGTGGATGAGTACTTGAGCGATGAGGGTATCTGGATGACATACATAGTCGCTGATGTTACGATCGACCATATGAGCAAGAGGACATGGAGAGACATCGGAACTAAATGCTCACTGCATTGTGCGGAGGGGAGGAGGGGTGTTGCAGTTTTGCAATCAGTAGGTCCACTGGTTGTGATCTTCAGAGGTGCTAGTGATTTATAGTACGACATTGTACACGCGGTGGACGGAGCACTCAGCTGAAGGTTGGCAATAAGCTTTTGAACTGTTCTAAGACGTAGGAGGTGGGTTGGTTGTGGGCGATAAGGAGGCTCGCTGAAATCCACTGAGGATCTTTTTTATGCGACCAAATAATGTTTGATTCGGGGTTGATGATCGTACCTGGTGGTTAGTGGGGAGGGAAGTTATTGTTTGAAAGTTTTGCGTGGTTGTTGAGTTTGAATCTGGGGCGGGTAGGGGGTCGAAAGGGCTTGGTGGTGGTGTGAGGGGAGGGAGGCGGGAAGTATGAGCTCTGTTGCGCTTCTCCGAAGCACGTCCTTGTGTCGGACTGGTCCTGCCAGAGGACTGCTGTCGTCACCGGTTCTACGGAGGTTTATAGAGGACGACGAGGAGAATGGATCGAGGGCAACGGATATTATTCCCGCCTCGCCGGGAAAAGGAGGCTTATCGGATCGGAAACCTAAACCGAAGAGTGGATCGTTCCCCGCGGTGCCGTTGTTTAGGCGGCCATTATTTCCTGGAGTCATTGCACCGATCGTAGTCCAAGATTCTGCTTCTTGCGAGGCGTTCGTCAAGATGCAGGAATCGGGGATCAGAGAAGCAGGACTCTTCCTCCATAAGGCAGTAGGAAAGCAGTCTTTCGCTTTAAACGAGACGGTGAATATCGAAAAAACTTCTTCCTTGAATTTTAGGCTTTCAAGTTGAAAGCCTTTGGTTTCTGATCCGTGTTCGGGACACTTTCGTCTTCCGCTTTCTCTCGAACAGCAAGGTATTTCGTTCAACAACGCATCCCAGTTGCACCGTGTTGGCGTTCTTGGTGAGATGATCCGACTCGCTCCTCGACAAAAGGGAATGGAGTTGACATTCCTGTGTCATCACCGGATCAAGTGGAAATCAGTGGCATCGAAATCGCCGCTGCTGGTGCTTAGAATGGACCCTATTATAGAGGCGCAGACGGACATTCACGCGATGTCAGTACGGGCGCTATCTCTCGGAGTTGTGGAAACTTTAAAGGAGCTCCTGCAGTCTGGAGCATTCTACAAGGAGCAACTGGAGCTACTTCTTGAGAGTGTAGATATGAACAACCCGTATCAGCTCGCAGACCTCGGCGCTTGCCTGACCACAGCTGACCCTCAGAAGCTACAGGAAGTGCTGGAGGAAATGGACCTTGAACTGAGAATGTCAAAGACCTTGAATCTCTTGAAGGCGGAGCTGGAAACCATCAAAGTGCAACGCAAGATTAACAAGCAGATAGAGGATTCAATATCGAAAACTCAGAGGCGATTCTTCCTGATGGAGCAGCTGAAACACGTGAAGAAGGAACTAGGAATTGAGAAGGATGAAAAGGAGGCGCTAATAAGCAAATTTGCGGAGAGGCGGATTAAGAACGGGAACGGTATTCCTGACTATGTGAAGAAAGCTTACAAGGAAGAGATACAAAAGCTCAGGAGTCTAGAACCGACGGCTTCCGAGTACAGTGTGACGAGAAATTACCTTGAGTGGCTTACTCAGTTGCCGTGGGGAATGTATACAAAGGATCGCCTTGAGATCAATAGAGCGGAGAAAATCCTAGATCAAGACCATTACGGACTCAAGGATATAAAGGAGAGGATCCTCGAGTTTATCGCAGTTGGGGGCCTTCGAGGGCAAGTTCACGGCAAGATACTGCTGCTCTCTGGTCCGCCCGGAGTTGGCAAAACCAGCATCGGAAAGAGTATAGCCCGCGCTTTAAACAGAAAGTTCTTTCGATTCTCGGTGGGAGGAATGAGTGACGTGGCGGAGATCAAGGGACACCGAAGAACGTATGTCGGAGCGATGCCCGGCAAATGCCTTCAGGCACTGAAAACCCTGCAAACTTCAAACCCTGTGATCATGATAGACGAAATCGATAAACTCGGGCGTGGTTGGCAGGGAGATCCGGCCTCTGCACTTCTCGAGGTGCTCGATCCGGAACAGAACGGGTCGTTTGTGGATCTCTACTTGGATCTACCGGTAGACCTGTCCAAGGTTCTCTTTATATGCACTGCGAATGTTACCGATACCATACCCGAGCCCCTATTGGATAGGATGGAAAATATTCGGCTACCGGGTTATGTCCTAGAGGAAAAGGTCGCAATTGCAAAGAAGTACCTCTACCCTCAGGCCCTTAAGGAGTCCGGTTTGAGTAAGAAGCAGGTGACGATCAGGGAACCCGTGTTTAAGGCTTTGGCACAGAACTATTGTCGTGAGGCTGGAGTGCGAAACTTGAGAAGTACTGTGGAGAAGGTGCTCCGGAAGATAGCCCTTCAAGTGCAGAAGGGTGATAAACGCAAGGCAATAACAGTAAATAGTGCAAATCTACAGACGTACGTTGGGAAACCCAAGTTCCAGTCTGAGAGGTTGTTCGAGGTGGCCCCCCCGGGAGTCTCAACTGGTCTTGCCTGGACATCTATGGGAGGCGCAACACTGTACATTGAAAGCATAAAGACGGATTCGACGAAGCCCGGATTCCGAACGACTGGACAGATGGGTGATGTTATGAAGGTATGTCTAAATCCCGCGACTGGGAACTGACGCATAACACTTGTTTTCTCAACTACTGCCTTCGTTTCATCCTCGAAAACAGGAGAGCTCGGAGATCTCGTTTTCCTATGCCAAGTCTGACTTGCTGAGAAGATCTCCATCCAACGAGTTCTTTGAAAAGGCGAACCTCCACATGCATATTCCGGAGGGTGCTACTCCAAAGGTATCCTTAGGCAAGGCCGTTGTTCGTTCCTGCTTGCTCAACTTTGTACTGATGCCCTTTTCGGATGGAATCTAGGATGGACCTTCTGCAGGAGTTACCATGGTCACTTCTATGCTGTCCCTAGCACTTGGAGAACGGGTAAGTGATAATTTGGCGATGACCGGGGAGCTCACCCTAACCGGAGTAGTCCTCCCCGTTGGGGGAATTCGGGAAAAGATCACCGCCGCGAAAAGGTACGCTGGCGCCTTCATGTTTCACAGAATGGTAGTCTGAATTCAACTCAGTCACAGATTGCCATCAACTGACTCGAAGAGCTCGCTTCTCCACTCTACCGTCTCGGACAAACCAGGAGCGGGGTCACAAAGGTCATTCTCCCCAAACTCAATGAGAAGGACTGGGACGAACTGCCGGACTTTATTAGGGAGGGAATTTCAGTCCATTTTTGTGAGAATTATGACCAGGTTTTCGATCTGGCCTTCCCGAATATAAGTTCGGAGTACCGGAAGAAGGACCAGCAGCCCATTGCCGCATCGGCTTAAGTCATCTTTTGTAGAATTTTCAAACAAGCAAAGAATCCATGTTCTCCGTTTTCGTTTTTGTTAGCGTCTGCCGGGAAGCCATTGTAAAGCAATTCTAATTGTGTGCAGATGAGTCTTAGCCAGCCTCTCCAGATCGGGGAGAACAAAACTCCAAAACACACATCGGACAGCGGGTTCCTTTGTTACAGTCAGTAGTTCCACTCTTTTACCCTATGTTTGAGCTCTGTTTGTCTTCGTGTCTATATCTCCAAGCCTCTCCTCAGCAATCTGCCGCATGGCTTTTCCTCTAGCTGACAGTTGGTCACCCCGTGGCAAAGTCTCTAGTAGCTCCCGGAACAGCTCCTCAGCAGCCTTGTTCTCTCCTAGATCAACGCGCACATTTGCGAGCGCAAACCTAGAGGCCACTACGTCCTCACCATCACACATCCCCTTAACGAAAGCATTCTCACGCGCTTCCGTTGCACATTTGAAGAGCTCTGCAGCGGCCTTGAGGTTGGCAATCGAGTGTTCAAGCGCACCCCACTTCATGTACGTCACCGCCATCGTAGTGAAGTTCACGTTTTCAGGATTTGTTCCGCTGATCAGTTGCCCTACTGCCTCCTGGAGAAAGGGTTAGCGCAAGTGAATCTCCGAAGATTAGTCTCTGACCATGGCAATTGTGTTCCATTCCGAAACAGTTCTCTGCCCTAACCTTAAACATCTCACGCCCGGACTCGACATCCGATAGACGCTGCCATCTAATCTCCGCTTGCTTGGACATACAAATAGAAATCTCCTCTTTCGAATTGCTTTCATCTTCTTTGAACGCTTCGAGAGCCTGAATGTATCGAGCGTCAGCAGCCATGAAGTTTCCCTTCCGCTCATGCTTAACAGCATGTTCCAGCCAAAACATGCCACGTTCCCGCTTCTCCTTGGGTCCATGAGCATTCAGAAAAACATCTATCTTCTCCTGAAACTCTAGCACAGGCTCACTACCCTCCACATCCCTTCCGCATGAATAGCAATCACGAACGTCCCCAACACACGCACTGCAATAAACACATTTGCAAACCAACGCGTACGTCGGCTCAAACGCTAATCCATGACATGCTGCACATGCCATCGGATGATCCTTCTCCTTTCCAGATCCATATCCCAACGGACAGCTTGCCATACTTCTTCCCTCTCCAAAAATCCCACGCACAAAATATCTCTAACGCACCCATTCCTTCCTCTTCATCAAACAAAATCTCCGCTCTGAACTTTTACAACCTAGACGCCCAGGCACAGCTTGACCATTCATAATAAAGACCATTGTACATCTTATTATAGAAATAGGACAATATTCATTTATAATAAATGTTAAAATATCTAAAACTATCCTCATTTGTCGTATATTTGGACGGCAACGACCACGGTCGGTAGGGTTACGTTAGTCTGGTATGATTTAGCATTCAGCTCGGTGAAGAGCTGTGCATAGAGAGGGATCAGAATGGATCTTGTCGGTATACCATGTACCAGGTGATCCGTAGGAAACTCAGAGTAAGATACTACACATAAAAAAAGGGTCCAACACAGGCTTTGAGTCGAGACAAGGTCAGAGATGAGGAGCGCCGCAATATGGAGACGCACTAAACGGCATGCTGTGTGTCTGGGGAGGTGGTTTGATGGTGTGGAATCCGTCCGGGACTTTGAGCGGAGTTTCTTGTGAACAAGCAAGGCTAACTACCGTCATGAATATTGGCTATTTGTGGTATAAGCTGGGCGCGCTCACCTCGGAGCATTGGTAACTGGAGAAGCGCGGCCTGGGGCTCGCTCTTGAAGGGGACGAACGCATGTCAGAGGAGATCTATCACCTCCATGGATGACACCAGGTCAACTGCCTAGACATATTATCTCTGCTTCTAGTCAGTCAAAAACTGGTTCGGGTTGACCTTTTTGTGTTTTGTTATGGCGACAGTCCTGTGGATGATCCGCTAGGTGGGGGAATTGGACAATGGTTGAGATGCAGAGTGGATGAGTGTCATTCGGTTTGTGCTCTTGATAAGCTGTGGTTTACAAGATGTTTCCCTGTCGACAACGCCAAAGAGGAGCGTGTGCAGCACGAGTGGGCCAAGAAAGGGGGAGGAGAGCAGCCTGCGTCCTGGCCGGATTCAGGTTGGATGTCTAAGCGCCGTTCAGGTTATCGCCCCTTTCATCCGAGCGGACCAGCTTTCGCTAAGTTGCGGATTTTGCCAAGAATTGCGAAAATTTTCTACGTAGTACTCATCGCCAGTAGTGGTAGTACACGAGAGCGAAGCCGTTGTCTTTGAAGAAATCTGTCCTCGTTTTCATTACCTGAGAGACGATGACTGCGTCTCAGCGCCACTTACAGAAGAAGCGGATTGGAACAGTGGAACTGAACGAGAAGGTTCCAACTCACCTCCCATGCGCCAGCTCCGAAAAGGAAGTCGACGGGAAGACCTTGATGCATTAATTCCTCCCGCACGTGAAGCTTTTCCTCCATGCGATACCGCTTGAACACTCCCTCATCAATAGGAGCAGCGGTCAGAAACCAACCACGCTGAGGACATGGGGGTTCAGTCCTGCTGCCCAATGGTTGAGATTGAGCCTACTAGCTAATACGCACCTTGCGATACAGGACCTCAGGTATCATCTCTAGGTTTCCAGTCTTCTTGTCAAGGGCCTCCATTTCTTCTCGTGTCCGAGTCCCGTCCCCACTGCAGGGAACCGCCACGGCACTTATATGCGGAGCGCGCTCTCTGAAGTACCGCTCGATGAACATTGCCAGCGCGCCTATGGAGAACGAGGAAGCGCGAAAGATAATATGTTATCATCTAATCCTGACGTAGATCGTCATCGCTGTTCATGCCCCAGCCTCTCTCTACCTGAATATGAGCTACATGCTACTTTAACTTTTGTAAAGCTGTACTCCTCCAGCTGTTCAACCAGCTCCCGCGCCAGTTGACGGCAACCTTCTTCGGCTTGTTTGTAGGCGACAGAGAGCGGGACCATGTGAAAAGAGGACAGGTCTGTAACCTCATCCGCTGTCTTGCTCGAGCCAAGAGCGCATGAAGCGGCTGATCAGATATGGTTTTGCTATTGGGAACAGTGTCAAATGTCTTACCAAGTCATACAAGAATAGCGGATTGCCCTCTCTCTCTACCTGTCGCAGTTCCATTCCCGCCTCAAGCGCGAACTTCAGGTTTGCCACTGGTGTGCGCAGCTCATCTGGAGGCACAGGTAGTGAGTAGTAGACGAATTTTCGACCTTGCATTTTACAGACGGACGCCAGGGCAGCCATTGAGTTAGACTGGTACGGCCCAAACGACACAATTGGCTCGCCTGCAGTATCCTTGACGATGTGGAGAAGTTTTCTGTACTTATTTCCATTGATCCGCGGGCCGAAGGTCACCAAGTCGTCCCTCTTTACGAGAACATCTCGACCGTAGATCACATGCTTCTCAAGGGGCAGTTCGTTTTGTCATTTTCAAACGCATCTTTCGCCAAGACAAAGCATGTCGAGCTAATCCTTCGGCGAAGGACATTCTCCACCGTAGCAACGTTCCTGAGACTCAGCTCCATGATTGCCTCTGATCATCCCTCTCTGATCCCTCTCTGCCTGAACTCAATCTCAATTTCCCAGAACTAATATATATCTAAACCCTCAAAATTCCTCTCAACCAGTTTTCATTTAGGCTACTAGTACTAATTAGTAACTCATCGAAACTAATCTTATCATTTTGCAATGTCCCCATTTTTTGTAAGTGTACAAAGAATGTTTTCGTTAAAATTTAAGTATGAATATGTATGAATAAGCAGGTGGGGGAGTAGGGCTCGATATACATATACTCTAATTGGGTTCGAGCACCAGAATTGATACAAGGTGTGGTCTTTGGCATGTGTGCACGAATGTTTTACTGGATTTTGTACTGGATTGGCCCCTCGTCTAAGAGGGATTTTGTGAGACTTTTCTGTCCTCCACCCCTCGTCTTTGTTGCTTGTCCTTCGAGCGAGGTGTTGTCTAGGCGACAAGCGGAATGCCTTGTTCGCGCAGAGGCTTTAGAGGAATCGTTGTGTCGCGAATCGGCTTTTTTGAGTGCTTTAGTACCTCAGCTCTCCTTCCCTTTGTTCACGCTTCTACGCGACGGTTTTGTGACCTCTACCCTCCGAGTGGATTGTCCCTCTTACGACGTGTTCAGAGAATGGAATGAAGGCAAGAATTGGTGAAAATTGGAACTTGATAGTGCCGAAGAAGTTGAGAGTCTCGTTGCGGAATCGGTTGACGATGGTTCTACTATTTTTTCTACGGACCCCTCCCCCTCCCTTTGCCTGCGCTTCAGTGGAGATTTGTTACCTCTCCTCCGGTCCCTCACAGAAAAATATTTTCACTGATGACCCAAAGACAGCTGCTTGAGCAGCCCTGGACTTGCCCTATCCGAGTCCCGGGAGAGGCTGGTCAGATAGTGCCGTCCTTTGTGCAGTACTACACCATAAAACCTCCAACTATTGACACTCGGGTGTGGGAACCCACCACCTACTCATACCTTTCATTCATCAAAAAGCCAGTCTCCACGAATTCCTTCTCTGTCCAAGCCTAACGAATGCTCGTGCGACTAAACACCACTAATCTAATCCAATACATAACATTGATTGAACTTAGATCCCCCTATCCGCTGTTGAATTGTTTTTAATCAAAAACAATTTTATCTTCACTAGACTATCAGTTCCTGCTAGAATAGAATTGTGATTATTTTGAATTTGACAGACTGTCACCCTCAATTTAATGATTTTTCCATATGATTGATCGTTGGTAGTGCCTATTCGCCAAACGGTTTTTCTCAAACTCAAGCATAATTGCACCTAGGGTCTGTGCACCTGCCATTCAGCATAGAAGCTCCTCGGCTAACCAGCTTCTCAGTTTTGGGGCCGGTTCTGCTTATTGTGCCCTTCCTCTAGTACGCTTCCAGGGCATCCCTCTATATCACCCCTCTTCCCCCGCTCTCTCCTCTTTCTGGACTTCTGAGGACGGTTTTCCGATCATACCTCTAAGCCTGCACTCCGAGCCTCTTGATACTTGTATAGTCGATTCTCCTGGATGGACGCGTCTCTTCGTGAGCCCCTCATATCTGGTGCGCGCCGAGTTACGCATTCATCAGTTAACAAGCCCTAGCCGTTTGTACCGACTCAGCTGGGACGAATCTCCATCCAGACCTCCGCAGTGGTAGTATACACAAGTTATATCCTTGTTTCCTATGAAAGCTTCTGGTTGTTCAACAAGTATCTGTGGTTCTCAAAAGAAGACATCCCTTAGCGACTTGAAACTCCACCGCCCGAGTGCACCTTTGTCATACCTCCCACGCCCGAGCGCCGTAGATAAGGTCGACATTCAGTCCCTGCGTGCTGAGCTCCCTCCAGATTCCGAGGAGCTCTTTCCTAGGCTTGGCGAATGGTTTCTTTTTCTGTCCAACGGAATAGGAAGCACGTATTTCCACCGGCTGAGAATCCCTCTCATGAAGGGGCTGTTGACTAGTTTCCTGGCTTACCACAGGATCAAGAACGTCCGGAACTATACCGACGTCGCCGCTTCGTTTATCCAGGTCTTGCATTTGGTGAACGAGGTACGCAGCATCTCCAACAACAGGTACCGCAATAACACTTATATTCGTCGCGTTCAACCTCAAGTAGCGTTCAAGGAACAGCGCCAGTGTACCTGCCCGGGATATGCAGATGCAGTCTTGTTTCAGAGTCATTGCTAAAGTCACTATTCTTGCCTGCGCAAAAAGCTCAGTCTACATCCTACGTGAGTTTAACCCCAACTCATCAAGTCTGACACTAGACCACGAGGGCTACGGTGCCGGACCAGTACCATACTCAAGTATCTGAGTTTGGTGCTGGACCGTACCTGTGATATGAGTGTGATAGCTACACCCTCCCCAGAGGAGTATACCTCATGAATCTTGATGAGCGTAACTGGATGAGAGCTTCCCCACCTGTTCCAGAAGCGACGACGATTCTGATGTCGGCACTTTCGCTGGTTTTGAGCTGCTGGATGAGCTCCTTTGCTAAAACTTTGGCACCTTCCTCAGCAAGGTGATAGGCAGCTCCGAGAGGGACGAAATGGAAACTCGGTAATCCCGTAACCTGTAGAGGTGTCTGGAAGGAAGATGTATAATAGAATAAGATTTTCCGTTTCGGTATCCCTTTCGAGAACGTGTAGCTCGGATCGTCTTACGAGGTTGGTGGTTGAGGGTACGATCCTGAGCTCCATTCCCGAGTCGAGAGAAAACTTGAAGTTCCCACTGGGCTTGTCTCTGAGGAATCTAGGGACTGCTGTAGTGTAGTAGACAAACTCCCTGCCGTTCATCTGGCACAATGAGGCGAGAGCAGCCATGGTATTCCCCTGCGCCGATCCATACGAGACTATAGCTTCCCTCGAGGTGTCGTGTATCAGGTGATGTAGTTTTCGCACCTTGTTTCCCCCCAAACGAGGTGCGATTATCAAGCTATCGTCACGCTTCACCAATAATTGCCGTCCAAAGGTGCTCACTGTCTCTAGCGGCGAGCCACTCGCTTCAACGAACCCCGAGCGGCGATGGTTTGGCAAGCTCACAGTATTACAAAAGCTAAGCTCCATTTGCCCATCATCCGTCCTAGTCCGAGCCAGACCGCGACGAACTTCCACAAGCGTCTTCTTCTTGAGTGTTTGTGCAGGAACTCATGGCACGTCGACCATGAAACTCTGTCCCCATCTTCGTTTGACGTAGGGAGGAGCGGCCGTCCACGATAAAGATGCAAGGAGGGCGATGGCGCAGCACTGAACTCGTGTCCATTGGTTTACCATCGCCACCGAGAGCTTCAGCTTCGTCCAGCAGGACGACGGCTGATTGGTTTAAGGTACATACAATAGCTGCTCGGCAAGTGGAGCTACCTCTTCAAGGTGTTACGAGGTCCTTGCTATAGCCACCTTGCCATAAAACTGGGACTTCATTGTCGTTTCGATCATTGGAGAGAGAAATCGAAGGCGCCATGGGATTCTTCGGGGTGATTTTAGAAAGCAGAAGGACGGAGCGTTCAAAAACGTTGCTTTGTCAGGGTTAATAGCGAGGATGTCCCTCCGGTCTTCGCGACTTGGTCATCAACCGTACAACGGAACCGGTGCTTGATAGGATTTTGTTGGTCTGCAGGGATGTTTGCTCTGCCTCTTCTTAGGTAACCGCTATCAGACCTGGGGCTAAGGATCTCCCAGGTTTGCACCTCAAGGTGAATTCTGAAGATATCTGAGTAGGTATGAATCAAAAAACAATAACGCGCGATCATCCATTCCTTAAAGAATATGCACTACTGCTTTAATCATCTTGAGAGGAGTACGTTAGGATTAATAGGCACTAGAAAAGCCGGTTAGGTGCAGTCCGGTAGTGCAGGCCATGTCGCGTTGTCTGTTTTGTTTTTTTTTGGTTGCGTATCTGTTGAAGAGCACTCCATTTCAAGAAGGAGCCTCAAGGAGTAAATGGACAGGGAGAGTGAACTACTTCACAAACACGAAAGGGGCCAAGCAACACCTCCCGCACATTTGTCGGAACAGTCTGCTTCTTCCTCACCACATCAATGCCCGCCACGGAGCTGGAGCACGAGATGAAGCACTGAACCGCCTTCAATTCCATACTCCTTCGCCATCGTATTATCTGCCAAGCTTCTCCCGCCAAAAATCAACCTCTGTTGACCAGGAAGAATCCCCTCCTTCTCCTCTATCCTCATCTTGATACGCTCCACAGTATCCCCAGCATCAATGTCAATCTCCCGCTCCGTTCCAGTTAACATCTTCACCTTTATCAACATTTTGGCCTACTCAAAACTAAGGCAACAAAATCAAAAACACCAAAAAAATTAACAAATCAACCAAAAGTCTTTCTTCCAAACTCGCTATGCACCCTCCTCCCCACACCCGCCTTGAAACAAGTTCTGTTGACATACCTTTGAAAACACCCCTTTTCCTACATCTTAAACCAGAGCGAAAATAACTTCCGGTCTTAGTGTCACCTTTGAATACCTGCCAAAAACAACATCAAGAGCAACCTCTTGCTGAAACAAAGGTGACCATAAACCGAACTATTCACATATGGGCGGAGAGAGAAGTCGATTCAGTCTGCTACTAGTGGGCAGGGAAGCGGGTGTGGGATTCTTCGGCGACCCACCAGCACGTGACACCCAGGTTGAACAGGATTTGGTGAGCGGCGAAGACCGGACCAGTTACTCAAAAGTCGACACCGAGATCTCGTCGCGGTGTGAACCAGATGGACTTTCGTCTTGTTAACCGGTGGTCCATTGTAGATTCCACAGGATTTCCTAGCTCGTCAGCGGAAGCATCGATCGGTTCCTCGGTATACTGGCTGAGGACTGGGCCGGCTTCGGTGGCGTCAAAACGGCTGCGACTCAATGCCTGCAGTTGTCCAAAGTCGTGTTTATACCAATATCACTCTTGGCCAGCGACAAGATTTTAAGCGTCTTCCATCTAGGTAGACCAGTGTTACTTTCGGGCTAAGGTCAAGCATTTAAAGAACGAAACCAAGAAAATTATTTACTTTATCCAAGAACAACAATCCCAATGTTCTCTGTTTCCGGTCTTCCAACTCGAAGACAAGATTTTATTGTTTTTCAATATTGGCCCTACTGGTACTAGAAAGTACGAAATTTCAACGCGAACGAATCTCGCATTGGCGAATGATACTTTCATCCATGAAAATTTAGTGTTTTTCTAGAAATCAATGATTCTAATCTGATGTGCTGTAGTACAACATCAGAGACAGTAGTCTCTGATGTTGGTCGATGAGGGTGAGCTGAGGAAGGAGAGGATTGGAGCTAAGGGTTGGCAAGGTGAGGGGTGAAAAGTACGAGAGACGAGGTCTTTGTAATTTTGGTTTGACTGGTTGGAGATTATCTAATTGAAGTTGTTGATTCAGCCCCTGTTCGAGATGTCGGTTTTTAGTCAGCGGGAGAAACAGGTAGAGGAGTTACACCAAGCGGTCGTGCAAGTTGAGGCGAGCGTGAAGGTTCAAGATGGAGAAACTTCGAAGAAAAGGGTAGATGAGATACATGAGGGTACTGAAAAGCTAAAAATGGCCGTTACCGGATACCTGAAGAAAGTTGCTGTGGGGAAAAGTGACCCGAACAAGAAGATCTACGGATCGGTAATGGAGGACAGGATCGAGAAAATGGACAAGTCACTAAAAGACTTGGATGAAAAGCTTCTGACCGTCAAAGAGGATTTGCAGGTTGTTCTTGAGCGAGAGGCAGTGGAGAAGGCGAAGCTTGAGAAGGAGGAGAACGAACGAAGGATCAGGCGGGAGGACGAAGAGAAAAAGAGGCGGGAGCAGGAGGAACTCGCTGAACAGAAGAGGAAGGCCGAAGAGGAGGAAAGGGTCCGCATAGAGTCTGAGAAGAAGCAGCTTGCCTTAGGTGAGCTGAAGTGCGAATGATTCTGACCTGCACTGAGCTTACTGGTACAAGACGCTTACCCGATTACTGAACATTTCCTCTGCTTTTTCCTTCCCTGGTACTACTTGGGCTTTTACCAACAGAAGCAAAACAGAAAGCTAAGAAGGAGAAGGAGAAGAGAAAGCTGGAGGAGTGTGCGAAGGACACGCTGGAAGCGGACAAAGGAAAACCCGAAGGAAATTCTGTACAATCCATGATCAAGCTTAAAATTTCCGGCTATGCAGGAGAAGCCGTTCTCAGCGCTGACTATGGGCCAGTACCCACCACGTGTAACGTGCTCTCGGTAAAGGAGGCGATCCTAAATAGTGGAGTCCCGTTGTGGGGCCCGGTTGAAACCCAGAGGCTGATCTACAAGGGCCATTTCCTGGAAAACGATCGATCGCTGGAGTCCTATGGCTTGTCTGGTGAGGATACACTCTATTTCGTGGTATGTCAAAAAATTTGGATCACCGCTTAGCCCGGCACCGAGAGCTGGTTCCATGGGACTGGAAGGCCGAGGTGCCCTAACATTGCTGTTCTCCTCCTATGAGATAGAAACTTCCCGACGGTTACGTTGCGTCTGAATCTAAAACCGCCCCGAAACCGATGGAGGATGTTGTGCAAGGATCCGAGGAAGTTGTCTCTACGAAAGCGCCCGAGGTTTGATCGCCCGCCCTGCCCAGGTGTTCGCGGTCAATCGGCAGGCACCTGCTAGACTGTGTGCGTCTTAAAAAAAAAAGAGCTAACGTCGCTTTATTTCTGTTACAGGGAATGATTCGCGTCTCACTCAAGAACCGATCATCAACGGTTTCGTATTCCGTGGAGCCAAGTTGGACTGTGGCAAAAGTGAAGGAGCTTGTACACGAAAAAGAGGGCTCGAATCCAGATGATTTGTCCTTGGTTTTCCAAGGAAGAGTTCTCAAGAATGGGGACGTGCTAGAGTCGTCCGGTATCAAAGACGAAAGTGTGATTTATTCCATGGACAAGAAGCGTAAGTCTCTTGCTACACACATCTACCAGATGGCTATCCGAGAAGTGATTGGGGAAAATTAACGGGGTTTAACTGGGAGTTTGCTTCTCACGAAAGGGACCTCGGAGACAGCAAACGCGTCCGCAGTACCAATGGACACTGACACCACTAGCAAGAGCACTGCGCCGATCTCGAGTTCAGGTGCTGTGCAAAGCGCTCCAGCGAGTAGTGCGCCTGCTGCGCCGTCAATACGGAGAGTCCCTCCACCAAGCGGGACCATTCATGAGGTCACAAGTGGCCGCGAAGAATTTGACGAAATCTTGAAGGATTGCGGCCCAACGAGACTTTGCCTCGTTGACTTCAACGCTTCCTGGTGTGGTCCGTGCAGAGCAATAGGTAACCAGATGAACAATTTAGGATTTGGAGTGTACTGGAGGTTGATCATTGAGTACTAATCGCTCCGGCCTTGCTCATGACTATTATCTAGCCCCTAAGCTGCAAAGACTAGCTCAGGAGAACCCGGATATTTCGTTCGTCGGCATTGACTCTGAGGCGTCAGCTCAAAACATGTCTTTGTTCAGGGACCTTCAAATCACTTCAATGCCAACCTTTTGGTTTTATGTAAACGGGCGACAGATTATGTCCGTTGTCGGTGCTCGCGAGGCATCACTTGTGCAGGGTGAGTACAAAACGCGTGATCCTTGCTTAGTATTGAAGAGCTCCTGTCGTTTTCACCGGTTTTAGTTGCTTAGGAGTTCTTTTCACGATTTCACAGGAATTCAACAATACAGGCAGGCCAGTGGTGTTCCGGCTCCTCCTGCTGCTTCTTCTGCTTCTTCTGCTTCTTCCGCTCCTCCTAGCATGACCGTAACCGTGATGGCGTCACTGCAGAAGCTCAAATCATCATGCTCGGAGGCTGACTTTATCACGGCCGTGAGGACAATTTCGACTTACCTCTCAAAGATTGTCACGAACCAGGAGAATGAAAAGTAAGCGCCAACTAGTACAGCCCTGTTGTTTCTCATTGCTCAGTGTTCATTGCTTTTGGGGATTGTACAACACAAGGTTTCGAAAGATTCGAATTAAGAATCCTGCCTTCGAGGCACGGGTCAACCGACATCCGGGAGGAATAGACTGCCTTCTTGCCTTCGGATTTAAAAGAGAAACTGCTGACGGCGAGGAGTACCTGATTATGAGCGAGGCAGACGCGAAGAGGGGCGAATTGAGGCAAGTTAATGGAGACCTGCAGGCCGCGTTTCAGCCAGGTAAGACTATCTGGACCCCCTGGGAGAGCATTAGAAGGCAGTTTTTTCTCCTTTCGTGGATGGATGGATGGATACTCTTAGGCTGGTTGATGAGCTAACCTGGAATTTATGATTATCCTCAGTTCTGTCAACTAGCGCAGGTGCGAATTCGAGCACAACAGGCTCTGTCCTCGTCCCTTCGCAGGAAGCCCCAGCGGCAAGTGAAAACAACCAAAGCAACTCCGAGGAAGATGCGCAGAGGCTGCTTGAAGAAGCGATCAGGCTTTCCCTTCAGGAAGACGAGGAGAGAGAAAATACCAGGGACGGAGGGGGCTCATCATAGGAAGAGATTGAGGAACATGGACTGCTACCTTGGAACTTAGCTCCTATGCAAATGGGCTCCCGTGCTAAAATATTACCTGGAACTTTGTTCTGATGTCATCGGCTCCATGTTATAAAAAGCGGTCATGTACAAGTGTTTTGGACTCCAACTTGCAATCCTCCATAGTCGATGACAGACGGGTGAGGCGCTCCTCCTCACCATGAGGAGTAGCCTGGGAGACGACAGGAACCCGAGGCAACAGGGCAGCCTGGATACCTTGCTTTGTCAGTTGAGAATGAACCCAATGTACGAATCCTGCAAGATTGCTCGTTCTCCATAGCGACAACGTCGCCGAGCCCTTACGGACTATGCGATATTCTGAGATCAGCGGTTCTTTGACCTCTGGAACTCCTTCTTCCCAGGAGAAACAGAATAATCATGGCTGTACACAGGTCCAGAAAAGTTTTCATTGTCGAGGCTACCATGCTAGCAACAACCCCGCCCCCTCCCCCCACCCATCGCCTACCTATGGCGGAGTTTTTGACAGAATAGCTTTGTGTATATTATTTATTAGTTATTTCTAGATGTAATATCAGTTTCTTTAAAGCGAATTGAACGGAATATTTTTGTTTATTTGTAATATTTAGATGAAGCCATACAATACGGTTAAAATATTATTCTATTTCATACATTAAAATTCGAATATTTTAAACGTATTTTTGAGTTCGATTTTTGCTTACGATTTGATCGCCAAATGCTATGTTGTTGTAGAATGCGAAAGGGATGAAAGGACAGAAACGGTCGGGAAAAAATAGATCCAGCCGATGCGCCTTCACGATTTTCCCACATAGCAAGCCTTTGCCTTCAACGGGTATACTTCTCGAAATCCTGCAACCACAACAGAAATTCGGAAATGAGGACGAGCGCACTGGACTTGGTCTTTCCTATAGTTCTCGATCGACTTGACTCTCGATGGACAAACTATGGACCAATGACGTACTAATGGGTTTGCATCGACACTCTCATTTCATGCTCCTTCCTCCTCCGGTTTCAGGTTTTGGTCGTCGAGGGTATCGACGTTGGCGGAAGTGATGGAATTTGAAATGTCCTGATCTTTGGTTTGGGATGTTGAAGAGGGTTGCTGCGAGGGTTGCTGAAGTGTATCGTGACGCGACTGGACTGCATCTGGTAGAGCTGAGTCACAATGAAGTTGCAGCGGCTAGGAAGCGACTTGGTGTTGCAAGAATTCGGTCGTCTGAGGTGAGGGCAAAGGTGGCAGATGCTCGATCTGAAGTTCAGGTAGTCCGATCCCAGGCGGAATCGATCGATCGGATTGATCCGAGGTTTCCCGCGCTTATTCAGAAGGAGCACGAGGCCCTTAAATTAGCGGCAGATGTTGAGCGCCAGGCCTCGGAGTGCGAGGAGCTGGAGAAGATCGAGTTCGAAAGGCTCTCTAGCGCGCTCGAACTCTCACACGCTCAGGAACGGGACTACGCAGAGAGGACCAAATGGTACTCCGTTATTTCATCTGCCGCAGGTGCCGTCCTTGGTTTGCTCGGTTCCTCTCTTGTCGCGAGGTCCAGAAATCAAAGTGTGGAAAAGCTGGCCGACTCTCAAAGCCAGAAACTAATCAGCATCCTTGACCCCTCTTTACGTCGTCTGGAGAATGACATCCGTTCCCTCACGCAACGGGGAAGCCAGAATGAAGACGAACACGGATCCGAAGACGGGGAAGATGAACATACCCCTGAGCTCGGCGTTGAAACCTCGCCGCCAGAGTCTCCGTCGCAGGATCCTGATCTCACCATCGCTCTTGAGGAGCTGGAACACAGAGTGAGAGAACTTCAGTTCATCATAGGAGGTACTACAGCTCTACTGATGTCCATCACGATCATCTTGTCCGTCAATGGAAGTCGTTAGCATTCGCTTCTTCGCAAGCGTTTGGTGATGCGGAAACTAAGCAAACTTGGGCTTCTGGGTCCCCCCTGTGCACCCAGAAGCTTTATGAATAGACTTGTCACTTTTGTGAGAGAAGTTTTTCTTCGTTTGTGTTTAATTTACAAAACTCCTCTTTGCTTCTCCTGCTCTTCGTGCTCCTCTTTGAACAAGTTTTGTGGAGGATGGAATGCAAGGGAAGATCAGCTCCTTACGTGAAAAAAAAATTAATACAAAAAACTCTTTCTATGACCTTCCAGTCTTTCAGCTTTGCTGAACACAACTCAGCCCATAGCAATCGAAAAAGCCTCTTCTTCGTCAACAAGTCAAAAGTGCCCTTTGCTTCTCGGTTGTTCACGCGCTCCAAAAGCAAGTGCGGTTTGGCTTCAACTAGTTCACAACCGGATGGTGTCCTTCCGCTTTATATGTTGAAAACTTATCTCAAAGTCTTCTTTCAGGGTTCCTCGTCCCGGTTGAGGAGGGAGATCAACACTTTTGCGGAAGCCCCACGGTTGTTTTCTCTTCCTTCATCGGCCGCTTCGTTGGAGGGGCGATGGTATCTTGTCGGTTCTTCGAGTTAGCTTCAGGGTCATCGTCTTTTCGTTTTATACCCTTTTGCCTCACAAACGTTGAGTACTCGCTAATCTGGCGGCGAATAGTTGTGTTAAATCGATTCTTCACGGAGTTATCCGTTCGACCTTTCAGTCGCTTAGCAATCTCGGACCACTTATTTCCGATCTCGTGGTGTGCCTCCATAATTATCTGGTCCTCTTCCAGCGTCCATTGCCTCTTTGAGAGGTCCGGGTTGAGATGGTTTAGCCATCTTTCTCTAGATTGCTTTCCAGTCCGACCGTTGATGAAGCTCGCAATTGCGGTCCATCGCCTTGGACCAAACTTCTTCACAAGTTCACACAAAAGCTTGTCTTCTTCCGCCCTCCAGGGTCCCTTCACTCTGGTCTCCGTGGGGCTCAAAGGAGCAAAACTCTCAGACTCGTTCGAGTGAGCCTCCTCTACTGCCTGGCACAACAGGTTCAAGCCTGGGTTTACTGGGCGCACTAGATTCGGCGCAGAAAAGTCGGAATGGCCACTACTGCAGAGACTCAGCACTGGTGAACCCTTGCTGCCCATTGTCGTCGGTAAGGGTTGTACTCGCTGCATGACCGGAGACTGCTCAGGGCCGCCGTTGCCGCGATGTCGCGCTTGTTGCACTTGCTGGAAAGGCACGTGGTAGTAGCCATTCTGCGGACTCTCCCGGACAACTTGGCGGGGACACGAAACGCATGGGTAAGAGGACATCACTGGACTCATCATTGGGAGCTCATGCCTAGCATGCGGCAGGTGATTTGCAGGCGGAAGTATGGTTGTCGCAGGGCCCCGCCGAAGAGGGAAACCCGGGCTGAACTCCGAGCGAGCCCAGTTCTCCTCTACATACATCTCTCCACCCTTCTCTTTCACCCGTACCTGCAAATCGCAAAACAACCGCGTAGCCTCTACCTCAACCAAGTCCTGCGCAAACTAAACGGGACTCAACCTCAATACATACAACGGCCCCAGGAAAACAAATCCCGTTCTTCCACTTTCGGATCTGATCCAACACAAAGCCCAGCAAAGCACAAACTTGCCCAAATCCAGTCCCTACCTTACCCAACCATCCACAACCGCCAACACATACACCTCAAATTCCCTCAACCAGTTTTCGTCCAAACCAGCCCTTCGCTACGCAGTACACAAAGCGGAATATATATATAGAGAGAGAGTTCTTGATCACGACGTCCAGTCAACCGCCCTCAAGCAGCACCAAAGTACACCGTTGCGCATTGTGTGTGTTTGTGTGTGTTTGTGTGTGTGTGCCCTCCCATGTTGTTTTTTTTCTTGTTTGTTTGTTGTTGTTTTTTTTTAAACCACAACGACCACCTTGTCCAATTCCATTCTTCCACTTCCGATGGAACGAAAAACGCTTCGATTCATCCCAACCCCTGAGGACAAAGTTTCAAATTCATCTAACACCACTGGATCTTTCTTTGCAACTAGTCGTACCTCAATAAATATTTCTTAATATAAATATATTGCGTATCCCTACCCCTCGTAGGGGAACTAAGGGCGAGCTGTTCGTGGAAATCTACCCTACCCTCCTCTTTATGTCTTAAGATTTGATTGCTTCTTTGCAGAAACGGGCTTTGCTCCTCGAGCGGAAGATACTCCTTTTTTTAAAAAAGGTAAGCTTGTGCTTCCTGGATCAGTATGTGATTGGTCATACACAAATCTTTTTCTTTCGAAAAGCAGAATTGGAGATAGAGCGAGTCCAATTCAAATGGCACCCCTAGCTTTTGGCAGCAAGGAAGATCCATTCTAAGGGGGGTTTAGTTTTGTATAAGTATTGAATCCAAAATAATACAAAATAAATAGTGTTCATTACATTGAATCTAATAATCTTGCTGAACCCCTACACAAATGTGTCAGGCAGGGGTCAGTCAAGGATATTCACGGGGGGTATCTGATTGCATAGCACCCGGGGTTTCCACTCGAGGTTCAAAAAAAGAAAGCATATCTTATATCTCGACAACCAATTAAGCCTACCCACCTTCATTCGCGCGAAACTATTGATTGACACAATAACCAATCATCACGCGTTTTTTGTTACCGGAAGAATTTTGGTCCAATTATTAGACATAGTTGTAACGAGGTACGCTAACGGGTTTATCTGGGAGTATCTCATACGATCTCCCATAGGAGCGTCTGGAGGATCCGGATTCCCATTGGTGAGAAAGATGGCTGGAAACATCAACCCGCCCAGTTTTAATGCTTATCAGCAGATAGAAAAAAGTTGTCAGCACGGCAGCCACCGTTAGTCATCTCCAATAGGAAACCCCCCAAAAAAGAAGCTGAGCTAGAATCCCAAATATATTCCTCTAACACGACTTGATCTATATTTGTCTTGTTTCTCCTCAAAAAGAGACTTTATCCTTCAATAATCAGCTATTATCCTAAAATTCATGGTCATCGGCTTATTTGTACGCGGTTCGTGGATCCTGAGAACACGAAATCCCCACCCTGTCCTGTTTTTTTTAGCTTTTTGCGGGTTTCGATACCCCCCCCCGCCCAAGACAATTGAGTTGGCTGGAATTCTCCATCTTCAAGATACTTTTGCTCAAAAACATTCACATTTCTAGACTTGGCCGATGTCAACGCATGCCGCGAACTAGCATGGAGGCCTTCCATTCGAAGAACCCCGAAAACGTCTAGTTTCCAGGCAGCCTTTGCAAGAGGCACTTTTGGACAAATGAGGAACAACAGCCATTATTGATCGTCTAGGGTCTCAACGCCTTACTAAGCCATTCTCCACAACAACGACGGAGAAAGTGAAGGGGGGGGGGAGGCAACTTCGACACCAAGACCAAAATGGCCCGTGCAACTGTTTTTGGTAAGCACGGAACTGTTTGGTCGCTAATGACGGAGGGGCCAGTGGAAACGCATTGTCTATGATCCTCCAGTCCGCGCTAGAGGTATTTCGTCTTTGATTAATAATTTTCTCACCGGACAATATCGCAATTGTGATTGGCGTGTTTGTCACGGAGAATTTGCGTCTATAAGATTAAATATGAAAGTTTCTACAATGATCTGCCCCCAATCCCAATCCAGAAGAGTAAAAGGCCTATCTCTTCCAGCAGATTTCCTTGTCGCTGATACTAGGCTAAAAAGAATATGGAGCTGCATTTTCGATTCGCGGTGTACAGCTAGCAAGAGAGCCTCAAGAAATCTGCCTTCCGACTCGAACCGACTATAGTAAGAAAAAAGAAAGAGTCCGTTTGCAACTTTGTTTTGAAAACTAGTTGGGCGCGGCTGGTGGGCGCTCACTGGAGATGTTTTCGTCGTATTGTATTGTTTCCCTATCTTTCCTTGTTTTTGCTTTCGTGCAAATCGTTTCTCGGTGCAGTTGGGCTACTACCATAGACGCCCTGATAAAAGGATTGGGGAATGGATTAATGGCTTCCTGGACGACCTTGTAATTGTATGGGAGGAATTTTGATGCGGTGGAACCGATCAAAACTCCTAGTGGCTTTGATTTTGCCACCATCCAGCTAGTCTTTTTGATATCTTCGTTCAGCAGCTGATCGACAAAGTACCCTCTTACTGCAAGCTTTCAAAGGTGTGCAAAAAAAGGAAGCTCTCCTTATCATGAGCGCGCCTAGAGCGCTATCTTCAGTGTCGAGTCGCCCAGCGATGGAGTGCAAGATGCCATTTCTGATCTCCAGCGCATCGATATCGGTGGCATCCGAGTCAGTCTTTGTACTAGCTGTCCCATTGCAGGGATATTGTCTAACACCCCCATGTCATCTGTGCTGATGGGCCAGAGATCGGGCTTCCTCGATGCGAGAGCGATCACTTAGGCAATAGCTCAGGGAATACAAAACACAAACTTCCAGCACCCGGTGTTTGCTGTTTGCACAAGCCATTGCCACTTGGCACTATGGAGTTTGGGCTGTAGCAGAGGATGCTGAGAGGAGCCATCTTAGTTCCTACCTCCTTGGATTCCTGAAAAAACCCGATTAATTGCATGAGGCGTAGCTCCAAGTTAAGTTGGATTTTGACAGGGAGAACCGAAGCAGTGCGGTGAGTAAAGGTATGACCGGACCTAGTTCCCGTCGGAAACGATTGAAATAAACAATTTTACTCGGAAGAGACTCCAGAGTGTGACCAGGGCCAAAGCCTCAGATATACCTCTTCCAAGTCATGCTTGAATTCTTTCAAAGTAGCCAGGCTTTGATTTGAGTCCTGCTCAATCCCGACAGATCAAGTGCAGCCGCACACTTCCCGCAATGACTTTGATCTAAGGTCAGGTCACAAGTACCTGGCTGTCACAATCACCAGAATGCAGGGGATCCATCCGTCCCACCAATACACTAAATGGGCGCACTCCAGAGACCGGAATGTTGGCGTTGGGATCATTTCAACCCTTGGCGACGTCAAAGCAGGAGAGCTCTACCCCGAACCTTCCTGAACTTCGAACTAGCTTCGTACTCTAGGTCTGAGCCTGTGAAGTTCTTTTCCAGCTGCGAAAAAGTCTCGTTTCTTAACCAGACCTCTTCAAGCCTTCTACGACCAACAATCAAAAAAAAAGAAGCAACGCCGTTGTCGGCAGGATTCGAACCTGCGCGGGCATAGCCCAACAGATTTCGAGTCTGTCGCCTTAACCACTCGGCCACGACAACCGCCCCAGTAACAATGAAATTTAATGCTATTAGTCTTAAATATGCTAGGTATCTTGTCTGGCCCTCTGGATTGTTGTTTCACTACTCCGGAACAATTTAAAGAGCAACTGACTGCGACAAATTCGTTGCTAACCTACAACATAAATGCCTAGGAAACAAGCCATGCAGAAGATGGACGGGCTGAAGCCCGGGGAGAAGCACTTTCGGGCGGAACTTGTCTCCATTGCTCCTCGACCCTCGGGCTTGGTCGTACCTGTGGATAGAGGATCTAAGCTCAACAGCGTCTGAGAAATAAGCATTTGGGGACGCCCAGTTTAGCCGTCCAAGTATTCCACGTCCGGGCGAAGAGGTCAGCATCAGCAGAAACCAGTCTCGCCGAAGCTTGAATCTTCATTGCACGTCAGCGCCAGTGGCGACTGCTCGATTTCTCTCGCAGAACCAGTTTCACAGCAAAGTCCACGACAGAAAGTACAACTCATCAACGCGTCTTTTCAAGAAGCATCTGCTCTTCATAAATCCTACCCGAAAATCAACCCCTCGGCCAAACTCGCATCGCCCACGTCGGGATCGCCGTCGACAGAACAAAATCAAGTACGTGGGTTTCTAAATTTGTGTATATATCGTCTATATTATATTCATAATATTCAATAAGATCAATATATTCATAATGTAGAATTTCATATTCCTTAGTTTCATAAATTAGGAAATCGGATGTATTCCAGGACGTTGGTGAAGAAGACGTCAAGGACAGAGTCGGAGTCTAGGGAAAGGCGTGGAGGAGTGCGGATAAGGATCTAGCATATTCTAAAGATAAGAAATTAACTAGGAACTTTGTTTTTGCCTTGGAAAGGAAAGAGGAAAAGGAAAAGGAAGGATGATTATCTACAAGGATCGTTTTACGGGTGAGCGGTTTTGTTTGTTCATTATGTTTTGTCGTTTCCATAGGGGGCAGGCTGTTGTGTTCTGGTTTCTGAAGACGTTTTCTTCTTTTCTTTTAGGAGATGAGGTTCTCTCTGATGCAATGAAGCAGGTACGCGTTGAGGAGGATGGACTTATCCTCGTCAGTGAATCCTACAATGTGAGCAAGGGCGGTGAGGACTTTGGGTTCGAGAACAACGACGAGGAGGGTGGTGATCTTGCGGATGCGGTAAGTCGCTTTGCTAACTTCTCTGATTGTCTTGAAGTCGTCGATAGTGGCTGACGTGTTGTATCGAAATTCTCACTTAAATGAACCAAAGGCCGAACAAGTGAACATTGTCGTAGACAGCTTCCAGCTCGTACAGACGTCCATGGATAAGAAGTCCTTCCAGGGGTATATCAAGATCTATCTTAAGAAGGTCAAGGCCGAGCTTGAGAAGAGCAATCCGGATCGTGTAGAGCCATTCATGACCGGGATGAAGGCGTGGGTGCCCAAGATGCTCAAAGAGTTCTCCGAGTATGATTTGTAAGTCTATTCCAACTGCGATTCTGGGCTAGATCCCCCTCTTCATTGGATTTCGGCATATACTGAAAGAACTGAAATGCTTCACGCCTGTGCAGCTACATGGGGCGCAGCTGCGACGGTGAGGCTGGATACGTCTACGGAAAGTTCGGGGAAGGTGCCTCCTACCCCACTTTCTACATCATCAAGGACGGTTTGTCGGAAGAGAAGGTCTAAGCACATCGAGTTTTGAAGTGAAGAAGTGTGCTCATCCCCGACGAGATAGCTCCCCCCAAATCCAACCAAACCAAAAAATTACCCTCCGCGCTTGGAGAAGGACAAACTGGCCGCGTCCTCAGGGACCCCCCTATCTGGTTTTTGATACAGAGGATACCAGCAGTGGCTTGTTGCGGACAGCCATTCTCTAGTTTCCAACGAAGAGGAAAATGTAAACCAACATTAGCTCCCCCGAAGTCCACTGCCGGCTGTACTCAGAACTGCCAATGCTGCTTAATGATATCCGTGTCGTACTTGATACTAAGCGTCATTTGCTTATGATCCTCCGGACTATCTGTTCACCTCTCAACCTTAGTCCGGTGTCACCACAGAATCTCAAGCTCCACCAACTAGACAGCGGCGAGCTATTACTCAGTTGGCTGCAATGAGGGAGTCAACTAGCTTTAATTCCGAGTCTAAGAAGAGTAGGTCAGTCGCTCCGTCTTGCCTGGTCTGACCTAGCGCTTCTGCGTTGCCAGAACGTACTGAACCTATCCTTTGGGTAATCGACGATCGTTTGCTCTGGTTGGAGGACCATGTACCTCCTTTGTGCTGCTTCGTAGTGCTTGTTTCCCAGTGAGCTTTGTCCAGGGCTTACCCTTCAAGTTCGTTTGTGCTGCCCTTTTTCCGTCTTGACCAAGGAGACAAGGTCCAACTTCGTGTCGCTTAAACCGTCCAAAACCTCATCTGCCGTAGAACACTTGAAGGAATGTACGGGAGGGATCGAGGCCATGCAACGAGCACTCACCACGCGGATTCGAGCCAATCCTCGATGAGCGGAGCTGCGTCCGTCCCGGGGCGAACTCGCTGAAATACCGAGGTCTATCGTCAGCGGAAACATGTTCCCGATCTGGAAAGGAAGAGTCCACATCTGAGCTATGGAAACAACAATTGAGAAGATACTCTTGATATGAGGAGCAAATCTGCGTAAGTTCCGTTGAACTTTTAGTTCTTGAGTCCTTTTCCGGATGGACGATTGCAACGGCACACCAAAGAGGCCTTGGTGCTGAGCATGGACGTTCTCTAAGATATTAGACTGACACGTTGACGCGGTAGGAATTGGATCGCGATGAATGCAACCCACTGCACGAGCACGATGCCATCCATCTGGTACATCATCGATCCAGACTCCACAGTTTGTGAGTATTCCATACGCGCGGCCGTCGCTTCCTATGGCCTCACCGCAAGGGTGCGGCTTCATCGACAGATTTCAAAAACGCTCTCTTTTATTGAACCTTGGAAAAATCGACATAAAGAGAAGGCGGGAAAAAGACAAAATACGGAAAACCATGAAAAGTGGTAGGGCAAGTCATATACTTGACTGCGCACAGTAGAGCCATCCAGACTGCGTTCACGGGATTCCTTCGAGCTCAGAGCGCCTGGACAAAAAAAAAAGAGTAAACGACCACGAAAACAAACAAAAGGCGACTTCAAAGGAAAAAAGCGTAGGTGAAACGCACGGACAAGGCAAGTATGCTACCCTACGCAACGCTGAAACACGGTAACGGCTGCACGAGAGTGCCAAAAAGAGCGGTGGAATGCGTAATCGGACCAAAGATTTCCCAATTGAAGCTGATTGTAGCCAATTCCAGCTCCTGCAGTTCTTGGTTTTCTACTGCGAAAAATTTCTATTCGCACTAAGGCACGACTCCTCGCTATCATCCAGCGCGTCAAGGATTCCAGGTCAGACGCACTACGCAGCGAGTTGCGCCGCACCGTCACTGGCGGCTTCTACTACGTCATCAATTGCGCCGCTCGGGATAGGATCCAAAGGAATCTTGGTTTCCTCGCGCGAGATGATGGTTCCGTCCTTCTTTCTCTTGATCTTCACAACCTTCTTATAGCGAACTACGGTTCGCTGCTTGGGAGCCGCCGCAGCAGCAACCGGGACGGCCGCTGCCACAGCGGGGACTTCTGGAGCACCTGCTTCTACAGCGGGAGCGTCAACCGCCATTGTCGGATCAGGAACCTCACCGGTTGGAACCTCGACGGAGGCTTCAACTGGCTCAACAGCCCGGGTATCAACGGTTGTGTCGTCACCAGACAGTCCGACTGCTGCGGCAGTTCCTGCAGCAGCCGCTGTCACGCCTCCGATCGCAGCTGCCGCCCCTGCTGATAAGCCTTCACCTTCAGGCTCAGCAATTTCAGGTTCAGCGATTTCGGCAACTTCCGCGTCAAATGGTTCAACGGCTTCCACAGCTGGTACTTCAACGGTTGCCTCGTCACTCGACAGTCCGACTGCTGCGGCAGTTCCTGTAGCAGCCGCTGTCACGCCTCCGATCGCAGCTGCCGCCCCTGCTGACAATCCTTCACCTTCAGGCTCAGCAATTTCGGCAACTTCCGCATCGACCGCCGGAACTTCCACAGCGGCTTCAACTGGCTCAACGGCTTCCATATCCGGTGTTTCAGCCGTTGCCTCATCACCAGACAGACCGACTGCTGCTGCAGTTCCAGCAACAGCAGCTGTGACGCCTCCAATCGCAGCTGCAGCCTCTGCCGATATTCCATCATCATCACCTTCGACAATCGGTTCAGTTGGATCCACATCGGCAGTTTCTTCAGTAGGTATCTCCCGAGATGCCTCCTCAACATGAACCACTCCGGTGAGTGCATTCGCATCAGCTGCCGCGGCAGTTTCAATCTCAGCAAAAGCAGCAGCACTTGGATCCATATCTGCTTCCGCTGCAACAGCTTCTGGCTCCTCTGGAGCAACTGCTGGGACATCGAAGAACTCCTTTGGTGCTTCCTCTACGGGGTTCGAAATATCGACAGGCTCATCGGTTGCAACGGCAGGTACCTCGATGAGTACAGGCTCTTCTGCCTCCGCCGCAGCGACACCCGCTTCCTCAACCTCACCCGTCGCCTGATCTTCCGCAAGGGGATCAGTAGCTTCTGCCGCGACCTCCCCGACCTCAGCAGTTTCCTCCGCAACTTCCCCGACTTCGGCAGTTTCCTCCGCAACTTCCGCCGGCGTTTCTTCCTTCACCTCCGCTGCCTTCGGGGCCACAGCCTCGGCAGCCTTCGTCGCAGTAGTCTCTGCGGCCGTGGCAGCCTTCGTAGCCGTCGCCTGCTCCTCCTTCCCACAACAGTTACCCATCGCAAAGTCCGATCAAAACAACTCCCCCACCAAAAACTAAAATTTTCTTCTCTCGCAAGTCCTGACGGTCCTGCCCCTTCACCAACCTCTCCACTAACTACAAATCCACACCTACCCTCAACCCTCCCCCAACCCACCGGTGTCAACCTCCTCCCCTATCAACTAGAAGTCGCCAATCCCAAATCTTTACACAGCCCACTCTCCTCACCACCGTCTCCAGCAGCCGTCGCTCACACCCGTAACGAACAACTAGGTCTCCAATCCCAAATCTTTACATATCCCGCTCTCCCCACCACCATCCCGAACAGCCGTCGTTCCTACTCGTAACGAACAACTAACAGCCGCCAAAAAGAGTTAACTACCACCCGTCATCAATTAGAAAAGAACTCTCAGCAATCTTTTTACCCCCCCCCTTAAAGCCTACACAACTAGAGTTGAATATTATAATTAATACCAAAACTAAATATATCTAGTCCTACGATATTGTTTACCAACCCCCTTGCCATCCATTAAAGAAGGAACATTGGGCATCATATGATGATCCAGTAGGTATTACGGAGCTTAAAAGCATTTTCCATTTTTTGAGAGGGCCCAAATGTGAGGGATATACTTCGAAATTTAAATATCGTACAATAATCACCCGTTTTTCTTTTCGAAGCGGTTGATTGGTGGAAGATAGTTTCTTACCTGCTCTGCTTCCCCCCTCCTTTCCGTTCCCTTCCCTTTATTGCAAATTTCTGGATTCTTGTACGTAAACTTTTCATTGAAAGAGCTCCCTTAAGATATTTTTTGAACGTCCTAGTTCCCACTTTTGCCCTCACCCCCCCCCACCCACCTCCACTTTTTTCCTACTAAACCACCGTTTTCGATCAGTCGTGGACGATCCGGCAAGGTCGATGGTAACCACGGAGAAGAAGGTCGGGGAGAAAAGAGCGTGATGGAGCTAAATTTAGACTTTCTAGGATCTACTGAGTTTATTTTAGAGAAATGTATGTTTTCAGGTTATTACGGACGGGAACTATCTAAAACTAGATGTTCTTTGATACCCACAAACATTTTTTTGGAACGGGGTTTCTTGTTAGATCTGGGGTTTTTTAAGGGGTCTTCAAGAGCTCCGAGAGCCCGATACGAAGCCATTGAATGAGTTTTATCTAGGTTTAGAGCTTCGTTTGGCTAGATTTCCTTAAACCCCTAATAATTGCCATCCATACACAGTCAGGGACCTAGATGAGTGCGTCAGAGAACAGGAAGCCGGAATAATTGGCTACAGGGTGATAGACTCTAACCAATTGAACTAGAGCAAGTTTCTGTAAGCATGACAAGTATGCCTAGAATCAATGGGCTATTGATTTATTCTAGTATTTCAATGAACAACCACCAATCATTTTCATCCAATTTGAATATCCAGAAAAAAATCTCATTAGCTCGATTTTCTTCAAAATTCTGGGATATGGAATCAGTTTTTTCGCTCGATCGGAAGTGGGACATCGACGCTATGTCCCTCGTGGGTGAATGAAGATTTTCTCCACAACGCGACTGCCGCAGACGGAAAGAGCGGATCTGAAGGTGGCGAGTCGGCTAAATCTAGATGCTTTGCTTCGCGAGCCTCTGTGTCAAATGGGGTGTTCCGCCAAGTCCAATCCACACGGTAACAGCGATGGACAATCATGTACTACATGGCCAACTTCCAACGCGCGAACTTGCGGAACATCCTGGTTGGGATTGTGTGCTTTTCGCTACAATCACAACACTCTCAGCGCTACGACCTCAGCATCCTACCTTGGATAAACTTTTAAGTGACTAGTTTCTTAACCTTTCGTTCCCAGGAAACACAAAGCGGATTGCGTGAGTACAATCCTCAGCACACGAGATAACTCGACGATTTCGCAAGCCACCTCCTCGGAGAGGAGCAGCTACAGGGGCAACAAAAGTCCTCCCAGGGAATCAGCCCGTTCGCCTGCTTCTATCTCCCGAGATGATGACCCCAACTGTCCATCCTCGTGAGTCCGACTTTCTGGAGCCACTCATCCTCCTCCGATCATGAACGAACAGCTGCGAATCCTCCGTTCGAGGTGGATATCTAGACGAACTTGCTACTACAACCTGGAACGCGAATTAAGTGACTGTGCACCCTGACCCCAAAATGCCATGGCCGAGGTTCGATCTACCATCTGAAGTAACAGCAGTCCCTGTCTGAACGAAACGCAGGCGTACTGGGCTAAAGCACTTCTGGAAGGCTGAAACTTTTAGTAGATGTTGAGCTGCAGACATAGTGTAGAGCAGAGCCATTGAATCAGCGGGGAATGAGCGCGCAGACAGTCTTTTGCTTTTTGCGCAGTCAGCAGTACAGCACTCTTGTTTTCTGACTTTTCGTTTGTCTTTGGCAGGAGTCGCTTTCTGCGCTTTCTGCCTTTCTTGTTGCAGCTGAACAGTCCGGGCGGGGTTGTGTAAGGTGTTGGGAGAGTATCCTCTGGGATAAAGATCCCAGGGGGTTACGATGGTTGAGAATGGGTCCTCTGGGACTCCACCAGTTGAAGAAGATAGGAACTTTGAGAGAGCGCTAAACGTTGAGGAGGAGAACATTGAGATTGGTCGAGCTGAGGCCGATCGCCTGGCTCTGGCGAGTGGTCGTGCTGAAGGATATGAACTGGGATTGAAAGCCGGGCTCGTGATCGGATCAGAGGCCTCGTTTCACAGGTACGGGAAACGCTTCTGCAACAAGGTTGGTTCATTTCCCGGCGAAACTCACTCTCTGTCTTCTACTGGTTTCTTGCTGTTCTGGCTTTAAGAGGATTATCGTGCGCTCTAATCTCTATCAATGCTAAAGGCATCTCTGCAAGGTGAGCGCGTCGTTGCAAGGCACTCAAAAGAGTGCAAGATAACACCCCTTCCGCGAAGCCTTTGGTTTACTTCAAGCTTTTCTCAATTCGTTGAATTTTCCGCAAACCACTAGGGCGTTGAAGACAGCTCGGTCTCTAGCTAATGAGTCAGAAAAGGGCATATCCAGGGACGACCCCGAAGTTTCACTTACAGCGATGCGATCCAAAGCGCGCCTATTGTCCCAACAGCTTGGTTGGGAGGATGTTGCTCTCACGTTGCCTGTCAAAGACAAACCCATGGCCTCAAGCTCCATGGCCTTCTAATGCGCTAACCTAGAGTAGGAAAACGATCCCCACCTGGGCCGGGTATGACGAGCAAAGAAATCTCAAAAATCAAAATTTGGGCCCTTCTTTATAAACTTTGAAAGAACAAACGGATCCATCTAGTCAATGAACTGTAAGCGTCAAAGTGCTCTTCCCTCCCAAAGCTCTCTGCTCGCCGGGCTGGAACGTACGTAGCGTGATTCTCCATCAAAAAAGACAGCCCCAGTAGGAGAGGTAAATCTCAACCCGATGCGTAGAGCGAACCTTGAACCCACCGTTGTGATCCTTAGGACAACGCCCCTCACAACAAGCTCGATGGAGAACTTTCACAGGATCCCATACTATAAACAAGTACGCAGACATTTGCTTCCGCGGGCGAAGCATCGGAGAGGTTGATATGATGTTAAACAAAATTCCCGGGAACTATGGTCTCGGATTGAGCAAACCCTTTGAACCTCCTACGCAAAGGTTCGCCCTCGTCGGACGGGCTTGCCTCCCCGGGATAAATGAAGAGACTCTCTGTCCGGTTTCACCATACACGTAGTCATGGCCAGAAAAGCTGGAGAGAAAAGTGCTAATCACATATCTCCCTTTCCTCTTCTGTTGTGTCCGTCTGTTCACTCAGCAGTTGCATTGCGAAGCTGCTCTTCCCTGTGGAGTTGTTGGTGTGGTGCTGCTGGGGTTCAGTTTCACGTCGATGAGGTCAGTTTCCCTGTTGACGGATGCGTTTTGCATTCCTTAAAGAAAGAAATATTTGTTGTTTTTGTTCACTGTTTAGAAAAGCCATGGATGATAAATTGGTTTGCCGCGCTATTGTGTAGAAACTCACCGGGTAGGGCAGCAGCGATCTTCCTGAAAAGCGCCTTGACGTTGAATCCTGCTTTTGCGCTTGTTTCGATGAACATGATATCGAATTCCTTGGCTTTCGCTTCACCTTCCTCCGTGCTCACCTACGCCGTGGAAGGCCACGATCGATGATCAGTGAAAAGCAAGCGAGAAGTCGGTGGGGAGGAGCTCGTACCTGCCGTTTATCGATCTGATCTGTTTTATTCCCAACTAGTACAAGGATCACGTCCGACCCTCTCTCTGTTCGAACTTCTTCAATCCACTTAGTTGTGTTAAGGAAAGTCGTTCTGTTAACAACGTCATATACGACTACCGCTACGGAGCTGTCCCGTATGTACGATGGAATCAAGGATCGGAATCGTTCTTGCCCAGCTGTATCCCAAAGCTGCAACCTCACAGTCCTATCCTCAAGATACATCGTTTTGGACAAGAAATCAATCCCAATCGTCGCTTGATAATTGTTATCAAACTTGTCGTACATAAACCTCGTGATGATCGAAGTTTTCCCCACCGATTGGTCTCCCAGAAACACAAGCTTGTACTTCGCCATCGGAGGCACCGAAGATGACGCGCCGGCACTCATACTTTTCCAAACACTAGCACACAATCCAACACAAAAAACAGGCCCAAAAAAAAAAAAATTCCCCACACAGAATCCACCCCAAAATCACTCGATACAGCCTAAACACGTTCAAGAGTGGTCAAATCAGTTCGTTCAGCACAGGCGCCCAAAATTCTGTATTCTTCGTATCCCTACCCTTGAGCGTAACTCCTTCAACGTCCCAATCCACCTCCTACAACGACCGCATCTACACAGCACCCACGCTACCCCGAAAACCACTCCCTTTGTGGTTCCATCGGACAGAGCGAGCAATGTGTCCGTGTGACGAAAACGGTTTCGTTACAACAGGAAAGTGTCAAGTAAAACTATTAGTACGTCGTAGTATGTCAGGTGTTCTGTTTAAAACATATTATATCCTACTAGTGTACGATCGTAAAAGTATTATTTCATGATCAGCGTCATCGACGTCTGTAGGACAGTTGTCAAGATGACGGTTTGATACTATTAGTATGTTCTCGTACAAAGTATTTCGAATTTAGACAGAGCTGTTTGACCATATATTCGCTTCTTGTAAATCCGGGAACAACTTTTAACTGTCATCCAAGATCGAACCATTGTCCTATTTGAAGAAATTATGATGTGCGGGCGGAAATCTTGCTTTTTGTTGGTCAGCGGTTGGAGTTTTCGTTTTAGTACGTTTACTATGATGTAGGAATATTCGAGTTTTGTATATTTTGCAATGCAAACATTCGATCTAGTACAACGATGACGCTTAAATTGTACTTAGATTACAGGTGATTGACGTTTTATTTGTATATGAGAAACTATTCCCAATGTACATTCGAACTGCCTGGGGAAAATTTCTCTTTCACTGTCATTGAAATCAGCGCTGTGGCATGTGCACTCGAATTTTCTATAAAATAGGACAGGTCTCTATAGCCTTCGCCAATCCTCATCGCAACCCCTCAACCCCAGACGTTTAATTGTCACTCGAGGGATTTCAGCCGACGCCTTGGTCAAAGGAAGACTTCAGGAATGCGGTCATATCATAAGATGTTCTTATGGTAGAGGTTTGCACGGACTCGGGGAACAACGGACGCACTCCCTAGTGTTCTGTAAGGTTAACGGGGATGCCAAGGGTGGCTGCGCCTGAGATTGAGATGATAAGCCTAGAATATGACGAGTGCGAACATGCCTGTTGAAGGAGTATGTGCTGTTGGTTCTGAGGAGTCAGACGCGGAAAAGCAAAAAACTTTAGCACTCCCTTCTATGCCCCAACCCCCCAAAAGCGTGGTACTCTTATAAGCAGCATCCGAGGACAGCCAGAGGAGTTTTGTTCAGCTAGCGAGCGATTTCAGCTGCTAATAATCTCATGCATACCACAGAATAGTTCACGCTGCATGTATGGGCACCTCCATTGACGCACTTTGCTCAGATTTCTACCCCTCTGAACAACCACCTGAGTGACAGCGTCCGAGTACAACCAGAGGAGCTCGCTCAGCTAGTGAGCGATTTCAGCGGACAAGTATCTCATCCATACCAAATTAGAAAAATCCACGCAGCGTGTATGGCCACCTTCGCTAGTTCACTCTGCTCAGCGTTGTCGTGCACTGAACTTGTTGCTTTATCCAGTCGCTTCTTCAGTCACTAAAAAATCCTCGAGCCACCGGCTAACGCAGAGTTTTAATTAATATCCATTTCTCAATTGCTTTGTTAATATATAAAAACTAATTTGGACGACTTTCGATTCATTTTTTTTCATGGCTATAATAGATAGCGATGCCGTTCTTGAGCTGTTTTGAAGGGGATTTTAGTAGAACGTGGTTAGGAATGAAGTGGACATTGGGGGAAAAGGTGGAAGTGGAGGTAAGGAGTTGTTCAGTGAGTCCTTACGTCTGATTTCTGAGTGAAGAGGTAGGATATGTAAACATACGGACTGGAATGATTGGTTTCCTCATCTGAGAGAGTGTGTTTGGGGTGGGGCTTGGTTTCGGCTCAGCTCGTGTCGTGTTTGGGAAGGCTGTATTTGTTCGTTTTGAAGGGAGGATATGGATGATTTTAGGTTGGGTGGGTTTGTTTATTCTCCATTCTCGTCTGTTTTGAGAACTTCTAGCAGGCCCAGGGTCACAACAAGAAGGTGTCGGCAAATGAGACGCTCCAGGGTGGCGCTGGGTGGCGATGAGGAGGCTGGCATGCAGAGCAATGAACATGAGAAGGGAGCGGAGAACCAAGCTCCGGAGGAAGAACAGATACCAAGTGACGAGGAGGTTTCCAAGGAGAAGGAAGGATCGAATGGACTGCCTGCTGATTTTGGTGCGGATAATCCATTGTTTTCGTTGCTGAACCAGTTTAAACCGTCGGAGCTAGTCAGCAGGTACGCCGCGGTTCTGGCAGCAACTCTTTTTTAGCCAAAATCCAGGGTTGCTCAGTCAGCTTGTCTTGCCTTGGTACTACTTTCAACACCCACACCAGGTTTGAAGAGTCAACTGGATCAGAAGTGAACACGGCATTTCGAACAACCCTGCGGAAGCTTTTGGGATCGATGCCCTCGACTGTCTACGGAATGAGCATTCGAACAATAGTAGGCAACCTGGTGTCCATTATGCAGACCTGTATTATGACCGGATATCTCATGAGGAACGCGCAATACCGCTTGACGCTGACAAGGAAGCTCGATTCGGCACAGAGCTTGCTACCGAACATACCCTCCAACGTGAGAGTGAAGGGTGGACAGGCCATTCTTACGCTTAAGGACGGGACAATCAAGGAGGTGGGTAGCCCGCCTTTCACCCGCATCTCGCTCAGTCTCAAGAGGGCCTCAAGACGGTTCTTCTTTCTGGCGCACAGGTCAGCGCGGAAGAGTACGTATCGGAGCTGAAAATCGAAGCTCAAGCTTTGAGAGATGAGCTCAATAGACTCAAGAAGGGCGGTCCAGCAAGTGGAAATGAACTTTCAATGATTTTTGCATCTTACGACCAGAAGCAAGTTGAGATTCTAACACGTGAGGCGGGCCCAGAGGCAACCGCTGCTATGAAATTGCTCATTCAGAACGTCCTGGGGACTAATTCTGATGCCGTAGATCCCATGATACCAATTGAGACAACTCGAGATGATCTTGGTACTGCTTTCATCCAATTTTCATCGATTATCCATGCCGGACAGATACCAACTTTTCCAGTTCAGTCCGCGTTCACGAGATGCGTTCCGCGGGAGACGGGACAGAAGAAATGGTCCTCACACAATTGTCGGAGTTCTGAACTGTTGTGTTCATTGTCCTCTGTGCTTTTTCAGGACAACTGCTCTTCTACAGTCTTGTATCAGGATACTTCCTCCGTGAAGCCGAAGTTCGCATGTACATGCAAGAACAGCTCATGGAGGGCGGTGAACTTCATATCCCGGCTCTATCTATGGACGTTGAACCAGGAGAAAGCAGTGATTCAAAGAATGGTAGCTCACTTCCACAGGCGTAATAAGCGTGTCGATGACCAACCGAGAAACAAACGTCCAGCCCCCGCGATCGCGTACTATGTTCTTTGATCTGCGGGCAGACGAGCCCAGACAAAGCCTCCATAGGAGAGATGTAGAATACTTCGTGAGTTGTCTATGAAACTCTTGTAGGTTAAGTCAGAAATTACGTTGTCGCGGGCTTGTTTTTCCAAACCGAAAGCTGCAATGTCGAACAATAGAAGAAGCGAGTAGAAGAAGCGAGTGTAAACTGAAAACCCGGGGGGATTCTAATTTTGTTTCTGTCGCTCAGCACTGGGTTGTTACGGTGGTTTCGAATCGCCCGTCTGAAATCGGTCGCCGAGCCCTAATCGATCCTTGAACGCCTGCATTCTCTGCCTCTCCTTCTCTTCAAGCGCTTCGATTCTCTCATCAGCTGCAGCTTTTCGAGCTTTGTTCTTTCGATCGCGGCTGGCTTTCCTCTTTGCGATGACCTCCTTCAGGTCACTGTGGTTTGTTCCGTAGAGAGTGGAATCCGTTACTTCGGGGGGACTGTCACCACCGCCACCCTGCGGTTTCCGGTAAAAGTAGTCCCCGTGAGTTTCAGAAATCGATATTCGTGTAGATTGGAGAGTGACTGCTTACCCGTTTCCGTCTCTTTTTGTCCATTCGAGCTGCCTGGCTTCCAGGATCGGGCTTCGGAACCAGCTCATCCAATACATCCTTCTCTCTCTTCCGCCACTTCTATATCGGAAGACGCAACACGGCATGCAGGATCAATGGGTTTCGAATCAGCATGAAGTCGTTTGGCATCCAGGTCCTACCTTAATCTCCCATCGCTCTGGTCGGGACGACTCAGCCTGGACTACCTCGGTGATTTCGTTCCTCAGCTGGCCTTGCTTCTTCCGTTTCTCATCTACACTCGACGCAGGTCCGCTGCCATTGGAATCAGCTCTTTTCCGTCGTTCATGTGCAAGCTTGTAGATAGATTCCTCAACCCGGTCGCCATTCCATTTGTCCACGAACTTCCTGAAGTGCTTCCTCGCTTTTCTCTCGTCTAACCTCTCCAACGAAACATCATGTCGATCTAAGAGCCAGACGCGAAACTCGTGTTGATACTGCCCGAAATCATCCTCAGAAATCTGGAATGGAGCTTTCCCTCTCATCGCCACTCTAGTTTCCTCCTCTTCATTAGTACCGAGGCTGCTACTTAGTCATCAACCCAAGCCCTCATGGAGAACACTCGTCCATAAGGGAGAACCTGGCCTGTCGGGATGAACGTCCAAGTAGGGGATTCCCAGCCCCCTTTACCTTTACGTTCAGAGTACGACCATTGAGTGGTTGGCAGTCGCAACAAGACATTGGCTTGGGGGATGATTTTCGGCCAGTCTGCAGGAGAGCATTAGCTTCAGGGAGGAATTGGCCTATCTGTTAAAGAAATAGTGGCTTCGAGGAACCCTAATTGCGCCTGGAATTTGTAGCATTTGATTTGAGAACTGAAAAGTATGACACCCACAGCCATTTTTGTTCAGAAACCACTGGCTGAGAGGTCCATTTCAGCCAGTTTTCATCACACTGCTGGCGTGGTACTGCGCGCTTGGCGATCCATGCTCCTTACCTAGCCTTGATTAATTTGCTTTGCTCTTTGCTCTTTGGCGCTGCGTTCTATACTGTTGGTCGAGCACAAGTGCGCTTGGGTTTCGCGCCACTTTAGAAAGGTTCGTTAGCTCATTGCTTGGAACACTGGAACCTACGGCGGTCTCGCCCCTCTTTGTAATCAGAACACATGCGCTTGGAGCACTTTTTGGGCCCGTCCACATTTGGCCCGCAATGTCACATGATCGGAACACCATGGGGTCGCTGGACCATATAAATGTTTACGGGGGGTTTGTTGCGTCGGGTGAGAGGGGAGAAACTTTGGTTATATTGTTGTAGACGGATCATGGAAATGAAAATGCTGAGCAGGATTCTGAGACCTTTACGGTCGTCTGGATATGTCTTTGCTCGATCTCTTCTTATAGATTATGGATCGAGTAGGAGTAGCGGCTTGGGACGCGGTTTGAGTAGTTTGTGTGGAGGCTCTGGACTGCACTCCGACCGATCGATTTTGGGCAGCTATGGTATTGCTGGGATCTACTCCAAATTGAATCGGACGGGGATCCAATTCAGGGAGTACAACCAATCGAAGAAGGTTCGTGGGGTGTCGGCAGCAATTCGTATGCGGTTTAAGATTACTCCCACGGGAAAGATTTTGCGGAAGAAGGTAAGCTTGGTTGTCAAAGAACTTTTTTTTCCCAAAGTTGAAGTTGTTATACCTGATTACCACAAATGGAGGACTCGTCATAGGCTGGCCTGGTGCGGAAGCTAATGAAGAAGAGCGGAAGGAGGAAACGCCACATGCGCGGTTGGCACGAGGTCCACAAGAGTGATCTAAGAAAGGTTAAAAAGATGTTTAGACTTCGAGGCAAGGGCCCATGGAAAAGAGTCAGGCGATCGTGCGCGCTGTAGACTTTTTTTTTTTTCCGTAGGAGCTTATGCGCCGAACTCCACCAGTACCTGATGTGGTCCGTTTGAGCACGTTTGAGCTCCGTCGAACACAGGCTCCGAATGGCCCTAGGGAGCTGAGGTCGAGGCGTGCTAGTGCTCTGGAGAGCAGACGGAAGCTGCGTGCGTCGTTAATCGCAGGCGGAGACTCAATCGGAGAACGAGGGCGAGGGCAGGATGAGCCTGTTTCGACTTATACACGATTTCACGGTTTGCGGATGATTAAGCTGCTATATTTAAACCTCTAGTTATCCAGTATGATGAGTTGCGACTTTACGTCGGCGGGGGCGCAGCTACGAGTAAGGTCGCTGAACGCCAGCTCAGGAAACGGCTTTAACGAAAGGTTATGCGAATGCGCCTGCCCCATCTTCACGTGCGCCTCTTCCAGCTAGCAACTTATTAGAACTCGACTCTGTCAGCTCTCGAGACCGATCTGACAGCTTGCTACGCACGTCCCCGTAAATCTGCTTTACGTGCGTTCCTAATCAGTGATTCAGAACTCTGGTGACCCCCCCCCCACCAATCCGGTCGAGGCTCTCATACAAGTCAAAAGTCTCCACACGGGCAGTTTTCACTAATCTAGGGTTCAACGGCTTTTTTGAGCTTTGTTTTTCTAAATATAGACATTACGATCTAAGTTAGAGATGAGCTGGGGCGGTCAGAACAAAACTAAACAATACGAAAATCACGAAATCAAAAGGGTCGTCGCCCAAACCCACAATAGGAATTAATATATGATCGTTCGATTGACTATAAATAGGGGTTTGGAAAATCGGACACTTCCTCTCATCCTAGAAGGCATACTTACCTGGCCGGGCTGATCGCTCCTCACGTAAGAGCATCTGCTTGGATGAGAGTGAGCATAGCACGTCACTTTGTCTTTTCGGACAACTGTGGCAGTCTCGCTTGACTCCTACGAAGTCACCTCTGTGTGACTGTCGACGGCTTAATTTCTGACCATGGGGAGATTCGCGTTCGCGCGACCTCCCCTAACTCCCCCTGCGGATTGAAAGAAATTTCTTTGTGTCTACTGATTATTCGGCTGCTGACATAGCTGCTGCGGAAGGACTGCGCCTACGAAAGTAGAAAACCCTAAGAACCAATCGTGTTTCGCCCTTGCTTGATGCACAGAGGAAAGGAGATAGCACGGATGCTCAAGGAGCGAATCCTCAAGGAGCGAGTCCTCATCGCGGTGACCTCTGTTGTGCCGATCAGTCTCAGTGCCGATAGTTTAGGAACCACGGGGGAATTGCGGGGGAAGTCTATCTGTTAAGCTTGGCGTTGCAGAACGTCTTAAGTATTCAAAGAGCTAGCAAAGACCATTGAGCCATGACCCCCCCCACCCCGGGGGTCACTACCGGAGACTACGTAGATACAAATTGGCAAACAGCATCGGAGAAGGATCTGTACTACACGTTCGCGCTCTGGGCAACGGTAATTAAGAACTCGAGAGCCAAGCGAAGCGAAGTTTAGCTGTACGTTTCAGGTGCCGACTTTGACAAGCTGCGTATGAGGGGTGATTTTCAACGGATTAGGCAATGCAATGTATGCGGTTAGTCCAATCCGGAACCGCGCTCAGGACACCAATTCTCAAGTGTGTGTTGACATAGTCGGATTCTGCCAAACACTGCCCAGAGTTCAGATGCAGACCTGAATCCTGGTGGATTGCCTACCCCATGCTCTGCTCAGAAAGGAGGCTAGACTAGAAATCTACTGGGAAACAGCTGACTAGTTCAGGCAATGCAGGCCCATGCTGATGTGAAGCAGTAGAGGGCCGCTACGTAAACACAGCTGAAAATCCTATGATTTTTCATTCTGTCTAGAGTTCAGTTGAGATGACCTAGAGAAGGCTAACCTTTCATTCGAGACATGTACTTTCTCACTGCCCCTACCGTTGAATACCCATACAGCTCTGACCTCCTCCCCACCTCCCCCCCCGCCCCCGGAAGGACGCTGAACGGGGGGTGGGTGCGGGTTTTTCTTTAAACCTGGCAATGTCCTCCGTAACGGTAGCTCAGCATTGCATTCTAACAAAAAAAACAGCCGATAGTGCATAATCATCAAAGAAGCCCTCGTCCCATTCGCAACACATATCAGGACATGTCCTTGAGTCCGGCAGCTCATAAACCAGACAAGGGCTTTTTACACTTTCCCTCACTTGCGAGATTTGTTTTGAAAATAGTATGATGTGATGTGTATCGGAAGACGATAAAACCGTCAGAAGACACGTTTTTGCATTTTTTGGGTGTGGTAAGATTGAAGCGAAAAACAAAGTCTGAACAGAACAGCCTCAGCTTACCTGATTGATTTGGCTGCTGCTGATCATCGTTGCATGGATAGTCAGGAAGAACCTCAGCCATGGCAACAAGGAGTTGCTCTTACACGGACGTCATTCGTCTTGCTCATCTGTTGAGCCTTTCGACAGGGTGTGCGGGATCTCTTGCCTGACGAAGGCTCCCAATTTTCCTGGCTAGATCATGGACTCAAGAGGGCTATGTTTGTTGCCAATTCACTCGGTGCATAATGATGGGAGAGACCAACTTGGGAGCAATAGGAATCTGATAGACTTAGGTCCGGACTCAGTACACGCCTACTTAATCTAAAACACGATTGAGGAAAAATGTGGCGCTCTACGCGACTCTCTAGTTTTTATGGAAACGAGTTATTTCAAAGCGGAAAATCTACCTGCGCTAACGACGAGCAAGTGGTTAGTCCAGGTCTTCAGCACTGATTGGTACCACAGTGACATCAAGGGTCCAAGTCCGCAGATTTCTCTGCCCGCGAAGACTGTTTTTTTTTTTGTGAGGATGGGGAAATACAGTCCTAATGCTTTTGGTCAAGAGAGCCACATGCTTTGCTTGTCATTGTTCTTAGTAAACATTTGTAGTCTCGTCTTCAAGTTCAGCCTGGAAACGGTGAAATCGACAAATCTGATTGGGAATTGCACCAAGATTTGATTCAGTGATGGTTGTCGAAACCCGGAAAAAGGAGGTTTAACACCAGCTTCCCGCACCTCCACCCCCCCCACCTCGCGTGCACATCGTGGGCCCACATCACTAAACGTTGTGATTACTTCTCCGTTGGCCAACACGTTGGCCATCTTTGCAATTTTCACAATCTTCGCAATCAGCCCAATCTTCGCAATCTTTGCAATTTTCACAATCTTCGCAATCAGCCCAATCTTCGCAATCTTTTCAATCTTCACAATCTTCGCAATCTTTTCAATCTTCACAATCTTCGCAATCTTCGCAATCTTCGAAAATGGCTCATTGGCAATTCGCACCAAAGGGAATGTCCTTAAAAAAAACAAAAAAATCCTGGAAATCTTCTCGAAATCCAAGCCCCTCACCGCGAAGAATTTTCACATTTGTATTTGAAAAAACAAGGCTCTTTGATATTCTTATTAAATTATTCAATAAAAAATAGTTAGGATTATTTCATAAAAAAATAATTCCGCATCATGCCCTCCCCATCGAAGACGTTCAGCTACGACCCCCTTAGCTTCTGACTACCGCGAAACGATGATATTCAGCCTCTTGCAATCTAGAAATTTTAGGGAGGCTGAGAGAACCCCGACGTTTTTCTATCCCTGCTGATTTCTTTAGATAGACGCTTTTTGACCAATGATCGTTAACTTCACGTCTTGATGATCATTAATATTTTTGCACTATGTCTTAGGAGAAACTTATTGGATAATCATGTGGCTGGAAGTGGAATGATTGGAGGATTGTTTTTCTAGATTTTCGAGGGTGCCGGCCGAAGTGAAAAAACTCCATTTATTCAGGAGCGGGGGGGTTACGTTAAGGGGGGCGGTGCGTAGTCAGAATGGGCGGGGACGAGTATCTAGAAATATTTTTCCGTTCGGTAGTTGGTATCTGGCTAGCCCAGAGGTTGATGCGTTTTTTCTCTTCTTTTTCGGGCTGTAAATTGGTTGTCTTGGGAGGGCGGCGATACTGGGCTTGAATGAAACCCTTTTCCCGCAGTCTCGAACAGGGTGTTGATTATTAGTTACTATTTTGCGCAGGTATTTGAAGATTGCTTATTTTTTGGCTTCTGATTTTTGACCAACATCTGGTCAGTCCACCTGCACGGGGTGAGTGTGGCGACTTGATCGATGGGTGATGATGCCGCTGAGCTCCCTCTTTCTCCCTCTCCCTTTCCCCCTGAAAGTGTCGGTGATCCTCACGCAAATTTGTATTGGACGCCTGCGTGATGATCCTTGAAAATCACAATCAGAAAGACTGTGACGCTAATGAAAGCAATAGAGCGGGGGTGGGCAAAAGGTTACCTCCTCGAATGATCTTGGGAACAGAATCATGAGACTCAAGCGAATCAGAATTTGGGCCCTTTTGTATTTGCGCAGTCCTGGCATCAGCGTCAGCTGTCGGATTTCTCCTTGGTCAATGTACATATCCATGCGTCCGCCTTGCAAGGCGGCTCACCGGCTCCCCGGCTCACCGCTTTGGAGGGTACAGTAGATGGTGTTTCTCTGGGCTACGGCTCCATGGGTGCTGACTGTCTTGGTCTATGATACGCATTGGTATTGGTTGTTTTGCTGATACAAGAAGACAAGAAGCGATATGTCCACGTCTCTCAACTCAGTGAGGAGTAGTTACTAAACTAAGCTCGCCCCTGCTGCTATCTTTTCTTCGGGATTTCTATTTTCTGCACCTTCATAGCCGATGCCGAACGAAACCACACCAAATTTAGCGAATATACGAACGCATCAACCCTCGTGCAGATTAAGACCGTCCTCCGTTAGGTTGAAACAAGGAGCACATACGAAGGCCCTTGCAAGGGTGCGTGTCGGGTTTTCCATATATTCAGATTCAAGAGTTCCTACGCACATGTTCCAAGCAAGATATTCGAGAATCTTTGTAATCGATCATTGTAGCATAAAGGGACTATGAACTCGATTGTCAACCGATGCTCTCGATGTTGACCTGTGCAGCTGATGTACTCTCAAAATAGGTTTTTACCTCCATACGCATGTGGCTGAGTCTTGTTTTCTCCGTTTTCTGCTTTCATCTCCTCTTGTTTCTATCTGCAAACCGTTGAGGGAGTTGCGAAGAGCGGCCCACATCTCACTCCGCCCGTGAACGGAGCATGTTTTATTGTTCTATTCCTATTATTTTCAGCAACGACCTGCATAGTCAATCAACCAGTTTGAACCGTGAATAGTAGCGGTACATATACGAATTCTGTTCATCATCATCCAAACCCTTTGCTGGGGACAAACAGATTGTTGAGGGATGTCATTCATGAATTCTATTACTGGTGCCCCAAACACGGATGTCTAAAACAGGAGAACATTAGCAGACTCCCCGAATACTTTCCCCCTACTCCATAATGTTTTTTTTTCGGACGCTTTGCGCAGTAAATTCCTAGTCCTAGAGACAAAAGTCCCTCCGCTCAATCTGCTCCAACGCTCTACGTACAAATCTGCGCCTGTCCATTTCACTCGAGACTAGGTTGTTATTCTGGTCGCTGCTGAAAATGATAATAATAGAATATCAATTCAGTCGGCGAATTGCTGCTGTCGAGGAAACCCTTTCTGAATTTTCTATTGAATTTGGCTTCCACGAAACATGGCTAGTACAACTTTGTGAGTGGGTTATGCAGTGGATGCACTTACGTACATAGAAAAGACTGGCATTCCCCACCCCCCACCCCCGAGTATTGTTAAACGCAGGCGGCCTTGCGATTGAATTCTTGGTCGGCAGCTTGGAAACAAACTTCTCAAGAAACATGGAAAACGTATCCGCAATATAGCTTCATCTGAATTCCGCCGAGCAGACAGCACCCCCCTCGAATTCTGAGAAAACAACCCCTCCTTTGTACTTTCCACTCTTCTGCATAGTATTTTCTCGTAGAAATGGAGGGGGTCGGGGGGGAAGCTGTGGAAGGGCAAGGTTGGAACAAGGAACCAAAATAAGAAAACGACCAGCAATATTTAGAAACAGTTCTACCTCCAACGGCGAGAACTAATAAATTCCTTTGTACCCGAGGTGCATATCTCTATTTTGGGCTGGTTTAGATTCTCCGTTGCCTGTACCTAGTACCTTTTTCTTAAGAAGGTTGGAAGACATCAGGCCCTCATAAATTTATAGAAAAACATTTAATGTCTCTTTTTAGTTTGAAAATCGTCTTGGTCCATGGTTTTGCCCATGTGGCCAGTAAATTAGCAGCTGTCTGCAACGTGGAGGAAAGCACTCACGTTCAGAGGGCACCGCCCGCGGCCTGGGGGGGGGGGTAGGTCGACGCCACGGCGTCTTCAGTTTAGAGGGGGTGAGTGAATACTGAAAACTTATCGTGTCCACAACTCTACCCATAATTATTCGTTTCTTTAAATAAAATGCGTCATTTTCTCGACATGGGTATCAAGCGACAAAGCTAAGGAGGGGTGTCAACCATACAAATTCGTTTGCAACTCATTCTTCTTCAATATCATGGAAGAAATTTATCGATGAAAGTTAATTCGGAACTTACTTCTCCAATTATCGCTATTGGGTTCAATTAAGTAATATATATATTTGTGGAGACTATTCGAAGTCATTACAGAAGGATACACGTGAGCGACCCCACCCTCTTCGTTTTACATTTTTTCGGTAGAGACCATTTCATTGCTCAAGAGTGCCGACGGGCTCAATTCCACAACATGAGAACGGCTCAGAAATTATTTGCTTTTTCTTAGATTTACCACCTTCGAGAAAAAACCGTGAAAGGGAAAAGCCCCTTGTTTTATTCGCAAGCAAGGATCTCCCACACTCTGACCGAATAATTCAGGAGGGACGGTTACGCCCAGGAGGGAGTGGGGGGTTGGGCTGGGTTGGAAAATTGATGACAAACTTGAAAAGTGAATGTTTATTTCTTACTCATTTACGTGAAAAACGATAAAGATTCATCAACAATGAGAAAGAACTTTATGTATAAAACAATCATGTGAAGCCTTAGAACAATTCCCGAACGGTTAAGAATTTACCATTATTGAAAACTTTACCATGACTTGAGAATACACGTAAAGGACAACACCCTAACTGCATTCTCTTCCCACACATATACGTCGCCTCCCCCACTCTCCCTCCCCGTTTCCAGTGAGTTTTATTCGCCTGGATATAGTTTTCTGCGGGATCCATAATCTACACGGCTCGAAGCTTTTTATAACCTCCTTTCTGGCCCTGTAGTTAAGGATTGAGTAACTTGTATGTATGGCCGGGCCGTCCAGTGTAACATTCGCTGACCAGTTCCTTATAAATTGAATTTTGCAGAAGAAAAAATCCATTCAATTTTTGTGGGTGGACATGGACCATATTTGTTCTTAACTACAATTCCCCCCAGCACCCTCTTCTAAAACATCCAAAAACTTACTTCCTTTCCAATCCACTAAAAACGCTAATATAGGGGTGCTGTTTCCAAACTTGTAGGAACCATCATCCATGATCAACATTGGAATGGATAAAATACAAAAAACACTGTACTAACCTGCTGTGGCCCCGGAAGGGCAAAAAAAGAAAAAACAGAGGGATGTTCCGACGCCCTTTCACCGAAGAAGAAAATAGGTCTAAGAATACACCACCCTATTTCTTTCTTTTTTTTGGTAGAACGACCTGCTCAGCACTGTTTAACTAGAAACAAAAAAAAAAATTTAGGCCGTGGGGGGGGGTGCGCTGAAATTTGTATTGGTTTTTGCTTTGTGGGTTCTTTTTTTTCTTTTGGAATTTGGATTTTTTGGAACATTCCAGGACGGGAACCAATTTCTTAAGAATTTGTTTTCAATACATGGTTGATAAATTACAATCACTTTTAGGTATATGTCTGCAATTTTGTTTGGGTTTTTTTTTCAAAGAAGAAGAAAAACGAGAGCAAGGGCAGGAAAAGAGGAAGGGGAAAGGAAGGGGGGGGGGGGGCCAACGTAAAAGAAACTTGAGATTCTTTTTTTTTCTGACTCGAGAAGTGTCATAAATATAGGTGTCGGGAGGCTTTCGAGGAAGTTTGGAGGGGAAGGAGAAGTGAGGAAGGAGGGGGGAGAGAAGAGAGTGAAGCAAGTTGAGGTGTATTGTCGGTGTTTGGAAGGGATAGGTTGTTTTTTTTTGGTTTTGGTTTAGGATTTGAGTTTTTTGAGGGGTATATTAGGAGGAGAGGAAGAGGAGAAGTTACACGGAGTATGTGGGGAGGAAAGAGGAACCGGATGGTGGTGTGGTTTTGAGGATAGATGTGTGTGTGTGTGTATAAGTTGTTTTGGAAAGGAGCTTTTTTTTGGGAGTAGTGATGGCGATGGATCTAAGGATGGATATCAAGAATCTGTGCACCTCTCGGCCGGATAGAGAGGAGGTTTCTCGGAAGGTCGATGTGTTTACGACGACCTTAGTGAAGGTTGGTAGGGTGGAAGAGAGTAGAACCGCCGAACCGTTGAGCAATGTGACGTCAATCGAGAGCAGTCTTGGCAGCGGTGATGAGGCTAGGAGTCACGAGGCGAGACCTTTCAAGTGTGAAATGTGTGACAGGACGTACTCGACGAAAGGAAACTTGGTCGTGCATTTGAGAACGGTGCATTTCGGTGAAAAGCGCTTTCCGTGCGAGCACTGCAAGAGAGGCTTTGCAACCAAGTTTGGAAGAGATCGTCATATGCACATGGTCCACTTGAACGAAAGGCCTTTCAGGTGCACTTCTTGTGAAAAGACTTTCAAGACTAAGAACTGTGTGAGAAGGCACATGCGGCTCTCGCACGACTCGTGATGGGTCTCTTGCAGAGCATTGTCTGCAAGATACTGTGTGGATATCATTTGTGAATTAGCCTGAGGATATTTTAAATTTGCATGTCTATAGTTGAAGATAGATTTTCTATCTTTTCCATCGGTTTTGCATCTGTCGTGTAGAAGAGCCTGTGATTAGATCCATCGTGGAGAAACGCGTGTCTATAAACGAGATGATTGATTTGATTTGATACGGAACATGACTTTTTGAGGGTCGCGCTGGCAACGCACTGGAAAATACAGTCATCAGCCCAATGGGAAACACAGACCCAGCTTCTCCTGAGACGCCTGAATGGACTGGAGCAAGGACGAGTTGCACGCCGGCCCGAGCATAGGAGATTCGTTTTTTGTGCTGTGAGAAAAGAGAAGATTCGCGGCCTTCATCCCACGAATCGAGAACCATTTCATTGTAGATAAAAATTCTACAAGGTAGGCTCGCGCGCGTATATAAACTGCCGGCAGCTCATCTTCAGGGGAGAGGCAGGGCACAGTCCGATGCGCCTGCTGCTACCAAAAAGGAGGAAACCGCACAACACAGTTTGCCAACGTTCAATCAGTCAGCGTTCTGGAGGTTTCATATTCAAGACAAGCTCACATGCATCCAGTCAGATCAGGAAGCATTATACCGGAAATTATTCCTTTTCGTTTTTCTTTTCTTCCAGTTTCTAGCTTTTTCCCCCATTCAATCTGCTGACGTCGGCCCAGCAGTATTCACAGTACGTAAATATTCTCAGAAGACATGGAGTGTCTGTTTTTGGGACAGTGCCCTGCCCCAATCGTCGAACCCAGAAAACTTAGAGACAGGGCGGTAGACCACCCCAGGGCCCCCCCCCCCCCGGAGTAATCAAGACAAAACTACCCTCGGACAAAAGTTGACTTTGTCCCCATAATAAGAAAAAATAAAGAGCAAAATTTAATTTTAGCATCATGAATTCCCCCTCCTGAACAAAATGCCGAATTCACGTAAGGGGGGTGCGCAGTCAGCACAGTGATCATATGAGCATCAGAAGAAACAAAGGCAATTTGGGTATATATATATCCTTACGCCAAAAGTATTCCAACCAGTATTTTGAAAAACGGGAAAAAAGAACCATTTCTAAATGCCGCGGGGGGGGGAGGTTTCCGCACTTTGCTGAGGAAAGTGCTTCTCCTTCGTTGTCTGTCTACGTACATAGCGTAAGTAGGTATTGCTTGAGCAGAAAATGCGTATCTCCGAGTTTCTCGTCCCCTTGGGAGCCGTTTCGAACATCCTCCCCACGGCCTCCTCCTCCTCCCCCGAAATTCCGACAACGCCCTCTATGGATCCACATGGAGATGTCTGGACGATAATGCTAAATTGCCAACAAACATCCTTTTATCATTGCTGTGCTACCAATGAAAATGCTTAAGATCGAATTGGGATGCTTAAGATTCTTATCGAGAATTAAAAGCACGTTGCTGATAGCTTATGGCGTCGTGCAGTGACAATAATGAAGTGGTAGCTGATAATGGTGTATCCAATAAAGTATGAATATCTCACATAGTCGAACATATTATCCAAGCAAGCTTAGAAACACTGGATTGGAGGAATGTCAAATGAGGGAACTCTAAACCGATGAAGGAGTTGCTCAATGGGGTCAAAAAGCTTGCGGAGGTTTGCGCTCGTGACAAGGTATTCAGAACCTTTGATTTCCGCGTCTGCTACTTGTCAAGTTGTACAGGGAGATGATAAAACCTAGAGCTGTAATGCAGCTCGCCCTATCGTCTGTTGACTACTATGTGACCGGTCTGACTGGTACAGCGTCAGTGTCCATACCCGGGATACCCTTTCTTTTCAGAATAACCCTCAGTGCTTGATGATCAAATTCATTCAAAGTCTACCGGGCCAAGACTGCACATGGCTTCCTCAATCAATCCTTTCGTCACCGGCAAAATCATTACAAACGTTCACGCGACCGTGGTGGTGCTCTTTGAAAGCTGCAGGCTTCTTATGGCTTGCGTGCGCAGCGATGCTGGGTCCAGCGTCACCGCGAGAATCTTCCCATCCCGCCTGCCCACCAGAGCCACGCTTTCGCTTTGAGCATCTAACGCCAGAGCTGTAATGGCCGTACCAGGGCATGCTCGATGCTTCTTCAAGAGTGTGAGGTCCCACACGCTGTATACAGTGACCTCACCCTGACTATCTCCAGTTATCAACAACGAACTGTCCCGGGACACACAGAAGGAAGTCACGTCTGCTTCGGCAGTTGTTTTCGCGACGATAACATTATGTACAGTAGCCGAAACGATCTCTCGCCCATTCCTTGAGAAGGCAAGAAGTCTTGCTGCGTTGGTCAGCACGAACCTCTCGATCCTGGAACGGTGCAATCCAACCGCACGAGAACGGTTAAACGTCACAGTCATTCAGCGAAGGCTCCTGCAGATAGTAGGAGGGGCCTTATGAATGACTCACCCTGCAGTAAAACTGATATTAATAATTTGCAGCATTCTGCCGTCCCGAACTGAATGGAGAAGCATTCTACCGGACTCGTCGCAGCTTGCTACGCACCCGACTTCGGCGTTTACTGAGACGCAGATCACTGCCGTTACATGCCCGTGCAGGATCAAGCTGGACCATGAACGACGTGCCCGTCAGTCGCGAGGAAAACAACACGCATGGGCGTATATAGCCCAGTAACGAGATGGATTGGCGATTACCTCGGGATCGCATGCACAACTTCAATTCCTCGACTCTTATCCCTATCATAGTCGATGAATTGATTTATCCTCCACACCAGTACTGTACAATCGCGAGAGCCAGTCACGAGCAGGCTCTCGTCTTCCGCAACGTCCAGACACAAGACGACGTCTTGGTGTCCTCTCAGCACCTGATATTATCAAAAAAGCAAAATTAGCAAATACCTCACGAGGCGGACAAGCTTCGGGCAAAACCCAGCACATCCAGACAAAATAAATTTTTAGGCTCGCAAACCTGACGAGGACGTCCTGGACTAGAAGTAAGGTTGCATCTAACGGAACAATCCCAATGCCCGGCACTGAAGATCACCCGTCCATCTCTGCTCTCACGGAAAAGACCACCCAAAGCCATTTCTGAGAACCCAGGAGCGAAATGCGCACCCCCAACTCTATAACCGATGCAGAATTGACCGGCAGTTCAGTTTCCACAATTTACTCATAGGGTCCGCTCGAGGAGAGTCCTACGCACCTTCTTCCCCGGCTTCGCTTGCCCTGGGAAGTCGCCTCCCCACTCACAACCCTAACATCCGCCTCAAACGTGAATGGATTGCCGTACAAGTCTGGGAGAGGGAGGAACTTGTGAACTGCAAAATTTCTTGACCTGAAGGCAGACCAAACCGCCAACAACAACAGGGTTCCAAAATCAGTCCTAGTCCCGGTCACCGCAGCGTGGAACTCCCCCGCAAGCAGCAGAGACAGAACTGCGAAGTACGATCTGCCGCTACCACGAAGCCATGGCGTAGGCTCCTCTGTCTGTGCCTCTCGGAAGCCTGTGCTCACACCGGTTCTCCATATAATTGGGTTTGGTTCGTACCTTCCAATGGCGAACAGACTTTCTGGCATCGCGATAATCCAGATTATTGGATCATGACCTGAGGCGCTCTCCATTGAGTCGAAGACTGCAGCCAGTTGTCGGTCAGCTAGGTTCACTAGCGAAGAATTTTGTCGGACATCCCGTTGAGGGTGAGCTTTCTTCATAAGCTGAATAGGCGTTTGTCCAAAGTTCGCGATCTGCTCTACAATAGCCTGGGAGAGGTCAACTGGAAGCTTCTCCATGTCGACTGCGCCCTCGTAAGTAAGGTAGTAAAACACGTTACATGCATCGACAGCGGCCGTCCCCCTCTGCTTCATCCCGAAAATGAGGTCAATCCAATCCGGCAAGTTCGCACCGACGTATTCAGATTCCAGGGCTTCCGCGTGGAGTCGAACAAACGTTTCTGGCGACCCATTTGCCCAAGGCGGAAGTTCCACGTCATCTGAGAAGCAGTAAAAAGAGTTTTAGAGTCAAGCGTATTCAGAGAAAAGGACATGGTAAACCACACGCTTACTGACAACTCTTCCGTCCTGAGTCGTTCCAAGCGGAAGCCCGTTGCTGTTTCTGAGCATCATTGGCATGTAATACATCTCTGGTACGATCTCGTTCACACTCTGCAGAGACGTCGTCGCTTCCTTCCAAGCCCCAGCGACTGACAGAAAGAGCCTTAAACACAGATAAAACTTGTTGAGAAGGACGGAAGAGTGAAGCAGAGAGCCCCTTGGAGCTTTACCTATCCGCAACGTCGAAATAGCCTCCCTGAACCTTGAGAAACAGCGATGTAAACGGCTCCATCCTCAGGAGAAAATGTAAAACAACGCCAGCTGACGAGTAGTGCGATCCGTAGTGAAACTTTGGAAGGCCGCGAGGGTCTTCCCAGCTCTCATATCGATTCCTAAAGTATTGCTCCCTCTTCCCAACCTTCGAATCGAAAAATGCCGAAAGCAGAGGTCAAGAATTGCCCTCATCGCTGTTATCTACGCTTTGTTCGTGCCACGAAGGGCAAGACCAAAGCATGGTTTCTCTGGCAGTTGATGGTTCATACCTCTGTATCCCCAGGATCGTCTTCGCCTCGCTGACATCCCATAGGCTTCGAGAAGTCTCTGTACGATTTCGGGTTTAAGAGGTCCAGGACTTGCGAATTATAGTCCGCAAGAACCCACGGAAACACGGGGTACTGCGCGATATCATTGTACGTCCTCCCCGCCAGTTTGTTCAGGATCATCAGGTACTCAAAATTGCTCATCTGACCACGCTTCCACTTGGTCTGTGCATCCTTCACCGCCTGATTTCGTGCCTTACTCGTTCTGATCACCTTGGCTTTTCCGATTTTCTTCAAGTGATCGTCCAATGTCTTCAGCATGGACCTGGTGAGTGGACGTTTCGAACAGGCATTTTTGAGTGGGACAAGTCAAGTCGGGACGCGAACTGGTGGCGGAGAAATTTCCCTTACTGGCATCCAGCAGCATTCGGGAGCGCGAAAAGGAAGGCCTCCCGAGAGCTTAAAAAAACCTCAAAGGCCACTGGTCGTAGCAGGTACCTCCGTGAATGTACTTCTCGTATCTCCCTGAAGCGGATCCTTCGCTCGAATATCATGTCTGATCCGCCTTTTGTTGTGAAGATGGAAAACAAGAGTTGACGCTTGAGCAACTCCCAAGACGACGCGCTCTCCCTCTGTTGGCCATGTTTCAGGGTATCGTTGTCACTTACGGCCTCCGATTTCAGACTCCTCGTACCGGCTGGGCCTGAACATGATCCCTGCAGCGGTGACGTCGAGGGTGCCGGATATCTCAATGAGCGGCTGAATCAATGTGCAAGGGCTTGACCTTAGGATTGAACCGGAAATTGCGCTCTCAGCCGCGAGGTTGGCTGTGTCGCTCATGACTGTCGATTCTCTGGACTTCGACTCAGGAGTCGACGGCGTAATGTCATCCACGCTTCTCTCGTCCTGGTCTTCCGTGGAATCGTCCATCTCAGTTCGACCGTCGGGTGTTTGCACGCTGCTCTGCTCTTCAAGTGTAGTGGTCAGATCCCCTGCGTCTCGCGGTTCATCATCCTCGTCATGATCTTGAGGCTGCCGTACAATCTCTGTTTACCGTTGAGCGAGCAAGCGCGGCGTTGGTAAGTTTTCAGGTGGCTTGGACGCACGAGGCGAAGCCAATGGCCACTGCGATGACACCTACCCACCGGCACCAACCCGTCCAGTTCTTGCTGGCTAGAACTCTGATGGAGAGGAAGCATCATATCAGTTCTCATCTGCGCAGTATCCCCGCGCTCTCCAGATGTTAATCGGGCGGAACTGTGGTCAGTCCCTGGTGAAGATAGAGCAAGTTTCAACACAGTGGGAGTGAGCATATGTGCATTTCGGAGTCTCTAAGCTTGCCCGCCAATTCTACGTGAGTATCTGCTGCTCACCGGTTGGATCCAATCTCAAAAGCCACCTTCGCCCTGAGCAATCCTGGTACGGATCCAGAACGACCTTATCAACAGTAGAAGTGAAAAGTGGTGGGGAAGGAGCGACGGTCTCCAACTGGAGGAACTCGAGGTGGTTGTGTTCCTGGAGTATCTGCCAGGTATGTTGCAGGGTCTTCGTCCGAGCTTGGAATGTTGCACTCGCCGTTTCCTTACGCATCTCGTTGAAAATGTTTCGTCGATCCATCAGTTCCCTTCTGGACTGGTCGGCCGTCGCTCCTTCTTCTTTAAGAGACATCAACGCGTCCTCATTTTCACCCCGCAGAATCGTCGACAATCTCTCCAGATGAGCGAGAGCGATCTTGATCCAAATATCTTCCTGCACAATGGTCGAGCAAACACCATTTTTCCGAAGTTAACACGTGCACACTTTAGTATGCCTCGCCGATGGAGAGACACATCGGTCCTGCCTCAGGAACATCTCCCAGAGGCGCAGCGACAGAGTTGTTCACTCGCCGCGGAGACCAAACATCAGCGTGAGAAGATTTACACTTATTCCGCCACCAAGCAGTTTACCTCCGTCATCATGTCTGTCGCCTTCTCCTCCGGGCTGACTTCGGACGAGCTCTTCTTGGCATGCTTTGGATGTTTTTTCCACCTGTCAGAGGACTCTTCCCAGAGGCTCTTACAGATCTCCGCTCGTTCAACGTCCTGTCCAGCAAGTTTTCTAGTATGTCCCAACCACAGTTTCAGGTAGTGCATGTAGGCCTCCGGAAGCGCAGCGTGTCCGACAGGGACTACCAGTGAAGTCAAAACCTGAGAAAAGAACAAAATCAAAGCGAATCGCCTGCTCGGTCAGGCACATTGCTTCAATGTTCGTGCAGCCAGCCAAAGCGACCCAGTGGCTAGTCGTAAGCACGTTATAATGAGTCCCTTCCATGCACAAGCACTTTTTTGATCCCTCCCTTTGATGGATTCTGGGAAGATTGTTTTGCGCACCCTCTTCCGTTTTTCTCGGCGTTCTGGATCGCCATCGCGAACAATGCTCCAACAAACAATTCGAAGTGTAGACCTTCGAGCGAAGATCGAGGGAGATAAGAGCCGTATCTCAGCTTAGTTGACGGACGATCCTAAACTCGCAGCATTTGCTTTTTGTGATTCTTGCTGGTGCCGCGCTTGGCCTACCGTAGGAATCCGCCGACGAGGTTTGTGCTGGTCTGACGCAAATAATGCCCTTCTACGGGTTGGGCTTCAGAGGTTACAGGCGAGAGCAGCCGGGAGATTGTACCAGACGAGGGCAGGGTCCGAGGGACTAGAGACGTATCACGACGAGGTATCGTGGGAAGACGCCAGACTTGCGCGAGCATCAAAGCGTCAAGAGTTCGCGATATCAGTGATTGGGAGCGTTCGCTTGCCGTCTCGTCCTCTTCAATCAGCAGCTCGACGGACAGAGTAACGGCGTTCAACCTAAACGAGGTGTATCGGTATCCAAGTAAACCAAGACCACACCTACAGCTTTGTGTTCATTTCATCAGGGGTCTTAAGTTTCATTCTCACCTCTCTGTGAAGTCGATCCGATAACTGCTGGAGTCGCTTTTAAAATCTTTGGATGCGTAATGGGCGAGTGCGTTGGATATTAGCCCTAGGAAGGACTCCATCGCTACGCACTTGAACAAGTAGTTCTTGCATGCAAGGATGTTGTCCAAGACGTTGCAAAACTTGCCGATAGGCATTGTCTTCATGATGTGTTCTCCCACTTGCCCGCATATCTCTTCCACAGTTTTTGTAAACGCATGGGTCAACTCCTCATCTTCCAGCTCGGCCTCCGGAAGCATCGCGGACATCCACATTGGCCACAGTTTGCACCTGAGCGAGAAAGGAGAACGTGAGGAGCTAAGCGGCGGGAGATATTCTGAGGTCTCCTATTCTGATGTGAGGGGTCCCTACCCGAGGAGCAAGTTCAAATTTCTCGGGTTGTTTTCCAGCTCGTTCATCAGACTTCTAAGCGCGGTGAGTCGTGAGGGGATATCCCCATCCTCTTGAAATTTGTAAAACGCGACGGGAATAGCCTCCGGGATCGCGCTTAACACCTTTCCTCCCATCGTATCTCCGAATGAGACCTTTAAAAGCAGTTGGTGCATTCGTATGTCAATTCTGTCCGCGGTCAAGAAGTGTTGAAGTCCGACCACTACCGCTCTAACTGCCGACGCGCCTTTTTGTCTGCGTTTGGGGGTAAGCAGCACAACAACACGCAAGAAAACCAATCAATGAGAAATCATTACGCTGAGGCAAAGGATCATATCACGACGCGTGCCGTTAGCAAACCTTCTAGCAATTATACAGGCAACCAAAATTGCGAGCTCTCTGATTCTCGGTTCATCGCAGTCGATCGCGGTGATAGCAGCACGTAGAGTGCCGGACACAAACGTGCCGAGTACATCGATAAGCATATTTTGATCTTCCACCGACATTTCTACGAGGATCTCCATCAGAGCTACAGCTGCTGGTCTCTCCTTCGGCTCATGAACACCGTCGAGTAGGTGGAACAGGGTCCTTTGTTATCGGAGAGAGTATCGTCCACTCGTCAGGACCGTTCTTGTGAGAGAACGTGCAGTTGCTCCAATAGCTCACCTTGCCTCCTGGCTTGAGGTGTTTTGATTCGCTACGTTCTTAGCGAAGATCGACCATATCGACACGGAAATGAGAAGCGTTCTGACTTTGGCAGATTCGGTAGAGCTCGCCGCATCAGTGAGAGCACCAACGTCAACCACTGTGCCGATCCATATCGCGACCAAATTTCGTTCTTGGAGCATCCGCAGGATTACCAGCAACTCCTCAAGAAGAAACACCTGGACGCTATCGTCCGCCCGCGACCACAAGTGGAAGTTACAGAGCCAGCTTCTTCCCAGCTCAGTAACGACTGCCGAGTTGCTCTTGAGCTTTCGTTGAAAATCGAATCCATAGAGGTTCGTCTTAGAGAATCTCACTGCATCTATAATGCCAAACTTGCAACATGAACTCACCAGCTGAAGACCTTGCAGCAGCTCCTTCACCAAACCAAGCGTTAAGTAATGAGAAGGACAATCCTGAGCAAGCACAGTTGTGATTGGGAGCAAGTCACTCCGAATCGCGGCAGCCTGGTTCTTTGGGTTGTCCCTCAAGTAGGATATTAGTACCGCAATGCCAAGCTCCAAAGGGGTTCTGCTCGAAATCACGTTCGTCATCCCTGGCTCTGTTGTCAGCTCCTTCAGCGACGAGAAAACGCAGACTAAAGGCCACAGGCCGCCAATGGCATCCAGAGCGAAGCGGGAACCTCGCTTTACAAGGACTTTCGAAGCCCCTTCGGTTCCTAGAAACTTGGCAACGGACGAGTGCTTCGTGCCGGAAGCCGCTGTTAGGACAGGAGGAGTCAGACGCACTATAGGATTTCCTCCACTTCTGCCAAGCCTATAATGGGGGCTCAGAAGACTTACTCGGAGGAGCATTGTCTGGGCAAGTCTTCTCATCCGAAGCTCTCGGTGATAAAAGTAACACCAGCCTCTCCGACAGACGGTGATTGCGAAGCGTAGCTTGCTGTGGAGCAATCCGGAACGAGACTGCGAAGTATGGGGAACAGCACAGAAAGCATTGTGTTAAGCAAGGAAAACATGCTGAGGAGGACGAAGTGACACGGTAGCTCACAGTTCGGGTCATAACTAAGAAGTTCAGATTCGTTTCCAGGTCCTAAGCTATAGATTGCGTCGATTTCGTCCTTCTTCAGAGTCTCTCCGAAGATCTGCAGCGCCCCAATCTGGCCACGGAATGAGCTGCTCCGTTTGGCGGCCGAGGTTACGCCTAGCTCCAAGGTCACGCCTCCTGACGAAAACTTCGGGTGCTTAACCTGGTTCACGGCGACTTGCCGGCCGTTTACGAAAACGCCCAGCTCGCTCAACCTCGAGAACATCGTCCAAGATCCGTGAACTATTACGACGTGAGTCCATTCCCCGACCTTAAGGCATTCATCGGCTCTATGTTCGACGTGAGGGGGTGGGGGGGAGAGGGGGTTCCAAAAGAACACCTGATGTAAGCGTAGTGTTGGAGTGGTAGAGATTTAATCAAGCTTCAGCACTCACCTGACTGTCGAATCGTGACTGGAAGATTCCTTGCTTCCCGAGTTTGACTTCACTACAAGGGAGTCACCAGACGCTGAAATATCCAACGACGAGTGGTGGTCGTCAACCAAACTCACAAGGCTTTGCACAACTTCCAAGTTCTCCGCCCTGAACCAAACAGACAGAGTGTAACTACCCCGAGCTGGAGGAAAATGAGGGAAGCACCTGGTTGATACGAGCCCGGATCGACGACTGGAAGGGGAGAACCAAACAGCCCAGAATAGAAACGCAAAAGGAACAAGGCCTTTTTTCAGCTGCCAATAGTAAAACTCTTGTATCCGCCCGTCCACAACGTTCTAGAGCTTTTCGCACCCAGATAAGTCGAACATCGCCGCGGGCTCGCGATTTCTCCTCAACGAAATCTCAAGGGTTTCCAGCAGCACCAGTGCCTGTACTGGGTGTCCCCCGCTAATGCAGCTTTGAATCAAGTTGAACATCCTGGTCATCTGCTCCGGTTGCGACGAAAACTCCATTACGTGTCCAAGGATCTGGCTCAACACGCCCAGCTCCTCAGCATCCTCGCACTGAATTATCACCAAAACAAAGAAAGAAATCTGTCAGAAGCTCTTTCCAAGTCGGGTCCAACCTACGCCGTATCTCCATGGAAAACGCTGCACCTCAACAAGCCACTCCAGGATCACATCAACTGCACCAGCTTTTGCAAAGACATATCTGTTATGGGATCCGTATTGACATAGTGAATTTATGGAAGCAAGGTAGTAGTGCCTCAAGTTTGAATCTGCAGCTCTGGCGATACGAAAAGTTGCGGAAATGACTAACGCATTGGAGATCCGTTGCATCTGAAAATGAGGAACAGGTAGAGCCACGAAGGGATTCGATTGGTTAGGCTCTTATCCACGATACTGATGCTGGTGAAACTCAGAAAAGCGATCTAAGAATGATAGTCGTTTACCCCTGTATCCCACACTTGAGGTGAATACATCGTCGTTATGGAATGGCTCTCTCCATCGCCAGCAAAAGACAGAAATGCTCGAAAGATCTCCTCGCTAAGGACGCTCGGCCGGGACCCGAGTGCCAATGTTACGCTGGAAAGCGCGGCATTGATGTCCTCCGATGAGTACTGTCCACGACGAAGGAACGGCTGGCGCAGAAGAGCGTCCAGAGTTCTCAACGTGCTCATCGCCAGGTTATGGAAGTCCGAGTCCCTCTCCCTTTCCTGACCTTCTGGCGAAGCTGGTTTTCAGGTCCGCACACAGCACACGAGGACAAGCAAGAAAAATTAGCCATGAGATCTCAGAAACAAAGTCAAAGAGGGACAGGACATGCTACGCAAACGATGACTTCCCTCACTGAAAGGTTCCCAGTGAAGGCTCATTGAACCCGAACAAAGCACTCGCAATGCTGTAGTACTTTTATGATCGGATGTGCCTTACCAAGAGCGGCTGAAACAGCCTTTAGCAGTACTCTATCTCTGAGTCCTATTCTGTATGCCAAACGGGGATTGCTTCTCATCACATCTGATGACGCAATTGAGCGGATAGCTTCGAGAATCGCTGATTTCGTTTCGGTTGTCGTCGTCTTGGTCAGAACGTTGACGAGGCTGTCCATCAGGATCTGTTTACGCAGCAGCTGATCCAGTGCTTGCCGTGACATTTGCGAGCTCCCAGGCTTTGCTATCGCGGACCTAGTTTGTTTCAAAGCACCAAACTTTGGAGAATTTGCTTCAAGTGGGCTCAGCAGCAGAGATGGTAAGCGCTGGATCTCCAATTCTGTGGGAGTGGCAGGTGACTTGGGCGACGCGAACATTCCCGTGGATGATTGCCTGTCTTGCATTCTCCTGCAGAAGCGATGGTGTGTATTTATCGTCAGAGCACTAGATGATGTCACCTGCTCGTATGTCCGCGATCTTCTTCTTACCCGGACTCAGGCCCCGGTGACTTTGGCGCATGCACCCTAGTTTCCTCTGCATGGCAGAACTCTTCTAGTTCAACGTCCACGCTGCTGATAACTTCCACAATGTATTTGGATGCCTGGTACATCGTCCTCGGGTAGCTGAGCAACGTTATGAGAGCCCTATAGTCCTCATCCTCGCGAGCCGATGGAGAATCGATTGACGCTCGCGACAAAAGAACTCCTGAGAGGAGGAGAAGCTCCTCCTTCGCCCTAGCCCTCGCGTCGGGGTCACTTGTGGTGTTTCTTCGACCTTTTACAGATTCTTCTCCGAGCTTTTCTACTCCACGCACCAAGACCTGTAGGGCGTCGGCATCCATGAGGTCCTGTACAACTGGAGCCTATCGCAGCAGCGTGCCATTTCCCAGTCAGATTGTGTTCCATTCCGAAGGGTGTGCCTCGGGGAGACAGGAACAGAGTCGAAAGTGACCGATTTTCATCAACGATATCATACCGAAGACGATGAGCAGCACAAGTTGACTAGGCACCTTGAGGCGGCGTCAATGGAAGCAGCATCAGTTGAGTTCTCACAGAGCGACCGCAGGATATGAAAAAGGGACGCAGAGCACGAAGACAGGGGCTCCGAAGTCTTCTCACTGATCGCGTCAATCAGGGTGAGGACATCCTAGTCGGGACATTCCGGCAACATACAATGCCCGCTCTTAGTTGCGATTCGTCGCAGATCCCATACAGTAGTGACTATCCTACCAATAGCAGCGTGAATCTGTTCTCCTCCTGTCTGTTCGCGTATGTTAGTAAACTGTCTACCGCGTTGGTTCTCTCTGCGAACGCAGCCACTTGTTGCGGGGTTGCGCCGGTTACGGATTGGACAAGGTTTTGAATAAATATTCTCATAGTCTTTCCATCTTTGATTCCTCCCATGATGAGGGAAACGGTCTTCTCTGCGGGGGTTGCGTAAACTGAGTCAGTGGACTTGACCGACGCGATCGAGTCCAGTTTTCTAAACGACGAACTGCTCCTCTGCAGGCTATCACCGGCGTCTGGATGTACGATGCCTTGCAGCTCTCCATCCAAGGAGGACGCCCAGCAGTACTCCGCTAGGCCCCTCACAAATTCCATTAGGAGAGGCATGCATTCTGAACCTAGAGCAGCAGTAAACAAGGGCTAAGTCCTTTCGAAGGGCAGTGCCTGGATATCTTTCCTTGCGTTCCTTTCGATTTGCGTACTATGACGTTCGTAGACCGCAAGCGCCTCTATGAGTCTCATTGTATACACGTTTTTCTTCAGCACAATCGTTGCGAAGTATTCATCAACCGAGGAAACTACCCCACAGATCTTCAGCATCCTAAACTTGGACGAAGCTGACCGGCGAAGGACTTCCTCCAGGTCCTCAACATCATCAAAATCGAGATCCTCCCATTCCATGGATCCAGCTGAGGTCATCAGTGATACTACCAGACAGACGCGAGAAAGATTGTCTTGAGAATCGGTTCAGCCATTTTTGCCTTTTGTATGTTGGTCTGGCCGACTTACGGCATTGCCTGCCCAGCTCCCCGCTTTGCAAGATCGAGTTCGACATGAAAGTCTCCTCTATTGCTGATAGAGCATCGTCCTGTACTGACAGGCCGGACGTCGAGCATCCAAACGGTGCGTCAAGAGAAGTCAGCGCCCTTATCGTATCACAAGCAACGAGAACCTGCGAATTATCGTTTTCCGTTTCCGCGAGTAAAGGACGAGTAAGTCTCGAACTGGATTGCAACAGTTAGAAATAGTGCTCAGAGAAACTCACCTCAACGCGGCCGATCCGCTTCAGCACTTGAAGATTGCTCGGACAACATTTGCATAATAATACAAACCAGTCGGAAAGCTTCACGATGATCTTCGTATCCACAGCTGGAGTCTCTGCTTAAACGCCGAACGAGAAAAATGAGTAAGCATGTTTGGATCGTTTAGGCAGATGCTCAGCTTGTAAAGCTTCTAGCAAGCAAAAAGCGACCTGAGTTTCGCCCCAACGCTTCGAGCGTTGCTAGGCATTGAGCACTATGCTGCCCTGCTTTCAACACGTTGGGACTGTCCTACCCAATCCGGACCTGCCGAAGGATCTCGTCAAATGCTGGCTGTGTGATCGAACGTTGTTAACAATCGCCTTCACGACTCGTTCAACTGCAGCACTTAGGGAAAGCTTAGTCGCTTGGCCGAGTCTTTCAGATGGGGCGCGAGAGCAAAATTCAGCCACAGTTGCCCAGGATGATACCCAATGCACAGCTCCCGGAAGCATAAGTCCCTGTGCGTCCAGGATGCTCTCCGATGTCACCTCGGCCTGATTTTAGCAGCGTGCATGTTGGCTCAGCTTTTCATCCGCGTAAGTCGCGCAACGAGGTCCAGTTGAAGACTCCTTACCGTCCATTGCTCAATGTAAACAACCAAAACTTGCAAAACTGGGGAGGAAAACGGACAATTTTCTAATTGATCTTCTCTTTCGGAGATGAAGTTGGCCATTTCGACCAAGTTGTTGTGAACGCCATTGCTTCTTGAATAGATAGCTTCGAGGAAAGCTTGAGGCAGGATTCAATTGCAAACTGGTCAGCTAATCTCGTCTAATCGCCAGTTATTTGTCGTATATTTCTCACCTGAACAGAGCTTCGCGAGATCCTTTGCAGCAGCCGATTTTTCGCCCGGCGCGATCTTCTCCCGTGCCTTCACCTTCTGCACGGAAGAGGCGATCGCGCCGAGCGCTCTAGGAGCTGGCGCAGGAGCAAGCCTACTCTGAGAAGCTCTCCTTCTTGCTAGCTGCAGTTGCTCTTTACCTTCAGCTATACATCGAGCCCTGTCCTGTGAAATAGACCCAACCCTCATGCCATGAACAGATGCATCCGCACGAATCTCACAAGACAGATCTGCGCGTTGAGAAAAAAATCTGTGAACTGATATTTATCGCTCTCTTCCACTCATATAAATAGCATTGTAATCCCCGAAACTCATGTTTTCGCCCAGCCTCAAGAACACCCTGGGTCCTCTTCAAGCAGTCATAGCTGCCCAATTATGGCCCGCAGCTTGCCAATATCCTCCTCAAAATGTGGAATTCTAGATTCTTCTCATCCAGGTCAGAGTGGAGTTCCGTTCTGAAGATGCAAGCAAACCTTGGCCTCCAGATAACGCAAGGATCAATGGAGCCACCTCTTAATCGTCCTATGTCCACCTCCGTCCGATTCTCAACACATCCTAAACACTTGTCCGAGTGACAGGCTGTCATTAAATCTCGTTGAGGTGCTGTTATCTGCTCCAACTGCTCGGAATAGATTCTCTGGGGAGACATGACTAAACAGGAGGTCGCGAGGTGGATATGGGGCGATGAATCTGTCCGCTTCTAAATCGTGACTCTCCCGGTATGTCCCAAGCTCGCAGCTGCTCTCCACCAACGTATCTGAGTGACAGGCTGTCCATTTCTCGCATACGGCTGTTGGGCTCCTGAAATCTGTATCAATGGCTGTCGAAAGCCCCAATTATTGTGTACATTTTTCGTTCAGTACCACAGGGTTCTTCTCCTCACTGGGCGAAGAGCCTCTCAGTTGGAACTACAGAAAGCTTCTTTTTTTAGCTAACGACGGATGCTGCGATTAGAGAGGGCTTCCCGGAACGAGTAGAAACGACCCGAGCGGTCGCCCCCTGACTGTGTTAAATACGTTTCATCGAGACTGGTTAGGTCTCAGATTTTCTAGTTGAAATCCATAGTCCATAGTCGTTGATCTGATCTAGCTCCCCTGGATGCGATTACGCCTTGGCCTCGGGCCCATGAGCTCATTAGGGTCTTTTTTCCCCTTTCCAATACTCTTCCCGCCAAGGACTACGCATCCAGCCTATCTTCAAATCGGGAGCAGTACGTTTCAATTCTTCTCAGCAGTGGGCTGACATCGAACGGCCATAGATGGTGCGCCCGCAGCCGCTGAAATGCAGATATCAGGTCCCTGAAGAGGGCGACAACTGATCCGTCGGGGTTGACCGAATTCCTCAGATACATGAGGAGCAATCTGAGCGTTTCAGTTTCGTTTGAGAAGCACCAATCACATACCAGACTTGTATCAAAGTCGATAAAGTCGAGGAATCGCGCGATCATCACGTCGGGATCAAAACACTGATATTTCTGTTTGGTTCTGCGGATTTCCAGAGAGCATCCTACTTTAGCCAGATGAAGTGTTGTAGAATACGACCGGTGGCAGATATGTCCGCGATATAATACCTCACGAGCTCCTCACTGTCTGGCAAGTTACGTATTAGTATCCAAAGCTGCATTCCGATTAGGATAGATTCGACCAGCTGATCGTCTTGCTCCGAAAAGACCTCGAAAATGTCTGTACTTGTAACAACGTCTTCCTCAACCTGTGAAGTTGAAAAGAAACCATTTCGCATCCGCATTTTAGAGCGCTTTGGTCTTGTCTTCTCTGTCGCGGAAACCTGGGAACTAACACTGTCTTGCTTAGCTCACAGTCAAGTCCAGCTCCTGATGTTCATGAAAGCTGTAGTAGATTTCGACCATTTTGAAAAGAACTAATAGCCAAGTGCGGTATGCGATGCGATGGGCAACCTCTTTCGGGGCAGCAGCAAAGTAGCACCGAGGGTGGTCCTCTGCTTGTATGGCGTATTTCTGCGGTAGGGTTCGGACTTTCCCCGGCAATACAGAGCATCGGTTGAGAACGAGTCGAAGCAACTCCATCGACCTCTGCCGTACCCATAACGGCAGATCCTCAGAGTCCGTCCGAATGCACAGTTCGCCCAATCTCGTGGCCGTATCTTGATCGCTCGTGTACGTTAGCGCTTTTCGTCCAAATCGGAACATCGCGTAAAGGCAGAGGCTATCTGGAGATGCTGCAAGACTATGGCGTTCATGGATGCAGTCCGAGAGAGGATGAACGTAAGTGGTGTTCTCCATTTTCTCTAGGGCTGAAGCGCAGATAGTACCTCACGAATAGAGTTTCAGAACCCATCACACTGCCAACGATTTCAGATCCGAAAATACACGGCTCTGGGGAGCTTCGAAGGGCCTCCGCCAGAACAAGGGCACGATGTCTGCGTATGATACCTGCGTTTAGTGAGTCATCACGTTCAGGCTTTGAAAGTCTCTTTTGCACGAGCTCATGGTCTATCGGCCTCTAGGGTGCTGATGAAGCGTTTTCTCAAAACAAAATTTGGAATGCTCCGCCGCATGAAAGGCCCATCGCAGAACAAGATACCAACCGAGGCATTCTGTACACCTACTAGACGTTGAGTTTCGCAGAAACTCATCGGGCAGGCCGAAACCGCTCCTCAGCAGGTACACATGAGCTCTCCTCACCGCGTACTCTAGCAGGGGGTCGGCGACGTCGAGGTGAATCTTGGAGATACGGTCCCTAAGGACAGATGCGGGACTTATCTCGCTCCGAACGAACTTGTCGAGAAGGACAACTACCTGACAGCGGGGTTTCAAAGCACGAAAGTCTTTCTCCTCAAGGCCGCCTTCATGCAGCCCTAAAATTGGATCAAGAACCTCCAACGTCCCAGCCAGCGCCTGGTCAGATGGGCTCACCAGGTCCATCCCTGGACATCAGTTCACGGCGTCTTCTTGTCAGTCCTCAACAAAAGCACGCGTTTCGGATCGCAGGCACATTGAACATATAGATTACATTCTCAGGTAACGAGCCCAGCAGTGAACACAGGATATAGGCGAAAGTGGGTTAGAGGGTCTCAAGGTTCAATACCCATCACTGAGCACTTCCACCCCCTGAAACGCGGGAAACAAGGAGGAGGAATCGGTTGTCAAAGACTTTAAGAAGCAATTAGAAAAAAACAGATAATGAGGAGTAACGCTACGCTTCAGAGCAAGCAACTCTAGTTTCGTAACTCTTTCAGCTTGCCTTCCCCAAAAGCTGTCGATTGCAGTCCGAAGCTTACCTAATGTTCCAGAGCGAGCGCACACACAAAATACGATAAATCAATCGTTTTATGTATAAAATAGTTGTTTTGCATAAAAACGAGGAATAATAGTGTTATTTACAATACGACGATCAATTTAGGGCTACGAGTGGGTTTCAGGGACATCCGGGTAAATCTAGGTTTTCAACGCTTAATCGTTAAATATGATATATTGATTAATAATTACGATATGTAGGTGAAAGTTATCGTGCTTAATGGTTTTTTTGACGGGATACGTGTTGGACGCGGGATTTTGATAAGTTCTTAAACGAGCGCATGACGAATGGAGGTGTCGGGAGATAGATGGGATATCAATGGAGATTTTTAGATGGCTGCCGAGGAGGAGGAAGCAGATGGATGTATTTAATGTGAGACTGACAGCATTTCGGAAGAAGATATGGAAACTGTAGATCAGTGAAGGATCTAAAACAGGAGTCCACAAGCTGCTGCTTTCAAACCGATCTGGAGTATGAAACCAGTAGGATGGGGAGCGATTTTGAGGATGTCCAGACTAGGGAATGTACCGCTTAGAGGCAGCGCTTCAGCGCTATTTGTTGCTAACACTCCGATTTTGTATAGAGGGTATCTTAGAAGTGTGTCCACGGCTCGGATTTGTCAGCGTGCGCAGGCCAAGGAGAGTACAGGGTTCTTCGATGACATAGCGAGGCGGAAGGAACTTGATAGGAAGCCCTTGGCTGATTTTACGAGGGAGGAATACGATTGGTTAGCGAGGAAAGTGAAGCATCTGGATCAGTTGTATTACTCGGATAACCCAGACCCCGAGGTCTCTGATGTACAGTACGACAACATGCTAAATCGGGTGGAGAGGCTTGAAAAACTTCGCCCCGAGTGGATCATTGCAGATTCACCTACTAACAGGCCCGGTTATGCTGAGCCCAGCAAAAATTTCATGCAAGTGGAGCACGCGCGTCCAATGTTGTCTCTCGCGAAGACCTATTCGGAGAGGGATCTGGAAGCTTTCGTGACGAGAATCGAGGATGAATCGGTGAGGCTTTCTATCCGATTCCCAGTAACATCTTTTCGATAAACAAATAATAAAACCCTCACTCAGAATCTGCGGCAATCGCATTACTCAACAATTTTCAACAGAGCTCACCCCTTTGCGTAGAACTGAAGATCGATGGGGTTGCTCTGAGATTGACGTACCGAAATGGAGAATTGTACCAAGCAGTAACTCGCGGAGATGGCACATTTGGAGATGACGTTACTCGAAACGCGATACGAGTTCAGGGTATTCCAAAGAACCTCCCCACCGGAGTTGATAATATCGAAGTCTCTGGTGAAGTTTGCATTTTGAGAGAGGTGGGGATATGCCAAGCGCTGCGAGGCAAAAGAGGAATTGAAAAAACAACTCAGCTGCTCAGATGTCGGCTTCTTCACCTTTCGTTGTTGCAGGATTTTGAGCTGTTGAAGAAGGAACACAAATCGATCTCCAATGTACGAAACTCGGCGGCCGGTGCACTCAAGCTTACGGATCCAGATATGGTTGCGGCAAGAAGATTGACTTTCATCGCGTACGATCTGGCGCTTGCTAGGGGACTGGACGGAAGCGATCCTATCGTCGCGAGAGGATTCCCGACGTCCCAGTCAGAGGCGCTCCATCGGATGATTCCGTGGGGATTCAATACTAGCACCGAGTGGCGGGTTTGCAGGACCTCCCAAGAGGTATGCTCACTAGTTTCAAGTCCAAACAGCTGGTACTCGGCGAATACTGAACGAACTATCCGACCGTGTTGAAATAGATCCTTCACTTCGTTCATGAGATCAACAAAAGGCGAAGCAGCCTTCCAATGGAAGTGGATGGTATTGTCGTCAAACTCGATGACTTCCAAGCTCAGGAGGACATGGGCTACACTAACAAGAGCCCAAAATGGGCAGTGGTACGAATTTGCGAAAAGAAGAAGTGGGACGATTTCGCGCGCTCGAATGCGAACAGATGAGGTCGTTGATGACAAGACCGACCTCGATTCTCTTCGATGTTTTTCATTCTTGACGTTCCAGGCGCACAAGTTTACCAACCTGCAATCAATCACAACCGTCAAAGACGTTGTTTTCCAGGTGTCACGATATGGGGTGCTAACACCCGTGGCTCTTCTGGACCCTGTCGGGATAGGAGGCGTCACCATAACTCGAGCCACCCTGAACAACTATGGGTTCATGGAGGAAATGGGCATAAACAAAGGAGACAGTGTCTATATAGAACGTGGAGGGGATGTCATTCCAAAGGTGGGCAACCCTCCCATTCCTAAGCAGTTACTGAACGTCGGAACGGATTCATACGCTAAACTGTATACTCTCAAACCGATTCAGATAGTAGGTATCTGTGAAAAGAAGATCAAGGGGTCTAAAGGCCCGAAAGTCTTCCCAGCTCCGAAGGCATGCCCGTCATGCAGTTCTCCAGTAGGTCTGGACGATCGTATCCTACGTAAGCAATACATCGCTCCTTTGACGAAAACCGTTGTGAGTTTGAAAAACAGGGTCTGACCACAAACCGGGCCGCATCTACCCGCAGGCTGTCGCAATAAGAAATGCCCCGATCAAGTGTTGCAGAAGCTTATCTTCTTCTCATCAAAGCAGGCGATGAATATCGATGGGCTTGGGGAGAAAACCATTGTCCAACTCGTTGAGTCAAACATGATCTCCAAGCCCTCCGATATCTTGGAGCTGACTCCAAGTGACCTGGTGAAGGTAGAGAGAATTGGTCAAAAAAAGGCTGAGAAGATCGTGAAATCTATTAAGGAAGCAGCTTATACTGCGACCCTTGCGCAAGTGATTCATGCAATGAGTGTACCCAGCTGCGGAAAGAAATGCGCTGAGGATTTGGCTGACTATTTTAAGTACCTGGAGCATCTACTGCTGCTGGACGAAGAGGATCTTGCCAGTGAATATGGTAGGCATTCGCAGACCTGCGATTTACCTTGGTGCCACTGACTCTGACCGAATATGCTTGATAGGGTTCGGGCTTGGCAGCGTCCAGGAAATTGCGGCCTACTTTTCAGATCCTGACGTGGTAGCGGATCTTATCCGCTTGCGGAACCTTGGTGTCAAGGCCCTCCAGGAGCGTGCTCCCAGGGTAGTTGGACACGGCTCGCCAGAGCAGATCGAGCAGTTCGAGACTCCGGTCGATAAAGGTTCCGGTGAGGGATCTTTTCAGAATATTTTGAAAGGTTTGTACTCCCAAAACACAGTTTTCAAATGAGGTGGAGACGCTGTGGGGAACTTAACAGTTCTGATGCTGTCCATGTCCATTTGTCAGGAAAAAGGTTTGTCTTCACCGGAACTCTGGATGGTCTATCTCGGGACGAGGCTGCAAAGCTCGTCAAGGTGAAGCAAGGGAGTGTCGGAAATACAATCTCCAAGAAGGTTGACTACATCGTAGCAGGTGAAAATGCCGGGAAGAAGCTCCGAGAAGGACAGGAGCTCGGATTGACGATCCTCGATACCAAGGAATTCCTGGAAATAGTCCGATGATTAGAGAAGGATGTGCTTTTTTTGTTTCTACGCTTGGTCTTGTGAGACAAGGCTCAGCTTATGGTTGGCGACCTGTTCCCACCAGTTTGCAGGCCCGCGCGAAGTGCAAGGAGCAACGTAAGCGATAATGAACAACTGCTCAATTTTGAGCAGTATCGGTCTCCCCAGTAAATTAAGAAAAAGGAGGAATTTGTCCGTAGAATGTCTTGCTGCTGAATAAGCTATGGAATTGCTGAGGGTTGAATCCGCACGTTCATTCGACAGGCTACTCTGCAGTCGCGGCGCCACTCCCACTCCTCACGGACAGGCGGTAAACCGTTGGCTAGTAGCATGTACTAAACTCGCAGATTAGTCCATCCCAGCCATGGAAACTCATGGGGCGCCTGAGAACACGCAGAATTGGTGGCAATATCGGCACGCAAACATGTGGATAAGGTGGGTCCGGTATGCACCCCTCCCCCTTTTGTGCCCTGGGCCTCGTCTCAATCTTTGACGTGGAGCCTCTGTCCAGCCTAATTATGGTTCACTTCTTCAAGCGAGTCGCGTTCCGCACCACAACTCGCAAACTGTACAAAGCTGTACAATCGAATGTCGTAGCTCTCCTTCGATTTCCGAAAGCGAAAGGATATGAATATCTCGGAGCGTTAACCAATCGACATGTCGAGTATCCAGCATGCTCATTAATATCCCTTAAATAAGTTAACTAGAGGATATAATTAAATAACCAATGCGAAATGAATACGAGAAGGGGTTTCTAGTTTTATTACAAAAAATGGTTTTGTTCCAACAAACCAAGAAACTTCAACGCTGCGGACCCTTCGATTGAGTTTTTGCGGGCGTTGCCAGCTATCGTTCGCAATAATTACTCGAGTTTTTGCCTTGGTAAATATATAAAAATACTTGGTTATTCTGTTCTCCGACTGGCAACCTTTTGTCCAATGGAAGCTTTCTTTTCTGCTCTTTAGCCAATCATACCATGCAATGTCGACCGTTCGCTAACGTCGTGGCCTTTCACTTGTTTTCACATGACGTCGCTCTGAAAACTAATCAATCCAAGGCTAGCCACGAAAAGAGGGCTATTTATTTTTTGGGGAAATTGGAGGAATTTTTGTTTTTGGTACTATTTAGCTTCCCAAAACTCCCGGACAACAACAAAATTTCCATATCATGAAAATTTGTTTTTCTAAAGCACCGGCAGAATCAATCTTGGAAACGGGGACGAGAAAACCTTGAGCTTTCTAGGGGTGGCAGACACTGAAAGAAAAAAGAGAAAAGGAAAAAAAACCAATTGGCAAATCTGGGAGCTTAACGATGAAAAACATTTGTGGATCTGACGGAAAAAAGGAAATTCCTTGGTCCACTCACACCTCACCTCCTCCTCCTTTTTGAGCTTGCATGAACAAAATTTCCTCTACCCATACTCCCAACTTCAACTATCAAATGTTTGTGGACTTAAAAGTTTGTAGCAATATTCTTCGGGCTAAACAATTTCATTCGTTTTTCCAGCCCTTCGTAATTAAAATTTGTGTTTGCCATAAACGAGCATTTTACAAACCCCCCCCCCCCCGTCCCCTCGAGAACCTCAAACAGGTTTTTCACGATGCCGCCGGACTCAGCCAATGCCAGAATTTCGTTTCTCAGAGATCACTGGTACAAAACTTTCCACTCGTCGTCCGGGGGCAAACTAAGCCAGCGACAAACACCTTTCCGTAAATAAAAAATAAAATAAAAAATGTAGTAAAGTATTTCATACTGATCTCACCCCCCAGGAAATGTTGTATGAGATAGTACGAAACCCACGAAGTATAAAAACAAATTGAATAATGAAAATAGCGCGCTTCCGCCAATCAATTTATCTTAAACTGTCCAATCTTCGTTATTGAACATCGTTTCAATATATCCCGTTTTCATTTATCCATAAATTTAAGAAGTAGTTTATCGCTTCCCCCCTTCATTTGATCATGTGGAAACCCTGAACCTCCGCAAAGTATTTAACAATACGATTATTTTTAAAGCCACACGCGGGGTGGAAAAAGTTGTCAACGTTGGCACAATCCTAAAAGACGGTGTTCTCATCATATATATGTTGGAGCGCGGTTCGAAAATACTGTCCACGTGAAGTCCATACCGTTTAAAGTCGTTGATGAAAATACTAATAATTATTTAATAATTACCTAATACGACGAGCGACAGGTCGTAAAAATTGCAACGTTTAGATGGTATGAATGCTGGATATTTGTAATTTGAAGTACTATGTGGTATCGATATTTGAAGAGGTTTTTGCCATTCTTGGCGTAAGTACATATTTGTGATGAGGCTGGGTGACGACTGGATTTTACGAAGGTAAACGAAGTTAAAAAGGAAAATGGGTTGAGGGGGTGTACTGCCTCGCGCTTGGCGGAGTAGAGGGAGGAGTAGGGAACTTCTCTTTTGCTGCAAGGTTGAAGAAGGTGGAAGTTGAGGGTTCTGAAAACCTGTCGAGTATCGAATTAGGGTGTCTTGGGTTGCTTTGTAGAAGATTACTGTTTTCTTGAGGAAGGGGGGATTGGAGCTTGAGGTTTTACGAGAAAACATGGTGGGTTTCTTACCGCCACCTTTGCCGTCTCGTGTGAAGGCGTCGAGCGTGTCGGTGAACCCATCGAACACTGGCACGGCACCGGCTGGAGGTGCCGCACGAGTGCTCGACGCCAATGCTGCGGCGACGGCTGCGGCCTGGAATCGTCGGAGCATCGAACCGATTTCGAATCCGTACGATATGTCACTGTGGTCCAATGATGGTCATTTCACAAAAAGGAATTGGTAAGTGCTGGCTGATTTTGCCGTCGGCCGGTGCAGCTTTGGGAAGGTCTTGGGAAGGTCTTGCCGAGCCGGTTGAACTACGGCTTCTTAGTGTCCCAAACCAAGCTCTGAGGACTGAGGTCGTCGGTGCTGCAGCGCGGAATGTATCGCCTTGTGAAAACTAAGCACGGTTGTCCATGATTTTTTTTTAGGGTTGAGTCTGAGCAGATTCCGAAGATTGCGCAGACTGCGAGGTATGCTCTCGATGAGAGCAAGCAAGGCATTTTGGTAGAAGGGCACGTGGCTGGCGTACAGCCTAGACCCTTTCAACCCGGTTCGAGCGTGCCCACTTCGGCCAAGTATCCGACCGCCACAGCAGCAGGTGAAACAGGGATGAGATCAAACCAACGTCACCGGACCAACAAAGCACAAGGTCAGAGGCCGAAGGGGAACAGCCGCGAGCTTGAGGGGATGATTCGCGAACGAAAGTACGTACTTTTTTACATTCTTGACTGTCAAGCTGTGCAATTGCCGGCGTTGTTCTGGATATGTTTTCACTGACAAAACGCGGTCGCTTGCATTCAGGTTTGCCGAGGCGCTGAAAATAATAGAGGAGACGCGGGGTCGCGGGATGTTTGGACAACGACAATTAAACGCTTTGCTAAACGCCGCTGGGAAAGCAGGAAACTTAAAGCTTGCTGAGCGTGTTTTTGATGAGTTTACCCTGAGCGGACTCAGACGCGACGTAGCCACATACTCAATCATGGTGTCCATATATGGCAAGCTCGGGGCAATGGAAAAGGCCGTGCACTGTTTTGCGCAGATGGAGTACGAAGGTAGGTTTGCGTAGGTGTCATTGAAGACTTTGGTCCCTTAGCTTCGGTGTTAAGGCAGTGTATACTTTCTCTGCTCGTTCGCGTAGATGTCAAAGCCAATGCCTTTACATACTCTGCTCTGATTGAAGCTTACGGGAGGAAAGGAATGGTGAAGAACGCAGGAAAATCGTTCCAGAAAATGAAATCAACTGGCATTGAGCCCAACGTAGTGGCGTACAATGCTCTGCTAAAGGTGTTCGTCAACGCTAGTCGATTAAATGACGCCTTCGAGCACGTTGAGGAGATGGAGCGAAGTGGAAAGAAGCCTGATGTGATCACGTATGGAACCCTCATTGACGCCTGCTCTAAGGCGAGGGACGTGGAGAGGGCTTTCTTAGTATTCAACAAGATGAGGCAGATGCGGGTCAAGCCGAACAAGATCTGCTATGCGAGCCTCATCGACGCGTGCAGCAAGGCACGACAGGTCGATCGAGCGTTCACCGTAATGGCGTTGATGAAGCAGGACAGGATACTTCCAGACATCTTTGCGTATAATGCGCTCATCGACGCGTGTGGGCGGGCCAAACTCGTTGACAAGGCCTTTGAAGTCAAGGATGAAATCGTCGGCAGCGGCTTGAAACCTGATAAGGTGACATTCAATGCGTTGATCTCTGCTTGTGGTCGAGCTCGGGATCTTCCCCGCGCGTACGAGGTACTGGATACGATGATTCAGGAATACGGCTACGTGCCCGACAGACATACGTACAACGCATTAATTGATGCTTGCGGGAAGGCCAACAGAATCGATCAGGCGTTTGAGGTCTACCGAAGAATGAACGAATCCGTAAGTCGGCCGGACGATTGCGAGTCGGGGGGTGGATGTGTTTTCTCACGTGAGTTTCTTAATCGTTTTAGGGAACGCGAGCGTGTGCCGTTACATACAACGCACTGATTGATGCATGTGGCCGTGCGAAAAAGCTGGACGTTGCTCTGAACTTGACGAAAGAAATGTGGAAGAATGGTATTCGCCCGGACAACTACACTTTAAATACGCTTGTTGCGGTGTGCTGTAGGTGCGGAGATACCAATGCTGCATACGACATTATCGCGAGAATCCAGGCCTTTGGAGTGCAACCGGATGACGTTACGTACAATATTCTCATTGATGCGACCGGGAAGAGAGGGGACTTGGAGAAGGCGTGGGCGCTGTTTGAGGATATGGGTCATCGCAGTAAGTTGTTCACACCGCACCACTGCAAGCTAGTAATGCTTTCCAGCGATCACGCTACGAAAATGTTGACCTGGTATTGATATCTTTACCTAGATTTGGAACCGACGAAGATTACGTTTAACGCCGTTGCCTCCGCCTGTGCGAAGGCCCAAGACGCCGAGAGAGGTATCAAGCTGCTTACAACGATGGTCGAAAGGCGACATGATATTGACCCAGCAACGTATTGGGCGCTTGACGAGGCCAGCGTTGGTGACAGTGAGCACGCCACCGCCCTGCGCTCGCAGTTAAAAGTTTTGCGAACGCCGGAAAGTCCGGCCAAGGTGATGAATGCATCTTGAAGAGCCTGACCCTGAACGCCGTTGGCGACGCATTGGCGTTGGGCGCTGGAAGCAGATAAAGTCTCATTGATTGCCGTTTGTGGCGTTTGGGGTGTGGAACACCGCGATGTACGAATATGGTGTATGTGTTTGTATGTTTGTCTCTTTGCAATTCATGTATTATATATATTAAGCCGATATGGCGTAGTATTATGTGTTGTATTTTCTTTAGTGTCAGTTTTGGTTGCTTCACAGATACCCAGAGGGGGGAAAGCGAAGCAGAAAAAATAGTTCGGTAAAATTAATGTCTTTGAAACCTCAATTCGAGGCAGCCTGCTCTGCTTCTCAGCAGTCAACCCCAAACCAGCTACCGATGGTGGCTTCCCAACCGCATCGCGCATCAGCGATTAGGCTTTTTGCAAAGCCCACCATCGCGAGTCGTCACGAGCAGCAACTGTACAGGCGATTTGTGGACTTTCCTCGCATCCATGCGAAAGGGCTTTACTACAAGCTCTTTCCGGGGGAACGCCATCACCAGCCTCTCAAGGCACGCCAATGGTTGCGAGTTTTATTATGAACATAGGGTTACATCGCGCGCTCGCCGCGGAGCACGTACTGTGCACACAAAACCTTGCTTTCGGTTATCGAATCGGTCACCTGAGCACACTCGCCTTGGGTGCGCTGCTTGGTATATTTTTCGGCTCAATGAGCATGTCACTACCAGCAATCGGCGCGTCGTCGAGGAGGGGCTTAAAACCTTCATTTGCCAGCTGAATATTGTGAAGTACAGCGGCTGGGCGAATCCTGGTGTCTGAACACACAAGCATGATGCTGGTGCATACGGTGAAATCCAAAATCAGCACTGTGGAGTTGGCATTTTGAACCTGCAGGGATTCCAGTCCAGCTCTCTTTTTGTTGCAACTGAGTTTGAACTGCTTGATAATGTTGCTGATCTTTTCGAATCGGTGTATGTCATCATGTGGCCTAAATTGTCGAAGAAGTAGAGCAATGTGAGGTAAATGATCTGTCGTGCATCGGATACTCCGCGCAGTTGCGGTACAAATTCTCACTCAATAACCGCATGGGCAATGACAAGGAATGTCGCTCTTTCAAATATGACGACCTCGTCAGCCTCGCACACTTCACATAACGCGCGCAACTTAGCCTTCAAAGTGTCCAGGTTCGAGATAAGGCAACGAACGATTTCCGACCAGGCTTTGTACAAAGTTTCGTCCCATATTGATGTCCAAAAACACGTCAAATCTAAGCGCTCCCCAATCTTTTTCAGTTGTGCCTCACGTACTTTACAAAACTAAACAGGGTGGGTGCCCCGGTCAGCATTTGAGAACTCATGGAATAGACGAATCTATGGATATATCTACTCACCTGTTCTCGCTCATTCTCATTTATCAGGTCCATCTTGTGCACGAGGCAGAAGATTTTTGCGCCGCGACTGTTAGTATAAATAGCATCACACACTCGACGAAAATAGTCAGTATCTTTGGTTTCCATGCTCTCCGCATCGAAAACATAAATTAGGACTGCAACATCCTTGAAAACATTCTCCTGCTCGGCTTCCAGAAAGTTGTCGATGAAATGATCCTGCCTTCGGGATTGGACACCCACCAATGTTGAATGAAAAAAACGAGCGCAGCTTCAGGACGAGGAATTGATTCGTGCTAGATGACGCAGCTAATGCCACCAGGTTGCCCAACAGGGGAGCAAGTTTCAAGCCTGGTATATTGTGCTCACTATGGCTCTACAAGGCGCGGAATCTTCGTCAGTGGCCAACGTATGTTGACTTTCTAACAATATTCGTCTCATTCGGCAAACTGCCGTCTGAAGGTGTCCTAAGATTTGTTATAAATCATCCCCCGAAGCATTCCAAGATCAAGATCGAGCAGTCTATCCTAGAGAAAACGAACCATCTTGCATGGACAGAGAATTCATACTCACCCTCCACAATCCCAGAGGCTTAGTGTGAGGCTTCCAAGGAACCGAATGTTCGAATGCTCGACGTCGATAGTTGCACCAAGTCGCGAAGTCTCCCTCGGTACGTAATTCGCGAAGATGATCGATCTCATTGAAGTCTTTCCTGCCCCGCTCTTACCCATCAGCAGCAACTTTTGTTTTACCGCCGCCATGATCCACCACCACACTCAAGATCCCCAGGCAAACGACAAAATCAAGAACAAAAAACAAACTGGCGGCAAGATCCTCCACCCCTTCCAACTCATCCCCAACACAGCTTTCTCAACAGAAAACAACTTCCTCTCTTATCCTCTATTTCACTAGTTGTCCAGCTTCAAAAAAAAATCCACAGGCGTTTTTCCACATCAAACGTTCCCTGTCAACCCAAACCGATGTGAAACGCACATCCCTTTCTGAGGATCTACAAGGGAAATACTTACCTCTAAAGAAATAAGCAGATTTCATCGTCCATTGCTCCATCTACTTTGATGGCAAGCGCCAATCCCGTTTTTCATCAATGAACCTCTTCCCTTGAAATTTCAACCATTAATTCATCTAAGATAAATGATTTTTAATATATCCCCCATGCAATCATGAACTCTATCTTCTTATTTATCGTTGTTATTATCCAATAATATTACGTTTATTATCTCTTTTTGTGTTTAGTGCGTTAATGATCATAAAATATTCTTAGCTCGATTGTATTTTGTCCAACAATTTATCTTAACACCACAAGCAATAACCAATGAAGAATGCGTATATGAGACTTAACTACCAATCATTAATACGCGCGTGTCTGATCTAACGGCGTCCGACGGCGTTGGTAAAAATATGAGCTTTTCGAAGCATGCAGGAAATTTCTTCAATTATTGATTAAAACACCTATATTTAAAGAGTAGTAAAAGAGAAAAGATTAAAGCGACAGAAATGAGATGATGAGTTCCAAGAAAATGCATTTTGTAATAAACTGCAGAACCCACGTTTTATATTTTTGATAATGCTTGGATATGTTTTTGGTCGTGCTTTGACGACGGGGACGAATTGGTTGCGTGCAGAGGAAGAGGATTGTAGGTTTCGGGGAAAAGCGGTGAAAACTGTTTGGGAAGGCACGAGTGGAGCTTTGGGAAGGGAGATTGGTTGTTGGTGAGGTATAATATTGGGAGTGTTCACCTTTTATTTTTAGATTATTGGCTGACCAAGTAGGTATTTTCGTTTAGGATGGTTGAGAAAGGTAAGTTGGCGATGGTTTTAAGGGGAAAGCTCCTAAATGGTCGAATTTTTGTACTGGATTGCTGAGCGTCCTGTTTGGTATTTGGCAATTTTTTAAGGTTCGAAAAAGAGCGCTGGAGCTCAGAAGACAGCTACGGCTGTGAAGGGAGGTGTAAAGAAGTTTGAGAAGAAGGTGAGAACGTCGACGAGGTTCAGGAAGCCGAAGACGTTGAAGCTGACCCGGACTCCCAAGTACCCGAGAAAGTCGCTTCCGAAGAAGGTTACTCTTGATCAGTTCCAGGTATGTGCATGAACTCCCTATCAGTATTTGGTGGCGACGTAAATTTGCTTGGGCCCGTCTTCGTCGGGGCTTATTGAGTCCATTTGCTACCGTGACGCAGATCATTAAGTTCCCGTTGACAACTGAACCGGCAATGAGGCAGATGGAAAATCATAACACTATTGTTTTTGTCGTTGACGTAAGAGCAAACAAGCCCAAAATCAAGGACGCTGTGAGCAAGATGTACAACATTACTGTGCAGAAGGTGAACACACTTGTACGACCGGACGGTCAAAAGAAGGCATACGTACGCTTGACACCGGACATTGAGGCACTCAATGTCGCCTCCAAAATTGGCATAATCTAAATAAACAGCAGAGATAATAGAAGGACAACCGAAGCAGGCACTCCATGCCGGACTCTACTTTGATGAATTCTGGTGTTAGCGCACGGCCTATGTGACAAGGACGGAAGCGCACAGAATGCCTCTTGCCCGTTCACGACATGCAGAGGAACTGTGCGGTCGAGCAAGATTCAGTCCATACTCTGTAGCAAGGGGTCTATTCTATCTTTCAGCGCCCCCAGCTGCTCCAGTAAACTTAGAACCTTTGACCAGCAGCTCGATTGTCCCTGCCTTCGTTGCCTTCTCTCCAGGTGCGGGGGAATCTAGATTGATGATATGCTGGTCTCCAGCTTACGGAATCATTTCAGGAGCATTCTGGTCCCGTTTTATCAAACAGAGCTTTGTGGGGCAAGGGACCAGGACCAGGACAGTAATCATTTCTTACACCTCGATATCGCCTTCTTCACAGATGTGCTCTATAGCTATCGACTTGATCTCCGCGCACTATGTTGGCACTCCCAAACTCGTGCACCTTTACCCTGAAGAGTCAATGTTGCTGCTGAATGTGCGTTTGACGCTCAAGACCTCATTATCTTAAGCCCACTGTAGTGAACCTTGTCGAACCAAGTTCTGGACGAACCAAGGCAAGTTGTCCCCTTCAGAAGAGAGCATCAGATCTGTGGACCAAGCAAGTCTCGCCGAACGTCCTGCGGTCAGATGTTGCTGAGGAATAGTGTACTTGTCTCGGGCTCGATGCCCGCGCTTGAGGAGCAAATACTTTGAAATCTTCGAAGTCTCCCCTCCAGATACGCATGCTGTTTCATTTACTGCAAGAGGATTAAAAGAAGAGGGCAAGAAAGTTTGGACGTTGTTATATGTAGATTAGACGTCTGCCCTCTGTGCTTCTCCGCGAACGTTGATGAGTGGTATTAACAAAACTAGAAACTCCTTTTCCGGCCAACGACTTCCCGGCATTCAAAAGTCATCACGCTACGAACGTCGAATGGTGACGCTCGAAGTTGCCGTCTCGTTGATTGTTATTGCCTCCAAACCGCTTATCGTTTGATTAAGATAGTCGAAGACCCACTCGGCGATGTATTCTGCAGTAGGACTGTCGGTGCCTAGCGTCTCATTCAGATTGCGATGATCGAAGTATCTCTCAATCATCGGCTTGACCTGGGCAGAGATGTCTCCGAAATCCATGGCCATATTTTTTTTCGGCCCGTCTGCATGAACTCGATCCAATGACACACCCACCGTCAGTTTGTAAGAGTGTCCATGCGGTCGAGCACATTTCCCATCATGTCCTACCAACAGGTGCATCGCCTCGAAAGCAAAACTCTTCTCCAATACATATCTCATCGGAACCAAACACTTGTTCTGTACCAAGGAAAAATCACCCAGAAAAAAAAGAAAACAATCCTCCTGCACTTATGGTTCACAAGCCTTCATGACCTCGCTCAGAGGGTAAGAAACCATTAACTTCTTTTCGCAACTAACCGATGCGATCAGCCTTGCAACAGAAAAACAAACCACGACCGTCCCAACTTCCCATCCTCGCCGATGGTTCAATTCCACCAATTCAATGCCGTTCGACCCCCCCTCCCAAAGAGCTGACCAGCTGGGAACGGGGAAGAAAAGGGAAAGGCTCATTGGCCATCTATAGTTGTTTTGCGATCTCTTTATTTCTTTGGAAGGAACAATTGGCAGAGAACGAACAAGCACGAAGGATTCGTTATTATTTTCCGTACTCGCGAATATAAACTTCCTGTCTTTCTGCTGTGGACTTTGGCTGGGTGGAAGACAGCGGCTGTTCTGCGGTATATTTTGGGAGAATCTGTGAGGTATTTGATCTCCGTGCCACGGTTGACCCTGAACTGGGTTCAAAAAACAAACATCCATGCGCTAGATGGGAAATTTTCAACGTCGCTGCCCTGTGTGATCTTAGGATCTTCGTTGAAGATGAGAGAACTCTGCCGCTCAGATACCAACAGCGTCCCAATGAGCAAGAACTCGGTGCATATCATGATGAGTCTGGGTCTTTGCCTGCTCTAGTTGGCGATGTCTACCCGCTCAACAAGATCGAAAGAATCGACATGGTACATTTTGGGATGGATCTAGTCCTATCACGTGGCGCGTATGAATCCCCTGTTACAACACACTCCAAAGTGGTTATCAGCACGGTTGTGCCATGTGGGTCGGGTTTTTCGCTTTTTACCCCTCTAAACCCCTCCTGTTCTCGCGGGTTTTACCACTTCTGGGTCGTAAACAGCAAAAAACCCCGACCTAGTTGGCACAACCCTACTAACAGTAATGGAACATAGGTGTATAGATAGCAGCATCTATATCGCAAAGTCCCTATACCCTCTGCAATATAAAAATTTCTCGCAACTCGGAGGTGGAATTTTCCGATTACTCCCCACCCTTACCTCCTGCACGGAATCGACTATAGACCAGAAAATGAAAATAAAATAAAAGCCCCCGCTGGTTTGGAATTGTAAAAGAATTGAATAATTGGCTAATACTCGAATTAAGGATTATTCATTGGATAAACTAAAAAGGATTAAATTGTATAACGTAGTATATTAAATGTTGGACGCGTGTATATTCAACAACCTAAAACCTATAATCTGGGCGCAGCCTCGTCTATTTGCTATAAAGTTTGCATATATATATAATTTTGTAAGTATTAGAATATATTATGGAGAATGTTAGAAGCAGAGAAAACGGAAAAGGAAAAAAGCTCGCCCTGCTGCAGCTCGAGCATTCATGCTCCCCATCGGATCGTTTTGAGCAACCGGAACAAGAAATCCAAAAAGGAAAGTCCTGCATGGGAGACAGCAGCTCAGAAGAGGGTGGAGAGAACACGCCACAGATTTCCAGTCAGAAGAGGAATTGCTGCTTGATGGTTCAATACCACAAAGCTTGTTAAATCAAATGAAGACGCTGTGAAGTCTTTGTTTCAGACGGATCCTATACGCAAGTGATCCGAAGCTTGCGCGACTTCAAACGCAAAAGCTAAGGAGTTTTAATTTCCGTCAATGCCCTCTCGTAAAAGAAACGAATTCCAGAAACATGTCCATGCTAAGGGTTCACAAAGCTCGACGTTGGCAAGATAGGACTGACAGCACAAGCAACCGCTTCTATTTTCGAAGTCTCCCTCGACCTTCCAATGCTCTTGTGAGAAGAACGATCAGTCCACGTCCATCAAAAAATTAATCAATTGCAAGTGGGCAATGCACCCTAAGCCTGAGTCGAGCTCAAGTACTTCTTCTACCCATACTCTGTGGATCCACATAGAGCAGGGGATCCCCTGCGCTCTGTTTCACCATCCCCAAAGAACTGCTTCCCCATTGTGTCAAGGGACCGCTTTCCAATCGCCTAAGCTCCGCTACTTTTTCTTCGGAAACTGAAAAAAAAAACCGAGGAGGAAAAAGCATACTGAAGACGAAGATCATGAGCTTCCAACGTCAAAGCAGTGTTCATACACCACACAGGAAACTCAAACGGGGAAACGACGAGGTGAGCGGTAGGGGCGTTCGTGGAACAATTCGCGAAGCCAACGGGAACCAACAGAATCCATAAAGACAAAACACTCAATTACCGAGTGTACCAGAGGATGAGCTAAAGCCGAAACAACAACATATACCTAACACTAACGTACCCTGCGTGGAGAACAAATTTGCTCGGGCGCAACAGTGGATCCTCGAGAAGAATCATCCTCATTTCAAAGATTATCCAGAAACTCAGTCCAACTCAGACACACATGACTTCACCAACTTCAGCGGCGAGGTTGAAGACAAGATCTTCTCGTGCCACAGGCGTGTCGGATGATTATCTTTCGTGGCAAGAGTTATTCTTTGTTGGCAGAACGTTGTCGGCACGAAATGGGACAAACGGGACAGATGGGACATTTTTTTTGGAATGGAGGGGATGATGAGGGCTTCGAAGCTGCTGAAACTGCGAAGGTTGCTGGAAGAGGACTGATTCTATAGGCAGAGCTGTTTCTCTTTGTTCGAGTAGTGTGGCTAATATAGCTGTGTATTTTTTTCTCATATTTTTGTTGATAAGAGGATACGCATGCGTGGTTTGATATGGAGAGGATGGGTTTACCGGAAAGCTTTGATGGAGGTTAAGCCGGCTGGAGTGAAGGAGCTGCACACTGATGTACAGGCCCAGCAGGTTATATTTGATACGTTGAAGATGGTAAGAGCGTTGGAAAGCTGTGGATTTACAAAGAGTCAAGCGGAGATTTTGTCGGACGCGTTGGTGGGAATATCCACGGACTCGACCCGAGCGAACCGAGACTTCCTCGCCACGAAGAACGACTTCAACGACCTGAAAAGCGAGCTGCAGATACTGGAAAAGGCAGATTTTGCTGTTCTGAAGAGTGATCTACAAATTCTCGAAAGAAAGATGGAGACGAAGATTGCTGCTATATACACCGAAATGGAGAGAAGTATGTCCGCAAAATGACCTTCCCAGTAATCCCCAAGATCCTAACACCCACGCGTCTTCTTTTCACGCGACTCCGAAACTTGTGTCGCTCTCAGTTGAGAATAGAGTAAGTTCTTCCTGGCGAATTCTTCTGTTGCTTCTCGTCATTCAATGAGAGGCGCACGGCTCAAGACAACGGAAATCGTCCGTTTGCTTTTACCGCAGGTTATAAAATGGGTGATTGGGGCTGCTGGAACTGTATTTGCCGTGGTTCTTGGTTTCCTCAGACTTTCAAGCATGCCTCAGTCCACGCTAAGTAACAAGTAGATACTCTGTACTTGCCCTTCCTCGACGCGCAAAAACGCGAAGAATGTAGGAACAAATCTGGGAACAATCTTCTCCAAAAGAACAGGCCGTGGTTGCTCATTGAGCCCATTCGAGGGCGAGAAGGTGCTCGATCTTGAGCTTGGGAATCTGAGGTTCTCGCAATTCAGGCCCAAGCCTTCGGACTTATGCTTCTCGTGGCAAAATGAGCGTCGGCAACAACCACAATCTGCGTCTTGGCTTGAATTGAAAGAATGCTCGCCTGCTTTTGTACAGTCTAGGTATGCAAGTCAAGTCTTGGTAAAAGTAAACGTTCCAGGGGTCGTAAAATATTTCTGCGAATGGCGAAGCCATGCATTAGTGGCATTCAGCAGTTAAGTAGGCGGGGAAGAGCAGGTGGTGTAACCCTTTAGGACGTCTCAAATGAGGACGTGCGAGCTGTTGAGGAGAGTCCTCCTTACTGGGTCCACTTCAAGTCAGCCAGGACCTTATCAACATATCCCAAGGCCGTGCTGCTGATACAAAGTTCCCTGGTAGCCAGCCAGGTAGACTTGCAACTCGCGAGAGATATTGCCGCCAGCAGCTTTTCGCGGGCATAGCTGGAAGCTTTTTAGATATGTCCACGGGTTGAAGAGACGAGTAACGTAGTACGTTGATGTCTTTTCGACGTCCAACTGAATGCTTCACATTCTACGCCATGAGATGTCCTCGTCCTCCGCGGATGTATGCGCCCTCCAAGAGCTGACTAACAAAAATTCTTGCATGAGGTCAGTTCAGGGAGGAGAGGGAGCTACCCAAACCCAAGTTATGTGGCTTACAGAGGCCTGCGGTGTAAAGTGTATGATCTATGGCACATCCGAAATCTTAGGTCTAGATCGATGTCCTCGCTCAGGGGGTATGGATCGCGCTCTTGTGAGAACCTCACGAATGCGAGCAGCGGCTTTCTCAGGAGGACAAGACATGTCATTGGATTCTGACGACTTGAGTGGGTCATTCCCTCGCCGGCACGTGAGGTCTTAGTCTGCCCACACGCTCCTAAGACGTCAAGGAGACCTGAAGCTTCTGGATATGAGGCTAGACCATCTGGGAGCGATAGACTCCGGAAGTTGGTTGTTGGGCCAACGTCGTGAGAAGGGTTTGGTAAGGGAAAGGTCTGATAAGGCCTTACTTTTTGACACGGATTCAAGATTGTGAGATCGCGTTGTGATGTTGACTGGATTTGTTCTTCTTAGTCCTAGTTTTGGACGGACTTGCGGCGGAAGGATACGCCGTCGATTGGCATGGACTGCATCGCTGAGGGTGAGATTGGTCTCGGTAGGCAGGAGAACGGCGAAGGAGGCATGGGCTGAGACTCCTGTTGAAGAGTACCAGAAGCGGCTGGGTCCAAATTTAGATCTCGAGTGCGAGTACGTCAAGGACGATGCAGCCCTGGTGAAGGCAATGAAGTCAGCCACAGAGACCCACTGGAAGATCGCAATGGACGCGGAAGGGCGTTCATACGACTCACAGGGCTTCTCGGACTTGCTCATGAAACGACTGGAAACATCTGGAGGTAGGGTGCACATCTTCATCGGCGGGGCCGAGGGCCTTTCAGCTGCAGCAAAATCTTCCGTGAACGAGCTCGTCAGCCTATCCAAGATGACCTTCACCCACAAGTACGCCCCACACTTTCAACCACAAATATTTCTAAAACTATACTCGACGAGCATTAATTTAGAACGTAGTACTATAGTTTTTAGCTGACAATGTTTATGAGCTCTTGAAATATTGATAGTGGTCTTAAGTTTGAGCCCGATTCTTCTCATCTTCCGTGATAGGATTGCTAGGCTCGTCCTAGTCGAGCAGATCTATAGAGCGATAGAGATACACAAAGGCACAAAGTACAACAAGTAGCGTCGGCGTGGAGTATGCCCTCGTGGACCCCTCGTGGACCCCTCGTGGACGACTGGGTGATGGGAAGTCTGTAGGCCAGTTACTCGTGGTGCGCATGGGAAATCCTGTCCGTCTTGATTAATTTTGATGGTGGTCTCCCTACGAGTTGAATGGATCAGCTGGGCCGGCAATTCCACAATCTCAAAGCTTCATACTGTTGCTTATATTGTCTCAGGCAAGCTAGTCTTCGGCTTGTGAGAACGGCAGCTGTCCGCTGGAGGATCAAACAGCTACGAATGTTCCACAAGGTTTTCGCAGTTGCTGTTGAGAAAGCTGAGAGGTGTGGAGCAGCAGTAGGATCAGCTAGGACGTAGAGTGATCCAGTCACGACTGCTTTGCAATGTCGATGCGTTGTGCCTGCTAATGTCGAGTTGTGGATTGCTCGTTGTTGGCTGCAGCGGACCTGAGAAATCTAGTCCCATCAAGGGACGTTGTCTTTGCAGCATGGACCCTGAGCGACTTCAATGAATTCAGAGATTCACACGTGAACTCGAACAAGTCACGGAAACTTGTGCATTGAATAGGGAAAATGAAGTTGTCAGCACCATGCCGACAAGGTCCATGTCAGTGTCCTCCTTGCGTCATGGGCACAGCAGCAACAAAGACCGGCTCTGCGCTTCGGCATTTGAACATTTCCGGCTTCAGATTGAGGAAACCAAGTTTCGCAGAAAATGAATAAATAGGTCGTTGCTTTATTTCGTTTGGGCTCGCACGCCCGAGATGCCGCCCAAATTGAGGTGACTCGGTTATAACAGGCGATCGTTATCGCTAGTAAAAAGGATCGAGAGAGTCTTAAATGGAGGCCAGTCCTCCGACCACCTCTCGATCCTTGAGGGCATCGACTAAGAGAACATTGAGACGCGCGAGCTCTTCCTTGAGGACAGCGTTCTCGTCTGTTAGGTCGAGCATACGAGTGTTCATGTCTCTTGTTCCATGCAGCGAAACAGGCGTCGCGCTGGGCATTTCCAAAGCCTGCTCCGTTTGTGCTGTTACTCGTCGGAGCTCCCGCTGAACACCTTTCAGCTTAGCCTAAGCGGAATATTATTGGAAACATACTATCAGCAAATGCAAGCCTTCTCGCCGATGGGTTTCAATTCGACTGGAAGTGCTGATGTTGGCTCCGTCTACCTCGAGTTTTGAATTCTCGCTCTGCAGCTCGAAAACCTGTTCCTCAAGCTCCTTAAGGTGAGCTGTCGCCGTTTCCTTTCCTTTCTCGGAAGCTCTTGAGTTTCCTCTCTCTAGATCAAGAAGTTGTTCCAGTTCTGCTGCTGCGTTCTTGGTTTCCTCCGCTTCCGATTCATACTTCGCTTTCACAGTACCAAGTTGTTTTTCAAGGTCCTCGCACCTGCTCAGAAATCCAGCTACGGAGCTTTCCAGCTCTCGGATCCTCGCTGTCAGTACCCCGTTCTCGGCCTCCAGTTCCCGTACGCGGCTCGATGCTGACTCCATTTCTTGCTTGGCCGTCTCGCTCGTTTCAAGTTCCGATTTGGCGCCCGCGAGCTCAGCTTTGAGCTGGTTCACCTTTTTTCATGTACCGGCAGAGGTAGACACGCTTGAGTTTGTGCGGGTCATGGGGGAACACTAGACACACCCCGAAGTTCGTGTTCACTCGTACCTCGCGTCTAGCTCGCTTCAACTGTGCACTAAGCTCGCTGAGCTCGGCTTCCGCCGCCGCTCTCTCCGCACGGCGCTGCTCCTCAACCTCCAGGAACCGCGACTTTGTGTCCATGCCTCGATTCCTTTCCGCGTTCAACGCTTCCTCCATTGTCTTCATTGTGAAGACAGATGACGCTAGCTTCTCCTTCTCGGATGCCAGTTCCTCGTAGGCCTTATGACAACAGCAATCCGGTGGATAGCATTAGTCATAGGCTATTCCTGGAAACTCGATTGAGCAATTCCTAAACTCCAGTCCTAAAGCATTGACGGCGACGACTGTGAGATCCCCTACCGTGGCGACTTTTGCCTCGCTCGCTAGATAGGCGTCGTTGCTCGACTCCAACTCGGCGGACAGTGTAGCTATTCGTGTTTTCAGATCCTTCTCCATATACGCAGCAGCTGAGCCAGCTTTGATATCGTCTTCTTCATGCTCTCTTGATTGAATCCGGATCTGCTTCTGCGAGCTTGTGAGCTCGGCCTGCAGTTTTGCACATTCCGCCTTCTGATCTCGAAGCTTCCTTGTCGCGTCCTCAAGAGCCTCCTTGAGGGTAGTAACCTGAGGAACGAATTAGGCAGTATATGAGTAAATGACTCTGACTTTCAAAATGCCCTGATAAGGAGAAGTCACTATCAATTATCACCTCCTCAAGCATTGGCGACTCAATTTGTGCGTCTTCCTCATGAGTTCCTTGCATCTTCGGACCCGTGACGTTGACCTTGGCGATCCCGTTTTCCGGGGAGTAATCGATGAGCTGCTTTTCATATTTCAGATAGAACCGTCCTAGTGAGAGGCTGGTTTGCATTCCTGGTTGTATGCAGCAGGTGCAGTACCTTGGATCCATCGGGTTGTAATCTTTCGTCTTCCTTCTCGATCTGGAGCTCGCTCAGACTCTCCTGAAGGGAAGAAGTAGTTGCCTCTATTTGCTTCCGGCGAAGCTCCAGCAGCTCCGAGTCTCTCCTTTCAATCGTAGTTTCCAACTGCGATATATGACCCTGCAGACTTGTAGCCCGGTTCTCAAGGCCTTCCTTCTCAGCAACCAAGCGCTCCACTACCTCCACAGCTTCTACGTCCTTTTGCGCGATTTGGTCCTTGTATGCAGAGACTTCATTCCTCAGCTAGGACGCCGGAATGCACGGTTAGGTATAGGACGAGGTCAGTCATACTAAAGCTTGCGGGAGCTGGTCTTTCCCTCTAGCGAAATGCTCACCGAGACAATGGTTGACCTTGCGGATTTTCTTAAGGCCTTTTCTCGTCTTTCGTATTCTATTTGTTTTGTTGACAGGTAGGCATGGAGTCAGTCAGAATAGAAACAGTCATTACAGCTCTTGGGAAAGATGAGAGTGTCCTTGAAAAGGACGTACCTCTCTTGACCGTCAAAATCTCGGCGTCCATCCGCCCTACGTTGGAGAGGAACGCGTTGATTTTGTCCGCATCTCCAGCTGCTTCAGTACACTACATTAGTAAGTATGCAAATGATATCAGAAAGAAACTAGCGGTAAGCCATATCAAATCGGCTAGAAGCACCGCGCTGAAATAGGCTTACTTCTCTCATCCCCGCCTCTAGAAACTCAATCCGTCTACGCAGCTCTTTAACATCCTGAACCTCAACAGCATCAAAAGCCTTCCCAGCCAAATCCACCTGCTTCTTTGCAGCATCTGTGAGACGATTCCACTGCCCAGCTAGGTCCCATCCACCACCACTACCACCAGGTCCTCCGTCTTCTTCCATTTCACGGGCCTATCCTCTCTTTCTTACGCCAAAAAGCGACGAGAAACCTAAAACCTGTCACGTCGCTTCCCATCTATACCAGAACCGCTTCCGCAAAACCAGAGCTCAGGACTATGGCCTGGCGATAATTGCATCTCTCTGTTGTTGCTCGCCTCATGTCGCACCTCAAATCAACTGCCAACAGGTTGTCAAAAATCGTCTGGTCTAACAAGATAAGAAATAGGCGCGGAGTTCCAGCCTTTTTATGGGTCTGCTCCTCTTGCTTCGCCTGCCTAGGCCGTGCTGAACTCGCACCCTCCTCCAAGTCATCAACTCCCAAGCAGAGCGTTCTCAACGTTGTTCTTCTGTTTGAACCTGTTTCGCCCCACCTTGAACCTTCTTCAAGATTCCTAGCTTGAGGGTGACCTCTCTTTGCTTCGACCGCCTGCCCATCGATTGCGAAGCGATGCTCTCTCCGGTTTCAATTTGTTCCCACCGGGCCCAGATATCCTCCTCACGTGTCCGGACATTCTGGGACAACGTGGCATGGGACATCTGTGGGAGATGAGATTCGTGAAAGAATGCTCAGGAGGCACGGATACCTTAGTCTCTATACCAGTGTACTTATTTGCCTGGTTTCTTACTCAGTGCTAGATCTCTACCATCCATAAACCCCGAATCCGACCTGGACGGTGGTGGTTCTAATCCTCTCTGTGGGACTTAAAAGGAGACTCGGGACATCCAGGGTGTTGTAAATCTACACAACGTAGACGTCGTTAACACAGCTGTATTCAAAACGATTGATTGATGTGCCGGTGTCCTCATGGCTGAATGATGAACTCGCTCACCACCGACAATCGCGAAAAAACACCTTCCTGGCTTGGTCCGATATTTAGCATAGCTCTCGAATGTCAATGCCTGGAAAGGATTGTCTGTGGTTCTTGTAAGAAGTACCACGGAGTTTCCAACTGCTGTTGAGTAATTGACATCTTCCAGCGCCCAGGAACACTATGTGGCCATCTTTCTATTGAACCTCCAAGTGGTCCACTGTTTCACTTGCTACTTTGACAACGTTTGCGTTCAACACGTGTTTAAGGTCCCTTCTAACTTCGCCTGTGCTCTTGGGCTTGAACGAACAGAAAATTGTTCGGAGGTGAGAGAAGAGAACAACGTCCACAACCATGCCCATTGTCTCTGCCGGGACAGTATGATAGGGGTAGATGCTTACCCATCCCTAAAACTTGGATTCTGAATACAAATCTCTGATTTTAGTACTGGAAATAGCTATTTTTGTCCCTCCCTGTGGGCGATGCAGTTTCTGGTTTTCAGGAAAGGACGGGGATGAGTCTTACTGATTTTCTTCTTTAGAGCACACTTTGCTTTTCCTTTACCTTTTTTTGTTGTGGAAGGTGAAGAGAGAGAGGGAGAGTTTATTTTTGTTTGATAGTGTGTTCTGAAGAAGGAGAAGAATGAATCCAAGCGGATCGAGTTCTGAATCTGGCTCGAATTCGAACTCTCTGCTTGGAGGATGGGGAGGGGATTGGGGGAAGAAGCTGACTGACGGTGTCGCGGAAGTGAGAAAGCAGGTAACTGAAGCGAATTTGACACCGCCTAAACAGCCGCAGAGTTCTTCAAGTGCTGCAAGTGACGTAGAGGCGTTGAAGAAGCGGGTTGGGTTACTTGAGGGTGTTATCAAGAAGGTGAGCTCAGTCAGAGGAAGCGCCCGGCACCTCGGAAGGAGAGAACAGCTCGACACAGCAGGGAACTGACGAAGGGAGAAACGGGAAACCCGTGCTTTTGTTTTCATATTAATTTCTCCTTAGTTGATTCCCGTGAAAGGGGACCCCTCAAAACTTGCTGAATTGTGGGAGAAAGGAGTTAACGATGGCAAGCAAATTGAGATCCTACGGGAAGGTAAGGACGTCGTGATCATCGGGACAACTGCTTCTTCAGAGATGCACAGGTATATTCAGCGGCTAAAGACCATCGTCTACTGAATCCTCTTTTGCTGTTAGAGAATGACCGTCATGATAAGATTCTACAACAGTATGAGGCTCGACTCGAAACAGTAAGCTCTGCGCAAGCCGGATCCGTCAATCTAAATTTGGTTCTATACTTGGGGGAGAGAGGCTTACTTATCCTCTGTTGCTCCGCAGATCACGATTGAACTATCGGCAAAGGAAGCAGAGCTTCAGAAAGCCAAGGACAGTGTCACAAGTGCTGAGGTCACTGTCGCGGCTGAAAGTTCACCCGCGGAGGAAAAGTTGATAGATTTCGGTGACCCGTCCGACTTGGAGATGCGCACGCTCAAAGAACGTATTTCCAGTCTTGAAGACAATGGTAGGATTCAACGGGATGTGCTTGCCACAGTTGAGCAAGAGCTATCCGAGAAGAACGCCAAGATTGCAGATCTTCAAAGGGAAATAGAGAAAGCCGTCAATTCCGCCGAACAGGACAAGCTCGTTTCACTCGAGCAAGAGGTGTCCGAAAAGAATACGAGAATTGAGTCGCTGCAGATGGAGCTAGAAAACGCCAATGCGACTGCCCCGGGAGACAAACTCGAGGCGCTTGAAGAAGAGCTCTCCGAGAAGAACGCAAAGATTGCATCCCTTCAAACGGAAATTGAGACAGTCGATGAAGAAGCCGGGCGAGACAAGCTCAGCGTGCTTGAGCAAGAGATTAGCGAGAAGAACGCCAGAATCGCTTCGCTCGAGGCGGAAGTCGAAAGTTACATTAGCAGTTCGAAGAAACCCCAGCATCCTGAACAAGAAATCTTGGAGAAAGATAGGAGAATAGCATCGCTGGAGTCAGAGCTCGAAAAGGCAAATGCAAGCCCTCAAAATGAGAGTCTCGAAGCCCTTGAACAGGAGCTTTCCGAGAAGAAGGCCAAAATTGAATGCCTTGAGATGGAGATTGGGACAGTCGATGATAGTGCCCAACGAGACAAGCTCACCACATTTGAGCATGAGATGTCCGAGAAGAACGCCACAATCGCATCCCTTCAGACGGAAATTGAAGACGTAAGTCCAGCCCTAGCCCAGAATCGACGATCATCCAAGCGCAGACTCTGCCATTGTGCCAAGACAAGCAATGGCATTTTTCGCACGCTCACGGGGACATCATCAGAGCACACATTCTCTTGGGCGGTGCAGGAGTCTGATGCAGAGTGCCCTATGAACTCATTGTTGCTAACTTGTTTTACTGTCATCGACTAACACCTGACTGGTCTTGGCGCAGATGCGTGAACGTGAGCAGGTCGAGAAGCGGTCTGTGGGGACTAACGTCGAGTCTAATGTTTCTGAAGTGGTTGAAAATGCGACTGGGATTGTGGTCACGTCCAAAACCCTCGAGAGCGAGGCGTGTAAGTTTGATAATCTACCTCCATGCGGCAACCAACGAACGAAGCGTTTTGCGTGGTTGATAACGGTAGAAATTTGCTGCTTCCTGTGCTTAGTGAGGGAAAGCTTGGAGGAAGAGAAGCAGAGATCTCTGTCAGGGGAACGGAAAGTTGAGGAACTCAACACGTATATAGCAAACTTAGAACAGAGGTTCTTGGAGGCGCAGGAAACCCTTCGAAGGGAACTGGAAGAGACGCCAGATACGAAAAAGTTGCGCGACCAAACACTTGAGCTACAGAACAGGTTAGAAGAAACAGAAAAGAAAGCAGCTGCCGAGTTCAACTCCGTTACCGACAAACTCAAGGCGAGCTACGAGAAGGTCAACGCGGCCGAGCTCGCGCTGAGGAACGCACAGGACAACGCGAGCATGGCGGTTGCTTCTGTAAGCCCAGATGGAACAAGCAGAGCGAAAAAGGTCTTGTAGGTTGTTCGGATCGCTTACGTATCTCTGCTCGTTTTCCCGGCCCTTGTGTCTCTTTCCGAGCAATTGCGATTCTCTTGCAGGAGCTGAACATGAACAACAAACTGGAAGAACTTCAGGCGAAGAACGTCACTATCGAAAAACAGCTGAGAAACGTCACACAGTCTCTGAACGATAGGGAGAAGCAGGTTAGCGTATTTCACGATAAGACGGAAGAGATGATCAACGAGAGGGAACGGCAAATCAAAGAGTCCAAGATTGCAGCCGACAAGAAAGTGAAGGAGCTGAAGAGATCTTTGGATGCCGCTGAGAAAAGGATTAAAGCCATAGGTGCGGACGAAGAGTCTGCTAGGGACGCGCATTTGGCAGCTGAAGCTCGATGCACCTCGGTAAGTGTTCATATGAACCTGTCGGATTTTTTTATCCGCAGGAAGGGTTTCAACCCCGCTCTTGAAGCTGAGCAACTGGTCAAGTGAATCAACACAGTTCTCCCAGCTCCCGGCGCGTTCCGAGAAGCGCACAGGCCGGGAGCTGGGAGCTGATCTGAGGTGATGGGAGTGCGGTGACTGGGGTTACGGACCCCGCATTTCGCTAAACTGTGGGTCTTTCTCTTGCAATATTGCTTTGAAGGCGCTGGAAGAGCTGGAGAGCTTGCAGAAGACGATTGCGGAGAAGACGAGGCGAGTGGAAGACTTGGAATCAGAGCTTTCAACAGAGAGGCTGCGGATTGGAGATATACAGAATGAACTTGCCCAGAAGGAACGAGAGTTTACAAAGTTCAAGGACAAGGCGAAGTTGGCTGTGGGTCAGCGCGATACTGCAATCGCGGACCTGAGGTCGGAGGTGCGTAAACAAGGCGTGAATGGGGTGCTGCCGCCCAAGCGTGTGATGCGCTTTGCTTGACCCGGTGAGCGGGTTGCTTTGGCTTTGCCAGCATTGCTTGGCTAAAAACACGAGTGGTTCGTTGTGGAGTCCGCGCAGGTGTCCTCGGCGCGTGATAGGGAGGCCAAACTATCTGAGAGCAACGCTGAGCGCGAGGAGTCACTAGAAGTGTTAGGAAAGTTGGAGGAGCAGCTCAAGGAGAGCACGGCCGAGTTAGATGGGATGCAATCAAAAGCTGGAGAGCTTGACCGGGCTTTGACCGAGTCCGAGGAGAGGGCAAACACCCTCTCCCGCAAGCTTGAGGTTGAACTGGAGAAATCGGCGGAGCTGGAGAAGGCCATTGTCGAGGAGAAGGCCGCGCGGGGAGTAGCCGCGACAGAGGCCAGGTTGCTGGGCGAGCGGGAGACTGAAAAGCGAAACGCGGAGGAGATTGCTGCCCTCAACGTGGAGAGAGGAAAGCTTATGGTAAGTTTTTCAAGCCAAGCGCAAGGGACCTGAGTTTCTTTTTTGCGCTGAAATCGGTTGCACGTTTGGGAACTCCAGGCCAAACTGAAAGGTGTGCAAAACGAGCTTCGAAGGCTGCAGGCCAACAGGCAGCAGGAGACCTCCTTGGCACCAAGCGGCACTCCTGACCCGACACTTGCTGCCGCCGCGCCGGCTCCATCCTCAAATGCGGAGCCCGGATCCGTTCCGAAGAGCCCGCGGCGTGCTCGGGAACCACCCCCGGAGATAGAGATAGTACCCGCCAAGAAGGACTGGGAGAAGGAAGCTCGAGACCTCCAAACAATCTTGGAGCGAGTCACTATTGAGAACATCCAGCTGAAGCAAAATCTTTCAAAGGCGACTACGCGGGCTAGAACTTCAGAAGGACTTGGAGACTTCCTCGCCATTTAAGACCGCGACGCTCCTGGAAGCGTACCGGAAGATGATGCTAACTGGTGTGCAGGATTGTCCAGAGACCAGAAAGGTCGGAGACTTGCAAAGTTTTTGCGGCAACAGCAACGCCAGCGACGACGATGACGATCAAGGCATCTCAACACCATGTCGTATCTCCGCGATTTATTTTCTCGTCAGCCCTGGAGGCCGGATCATCACCTCGAACGACTGCCAAAAGTTGTCTGGCCTCAGGATGGCGGTTGAAGATCACACGCGGGAGCTCAACTGGCCACTACAAAGCCGAGCTCTCACGGACCACTTTCCCCTGGCCACAGCTCAACTATAGCACTGAAACAAACACTTGAAGACGACTGTAAGCAGTGCTAATGCCAATCGTCTCAGGACCTGGCGGGCTTTGCATTTTGGGACGGGCGGTAGCACACCAGTGTACATGCGGTGGATACACAATAGAATAGTACGCCTTTTAATTAAATTCCTCTTTTCGTTCTCATGAAATGTACCAAAACTGAAGACCACATATGCTACGCAATCGGAGCCCCGCTGACGCGTCTCTTCCTCCTATGTTCCTTGCTCCATGCCTTTCTTCAGCAGTTTTGAGTCGGTGCTTTATTGTATACGATGTGCCGTTTTGAAAGGATCCACCGTGAAGCCCTGCGTGGCGATCCTGCCGGTGCGTCTTGCTTTAGCCTGGTCCCTGTCTTGTTCCAATCCGATTTTATTGAGGGAGATATTTGGCCCGTGGGTGGAAGAGGAGGAAAGCAATGGTCAGCGAGTCCATCGAGGGGCAACTTCTTCGATTCCGGAAGTGCAGGTATGGTTTGGGAAGCCTTGCTTGGAATCTACAAGGAAACGTGGTTCTGTGGTATTGAAACTTACAGTTTTTGGTATGCCAGTTTGATTTGCTCCTCAAGTCGTTGGTTAGCTTCGTCGAGCAATCTTGATTCCTCCTTCAAAGAGCGATTGGCTTCCTGTATCTCCTCAATTCGCTTCTGCTCAAGCACAGCAAGAAAGCGCGGGGGTTAGCACAGCGCCCATGCATGCACTCCGAGAACATAAGATGTTTGAGCCATGACCTGTACCTTCTTCCTGGCGTTGGATATGTTCGCCAGCTGTCTATTCTTCAAAATACGCTCATGATCCCGTCTCTTCCGGTCCGCTTCAGATTTGGGACGGTAGTATTTCCTCATGGATATCTGCGAATCCACTCCACCCGCCCGTACACCCTCAGTCTCCGACCGCGTCCTCATTTTCATCCCGCCCTCCGCATATCCACCTTCCATCATCTCAAGCCACCCACACCCCCTCCAAAAACTACAGGTCGAACGCAAACTTATTCCTAGCCAAGACACCAAATCTCGCAAAGCCGGGCGCACGCAAACCCACTTTCCCGGTCAAACTGCACCAGCCAACTCACACAAGACGAACCAGACGATCAACAACTCCAAGCAACCCACACAGCGCAAGTCCAAACTCGCCAGGAACCCAAACTTGGTCCTCCAACGCTCACCAAAACCCTCCAGCTCCTCAACCCACACCTGTCCCACAAACACAAAAACACCACTACTGAAGACAAACCCCCCAAATCCAACTCGACTCCTCCAAACCCCACCCCCCAACCAAAAAAGTTCCTGTCCTTCAAACAAAATTTACTAATCCCATTCCTACTTATTATCAAACTACAGTAACCATCATCCAACTCATCCACTCAACCAACCATTCACCACGCACCCGCCTCGCCCACCACCGTGTTCGTCATCCACAGTATCCTTATGGGTTCTTCCTTTTAACATCCCCATTTCACACACCCACGCAAAACACCACCATATCCCCCATCTCTACACACACACACCACTCCAACTCCCCCCCTCTTTTCACTTTGCAAAGTTTTCACACAAGACCAAAAATTGAGTTTGCGGGTGCTTTTTTCCATGGCATGCAACCTTAGTCTACATGAATTAAAATAATACGACCACCCCCTCGCTAAGGGTCGAACTCTAGGATTCACTAGCCTTTCAACACGCTATATCTCAACAAGACGTGTCGATAGATCTGAGATTGGACCCCCCCTTCGCGAGCGTTTCGTTTTCTGGTATTTCATTTCTAAGGTTAAATAAAACTCAAGTATTTGCACAACATGAGTGGAAAAGGGGGTTTATTTTTGGGAGAGCTTAAAAGACGCTCGTGTGTGTTGACTTAATGACGGAATTTTTTGTTCGGTTGAGCTAGTGGAACTTTTTTGAGTTTGCCGAAGAGGAAAGCCGAAAGGGGGAAGGGGGGGGGGGGTTAGCAAAGGGGGTTAGCTTGGGAACTAATTAGATTTAGGTCGATTTTTATGAATGTGTGTGGTTGGTGTGTATGCGAAGGAGGGAAGAAAAAAAAAAAGAGAGGGGGTGGACGGGGAGTGGCGGTAGATTGATGGAGATTGGTTTAGGGGTGTACGAATATACGAGATGGGCCGTGGAGTGGCTTTGATTTGGAGGGGGATGGTTGTGTTGTGTATGAGAATGAATACGGGCAGTAGCCTGGGAGAATGTGTTCGGAAAGGGTGTTCTGAACTCCGCCAGGTATATGGTTGGAGTGGAAGGAGGGTTTTTGGAAGTTTGGGAGTTTTGGTTTTTGGAGGGTGGGTTTAGAGGGGTGAGAATGTGAATCCGTTTTTGATATGGAAGATTGGGGTTTTAGTCACAGTTGACTTTGGACAGTGCGCGACGTGCTGAAGGAATGGTGTTGAGAAGGAGATAACAACGAAAGGGTTTCAGACTTTTTGGAACGTGGCGAGGGAGGGGGGGGGAAGGGGAATGGAGTGCGGTTGGTCGGAATGGGAATGGAGTTTCAAAGCGCGGGTTTGGGTTATTGGTGATGAAGAGGCTCTTTAATTCGGGCTTTGCTTAGCCGGGGTGGTGCGTCCCGAGCGCCACAACTTCAGGATTCAGACCAGCGTGTGGGTGGATGTGTGTTTTCGGTGTGAAGAGGACTTGGAGAGGTTCGTGTGGGGAATGGCGTTCGGGGGTGGGGATGGTCCTGGATGCGACTTTGGTGTTTACCCTGTGGATAGTAAAAAGTTGCGACAGTCTGGGAGCCGGTTTTGATCTGTGCTCATGCCGCTGTTTTGCCTTTGGCTGTAAGGCAAGCATGGTGTTTGCTAGCAATGCATCGGGGTCTACTGGAAGAGTCACGGGCTCTTTAGCCCCAATCACTCCAATAGCTATATGCCAAAGCGCTTTGCAGTCTCTAATCTGTACAGGATGCCTGTCAGTTCCCTTCGTATTCGGCTTGTCGTCGCCCGGACGCTGCTTGGGTGTCCACAAAAAGTCAGGCGATGTGCAAACCCAGGAACTGCTCGCGGGATCGCTGGAGAATCCAGTCAATAGTTCACATAGCTCAGGGCGGATTTCACGCCCACTCGCACATCCCTTCAGCTTGTGCTTGTGCGTCACGCGATACTGAGCAGGATGGGGTTTCCAGGCTCACTACAGTAGCACTTTGGGGTGCTGTGCTCGGGGAAAGCCTAGCCCAGGGTCAGCTTAGTGTCGGATAGAGGATCAGTGTCTCCATGACAGCTCCTCCCAGATTCGCCACAGCCTTTCCTAATCTGTGCCTTCGAAATAGTGCGCTGGATTCACCCCAGTACGCTCTAGTCGCTAGCCGGGCCATGAAAGTCTGCGCTTCCTTCTCACAGGGACGGAGACAGCTTTGACGTTGAAATGCAATGGCCTTCATCCCTCCGTTCCATACAGGAGCTTCAACACTTGCCATCCCTACCACCGATATATCAAAAACAACATCTGTGGCAAAGGGTCCTGCCGGATACTGGCTTCAAAGGACGGACACCGCCTCCAAGCAATATGAAAACATCAGATCGGCTCTGAGACTCCTACTGATAGACCCGAAAGCCAGCCAGCTAAAGCCCAAAAATTCGCGGCCAAACGTGATTTAGTCAGAATCAACGGCGGGACTGGATTTTTCACAAACAAAAACCACCCACCTTTCTCGGTTCCTATATAAAAGCTTTTTCATTTGTCCAAGCTGCCTGTAAAAAGCTTTGGCGCGTAACGCACTCCTCCCCTCCCGCAATTGCACATCCGTTGAAAAAGGGAGGCAAAGTGCTCGTATCTGACAGAGTTAAGGTTTTTCAGAAGAAATATCGATGTTTGGGCATAGGAAATGGTGGAGTTTGATGAAGATGTAATGGAAACTTTTGTTTGGAGAAGGTTGGGGACTGAGGGAATGAATTAGATGAGAGATTGGAATAAGTTTGGATTCTAAGAAGAGGAAGAATGCCTATGGAACTACGTAAACGATTGGTGCAAGCGGCGGCGCCAAAGGTTGATACTGCGCCGGCTAAGAAGAAGAAGGCCAAGAAGGAGAATTCGGGGGGGGAGGAGGTAAAGGCGGAAAGCTCTGGAGGCAAAAAGGGCAAGCTGAGCGTTGGAAGTGCGTTTCCTGCCGTGAAGCTTGAAGATCAGGATGGAAAGGAGGTTGATCTGAACAAGGTTGCAGAGTCGCACGGGTTTGTTTTGTTCGTGTATCCAAGGGCGAGTACGCCAGGGTGTACGAAGCAGGCCTGCGGGTTTCGCGATAATCATCAGGAGATTGTCGATGCAGGGTAAGCCCTTTTTGTTTCACACTTGATTCATTTTACCTCCACCCCCCTCCCCCCCCGCATTTCTCAATGCGGGAGTGAAGAGAAGAGAAAGGGAAGGACGGAAATGGCGCTCTCTCATTATCCGCTATGATCCCATCCGATGCTTAGGTACCAGGTCTTTGGCATCAGTTCCGACAAGCCCAAGTCCCAGATGACTTTCAAGACCAAGCAAAACCTTCCGTATTCGCTGCTGGCTGATCCAACGATGTCGGCTCTCAAGGCACTGGGAGTAGCAAAGATGCCTAAATCGGCGATCCGGTCACACTTCATAGTGGGTAAAGGAGGCGTTATAGAAGACATCAAGATCCAGATCTCACCCGCAGACTCCGTTGCTGAAGCCACCGCGTTCGTAACAGAGAAGAAATAAGCGACAATATATTTTTCGACCGAAATTGAAAGGTTCCTTAGGAGCTCCCAGGGGGTCCACAAGTCCATGCCGGCCGGGCAAGTCCTTCAAGGAGTTTCACTCGCACAAAGAGTGCTCATTAACCTCTTCCTTGTACGCGCACGTTGGCTTAAACTCCGCTTCGTAAGCGGCAGGCTCCGTTCAATTCCTGAACAAGCCAGTAGGAGAAAGTTTTTCCATGACCCTCATCCACTTTGGTAACCAAAACGACTTTCCCTTCCTGAACTTTCTGGTTCCTCGCTTATCCCAACCTGCCCACTTGCCACGCGCTGTGGTGCGAACAAAAGCCGGCTGCAATCGGCCACTGGATCACATCAATACTCAGCCAGGTGGGTCTCCTCCAGTCGAGTCGAATCCGGATCCCACACTGGACATCCAGCAGTCCATTCATTTTCGAGCACAAGGGACAATGCTATAGTCACGCCACCATCGGATTTCTAAGCCTGGACCCAGTCAAAGTCTTTGTAAACGGATCTCAGCTGGTTGGCCATTTGAGACTCCACCTCATGATCAGGCTTTCTGCTTGGAGGTCTCGGTGACAGGTCCAACAATCCCTCAATGACCTGGTGCGGACAGCACGCATAAACAACCGCAATTGTTAGGAAGGCACTCGAAGCGGTAAGCGATTGAAGGGTGATTCTGGCCAGCTCATTACCTCAAAGCCGAGTCTACCGTTGAAGCTCTCTGCGTCTTCAATTACGTGTGCGTATCCGAAGGCGAGTCCGAATTCGACGTTGAAGTAGGGAAAGCCCTTTGGAATCATGCTCCGAATGCTGCGTCCGTTCGATTCTAACAGCTTCTTATGTTGCGACCACTCAGGACCCTCAGTAAGCAGGGCCTGAGTACATGGATAAGAACCAAAACAAATGAGGTTTGACAGCTTAGATAGCTGCATAGACGGCTTGGTGTCCATCACAGGATAAGTAGTGGCCGTTTCTGAAGATAAGGTATTGAGCAAATGGACGGTCTCCTCCGCGGCTTGTGAAGAGGAGCCATACCTGTTTGAAGTAGCCAGGCGCTGCAGAGGCGTCCTTGCGAGAGAGGGGAATACAGTGGATGGCCATGTGACGGTTACTTCTCGATTCAGATGCAGTTTCGAAGAAAACAACTTCCTTCTGCTCCTTCTCGAAGAACATTTTCGCGAGGCTCTGGCGGTACTTTTGAAGCTCATCGAAGACCTCCTCTGCGAGCTCTGTACTCGATCCCTGATGTAGACGAGCCGGGTTTTGTGCTTCAGCAGCCAAAGAAATCTCTCATAATTGGGAACGGAGCATGGGGTCCCGTCCTCCTGGCGCTCACCTCGTGGTCGAAGGGGACAATCAGGCAGTGGCCATGGGCGAGGGGGTTTCTCGGCACGACGAGATAGCTCTCCGGAGCCACGGAAAAAACTCGATGCCATCCAGTGGCCTTATCCCTAAGGCAAAGCCCGCAGTTGTCCATCGCCTTCTTACTGGCGGATACCATAGACTTAACTCGCTTGACGTCCTTCCCTGCTCGAACCTCGTCCTTTCTTCTCCGCTTCTCGGTCATTGTATCGTTCTGCGAGAGATAAAATTGGATAGTGAAAGAACCAGAAGTTCAGTTCATCTTGAAAGCACGACGAATTGCATGCACAGCGCCCTTCCATTTCTTATGAAGAAGAAGCTCGTTAAGGAACATCATCCGCACGAAAAAAAAGGGGGACATGAAGATCGTTCAACGAGTCGGTAGCCTAGCTAGGCTTGGGATTTTCGAGCTCCCGATAGATTGCAATGTAAAGAACCTAGCTACTCGTCTTGACGAAGATCAGCTCGGTACCGAATCACTTGACGACCAGCGCCGGTGTCCCCGCGAACCCCAGAGGAACGGGTAGACTGGTACGAGCTTATCCTCGAGTCCGTCTACGTGGAAGTTAAGATCCAGCTGTTGTTGCGACTCCAACGGGCGGTAAACGATGTCCTGTGCATTAATCATAGTGCTTGCGGACAACATGGAAGAAGGAAAAATCGGGAGGGGTTGGCAGTATTTCATTACCATGGGCGCATCTTCATATTCTTCCTCGTCAGCTTTTCGAGAAAGGACTGATCGGAGATTGTTATAGTCTGCATTGTCCTGCCTCGACTCGAGCTTCCTCCTCACCATTGCCTCGGTCATCTTCGTCTCCATTCCTTCCGCGTCGACTTTATCGATCCGAGCGGATCTCTCCTCAAGGTTGTAATTCGAAGGTTTCGGTTTCGTACGAGCTTGGATTCTCATCCTAAGCAACCTCGCAGCGTCCTGGTTCGATCCACCCGTAGCTTCTTCAGGTTTATCTGGTGTTTGACGTGGATCTTCATGTGGCTCAGCGACAAGTTCGTCATTCTGCGGGTTGTTGGGCTCCTTCTCAGGATAAGTCTCCCTGTGAACCTCGATTTCCCGGACAGCCTCAGGTTCGGCTTCGCTGTCCGAACTGACCTCTGCGTATCCTCTCGGATCATGGCCCTTCTCCTTCTTCTCCTTCTTTTCTTTCTTGTGCTTCTTATGCTTCTTGTCTGTCCTGTCCTTTTTTTCCTTCTTGTGCTTTTTCCTCTCCTTCTTCTCCTTCTTCTCCTTCCTCTCCCTTTTCTCCTTTTTCTCCTTCTTGTGTTTCAAGCCGGTATCTTCACCGTCTTCAGCATGGGATCCCATTCTCGCTTGACCCGAAGTTGGAAAGCAAACTCCACGGTAGATCCAGATACCTGACTGCTTCTTTATTGCGCTCTGATTGCTCCAAGAGCGGTCGTCCGTTTGCGTGCCAATGAAACTATATCACATGATTCATTGGCATCAAAGGTGGGTCTAAGAGAATTTGATTCCAAAATTCCCTCAAAAAGTAGCTAGCTTCAAGCACATCGTCTCTGAAAACGCTGAGAAGGTGCCGTTGTCTCAACCCATTCACCTCTTCGACAACTACTGCGAACACGTTCTCGACCTGTGCACTCTAACTAATCACATATAGACGGAGTTGAACAGCTTCAAAACGACAGTTCCGTTTCAGCCAATTATCATGCCGAAGAAATCCATTTTGTCCAATAGGGACAATATCAGGAAAACTGGACTACATTTATTCACACGCTCAAAATAATTCTATGAGCAGGTGCGAAGTTTAGACGACTTGATCTGTGTGGGTACTTCATTGGACGTATTTTCAACGAAATATCCAATCGAAGCAGTGATACATATATTTATTTTCTTGTTTCAGGATATTTGGTTGCAACTGGATGACATGTATGTGCTCTAGGTTTTACTGTGAAACTAACAACCCCGGATGGGTGTGTTGAAAGCAGTCCCGCTGGCTGGTGATTGTGTACGGGCGAAGGCCGGCTTATCTCCTCTAGAGAAGACCACCCGTGAATACACTCACCCTTTCGAAGGCAACTCTGCCTGGAACCTGAGTGTTTTAAGGGGATCGGCGTTAGTGTTGACCGTACAGCCTCTGCGCGTGTGACGCAAGAGTTTCTGGGTCTCCGACAAGCCTAGGACGGCAGTTTCTCGAGCTTGCAGAACGCGTCTTGTTTATCCACAGCGGGTCGGTCTATCCCCACGCGCGAAAGAACCGCCTGTGTCGACGTTTGGTTTACACTATTCACTGAATAGTTTTAATGTAGGGAGGAAATTTACGTAATATTTTACTTTTTGTGCTAAATAATCTCTGAACGAAGTGGGTTCCAGCCCGGAGACTTTCGATTTCGAAAGGAGCAGTTTCCGACAGGATTTGGAATACCGAAGGCGGGGAATTCCTCGCAGTTAAACAATTCGGTTGACTGTCTGCGCAAAATGTCGTCCTTGTCTCATGGCGATCTTTCTTTCCATAGTCGAAGGAGTTTTGATTCCGTCGATTCCCGTTATGCAATTGGACCCGAACGGGGACATGCTCTCGATCTGGTGGCGGTCACGTGAGTGCCCTGCAGCGGGTAGGGGAACAAACATCATGCCATGATGCGCAAACAGGGTAATTAAGGAAAGCGCAGTGGCTTCACTGCCTGCACCTTGAGATGGCGACGACGTGAAAACACCTGCAGCCTTGCCGATCAGGGCACCCTTTAGCCACAGGCCTCCAGTAGATTCAAAGAAAGCTTTCATTGGGGCAGGGACCGACCCCATCCGGCTGCTCACCCCGAACACGAATCCGTCTGCCTCCGGAAAATGCCGGATTTCCGTCCGAGTGAGGACTGGATGGGAGTATGTATAGGAGCTCGTCGCGTTAATCTTCTCAAGGAATTCTCGAGGGTAGATTTCCTCGACCTGGTAGATAAACGCTTCACAGTCACCTTGCGATTGGATCCCTCTCTTCATCTCGTCGGCCATAATTCCCAAGTTCCCAAAAAGCGAATCTAGAACGTTTCCATGGTCAAAGCGTGAGCTGGAGGTCAACAACTTAACATAAAACGCATGAAAATACAAGTTCAATACTCACAATATATAATAATGATCTTCTTTACACCCCGCGGCCTCTCCCAAAAGTTACCCTGATCCTGCGCACTCGTCAGCTTCGCCCCTCTCGCCAACGAGAGAGCATCCTCTAGATCAACTTCCTGAGCCAAGTTCAGAGCGCATAACTATTTTTCAGTCCTCTCTACCAGAGAAGGGCATGCAAACAAGTACGAGCTACAAATCGAATTCCATTCTCTCCTGAAAGAATCGCGCAGCGACTTCCAAGTTGCCCCACGCTGCTACTCTGCAAAGGTGGAGCAGCACTCTTCCGAAAAAACAGAAAAAGACCCCATCTCAAAAGAGACCAAAAATTTTGGGTGGCATTTGCCACTTTGTTCCCACCTCCTCAACGACGACCTCGTCCTCATCATCAGCCCACTCTTCCCAATCCGAATCCTCCTCCGATCTAGATTCCTCGGAGATCACTTCCTCAACTTCTGACATTCTTCAAATACTGTGTGATCCTAGTATTGCTTCTCCTGGTTGTTCAGCTTCGGTTGTGAATCTGTCTCGCAAGACGATGATCGCCGGATCGAACCCTTCCCCCTCCCTTCCACATCTCCAAGACCGCTATATGCTGTTGGTTTCAACCCGGGAAGGTGTAGGAGCCCGTGCGGTGGGTTAAGCGCGAAAGTGGTCGCTTCCCTTTTGAACTAAGAAAAAAAGGAACTTGCTCCTCACAATCAACCATGGAAAGTGTTGCTTTGAGGAATAGTTTGAAGCGAACAACACAAGTAAGTCGCATCACCCCAACCAACTTTGGATGAGCAGCGATGGGAACCCGGGGATAGGTGGGGTTGCGACGTTATAAGAGGCTACAGAGTACAAGCTATGCCATGCAAAATGATCATGAGCTTGGCTAGACGCTCGCTACAGGATTACCAGAGGCAGCTCAGTTCTCAAACACTTCAATAAATGCTAAACGAAATCTGTCGACGGTGCCCGAATCAAAAATGTGACCATTCGGACGTCATGGCAACAAAAGTCGGAACGGCCTTTCAGAATGCTGAGCTAGGCTTACTTTAGTACGAGAAAACTACAAAACGATGTCTCCCTGACATCCAGCCTCGCTCAACTCGGGACGAGTCTTCCCGGTCCGTTAGCATGAGCAAAACAACCTTGTTGGCTATCATGAGAATCATGCAAAAAAAAAAAGGCACAAGAGCATCCAGAGATGCGTGAAGAGCCACTATCCAGAACAGCTACTAAACCGAACACAGCCAATCCCAAACCGTCCCCGACTAATTCCTCGTTCATCCATTTCCACTATGGTCACCTTCCACCCGAGCAAAAAGTAAGAAACAAAATACACCGACCGAGATACGTTCTCGTGTTTCGGACAGGCTGTCCCAAAATTCACATGAATGCGGATTTCTGGTGCTGGCGAGAGATTTCTAATTTTTTCCTCGCTCGGATTTTGGAAGAACGTACTTTTGGTTTATGTATGAAGGCGTGAGGAGGTTTTCTTCTTTGTCGAATTCGTTGCTGAAGATGGAAGTTGGATTCTGGGAAGGAGCATGACAAGGATCCCACGCCTAGTACTTGTCATGTGCAATTTAATGTTTTTTGATGGTCTCGCTGGATTCCGGATCTAGTCTTCGTTTTGCAGCTCAGTCGTCGATCCTTCGGAAACCAGAAGAGGTCGCCGTCTCGTCAAGACATTTCTCAGCAACTGAATCTAAGGACGAGGGGGACTTTGGGGTGATTCTTATGAGATTTGCGCTGCAGTAGGCTAAACAACACATAGTGTAACATTCCGACCATTCCTCCCATTTCATCCTGGATATCTGAACAGAAGAAACCAGCCGAGATATGTTTTTTGTGGAGGACATGCTGTCCCTACGTATGCAACGCTGAATGTGGGTTTTTGACCATGTTTGCGAGGATTTGTGAAAAGAAAAAAAATTTCGTATTGAAGAGGACGGCTTTGGATGGAACAGCTAGTTAGCAGAAATTGTTTTCGTTGAGAGAGGAATTTGTGGTTGTACGTTTTGATGAGGGTAGTGGATTTGTATAGATTCATTGTCGCTTATGAGCAGTTTTAGTTTTCAGCGTTTTTTCGTGGATTCGGATCTAGTTGTAGCTTAAAAACTGGAGCTGTGGATATCCTGAGGATGCTTCCGATGATGGATTGATGCACGTGAAGAGGTGCTAATTCTTCTTTGGGATTGTGGAATCGGACCTAGTGGTACTTTGAGGCTGAAGCTTGTGTGATCCTGGGCAAGGGGAACCAGTCTGTCGCCGATTCTGTTTTCTGATGATGAGGTGGTCTTCTGAGATGCTGGGCTGATGCGTATGGGACGTGTTGCACGTATTTTGCTGTTCGTGTAAACTTGGTTTTGGGTATGATGGATTCAGATCAGATAATAGCTGAGTTGGAGCTCGCTCTGAAGCGGACTGGCGTGGACGATGAGGATGCGGTTCCGGGGCCAGGTCTCGAGGAGGCGTTTGCAGCCACGGAGTCGTCAGATCACCTTGAGAAGGAGAAAAAGAAGAGATTGAACTTTTGGAAGCACAAAACAGCGTCCTCTGATGCTTCCAAGCAGGCATCTGAGGCACTTAAAGCATCCTTGGGGAGTAAGTCATCCAAGTCACAAGCCAGAACAAGCGCTTCCGTTTGTCCTCAAGTCCGTGCCCTATGTCTGGACAGGATTCACTTCATCAATGAAATCTGGGAGCCAAAATCACGACAGTGCGTTTTTAAGCGTCGGAAATACCCTGTCCACGTACTATCCAGCTCCTGCCACAAGCCCTCTCGGTTCTTCGTCTATCGACGTCCTTGTAAAGTACTTGAAGCAATGGAAGGTATCTCTCAGCCTAAACCGTACCCTTTTTAAGGCCAGCAGTCACAATTGACAGCTCGGTGTGGAGGGAAATATTCAATTTGAAAAGATCTCAACTGTAGATACCCCAGATGGATCATCCAAATTTCTCACTCAGCTGTAGAAAGTCCTCTCGAGCGGCGCCCTGCAGCGTTGTTGAGCTTTATCTAACGAGCTGTCCTTGTTTCTCTTCCTTCTGGATCTTCCACAGGATCGATTGAAGCCGGCGAATGTAGAGAACCAAAACGAAAGAGAGTTTGCGAACACAATTGCTATTGGCAAAAGTGTTGGCGTAGTATTGGAGTGCCTGACCAGGTCCTCGTCCGAGAGCCTGTCGAAGCGCAGTGCAGCCATCGCTCGGATCTCTGAGGACGTTCTCAAGATCGGCTGTCGATGGCTAGCGAAGCTCAACACAGAGCTAAAGGCCTCCACAGGTACTGCTCAGTTGTGTGATAGAGTTTGTCCCAGCAGAGTTTTGTGTTCTCAAGGCTGACGCTGTGCTATCGTTTCTTCAATCATCGCGTCACCTGACAAACAGACAAAAAGGATCTTCAAAAGAGGGCACAAACTCTAGGGTATTGGTTCATGTACAGTATCTGTTTTGTCTCCAGAGCACTTTTGGCGCTCTGCAATCTAAACACCAACGACGTATGCCCTTCTCGGCAGTCACACGAGTCTCACGTGTGCCATTGCCTTTAGCTGATGCACTATCTTCTGCTTTATGTTGACACCAGGCCTTTGCAGCTTTTGAAGTTATGGAGGTGTACTCAAAACTCGAACCGTCCCTAAGCGGCTCGGTTAGGGCCCTTGAACATGTTGAAGTAGCCTTGGCTGTTATTAGATCGAATCTGACGGAGCATAGGTATCATCCGACTCGAGAATCGAGCTTGAAAGCAGGTAAGCACAGACTCGCCGTGATTTAGTATCGGGTGGTCCCTGGCTTGTCGTCTGAGCTTGAAGAATTCACCTTTGCATTCAACGAAGCCGCATTGTTGACGGTTTCCGGGATAAGTGATTGGGAGACAGAGTTGTTCGACCAGAACAGGGTTCGGGATGTTCTAAAGAAGGACGCGGCGGTCAAGAAGATGGGCTTTCTGAAACGAGAAGGGCTGTCCTGTGCGGGTGCGCTTGTGGCCGAAGATAAGACGCTTGCTGAATTTCTAGTTCGCGATCGCGTCCGACTGGGAGCGGTTGCAAAAGCCGTTTCGTTCTACCGTGGAAAAGGTGAGCACGCGACATTTACCTGTGTGACACTCGTGGAACGCTGAACTATGCATGGGGAACATCGTGCGCGCCTTCCAGGAGACGTGTCGTTGGAGCTAATGAATGGAGTGGCCGAGTTTTGTTGGTATATAGCGGAGGCCCACTCTTCCAGAAAGTCCAATGCATTCCAAGCTGCGGTCAATCTGGTCTCGCACGTTGCTGCATGCACCAAAGATCAGGACACCCAAGCAGCGTTTATTAATACGCTGAACGAGCTCGTGAAGAGTGGAGGGCTGAGTGCCTTAGAGATTATCCGCGCGAGTGGCTTGATCGTCACCTACGCCGAGGATTGTCTCAACGCCGAATTCAAGGATCAGCAGGCGGCCGAGGTACGCAAGCGGTTCCGGGCCAGCCACGTGGGCCAAAGTGACGGAGCAACCTCAGAGTCTATACGTCCCCCCTCCTCAGGTTATAATGGAACTCTTCGCAAGCGCTGCCGAAGCTGGCAAGGGCGATGTGGGAGTGGAGTCGCTGGCACTTGTCAGAGCGATGAGGGCACTGGGTGCTAAGCGTCTGAGCGTCGAACACACGAGCGAACTTCTAAATGTACTCAGCTCCATGTTCGTTGCCGCTGGGGTACGTTCAGGATGAGCACTGCGTTTTTCTCATCAAGCGGATGCCCTACTAGTTCCTAAAACGGTTGTTTCTCATGGCGAATATTGTCAAAATACGCAGGACGGATGTATTTGGGAAATCTTGAAAGAAGACGCCCTAACGAGCTTGGCGCAGGTTGCAAAGTCCTTCGCTGCGACGAGAAATGGTCCGTTCAATACAGAAGCCAGCACGACAACTAGTCTTCCCCCGTCGCCTGTCGCCCGCGCCTTGCGCACATAACTTGCTCACCAGCTTGCCTGGTTACTGGAATATTTAGGAGAAGACGATATTTCGGCGAAGATCATGTTAACTCTAAACTCCCTAGTTTCACACCCGCTGGGTCTATATGAAGCGATTCGGTCAGAGGAGTTCCTGTGGTGCCTTAGAGAGCTGCTGGGATATCGACAGACGATTCCACTAGCATCGAACTATTGCATCTCACTGATCGTCACGCATGATGAGAAGCTCTCCTCACAAGTCTCCCGGGGGTCAGGAGCAAAAACCAAGGGTGGTTTGCAAAGGTTCGTACCGTTCGACCAGAAGGACTTGAGTCATCTGACTGCGGTCGGAACTACTGCGGTCGGAACTACTGCGTTCGGAACTACTGCGTTAGACGAGACGAATCTCATGTTCTTCCAAACACCTTCTGAACTGAGTAGGCAAACGTCGTTGAGAACGGACGACCTTCTTCAGAATAGAAAGGAAGAACTCTTTGAGTGCCTCATTACATCTGCGAAGGAGGCAAAGGACTTCGCTTCCTTGGTACGCATTGCCCAGTGCTTTGTTCTTGTTGCGGATAGGACAAAACCCAGCCGAGAGCTGCTGACTGATAGTTGAGACGTTCCGCCTTCTTCCCTTGATTAGTGCATTGTTTTGCAAGGTCTGAGGGCCATACTCGGAACTACAAGTACGGACTGGGCAAGCTCGGGAACACTTTACCGGGTTAGGGATGTCTCGATCTTTGAGATGCTCCTCGACGTGCTCGCTCAAAGTAGGTTAAAGGGAACTTGCTAGCTGGAGAGTATCACTTGCCTTACTTTGCGACTCAAGTTTCATCTTGCCGTTGCGCTTGCTCCTGGACAGAGGAATATCGACAAGAAGAGGAGGAGAGGGTCAGCGTTGTTTCGGAAGTTCTCAAGACGATTGGAGCGATTACCAGGAGGCAGGGAGACGAATCGCTTTTCATCGATTGGGAAAAACTGAGGGAAAGCTTGGAATGGACATTTCCCAGTGTGCACATAACCAACCTGGACAAGATCTTGGCGATCCTCCTCTCTGATGATACCCTCACATTTGAGTCCCTAATTGCGTCCCACGGGGAGTATGCGGAGGTTTGTTGGATAGCCTGGGTAGATACTTGTTTGGCAAGTATGGTTCGAATCACCTTCTAAAGCTGCTCGTTTTCTTCAGGGCCTGCGAATTTCCCACCCCCAAGCCCTGCGGCTCCTGATAAGGATGTGCTTGGAGAATACAAACCTGGAGCTGAAATTGCGAGTCTTCACTGTTCTGAAAGATCTTGTGGGAGCAAATTCGCCGAACAAGGCGGTTTGTGGCGAAGCGGGTGTCATCGACCTGCTCATCGAGGGTCACGTTCAGGTATGGCTGCCAAGAGGCATAGTGCAATAGTTGTGATACGGCGACCCTTTCGCGTTTCTCAAGTTTTCAGTATTTTCCAACGACAGTGGAGCGGTGATCGTGATTTGGCGGCAGTTGTGTGCGCTGTCATCGGACGAATAGCACAGTATTATATTACGCCGGAGACAATGTATAGAGTCTTCAACCTTGTACATAGTGGCAAATCCTTCCTTCCGTCTCTCCTCCTCGACGCCATTGAGTCTGCAATCAGCGCTGGGAAGCCGGTTGCTGAGTTCGACCTTGTCGGGTAAGTCCTGTCAAAGCTTTCCCTCCAAGCAAAGAACGCGCTCTAATCCAAACGCGAGAGTTGTTTTCCCTCCACTGGGAATGCGAAGGTTCAGATCTGGACTGCTCGCAACCGACGCTCTTACCAACTTTCCGCCGAGTAAAAGCGGTTTCTCAATTGTTCTGTGGTTTCGTCCCAATGCGGTGAACCGGAAAAATGTTCTCCTCACCATGTTTGGGCGTACCGGCAACTCAATCGAGGTAGGCTCAGGTCTCCCGCACCGCGAGGAGCACAACGGACAGAAGGCTAACCATGGCTTTTGCTCATTTGTTGATGAAACCGTCTCTCTGGCTCGAAAGGTTTCTTTCCGGAATGGGAGTTTTTCCTATTCAGAGATGTCTTCAAAGTCAAGGGAATCCGCGGACTCCTCAGTGACGTGAGTTTTGGTCTGCTCAAAGCTGCGTATTCCACTCGTCGCTGAATCCCTTTCGTGTCCGGTTGAAACAGGAGTACGCTTCCGCTCTCCGCGAATGAATGGACTCATGTTGCGATCACTCATTCAGCGCCGTCCATGTTTGGACACTCGGGAGAGGTGGACATCTTTCACAACGGGAAGCGGCTCATCCGAAGATCGATGAAATACCCTCGGTTCCCATCGGATACCGCTAGTGTGGCTCTTGGCTTCTCGCCCGCAACAGGGTCCAATAATTTCAACGGACAAATCGCGTCTGTTGCGATAGTTTCCGACATCGTGAAACTGGAACATTGCCAGGCGCTGACGTTTCTGGGTCACCAGTTCTTCCCGGCCCTTTCGCCAACTGATAACTCGCGTAAGTGCATTTGCACGACGGTGCTTACCCGGACAGCCAGCGCTATTGGCCTGTCACGAGCCCGATTGGCCTCAATAGTCATATTTCAATCTTCCCCACGAAAAACACAGTTCAAAGGCTACTGACTCTGAAGACAGTTCCAAGCGTGTGCAACTCGCTCTTGGAAGGCAAGACGCTCTTGACCGAAAAGGTTAGCTTGCTCTTCCCCGCGAAAGCTGGAGATCTTGAGGGATGCCCCGACTGTTCACCTGCCAGTGAGTCGCAGCATTAACAGGTCAATGTAACGGGAGACGTCCAGTCGTCTCAACTTTCACGCTCATGTTCATATTTGGCATCTGAAGGTGGATCTGGACAAAAAGCTTTGGTAACTGCTAAATACGTTGACCAGAGATTGAACAAGAGGCTGTGCAGTCCGCGATCTCCCCAAGCTGCATTGGAGGCTCTGGGAGGAGCGTATGTATATCTCAAAGTGTTTCTGGACCTGGACAGACTCGCCGCAGCGGACCCTACTGACCAAACCGGTACGAATGCGCTCGGACATCATCCCTGCGCTTAACTTTAGATTTGCATGTGGAGAAGGGCTGATCTAAGTTTTCATTTGATGCATCAGTGCCTGAACCGATCCTGGAGACGTGCTTGAACCTGTTCCACAGGGCTGTGCGAAGGGATGAGCTCAGCATGGTACACATGAAGCGATTCAGATCAATCGAACTGAGCAGTGTCTTCGCGGCAAATGCATCTGCAGCGCACTTGACTCCGCAAGTTGCGAAAGCAGCGCTGAACCTGCTCAAGGGGGTGAGTGGGATTGCTCAATCCGGGGTGCAATACGCTCTGCTGGAGTTGCTCCGTGTTCTGCTCGGTGGGCTGATCGATTCTAACAACTGCAATTTATCCTTCGCCTCCACCATGTTCCCCGGGACGCGCACCAAAAAAGGCCTCGCTCGACGAAGAGCTATCTTGTGCGGTAGCTGTTTCGTGGATTGTCAACGAAATCTGGCTTCAAGCTGAGGCTGAGACCGAGAAGATTATTTATGATTTCATTCTGGACTGCTTCTCGCCCAGCGCTTCGAATGAACCGCACGTCACCGCAACCCGGGCGGCCGCGACCGACGTGGAGGTCCTTCGGCTGATTGAGGGGACGAGGCACAGCGAGACTCGGAGAATACTGATCGCTGTTATCTTCGAGCAAGCGAATGCAAGAGTTGCCAAGAAGATTCCGTTGAAGTCTGTGCCGTCGAGGTCTGCAACCCCAAAGAAGCCGTTAGCAAACCGTCATCAGCACTCCCCCTAGCTCCTAAACAAGCTTCTCGGTAACTACCCGCGTTTCTGCTTCCAGAGAATTGTTCGGGCTTGTCAATAGTCCATTGGCTGTAGATGGGAAGGGTTTGGCGAGGGACTTTATGATCGTTGCCCTTGATCAGACGCGTGTGCCAACTACCACATTGACGCAATTGGCGTTAGCTGCCGGAGGCGCGGCAGTGAAGTACATAGTATCTAGATTTCATGACGAGGACGAGGATCTTAGGGCATCGGCGATTCAGTTTGCAGCTACCGCATGCATATAGTGAGCAAGCTTTCGCACCGGAAAACCGCAATTGTAGGTCGATTTTCAGCTGCTGATCATGGTTTTGTCCCTGTATCATGAACAATCTACGCAGCACGGGAGACGACGACGATGCTTCCACATTCGTCGCTGCTCTAATCGAGAGCATGATGGCAAGGGGAATTAATGCTTCGTCCCATCAGCTGCTTTTGCAGATCGCATTTGGGGAGCGCAGTCCTGCACGGAGAACTCAACCTTTTCCTCCTGTGACTCCTCTACTGTTCCTGCTTATTGCGAATGACTCCGACTTGGCATCAAGAGCAACCGGGCTTCGAGCAGTTGTTCATGAGCTGGAGCAGAACGATGATATCAAGCAACAGGTCATAGGGTAGGGGAGCCTTTCGCACGCACCTGCTCGACTAATTCCTCATCTTCTATTGGACTCATCGGTGCCTGTTCTCTTCTCGTCCTCGTAAGTCTTCCGCTATGGAGCAAATGGATCGCGAACATCATGGAGCCCACCCAGAGCGAATTGGGGGAGGATTCATCAGCCGCAGCAGCGATTGAGGATGTGTGCAGCGGCTTGGTCTCCACCATCGTGCTCTACGTGCTTGTGCAGGGCTCGCTGGAGGACTTTTGCAGCATGTTGATCGGCTTTCTCTGCTCCGGCAGTCCCCGGTTCACTAGCGTCGCGCTCATAGCGACGATCACTGCAGTGGATAAGGAGCTTGTTCCAGTAGTCCTCAAGGGCCAGAAGCTTCACCGTGACTACAAATCTCAGAGATACATGGAGAAGTACGAACTTCTGCGAGCAATGAAGGATGCGTCAAGGAAAAGGTCGCCGACTGAGGGTTATAATTTTTTTTGCCTACTTCTCCCGCGCACAGAGTCGCCTCTGTCGCTATTGCGCTCGAGATGTTTGCCGTTAGCAGGAGGGATGACGACGTTTTAGGGCAAACCCAGCCGCTTCTAAGGATAGTACAGTCGCTGAAGATGCTCGGCCTTTGGCTGCCCTCTCAGTCTACCTCAGACATTCCCTCGAAGAGCCCTCAAATGTCGTCCTTGGTGGCCTCAAAGCCTTTTGATTCCATATTTAACTATGACACCATGGTTAGGAGTGGAGGCTTTTATAGGTAAGTGGCTGTGCTATACGCCTGATGCAAATGCTCCAGGGCATCGCCATGTTTCCTGTTTGGACTCGTCCGCCTTGATACCCCCAGGGCATAAACGCCGGACCTAGCTTATAAAACTTGGAAGACCATGCTAGTCCAAGCTGTCTCGTAAGAACGACCCTCTAATATGCGCATACCGCTTTCGGAAAAACAGAATCGGCTTGCGGATGTTGTGTACCTTGCTTGCGAGAAGTGAGTCTGAAGCAGATTGGATTCGGTACTCTGGGGTGCGAATTGAAGCATTGGCGAAACTCAAGAGGTTTTCATTGTGCTAAAACTGGTACCTGGTCTTTGCGACTAATACTGTCGCTTTCGTAGATGTTGAGAAGTGCCGTAGCGCCTGCTGGACAACCGGCCGCGTCGGAGATCTACGTGCAGTATGTTCGACTGTGCTTGGAGAGCTTGAGTCATGTGCTTTCCGATGTGGCCCCGATCAGGGCGAATGTGCTCCCCGAATACTACAACGCGCTGTACAGGCAATGGACGGAGCACAAGGAGCTGAATCCTCCGCCAAAAAAGTCCGCGGACAGTGGTGGTCCTCCAACCCAGAGAGCGATGGCAATGATGGAGGAGGTGCGCCACATGGCCTCTGAGGTTTCTAACTCCTTAGGAGATCTTCAAAATCCCCTCTAAGAAGGTCAAAGCTCTTTTTCTCTGAGCAGGAGAGGATGAGGGATGACTCGATAGCCAAGGCTCTCAGAATCCGTGAGGCGGAGGTTGACACCGAGAACGACAATGTTGCGGTTGAGTTGGTTACGCTGGCAGCTCAGAACAAGAAGTGGGTGTCCGAGTTCGTCTCAGAGTTAGGAGGACACGTACAGGAGCGCGCCCACAAAATTGAAGAACAGCAGCGAGCGAAGCTGCTTATCTTTCAGGGAATGTGGAATCTTGTAGAGGCGAGCCATGCCCTTCAGGAAGAACTCCAAGCTGCGGAAGTCCTCCACGAGCCCAACTACGTTGAAAGGTTCTGGGAGCTCGATAGCTACAGTGATTCGGTTGGAAGACGTTGGATTCTGAGGACTGACCTCAACGGTAAATTGGGCCACACGACAGCGCTCTAGACTCTGCATGGACGTATGCTTCATCCGACGTGACTGATTATATGCTCGACTGCCTTTCTACTGGTTGAAATACAGGAACGAGTCATCCTGAGGCGGATGTTTCCAGAACGAACACCGGATCTGAAGAGGACTTGCACCAACTCGATATCGACTCGACCGTTCTGGACCTTGTTCGCGTTCCAGTTAGCGCGTCTCTTTGTACGTGACCTTTGAAGGACTTGGCATTGACGCTAATGCCCTTGTACTGAAACTCCGGTTTCTGCTTCCCTTTACCGTCCAGTGGCTAGCGATTCTGGTCTTGTCGCATTCCGTGATAGTGATAGCGAAGACGAAAGGATGGCAGACGAGGACAGATTATCATTTTCCGGAAGTGAGACTGTCGGGCAGATGACCCCGAGGTTGAACTCGAGATCAACCATGGGTCTTGAAGCGTCTACGCAAAGTCCCACTTCGAGCGTCCTCGCAACCACTCCGAATCGGCAACCATCTCGGCTTATGCACGTTAGTCCAATGCTTGGTACCCTGGACAGCGACTCCTTTTCTGGCAATACGGTGAGCTCCTACTTCCTTATGTCGCTGCCTGCCTCATACTGACCTATGCCCGTGACCATCGGAACCCCCCAAAAAACCAAGGCTTCCGATTCTGCCTTAATCAGACTCAGATGCAAGCGAATTTGCGTCTTGGGAGAAAATAGCGCGGAAGTCGAACTATCGAGGACTCGTATCCGGTTCAAACCCCTGGATTTTGAACTCGATGAAGCAAACGAAGGTCGGCAGTTCACAGTGGAAGCTCAGTCCATCGCTCCTGTTCAACGCGACTGGGGCTGGTGATGAGAAACGTATCTGACGACATCCTCTTTTTTTGCCTTCATGCTTTTCTAAGCGCAGAGTACTGGTCAATTGCTGAAAGGGAGTACCAACTTGGAGACGCAACTGAGCTCTACTCTATGAGGTATCTCTTGCAGCACGTAGCATTTGAGCTACACTTTCAAACCCAAGAGTCTATTATGGTCGCGTTTGAATCGCAGGAGGAGAGAGAGTACGTCCAGATCGAAGTACTGCTGCTACCATCCCGGGAATGGAGTACATGAGAGCTGAGTATTTACTTCCACTGATGTTAGGAACTTCCTCAAAGTCCTTGAAGGGCAACTGCGGAGGATCGAGAAGCATATCAAAGTGTACAGAAGTTTGAAAGCGAGGAAATTGGCGATTCGCGATGCAACTGCAAAGTGGAGGAAACGCCAGATGAGCAACTTCCAATACCTCATGATTGTGAATAAGTTAAGCGGAAGGACCTACAACGACGCAGCCCAGTATCCAGTCTATCCATGGGTACTGCGGGACTACAAGTCTGATCAGCTCGATCTGAGCAACCGCAACACTTTTAGAAACCTTTCCAAACCTATGGGTTGCCAGCCGAGCGACGAGGAAGTTGGTGTTATAGGAGTAAGGCCCTAGTAGGTGCGCATCTTAGAAAGTTGTCTTCCACTGACCCGCAACGTACACACTTCTGCATCTGTCCTGTTTTTGTGCTTCAGATGAGCGATCGTGAGGCGCGTTTTCGTGAGCGTTATGAATCTTGGTCCGATCCGGACGGGATCCCTCCTTTCCACTATGGTTCCCACTACTCGACGACCGGCATTGTGGTTTACTACCTTGTCCGTCTAGAGCCTTTCGCGTCTTTGTTCCTTCAGCATCAAGGGGGTCACTTCGACTACCCCGAAAGGTAATCGTTTGGTTCCACTGAGACAAGAGCGATCAAACTGGCACGAACCAAACTGACGCTACAAGCCTCTCCTGCCCAGAATGTTCCGTTCCGTTGGGGAAGCCTGGTCTTCCTCGACGTCTTCAACGCAGAACGTCAGTGAGCTAGTCCCGGAGCTGTTTTACAATCCAGAGTTCGCACGTAACAGAAACCGACTTCCGCTTGGAACAACCCAAGTGGGTACTGTAATAGGTAAAGCAGACGTGGATCAGATTTTGCAACGTACACCAGGACGACCTGATTTTACTTACAACTGTTTGACTGCCGTCAGGTGATGTCGAACTACCACCTTGGGCTCATGGATCCCCGGAGATCTTCGTTAAGCTCCATCGGGAAGCGCTGGAGTCCGAGTACGTCTCGGAACATCTCAACAACTGGATCGACCTGATATTTGGCTTCAAACAGGTCCGTTCTACGATTGCGCTATAAATATGACAGTACGTCCCCGTGCTGATAGTATGGAATTTGGTTTTTTTGTACGCCGACAGGTTGGCAAAGCAGCTGTTGAAGAGTGCAACGTCTTCTACTATCTGACCTACGAAGGTGCAGTTGATCTGAACTCGTTGGATCCGAGGGAAAGGGCGGGCCTCTTCGACCAAATCAAGTACTACGGTCAGACACCACTTCAGCTATTCACAAAGCTCCATCCTGCTAGGGACACTGTACAGGTGGCGGCAAACTCGAAAAGCGATGGTTTTGTGACCCATTCTTTCAACTTGGAGTTGGCCGGCACGATTTGTTCCGTGGGAATTGCGGCGGATTTGATTCTTGTGATCAGCAGGTAACGTTGTACCCGAACAAGTACTTTGATTTTTGCCTTGTCTCGGTTAATGAAATCTGAACTTACCTTTGCTCGGCTCCAGTTCGCGCTCTCTAGATACTTTCCGACTGACGAGCAATTTGGACGTAAAAGGGAACCCAACCTATGCGCTTGAGGGTGAGGGCAACAAGGTTTCTGGTGATCCCAGTAGACGAGTTAATCGTGGACGCAAAATAGGCGCCGCGCACCTCGCACCGTTCACCCCGGACTGGGCATTGTGCGGCTGCTTCACTGCGTCTAGTGACGGCAAATGGGTTGTGAGCGGAGGTCACTGGGACAACTCCATCAGAGTTCAAGCAACTGCAGACCCGAGCAAACCGAAACAGGTGATAAAGAGGCACCGAAGCGTCGTCTCTTGCCTGGTACTAAGCTCGGATAATCTGTTCCTCGTGACGGGTTGTCGAGACTCGAGCGTGATGTTGTTCAAAACCCATCGCTATAGCGACTATGATCGTCTCTCAATCGTAGAGCAACCGAGGTAGGTGGCGATGGGGCCAGCATTCCGGGTAGACGAGTTGGTTTTAACGTTTATAGATGGCTGTAAATTGACAGGTTCAGTCTTAGGGGACATGCTTACCCGGTAGTTTGTGTCGCCGTTAACACGGAGGTTGGAATCGTCGTCAGTGTTAGTGACCGTGGTATATGCATCGTACACTCTGTTCGAGATGGAAGGGTTCTTCGAGTACTTGAGAAGCAAACCTTGTAGGGCTCGCTGACACATGGATTGAGCAGGAATTGGGTACCTTGAACTGAACAGAATGCTTGTTCCGGGATGTTTTACTGCAATATAGGGTTTCTCGAGTTGTGATCACTGCAAGAGCAGAGATTGTTTTTATGTCGTTGAAGGAGCAGCTGATACGCGTTGTGACTCTGAACGACGTGGAGGTTGCGACTGCCCAGACGTCAGCCAAGCCGACAGCCCTCTGCACGACTTCGGACGGGCAGTTCATCATCGACGGAAACGAGAACGGCGAGGTCTCCATAAGGTCAAGCTGGAACCTCTCCACGCTCTATCAGTACCCGCGCTCTTCATCAGCGGTATCTGCACTAACTCTCAACCGGGACGAATCCATAGTCGTGGTGGGGCTCTCAAATGGAAAGCTCATTATCCACACAGTCGACCGGCAACTGCTCCACGCAAGATCTCGGATCATGGGTCTTCTAGGCCCGCCATCTGCTAGCCATCCATTCTAATCTTCGCCTGTAAAAAAAATTTAGCTTAGAAAAAGAAGTTATTACTCGTCTATCCAGTCATGAGCATCCAGCAACCTGTTGTTCTTCGGTCACTCTGCAAGAACCCTAGTCGCTCACTAATGGTGCAGGACGCTGTCCCAGACAGTCCCTTTCTTGAGGCAGGATTAGGATCTCCTTTCGTATCGGACGTTACCTTTTGACGTTACATCGAGTAACGAATAATAGCGTGATGGTGGTGAGACTTTGGAGAACATGAACCTCCCACCAGGTCCCGTGCATTCCGTCACACTTGGTACGGTACAGCCACCAGAAGCAAAGATCCATCGGGGTTCATGACCTCGAACTCTTCCCTGTGAAGGATTTGGGAGTCATGCCCGAGCGCGCTTCCTCACAGAAGCTGCGGAACTTCTACACGGCGAATTTGACTCCCAAACCCTAGTGCGAGTGGATTTGAACCGGCTCCTATGGCGTGGTACGGCTCGGCTGGCGATTCATGCCGTGCTTTGGGGATGATAATGTCCGGACACTGATTCCCATAGAACGTAGTGCCTTATCCCGCTTACGGGTTTCCTTAACCTACAATAATCTGCGTTTCTTTCGTATCCGTAGCGCTACACCCAGATGCTGAAGCAAATGGAGACGAACCTTCCACCAAAACAGCGGGGACGTGACGTACACGACCTGTTCCTTTCAGTATCAGAGGTCAGGTGCGCTGGTTTGACTACTTGGTCCAGACGGAACCCTTCGAACTCGAAGAATCTGTGGATAGAATGTGCCAACAACTGCACAAGGAGACACATCTGCATGGTTCTATATAGCAGACAGTGTTTGAGGAGGTTGAGTAAGAGGAGATGGGAATCGATGGGTTCTGGAGAAGCTATTTAAGGACTGGGGAACGGTAAGAGGACAACTTAGTAAAAAGCGTTTGTGGTGCGGTGAAGTGATCAGGTTTGGTTTTGGGTGTGAGGTGACGGGAATGAACGAGGGAGCTTGAAAGGATGAAGAAAAAAATGGAAGTTGAGGATACTGAGCGATTGCTTGGCGATTCGGGTGGCAGAGGAGGGCTTCAAGGAGGTCTGCAGGGCAAGAAGAAGGTGACAGTTGTTGTTTTTGTGTATGGTCGATATTGTCCGCTCGGAATTCTTGACTCTGAGTCGTTTGGTCATTGTCTTTTTGGTTGCTTGATTCTCGGCAGGAAAGGAAGGAGGAAGGAGGCTCAAAGTACGGGCTTGACAAGCTCGCGGATCAGAAGAGACGGGAAAAGCGAGAAAAGGAGTTGGAAAAGGACGTTTTCGCTGTTCCGCTGTCAGTGAAACCGTCGCGATCCAACAGAAACTATCGTAGGCATGATTTTGATACCCCTGGAGGGACTCCGAGACGGTCGTTCGACCACGACCGCGATGAGCGCTCGTCCAGACGGGATTATGATCGGGATGATCGGAAAAATCGACGAGGGCTTGAGTACAAATCTGATAGAAGGCCTACGGGAAGGTAGGATCCATCGTGGTTCGGAAACACTGACTAAGACATTTTCGTGCGTTTTCTAATTTAAGAAAAAATGTCACATCCCTTTTTTGGCGGAAAGGTCCGGGGGCGATCGAGAACGAAGTCGATCAAACCGTTCGAACGAACCTGAATCCATTTCGTATGTGTCGAGTAGGCCAGACAGTACAAGGAGAGAGTTTGCCCCGAATCGAGTTGGCTGGGATGGTAGAACACCAAAACGGTACTGTGTTGCATGAGAAGGAACTCCAGTGTTCAGACTCATACCCGGACAATGTATCTAAAACACACGTCGATACCTGCTCAACCAACAACAATAGGTCGACATGGGACAGAACGCCAGCTCGTAATGACGCGGGCAGAATCGACAGGATTCGAAATACTCCTATGACGGACAAACTTCCAGCGTTTGTTACCGCAGACGATGAGGAAATCACTGAAGAAGAGATGAAGGCTATAGAAGAAGAAGTGAGCTCGCCGCTGTTGACTCTCTATGCCCCAAGTGAAACTCGATCTAAAGCGGCCGTGGTGTTCCCTCGCGTAATACGCAATTCCAAAACAGGAGAAGAGACTAGATCGAGAGTGGTATCTCCAGGATGACGACGACGGCAGGTACTACGAGTCCTCAGCACGTGAGACAGGTAAGATCCAATCACGCACGGTCTGTTCAACCAGCGCGACAACAGCCGACAACTCGTTTTCTTTGTACTGTTGTCATTCAGGTCCAAAGCTTGTCGGGAACCAGGAGGAGGAAATAGCTCGAAACCAGGCAAAGAAATTGTCCGCGAGGGCAGCTCAGCAGAACGAGGATGCGAAGCGGTGGGAGGAGCATCAGATGAAGCTCGGAGGGGTGAAGGGCAACTCGAAGGAGCTGTCTATGGATTTTAGTGAGGATGACGGTCCAAAAGTGATGTTAATGGTCAAGGATACCGTTCCACCGTTCCTCGAAGGAAAGGAGGGGGATACGACAGTGTCTGACACTGTTGTCCCCATCAAGGATCCAACCAGTGATATGGCCGTGGTAGCTAGAAAGGGTAAGCCCTCCTTGCGCACTCGCTTTTAGAAGCAGCCATGTTCCTAGAGAGCTCACATATCCTACGTCAATGACAGGCAGCGAGCTGGTCAAGAGACAGAGAGAAAAGCGGGAACAGAGCAGAGGACGTCAAAAGTAAGTCTAGGACGGGTTTTGTGCCGCTCGGATTGATTCATGCCCTCAATGCTTAACTCTGCTTCCATCAGGTACGGGGAACTAGGAGCCAAGAGCATGGGAGCGAAGGAAGAATCCGCCCTGAAGGATCTCAAAGAAAAGGCTGAGATGGAGGAGAGCCTTCTCAAGGTCAAGTCACAGCGGGAGGAAGACGAATCCGGAGCAGGCAGAAAGTCAATGCAGTACGGAGAGGCACTCAAAAAGGACCGCAAGGTAGTCACCAACGAATCAATTGCAGAAATTGCTAGGCAGAGGCGTTCGCTTCCAGTCTTTACCGTCAGAGATCAGCTCTTGCAAGTGATTAGAGACAATCAAGTGAGTTGAATCCTCCTTCTTACGCATTCAGTCTCGCTTCATCTACTCGAGAGTATGGATACCCGAGCTCCATCTTTGGCTCCGAGGTGTGGCTCCCGCTATTAGTTCGGTCTGAGTGATATTACCTTTTTCCGGCCGTGGTCCCCAAACCCGTCCGTTGGCCTCTCCAAGGGCGTCGTAATGATCTCAACATTGAACCAGGGCTCCTCTTTCCACACCCAAAAGGTTGTTATTATAGTTGGAGAGACTGGAAGTGGGAAGACAACGCAACTAACTCAATATTTAAATGAGGAAGGATACGGGAGGAAAGGCATGATTGGATGCACACAGCCGCGCCGGGTTGCGGCTGTGAGCGTTGCCAAGCGTGTTGCTGAAGAAATGGTAAGGGGATTTCGATTCAAAACCGCCAGCCTACTTGGCCGGGCTCAGACTCCTGCCGATGCCAAATCTCCTATCCGATGATTGGGGTCTCTAGCCCAACTCCAGCGCTATGGAGGTCGAGGTTCGGGCGCAGAACGTGTCTGAGCCAGTGACAAATCGGTTGCTCTCTGCTTCGGAAATAGTGTGCTATTGCTAATTAACCTCCTCCTGCCGTCTTTTTCCGTTTCTTGTCTCAGAACGTCGAGCTGTCGAAGCAAGTGGGTTATGCGATTCGATTCGAGGACTGTACGAGCCGTGAAACGATCATTAAGTACATGACTGATGGTATTCTTCTGAGGGAGACCCTGAGTGATGACGACCTTGACGCTTACAGTTGCATCGTCATGGACGAGGCCCATGAAAGGAGTTTGAACACTGATGTCTTATTCGGTGTTCTGAGAAAGGTACGCGCTTTGGCTTTTTTGCGACTATCTCTTGCGCCAATGCAGTCCTACGGTTTGTTGTGTTGTCTTTCCTGAAGGCCTTACAATCGAATTCTTTTTCTTCATCTCGTTGTGGTTTTGCGCTTGGGCAGGTTCTCACTCGCAGAAGAGACCTCAAGGTGATAGTCACCTCGGCAACTCTCAACGCTGACCGTTTTGCAGATTTTTTCGGACGTGCTCCTATCTACAACATCCCGGGAAGAACTTTTCCAGTGGACGTGTTCTATTCCAAGTCGACCGTCGAAGACTACGTGGAAGGAGCCGTGAAACAAGTGAGATTCCCCGCGCTTTTCCACTTGATAAAGTTGATTCCCTATTCCAGACGGAAAGAAACAGACCTAATCAGTGGTTGTGTGGATTAAGCGGCTTATGAAACTCTTTCTTTCTGAATTTGTCAAGCAGGTTATTCAAATACACCTTCAGGCTCCTCTGCCAGGTGATATTCTAGTCTTCATGACCGGGCAGGAGGATATCGAAGTCACATGCGAGATAATAGCAGATCGAATGAGCAAGCTCGAGGATCCACCCCCTCTGATCATTCTTCCAATTTACTCGCAGCTCGCTGCCGATTTGCAGGTTCGTGATTTGCTTTGTCTGGGTCGCTTGGTTTCCTCTTCCCGTCCGTGCGGACTGAGTTTGACCCTCGAGAAAAGACAATCATCCAGGTGCTCATCCCTACCCCCGTGTGACTTAAAACATCTTCTGCTGGTATAGGCGAGAATCTTCGAAGCTGCACCTGAGGGTGCTCGGAAGGTGGTAGTCGCGACGAACATTGCGGAAACCTCTCTGACAGTGAACGGTGTCAGTTTCGTTGTGGATGCTGGATATTGCAAGCTAAAAACATATAACCCTCGCGTTGGCATGGACGCGTTGCTGCTCTGCCCCACGTCGCGGGCGTCTGCAAACCAGAGGTCTGGCCGAGCCGGTCGAACGGGTCCAGGACGAGCCTATCGTCTTTTCACCGCCAACGCGATGGCGAACGAAATGCTAGAGAGCTCAGTCCCAGAGATCCAGAGGACCAACCTCTCCCACGTAGTGTTGCTTCTCAAATCTCTCGGCGTTCGGGATTTGCTAGAGTTTGATTTCATGGACCCTCCACCGGAGGAGAACATTGTGAAGAGTATGCACGGGCTTTGGATGCTTGGGGCTTTGGACTCGCATGGAAACCTCACAGATCTCGGTAAGAACTGCAATGCTTTGGCCAGCTTTCTCCATAGTCGGTTTCAGCTGATCTTCAGGGCTCGATGTGCTTTCAACGCAATACCCAAAGGACGGAGAATGGCTACGTTTCCGTTGGATCCCCCGCTTGCCAAGATGCTCCTCGCTGGTGAGAGAGAGGGCTGCTCGCAGGAGGTGGCAACAATAGTTGCAATGTTGTCCGTACCGAGCGTGTTCTTCAGGTATGTGCTCGTCTCGTTTGTTCCATCTTCGTGGGCTGTTCCTATCCTCGCATACGCAGGCAAGTGCCCAATGCCTCATCCACAGGGAGAGCGCTCATGGTTGATCCCTCTTCTCTTGTTGTTTAGACCGCGTGACCGTGAGGAGGAGGCGGACGCTGCGAGAGAGAAGTTCTTCGTTCCGGAATCTGACCATCTGACTCTGCTTCACGTATACCAGCGCTGGAGGTCTGCAGGTAATCTCAACTCCGCATCAACGCGTCGAGCGCTTCATTCCTTTGGCTTTGGCTTACGACTTTTTGATTTTAACGTTCGTTCCTTTCACTATCGATGAAGGCGAGCGTGCTGATTGGTGCGCGAAGCATTTCCTGAACGCCAGAGGCCTCCGGCGAGCGAAGGAGGTACGCTCACAATTGATCGAGGTCATGAAGGATGAGAAGATTGCCCTCACCACCTGTGGAACGGACTGGGACAGTGTCCGAAAGGCCGTAACGTCAGCCTACTTTCACCAGGCTGCAAAGATGAAAGGTGCACTTTTCTCGCAACCTTGAAAGCGCCTGGCAAGGGGACTGCCTCTGTTGACTCTGACTTGTTACCAACCTCATCCTCTCAGGTATTGGGGAGTACATTAACATGCGATCTGCTGTTGTTTGCGCCGTACACCCCACGAGTTCATTGTACGGTGCTGGGTTCACACCTGACTACGTCGTTTATCACGAGCTGATTTACACCCAAAAGGAGTACATGTCGTGCGTCACTGTTGTTGAACCACACTGGTTGGCAGAGATGGGTCCGATGTTCTTCACCTTGAAGTACTCCGGTGGTAGGCAATGATGTTGACGTTTCGGAACAGACACATTTCAGAAAGCTCATCATCCTCTCATTACACGCTCAAACACAGGGAGGACCTTGAACACCAACCCAGAGGTTGTAAACGAGGACGTGAGCACTCCTTATGAAGATGACGTCTCAGCGATAAGCTCACTGCAAAGGAAGCTCGAGAAATCTAGGAAACGAGCTAATGCAAGGGGGTTGGTAACCCCTGGCAGGAGAGATAAAGTTCCACGTACACCCTCCCGTTTTGGAATGTAACTGCTTGCTAGAATAGAAACTTGTATATATTGCAGCTAAATCATAACTCCACACCCATACCACCTCCACCTCCCAAGTCAACCCTAGTATGGCCTCGACATACGCCTCCCGCAAGACTTGACATTTGCCACACCTAGGAACAAGAGGAAATTTCGTTGATCCTCAAAGAAGACCATCACAGGGGGAGTAAAAGAGGTGCTCCGCAACAGAAAGCAGTGCGAAATCTGAGCAAAGCGCGGTAAACGGGCGTGGCAAGCCACTAACCAAACATAAACCCCTCCAGAAAAATATTTGTAACAAAAGCATCTAAAATTTAGATGCATCAAGTTGTTACACTTGATAGAACAGATACTACACTTGATCTTAGCCAAAAGGCCGAGAAGATACCTTCCGAAACCCTCATCAACCCCTTCCCGAGTTCCACAGCTACTTATATACCTTTTCCCTCGAGCGATTTCATTAAATCCAATTGTGGGTTTAATCACACCGCCTCTAAAACTTTAAAAATTCCATTTAGTATTCTTACACCGCACCAGGGAACGCTAAGAGCAATATAGAGCGACTTCGGGAATATAGGTTTTTTAGCGTTAATTCCGTTTCCTTAACGCACAAATGTTGGTTTATATGGTTTATATGGTTTCAGCCATCCGGCATCCCTCAGAATCGACAATTCCGCTTTTGCTTTGTACTGTGAAGGACTTATTGTTTCAAGTCCTCCATTCCGCGGTTCCTCCTAAAACGGAACCACCCTGTAAATAAACAGAAGCGGCGGGATTCGACGGCAAGCTCGATGATCCTTGTGCGAGAGGGTCAAGGAGCAGTGGAAATATCAAATCTGTGTTATTTGCGAAATTTTGTATTCGATCAATATTACTCCGGACGCCTGCACTGAGGGACAGAATTCTTGTAGGACTGGTTGAAGGCGAGAAGTATTGCGCGTTCACAGCGTTAACTCGGACCGTTGCGGTACCCGAAACGAATCATATGAGAAGTATTATGCGGGAGAGGATCGTGAGAGAAGATGGGTTAGTAGAAGATATCATCCTAAGCGTCAGTTAAGCATCGATAGCTGGTTCATTGTTAGTTACATTGAGTCCACACGTCCAAAGCTCACCCACTGGCAAGAAATACAATCTCATCCGCGTGGACGAACGTTGGTCATCCGCACGCAAGACCTCTTATTATCTCGTGTCTTGTCAATAGTTTGATACGTATGCCTATCTAGGAAAACGTTCAAGGTTGCCGTATTTTGGAGAATTCAAAGCGTCTCAACCGAGCTCATTCCAGTTCATTCAAAGTCTAACCAACTATCTCAATCTCTGCCTCATTTCAGACACCCTTAAATGGCTCAATAGTATCATCAATGCGGTCTTCCAGAAGACCATCCACGTCCGAAGGTCTGGACGCACCTGCGGCGGGTTTGCCTCAATATAAAGAGCAATTCAAAAACGCGTATACTTAGGTCAGCTAACAAGCTGGGTCTAGTAGAGCCACCGGCTTTCCTACTGCCTTGTGAGCGCACCGTCATTGTCCAGATTTGACTTTCTTGTGCACTTGCCCTCCCCGCATCAACTTGTTAAGAAGGAAACCTGCTGCTTGAATCTGCGGAGCAGCACCCAGAGCACACTGTGGTCAGCTGCGATCGCCAAGGTAGGCACATAGATTGCGACAGTAGGTAGTCCATGAAACTCAGGTCAACTTTTCGAGTTTTGTTTTAAGAAGACGGAAGTCGATACTTCATGACTGCCCGCGAAAAACCGAAGTGCAAAACCAGGACAAGGCCTTTCGATGAAATTTGGATGTACCAATACTCGCTGTCCCAAATGTGGCTTGCAAGCGCTCCATTGCTTGCTACTGCGGCGCTCTAAAACAGCAAAACTACAACAATACCAGCAGGTAGAGACCTAATGCATCCTAGTGAACCCATCATATTCAAGATCAGCTGATCTCCACCTGTGACAATACAAAGCGCTTCCCTTTTCGCAATTAGTGCCCGAGAGATTTTTCGCCTCTTGGGCGAGCACCACTCCCTACTGCGAGCCTAATGCACCATGGAATTTTGAACCTTTACTTCATCAAATGGTCTAAAGAACACACGCCCAAAGGCTCAGGCCGCAATATCCTATAGGTTTAGAAACCACTAAACGCTTAACTGACTGGGTAGCCAGTGGGTGTGAACACGCCGGACTTGAGCTGACTGATGGCACCCTATTCAGGACAAAACGAAAGATCATTCCTATCAGTATCTCGAGCACTTGTTAGAAACAAAGATAAAAGGCTCGGTGCATACCTGCTTGGTCAAAAGGGCCTGGTGGATGAAACCTCCAATTGCGATCATTGCAAGACGGCCATTCTTAATCTCGGCAGCCTTATACCAGGTGAGAGACTTATCGCTCCTGCCAAGATTCAGCGGATCGAATCCATACACTCCAGGCTCCCAGTTCTCAGTGTAATAAATCTTATCAAACGAAATTGCTTCGCAGGTAAGCACGAACAACAGGATCTGAATGAGTCCAGCCTTGGGGACCTGGTTGAACGCATCCAGCGGGTTGGTGTTCGAAAAGACATCAGCGGGCAGGTGTATAAACTCGGGGAATACCCATCCGAGAACCGCAAGCACTAGTGACGAAAATCAAACCAGAACGCAGAAGGGGCAAAGTCAGGTTTCCCTCTTGTTAATCCAGCTTCAAACTGTTAACCTTCTCCAACATCTTGAATACAATGCCAGCAAGAAACGAGAATGGGAGCAGGAAGACTTACTGCAAATACGGCCATGCTTAATCTCCGCCTCCTGCAAGAACTTCAAGTCGTACATGCTGGAGAAACCGAGCGGGTCGAAGTCCGCAAAAGCTGGGGCGTTCGGGTCGAGTGTTGGTACGCTGTCAAGGAAGGGCACCGACGCAGACGCCTTCATGGTGACGGTCGCCGCAGACTTGGGCACCCTGGCGCAAACTCGCGATCCATGGAAGGAAGATTTGGTTACCGTGACTCCAGAAACAAAGGCCATTTTTTTTCTCACACAATCTGAGCACCAACTATCTTGAAAGCCTCTCGAAAACAACAAAACCACAAACTACAACCTCCCCCAACCTCTCTCACACTCCTTTCCCCGTTTCCCCTTCACATCCACAACCACTGCTTAGCTCCTCTCTTTTTTGACCCAGAGCCCCATTCATCCCATTCCCAGAAATCCCTCTACGCCCAGTACAAGAACACCTCTATCTCTAGCGACAAAACTATTGCAAAATTCAAAACAACTGGGAGGGACAATCTGACCCAAGAGCCAAAATTGAAGGCCGATCCCAATCTAGCACATGTATTCTCTATAAAATCCTATATTGTAAACTATTTCCAATTTTATAGTAATTTAGCAACTAATCTCAGATACTGTCTTTATTTAGAGAAAGCTACATCTTAGGATATGTGTAGCTGACGATTTCATGTGAAAAGCAATGTGTCCTGCGAGATCGATCATAGTCCTCCAATAGGAGTCACCGACCAATTGATGGGCTTACCAAAAATTTCATACCAATAATTGCTCAACACGCGTCAAACAATCTCCATGGCTAATGATCTCCTCACAACGAATTGGCAGTCTGTTTTTCTAGTTTTCGTTGATTTTTGGAGGACCAGAGCTTCCCGTTGGGCAGTCGCAAACGTACGACGCGTGGCTAGCATTAATTAGCTGTCATATAAACTATATTGGTAATAAATAAGGATTTACTTAACGAAGCTTGTTCTGTTGGTCCAATGCGAGAATGCTCCATTAAATCTTATAGAAATATTAAAAATATCTTAAGTTGATTTTGTAATGAATGAACAAAAACCATTCTACAGCGAAAAAATATCATACTTTCTGCACGAGCACCACCACCCAAAAGAACAGAAGAAAAATTTCGTTCTGGGGCTTATTTTTGAAATACACAAAAACTACGCTCTGCTTTTCAACAATTTTGATTGTATTAGTCAAAAGAGGCATCCTGCAGACCAAAGCCAGTCGAGATGTGGAGACGTTTATGATGGCACCCCCCTTGAGACGAGTCGACGGTTGTAGGTTTCTAAGCAAACGCAATTTTTAGGGGCAACCTACTATTGTTTTTCGTTTAATACAGGTTTTCTTGAATAATTAGCATGGTTATTGTGAATACGACGTTCGCACGGGTTAGCTTAAGAATTTTGAAGGAGGGGTTAAATCGAGGAATGTTCGAACGGATATTGAGTCAGGATAGCAATCCTAACAGCCCCTTGTTGCTTCTTACTTTTCCAATGGATTGCTGCAGGGCTGGTTTGATGACAGGCCTTGATCCTGATGGCTTCGGGTAAGGGTTTGGGGTTTGGGAGGGGGGGGTGTGGGGTGGAGAGGGTGAATATGCGGGTTTGGTTTGCACTGGGTGAGAAGGTAGTTGGTTAAGGAAGGGGATCGGAAAGGCTGAGGTTGTTTGATAAGGAGAGTTTTTTATCCTTTTGTTTTGCTTTATTGCGAGCCTTGAAAACAAACAGGAAGATGGCATCGATTGCAAGTGGAGTAGCGGTTTCCGCGGGTAAGTTTTAGCACGATCTGAAGTCCTTTGGTTGGGATCACGATTGTTAACCTTGGAAGCGGTTGTTCTTCTTGTGTGTTCTTTTTGTTGGTTTTGTGTGGAAAGGAACGTTCGTTCTGGCGGGTGCTAGTGTAAGCTTGACTAGGCCTCATGAAGAGGTCCATGTTATCACGCAGATGCCCTCGCTGCAGGAGAGAATTAAAGTTCTTTTCGGAAGATTTGTAAGTGTCATTTATCTTGCTGGCCACTGGTCTTTTCGTAATTGGTTCTTCGTCTCTGACGGTATGACTATCTTTAAAAAAATCTTTTCGGGAACGCAGAAGTCGGCCTCCAACGAATCTAGCTCCGAAACACCGGCGGCGATGCCCACCAAGCAATATGTCGAAGTTGAGGCGCCCAAGACATCGAACGTAAGTTATTTTCTGCAGGCAAGTGCTGGTTATGATAACGACCTTACTTTGCTAAAAAGTGAAGTCTGTCATGCGGATGGACAGATCGGTGGAGACGATGGAGGGGCTGCCCCACCAACTCCGTTCGAGAAGTTCAGATTCCGTCCGTCGAAGCTGCCAGGCCCACCGAAGCCGTATGACCCGAACACAGCCATTTAGAGTTCCTAGGGTATGCTAACCTGCGTGAGGGGATGTCTATACACAGCAGGGCGTTTTTACGAGATCCTGCAATTCGTTCTCCAGCGCAGAAATAAAAACCAGACAGACTCAAACCTATCCTTCTCGGGGCCAGCGAGTACGGGTTTGCGCGGTATGTGGGTGTGGTAGTGGGCATCCCAGATGCCTTTCGGGAGTACCGGATTCTCAAAAGTCAAAATGGAAGGAACTTATTATGCCTATGTCTTACGCAACATTCTTTCCAGAGCGATCTGGTCCGCCCTTCCGGCGGCCTTCTTCGGCACTGCCAGCCTTTTTGCCAAGTGCGCAATGAGAGTGAACGTCCTACGTATCCTAGCGACTTAACACACGCGAATCTTAGAGCCGTCCGCTTGTATCCACTTCGTCATCTGGACGGTCCGTATTTTACCGCCTTGCTCCCGAAAAGCCGTTCGCATGCCGGTACTACTCTGATGGCATCCGGGATGCCAATGCACTTAGCACGCCACTATGTGTGAGAGTACTAAATACATTTATGGTAAACCAATTAGATGTTCTGAAACTTCTCTGATACCCAGCTATTCGGAAAGTTATGATTCCCAGAATACTTGGATTCAACGATGGGACCCTGCTGAGTGAACATTACAACAGCTCGTTCGCGGTTATTCCAAGGTACGGAAAAATTTGTGTGCAAGAGCCATGCGTCAAGGTCCACTTGCGTGTTCCAACCAATCCTCGAGAAAGTAAGAGTTTGGGCGGGGGCTTGAGTCCTCCAGTCGGAACTAGTTTTATTGGTTCAGAATCTAAAAGCCTCAGCATGATGGAGGAGAACTCAAATTCATGCCAATCCATCTTTGGAGACTGTCCTGCGGAACTCTCCTCTCTATCCTCTCCGCGTAAGTGCATCTGCTTGCGCAGCGCTTTGGAACATCAGTTTCTGTCATCCTTCAAGCTTACGGCGGAATCGTTAGGGACTCGGCAGTCTCAAAGGAGTTTGAACCGTGCATGTTCATGGCTAGGACAAGTCAAGCACTAGCTCAAGTGTCAATGGACACGCACGACGTTCCTCACTTGCGGCGCAGTTTGCTACTACAGTCTGGGAAGGTGGAGAAATCAAAATTATTTCTAATAATTAGACACAAGTATCATATTAGATTTGATTGGACTATTCGAGGAACGAGTATATGTTTGATTTAATAATTGTAATATTTCCTACAGACTTTCGAACAACTCTGAAAAGACCATGCTTACTTTACTGGAAGCTTGGGAACGCTGGAAGACATCGACAGCGTTGGCTTTTGTAGCGGAAGCCTCAGCATCAAACTGCTGTACAAAAACTTTTTTGGGAGCAGAGTTTTGATAGTCTGGTTGTTACGGTTGAAGGCGTTTCTATTCTGCTCGGAGTTCTTCTTCTGTTCCTCAGCGTCAGCCTCGGATGACAGAGGTATGATATATCCATCGTCTGTGGCGCTCTGTTTCGGGTTTCGTCCAATCGAAGATGTCTCCCAAGCTACCCAGTCTTGGAAAACTTCCTGGTCTAGAGTTTGACAATGAAAATGGCAGGTACGTCCGTGATGGAGCAGCGTCATAAACCACCGCGGAGTCCAATTTTTGAAATGAGGATAACGTCGTTCACCCTTCAGGTACTATCCTAGCGGATACGCACAAAAAAGGGATACTTCTAACTACACAGAGCCCCATGCAACCGGCTCAAATAACGCAGACGGGATTTTTCGGACCATACTTCAGCACGAGACGGGCCAAACACGGAGGACCAGGGACTTACAAACCTCGGCATGGACAGACATACACATGCGAAACGTGCGCGAGGATCATCTAATCTCCTTCCAAAGCCACTTGCGTTTTTCTATAAACGAGGAGGGCTGCTTTCCGGCCGAACTACCATGTCCTTCAAGGGTATCAACCGGAGAACAGGTAAGGATCTCAGGTGGTTACTCGCCACGCTCATGTCCATTGAACTGGATCGAGTCCTGAGACACCGAACACTGTTTGCCTTAGACGTGCTTCCAACTTTCCAGCATTGAGAAGAGCGGTTCTTTGCCACAGAGCGTTGCTGTTGAGCAAAGTGCAGGGTTTTATCCAGACCAAGTAGAATGGTTCGATCGCGGAAGGAGCTCCGACTTGTTCGTGGTAGTTGGGATGGATACCCGGGGGGGGAATGTCAGCTATATGGCTAGAGTGGAAGATCGTCAGTCGTTTCGAGTCCCCGCGAAGGAGGTATTGATGTTCAACACCCGGTCCAATACCATCGCATCTGTGTCAGCAACGTCCTCGGGCTCATCAGCTCCGTACGTTGCATTCTCTAAAGGTAGTTCCGTCCTCCTCTACAACGTTGGCGAAAGTAGGATGGAGAAGAGTGAAACCCTGCTCACTCATAAGGAAGCGAAAGTTTCCTCTCTTTCCACCACCTGCGATTCCGTACTGTATGGAACGAGCAATGGCTCGTTGGTCTTGGTTGACAGACGGCAGCCAGAGCGACCGGCGATGAGCTACAGGTCGAGCTATCGACACGAGGACATCAACCCGACTGACAATGGAGTTGTACTGAGCTCCATTTTCCTCGCCAGTTCCTCCAATCGACAGCGCCACCGAAGACGCTCCAAGTGGCGAAAAGTTGAGGGTTCCAAGGAGGAAGTCCACCCTGGTCAACTTTCCTTGGTGGACCTAAGGATGTTCAGCCGAGGTAATGTCCTTGTGTTCAAAGGGCATAAGAATAGTCACCGAAGGTTCTGTTCGTGGTGGTCGCCGTCGGGATTAGCGCCGCTGCTCTGCGGGGGGGATGATATGGGAGTACGTGCTTGGGAAATGAATTCGTCGAACACACAGCCTGTGGGTAGATACCAGACAACCGAAGAATCCGGCTATTATCCGTTGAAAGTTGGCTTTGCACAAGGTAGGATTTGGACTATGTCACAACATGCGATTCGTACGATATCGCCGATGGAATCGATCCATTGATGAAATGGACAGAAGTGCTCGCAGTAAATAGAAAAGGATGCGTCGCCGCGTTCCTGGCCCAGGATCTTCGGAACGGCGCAAGTGACCAAGCCGGCCAGTAGCCAGGGAGAATCCCACCCCCTGAACAGTGGTACGATGGGCTTCATATCCCCGCGTAGACGTTAGCGTATCCACTGGATCTAGAGAATACCGAGACCTTGAAGAACGGGAGACTTATGCCTACGATTGGACTATCTTGAAGAACCTCTTAAGAGAGGGCTCTGAAGAATTTTTGCGAGCTCGCAGATTTCTACTATAGGAAGATTAATTTTTATTTAGGAAGGAAAAGATAGCTAGTTAAAGAGGGGCCATTGTAGTTCGGGCAAGGAAGCCATGAGCACACCGTCTTTCTCAGCCCTTGCTCAAAACTTGTTTCAAATCGCTCCAGGCGTGCCTTTAGAAGCTCGGCGAGAGCGTGTTTGACTGCGGATTGATCACATCCATCGTCTCTTCGTTTCCACATGCCACTACAAAAATAAGGATATTAACGGTACTTACTTGTCCTTCTCTGTCTCCTCCTCCACGGGACTTTCCGCGACGATTGGCGCTGTGGCAACCGGCGTCGCCGCACCGGGTACGACAGGGGGAGCAGCAGATGAGACCTCGCTGGAGGCACTCTCAGACCCTCGCTTCGGAGAAAAGTCAGTCTGCTCGAGAGTGAACTTCGCCACCTTGTGAACAGTCTCTGCTCCTGCCCAACGGTAATTTTCAGACAGTTCACATACGTACCGCGTGAGCCCAAGGCCGAACACCTTCACCATGTTGAATGCAGGAGTGAGATATTCTTTAGCAGTCTTAGGAGAACGGAAATCGACCTCATGTCCTCGCAGCGTGCTCTTCTTCAGGAGGAAACTATAAGCGCTGTTCACAACATGCGCTGAGACCCCCAGTGTTCGCTTTAACAACGTTGGCTCCGCAGGCTGCTCGACGTTCACCATCTCGTCTGTAGCTTCCGGTAATTTGCTCTTCACTTGCTCATCCGTGAAGTTGAGGACTCTCATTGAGTAGGTGAAGAGCAGGGTTGTGATTGACGTGAAGAAAGCCTTGCCAGCGGCCTTGACGTTCTTAAATTCCTCCGTCTCGCTTTCTTCGACGACGGCAGATTTCACCTTCTCATAAGGAGCTGTCAGGTTTTCATTAATCGCACCATCACCAGCTTTCACAATACCTTCATACCCTTTCGCAACTGATTCCCCAAGTTGGGAAATCCTCCTCTCAGCACTCTCCAGCGTCGTTGCCGCATTTGGATACTCCTGCTTCAACTGCACATACTTGTCCTGAGCTACTTTCAAATGAGGCTCGACCCTGGGCGCTACAACCTCCTGCACCTTGCTTCGGACCCTGATCCCTGTGCTTTCAATCGGCCCCGCCGTCTGAGTCGTCGTGTCCATCTTTGTTGTAATACTCGTCTTCAGCTGATCCACAAAATTTCTTCACAACGCATAAAATACTCTCATACTCGCTTACAGTACCTTCGCTCTACTCCCGCTCGCTTCCGCTACAACGCCACTGTTTAAGTACTCTCCGGTGGTGTGCCAGTGACTCCAACTGAAAACCAAGGCGTCATACATCACTAAACATGTCCTGAAAGACAAAATAAAATCCGCAATTGACAAAATAATTTCAGCTCTTATCAATATTTGCTACGAATCAGGCCTACAATAATCCATAAAACAAGTTGTCATCGGCTGAAACTCTTGACCCCTGTTGTGGACCTCAAATAGTTCATGGCTCTGTACTTTGCCCATGCTTTAATCAATTAGTCGAAATTATATGCGATTATTTTCAAAAACCATGAGAGTCTTGAATACTAGTATCGCTCAGTCAGCAGCCCCTCAACTTCCTAGCCAAAATGCCCTCAGATATTGGCCCTCTAGTATTGACTTATATTTTACTTAGACCACATTTTAAAGCAAAAAGGGGAAAAATAATGGAAGGTTCTATTCGTCGAAAGAAAAAATAAGGCCACGTCCACTGGTTATGTAGATAAAATATTAATAATACAATAAATTTTCGTTAAGACACTTGTCCAACTAGTGACCGTCTCAGTCATTAATAAATATATTTGTATTCTAGAATTTTATTCAAGGGTCGAGAATCCATCAAAAATAGATTCAATCAGTATGACACCTGATTTTAATGTTTAGTGTAAATATTAAGTGGCTCGTTTCTATTTTTATGAAAGATTATATATCGTAGGCCAATAAAATCCGTATGAGGCGTTTTATGATTGACTACTAATTTTTTTGATTTATTAGTTCCAATAGCTTACAGTCACCATCACTGTTTTTGTGTTCACGGCGATTAGTGAGTGAGTGGGTTTCCTTTTCGCGCTCCAATCCCGGGCGAGGACTGAATTTTGCTCGTGAAGAACAAACTAATTGCAAACGCACTGAAAAACTGTCTTCTACAATTCTCTCCGGAATCCCGCCGACGGGGGGGCGGAGGGTAGAAGGAAACTTCCCGACTGTAAACAAAACTACTGTGGGCGAACGCCTCGCCGGCTAGAGCTGGTCGTCCTTCACCGGCAGCTGCTCGTCGCTCAGTGGGATTCCGCTATCCATCAACTCTGTATTAGATGACGATGAGTGGTTTTCTGTTTCCCTTTTCCTTCGTCAAGACCTCTAGAAGGTCCATTCCGATCTTTGTTGGGAAGGGGGAACAAGCTTTCCACGCGGGTTAGATCACTAAGCTTGCGCCAGCGATCGATTGGGAACCGGAGAATTGGCGTTTCAACGATTTCAGAAGTCGGCGGGCGGCTGCTTGCGGTATGTTAGTCTGGGATACCCCTACCACGACGTCCGAATTACCCAAGGTCTCCGTTCTTGTCCACGCCATTGTGCTATTTTTCTAGCGGGAGCCCTCAGCCTCCAGGAGGAATAGAAGCAGAGTCGCAGAAAACGGACACAATTTGAACACGTCGCAAAGCAGTAGTCGAATCTACACACCTTTGCTAGTCGTGATCTGTGACGCAACCGATTCGTCACGACTTCGTTATCAATTTAAGCACGTCTGTTCTGCTCGCGCTGGCCTCGCTAGAAGGGAAGGGGAAGGGACAGGCCCAGCCGACAACATGTTTGCTCTTCTAGGACAAACTTGAAGCTTGGAGGTTTGCAGTTGGCTTGTACGCGCCATCGCGGATTATTTCGATCGTGACCCCAGGAGAAGGCACGTCTTCCAACTTTCCTATTGTGCCTCTTTAACAAAGATGAGTAGATGTAATGGTTCGCTATTGTCGAATCTCTCCTGCGTAGACAAGTTCTGCGGGTCCAGTCATGTACATGTGGTTGTCCTCGCTCCATTCGATGTCGAGTCTTCCACCCGGGAGATTGACTGCAACCTCGCGACCCGTTCTTCCCTGTTGTGTGCAGAAAACGTTACAAGGAAGGGATAAAGGACTTCAGTATCGAGAACCCCAGCCCGGTACATTGTGAGTGTCTCGTTACCGTTAATGAGCAAGCTACGACCGACGCGCAAGCTCCAGTTCCACACGCGAGAGTTCTCCCAGCGCCCCTATCAAATTAAGGAACCGTGTACGCCCTGTTAACGACCTTAAGCAGTAATCGAATGCCGAGCGAAGCACAGTTGTATTGTACTTCGCGATTGAGACGACCCTACCTTTCCCACACCAGGAAGTCGATCTCCTCTGGGCTCTTCACATATATAAATTCAGTATTCGTTCTGGCAGGAAAAGTCTCGTGGTTCTCGTAAAGCGGCCCAACGGCTTCCAAGTTTTCATCCAGAGCTTTGAACTGCTCTTCATCTACAAACACCACTGCGTGAGGGTTTCCGGTACCAATGGGCACAACCTGCCAATCGATGCCGTTCACGTTATAGGCGGCTTCCTTTGTGTCCGGGTTTGGTGTCAACAAGCTTGGGATTTTTGCCGGATTCAACTCTGGTTCTCCCATGTCCACTCTCACCTTGATTTGCAAGAACGTCAAGTCAACATAGACGTAGTGGAGAGGGAAGATTTCCTTGGAGCAACCTACCATATCTCCGGCAATCTCAGGGACGATAAGCCCGGCTAAGGTATCAATCTTGTACACAGTCTTCTCACTGTCCAAAACCTCACGCGCAAAACGAGCCAGGCATCTGATACCATTGCCACACATCTCGGGCTCTGAACCATCCGAGTTGTAGATTCTCATGGAAAAGTCCGAATCATCATTGACCGGTGGCATCATAAAGATTACACCTTCTCAGCCAAGATCAGACACAGAACCGTAAGAATCTTGCACCCAAATCACTAAAGCATAGTCGCAAGCCAATACTTACCATCTGCCCCAACCCCGAAATGACGATCACAGACCTTCACCGACTCGTCGGCGGTCAGCAGAGTATCTGAGGACTTCATATTATCCACCAAAATAAAATCATTCCCTATCCCATGGTACTTCTGGAACTCAACACCCATCCTAACCCTTTCAGAAACAGCCCTTCTCCTCTGCACCCGCCTCCCTGCTCCTCCACTCAAGGCGACAAACCCCACATCCATCACGTCCTCTCAATCCAACAAACAGAATGATCACCGAAAAATAGAAAGCCAAATTTTTAACTCAGACTCCAATCCTTAAAATTTTTCCCTCTCAACTCATTTGTAAACGTCCACCAAATATATCATCTCCTAGCTCTCCGGTACCGCTTCTGAACGCAGCCTGCTCGGCCTTCAGCGCCTCCACATCTTATCAGCATGGAAGCTGACCTCGAAACCTCCCTCGCCCTCCACTGGGTTAAAGAAAAACCTCGACTATTTCTAGACGATCAAAATCATCTTTATTTTTCTAAAACAGAAACTTCGATGAAATATGAATATTCTTTTTTTGCGGAGTGAACGCAAATTCTCATGAATAGTCTTGATTAAAGACAATAGTATCTATTTCTAGATAGACACCAATTATTTAGGTTGGTTCGATGAAAAGTTGGCGCTGCTGCAAAATAATCAAAAAAGTTTGCCAATATCTGGGGAATTGTCTTATAGGTGTGTCTATTTCTAGGGAGTCACTCCGGCTGACTTCGGCCGTGGCAGTTTGATGAAGTACGGCGAGAAGGTCGTCGTACGAAGAGGCAAGCTTCTGCGCGAAGTTCTGGAGTATTGCTCATACATCTCAAACCGTTTGTTCGTGTCATGGAAAGCCAAAATGGCAGATGCCCCAGCCTGAGAAGGTCCTGCCGTCCACCAGCCCCGCGGAGCAGGAGATTTCAAACGATGATCCCTCATGTTTCAGAGTGTTTCTTGGCCTCTAGTGCCTCGATTACACAAGTCAACCTCTTCAACAGCTACTTGATTCGTACAACCGGCACCCGCCCCGTGATCCTGAACTGAATGAGTCCGCGGATGTGGAACCCTTCTCAATTCTGGCAAGACTCCCGATGACTTTAGTATCAGCAACTTCACGCATCATGCATTTTTACAGGACTAACTGTCCCCATATGCTCATCAGTTCATCAGTTCATCCTTTCCGAGCAATGTGGTCGACGATAACGACCTCGAAGCAAGAGCACCCGTGCTGATCGGGAGGCTAGGAGTAGTCGTCTATCGAATGATGTGGACTGGATGGCCTTTACAAGCTCAGGCGTGTGGGTCCGTCCAATTCTTCACCGCAAGAGGCAGATTGCGGTAAGAAACTATCTGGCAGAGTCCAAACCGGAGGAGTTGGACGCAGACGTTGCCTTGCAGGTTAATGATTTGAGCCTGGCGTGGTCGAGCGGGAGGCCTGTCCTAAAGGGTATACAATACTCACTTAGTTTACGTTTTGTTTATTTGGATTCAAGTCTGACCCTCTTTACTTGTACTTTCCCAAAAGGTATCTCGTTCAGCGTCCCAAAGGGTCAGGTGTGCATGGTTGTAGGCCCGAATGGATGCGGCAAGTCGACTCTGTTGAGACTGCTACATGGACTGACGTACGCAGATAGCGGTAAAATCAACATTCGATCCCCCGTTGGATTTGTTTTCCAGGATCCGTCTGTTCAGGTTAGTGAACGAGACAGTATCTGCGACCGGAGACGCTATTGCGTACTGACTACTATTTTGCAAATAATACATCGTCGTCAAGCAGATGCTATTTCCGACGGTGTTCATGGAGGTTATGTCTGGTACAGATGAAGATGCACCAATGGAAGAGAGGGTGGAGCTCGCGACCAATGCTTTGAAGAGAACTGGAATGATGCACCTCGCAAACAAACCCACCCTCAACCTGAGCGGAGGTCAGAAGCAACGAATCGCCACTGCGACGATGCTCGTGCGAAGGCCACAGTTCATGCTCTTCGACGAAGTGACAGCTTCGCTTGATCCAGAGTACGTAGAAAGACCTGAGCTTGACTGCTCATGCAACACGGGGGGCCCGTTCTCAAACCAACTCGCTCCCTCTTTTCAGAGCCAGAGTCCAAATGTTGGAATTTGCTATCGGCATCGTGAAGGAGCTCAACATCGGAAGCCTTTGGTAAGCTTGGATAGAGTGCCAAGAACGAGATGCACACATATATATGACATATCGAAATCGTCTCTTGAACTCTCACCATGGCTCAATCGCAGGGTAACACATGTTTATGACGAGCTCGAATGTGCGGATCGAGTGATTGTGTGAGTGTTTGGAACTATCCATTGCCTTTCGAAGGAGTGAAGGCTTGTCAAGGAGAGCCAATGTACATCTGAATGTTTTTGTTTTTGTTTCTCTCAGCCTGGATTCTGGAGCAATCATTGCGGACGGATCTCTTGAAGAAGTGAAACCGACTCTCTCCGATCTATGGGCAAGGAACGAGGGGGATTGGTAGAGCTATGTTCTGGGACACCAAGTTTCTGTAGTTTGATTGAACCGTGTGATTTAAAACTGAAAATATAATTTTGATTTTATCGCAGAGTGAGCTCTTTCGTCCGAGTGACGCGAGCTCTGTCCTCCAAAGAGAACAATAAGCTTTTCGAGGGTTTCGAACGGAGACCATAGCTGCTCTGTTTGGGCTCTTATCTGATGTCCAGGTCAAGATCAGCGTAGCTGAAGTGGTTCGCCAGACCAACATACCCGGTTCCTCGAGTCAAGTACACATTATCATCATAGCTCCATCCTTTGACGTCGTGCATTAGTTCTCGCTCCTTCTCTATTCTTCTGTCCCGCTGAGAAATTCAATGACATTAACAAAAGAAATGATAAGCACTGGTTGAAGCATCCAAAAATTACCCCCATTTCGCATCAAGAAGAAATGCGGGTCAGAAAACCATGCGTAGCGGGTCGATTGAACTTACAAGAACCCGCAGAATTCTGTCCTCCTCTGCTTGAAGATAAGGCCGAACATAGTGCCGCATTTCTTGATGCTCATCTCTCGCTTGCCTACATAAAGAACAACGAAGCACCGAGAGCACGTCCCCAAACACAAAGAACAACACGGTAAATAGCGGGATTCACGTTCAAGGTCAGCACTTCTTGTTGCAGACAATTCAAAAAAGCAAAATCACAAACGCGAGACAGAAACGTGGAAATCAAGCTCACAAGTACTCTTTTTGAATTTCCAATCTCTTCGTCCATGCGAAATACTGCATTATAACAAATCCACCGACCCACCACAACGCCCGCTTTGGCTGACCAGTTCCAACCCGTCTGGTGTAGTCCAAGGGCTTGTATCCACCAGGCCTCGCACCATCCTGCTTCGCTTGGGCTACAGGTGGCTTGGGTGGTCCTCCAACTCCAGATTTACTCAAATCCCCCTCCATTTGATTCCTCCCTTCTCTCGCGTATCCATTTCCAACCCTCCCTACCAAAAGCAGTCGCTCCTCAAGAACGACCATCCCAAGCTTTATTCGCAAACACATCACGACACATCAAAACCCATCCTTTTCATTCATTAATTCAATACCCCCATAATATTTCAAAAAACATTAATCCAAAATAGACAGCTGTCGATAATGCAATCCTATTTCAAACATTATTTCTTGAAAATTCGTTTTGACTGCATTCAGTCATTTTAGTACGTTGAGTGAGTCTCCGGAGGGGCTAGGCGCGTTGACCAAAGAATACAAAACTGTCCAAGAAGGACCCCTAGGGGATATTATGCCAGGCATAAGAAAGGCCAAAGGGGTGGGGGGAGGTACGCGCTATTGCGGAAGCGGAGGTTAGGATTACAGAGTGCTTGTTTTTATAGGTCAAATTGGGTTCTGCGGTTGGCGACTGATTTCAAGAGGAAAAACGGTATTTTATAGTATATACTGTGTTTTATGGGTAAAGGATGTGCGCAAGTATTTCAGGGTGGGTTGCTCTGGCTGGTTTTCGGCAGCTACCTTGGACGCCGGGCTGTGAACTAATCTTGGACGAGAGTGGACAAGTACAGCCCTTAAGGAACTTTCAGATCGAGTTGTTCGGTTGTGTGAGGCCGTGCTCCTCGGAAATCCCCCCCACCCGTTTGACCTTCCAAGGAGAAACTAGAAAATCCTGTTCAACTAGATGAAGCATGGCCCTGCACGTGCATTGCTATACATCTGAGCAAACGACATCAATAGCTGCTTTCCGACACGAGTCCTCGTATGCTTGTGAGCTTATAATACAGTCTGAGTCGGCCACGTCCCGTTCCTCAGCACCTTCGGCCAACATTCTTTGACGCAGCAAGAAAACGTAGCGTGTTCCAGTTGCATCTACCTGAACTCCTTACAGGAAACGACGATCGATGCTGAATTCCTAGAAACACAGTGGCTGACTCCATGTTCTGAAATCACTTTCAACCAGGGAGCAAGAAACAATGCATGCAGAAGGAAAGAGGCCCCTGCTCCCTTCTCTCTCTCCTCTGGAGCGAGAACAACTAGTCCACTAGTCAACTATCCACTGCTAATCAAGATATAGTCATACCGTCTCGTGTCTCAAGCAAGAGTGCGAGAAAGACAGAGAGGCAGTTCCCCTTGATCCATTCTAGTCACTAAAACACACACAGAACAATCAAAAAGAAGCACCTTCCATAGAGATGCCGCACCCTATCTGCACAGGCTGATCTAGTCGAGCGTCCTCTCTAGATTCGATCGTTACCCAACAACGGATGACGACGATGATGATGTCCAAGGGAAGACTGGGAACGGATTGTCGAGGATTCGAATCAGAATTTTGATGAGGTTTGGATTTCGTTTAATACGCTTAAGTAAAGTATGATTCGCTCTAGTCTGCAGGTCCTCAAGAGGGTTTCATCACCGGTGGGAAGGTTGGGTAGTAGGAAGTTGAGTGGCAACGGGAGCGCCGAAGATTTCGCGAGTGCCAAATATGATGACCTGCTGGTGGAGACTCGGGATAAGGTAGGGTTAATTACACTTAACCGACCGAGTGTAATGAATGCATTGAATTCCAATTTGTGTAATGAGATTGTCGACGCGGTGGCTTCGTGTGAGAGTGATCCGTCGATCGGGGCTATGGTCGTGACGGGATCCGACCGAGCGTTTGCGGCTGGAGCGGATATTAAGGAAATGTCCTCGAGATCATACGCTTCTGCGAGGTTCAAGCACGATCTTGGATCCTGGATTGATGTCATTTCAGGAGCAAAGAAACCCATTATCGCGGCTGTCAATGGCTTTGCCCTGGGCGGAGGATGTGAATTGGCTATGGCATGCGATATCGTTCTCGCATCGGACAACGCACAGTTTGGTCAACCAGAGGTATGCCCAGAACTGCATTTGCATGTTGCTGATCATGTTCGTCCACTTCAAAAGTGTCTTATGTGACCGTCAACAACTCTCCGTGCCCACAGGTTCAGATTGGGACAATCCCTGGCTGGGGTGGAACGCAGAGGTTGATTCGCGCAGTTGGCAAGGCCAAAGCCATGGAGATGATCCTTACGGGTAGGAGAATGAGCGCGAGCGAGGCTGAAAGCGCGGGATTGGTTGCGAGAGTGATTCCCTCCGCTCAGCTAGTAGATGAAGCTGTGAGCGTCGGGTCAACCATTTCTTCATATTCGAGAACCATCGTCTCAGCGGCGAAGGAGTGTGTCCAGGTAGCCAGCGACATGTCCCTCCGGGACGGGGTCCTTTTCGAACGACGCCAGTTCCAGGCCACCTTCGCTCTTGAGGATCAAAAGGAAGGAATGAAGGCATTCTTGGACAAGCGCACCCCAGAGTGGAGAGACAAATAGTCTCAGAGCGAGCTCGGCATCTTCCAACTAACTATCATCTTCACGGTTACGGTGATCGCGTAACCCAAAGCAGACAAGCAACAAAGCCTACTACTCATCTGGTTCTCTATACCAAAACAAGCTCTCAAAAAAGTACTAAAACGAACGAACAGCAAAAGCTGCGATACCGTTCAATCGCATCCACTCCAACCACCGCTAAGCTAACAGGACCAGGCCTCAATAGGTCAGCTGTAGATTTATCAAAAGAGGTTCCCGTCTTCTCTCCTCTCCAAACAGAACCGTTCCGCGTCTGACAGCGGCAGCGATACAACAGATCGGGCTGAGCTTTCCACTGACCGATGGCTGACAGTGCTCCACATCAGATATCACCTGCGCCGGTTAATTGAACGTTAACCGTTCCTCGGCCTGAGCGGACCGGAATCAGGTGATCCGGACAGGATCCGATCTAGTGGATCTTTCTGAGGAGTCTTGGATGCAGTGGATACTTCACGTGAGTGGTACCTATTGTCACAGGCCTTGGCAGCTGACATCCTAAATTCCACGCAGACCCATTCCACATCAGCACAACCTTGAGCAGCGAAGAACAGGTACGGACAAGCGTATTGCCGGAAACGACCAACGGATCTCTACAAAAAAAGATCTGTCCCATCCTCTCAGAACTGAACGACTTCTCTGCTGAGTCTAGGCGACAACCGCACGGATCAGATCTACCTCACTTTCCATATAAATCTTGGAAGGAGTGGGATATCTTAAGGGAGTTGTGAGGAGGTTTGCTTTGGGTGGGATTGGGAAACTGCGCTATGGCCTGTATTGAAGGAGCTTTATTGATGGGCAATGATGAGGCGATCAATAGTAGATATTAGGGAAGGTAGTGACTTTCCTCTTGAAAATCTTCCTTATGGAGTAGTATCTGAAGGAGGGTCACGGCATGTTGTGGCTCGAATTGGGGACTACTTCGTGAAGATGGGGGTATTGGTGGAGAGACTGCCGGAAGTGTTCGACTCGTATGGTTTTGATCACGTGGACGCAGGCAATGTCTTTTCGGCGGACTCCCTGAACCGGTTTATGGACGCCGGAGTAGAGCCGAGGAAGGCTACACGAAGGATCCTGACGGAGCTGCTTGCGGAAGACGGAGAGTTAAATCAGCTCCGGAATAATCCGGAGCTCAAGGATGAGGTTGTTAAGCCGCTTGATGATCCGTCCATCTCAGTTCAGATGCCTGCAGTCATAGGTGATTACACGGACTTTTATGCGTCAAAGTACCATGCTGAGAACGTCGGTACGAAGATTATTCCTCCAGCTGGAAGCTGGCTGAAGATCCCCCACCAAGAAAAATGAAGAAGCTAAATGAAAGTGTGGTTGACAGGTATCATGATGCGGGGAAAGGACAACGCACTGATGCCGAACTGGAAGCACCTTCCTGTTGGATATCACGGAAGATCGTCTTCTGTTGTGCCTTCGGGGACAGCTGTACATCGTCCCAACGGACAGTCCGTTCCTGCCAACGTCGATCCACCAGTTCCAAGCTTTGGACCATGCCAGATGCTCGATTTTGAGTTGGAAGTCGCCTGCTTCGTCGGCAAGTCCAGTCACCTGGGGAATCCAATTACCATTGAAAACGCTGATAAGGTAAGAGACTCTCAATCGCCCTCAAATCGATGGAAGTGTGCTCGAAACCGAGGACCGTGGACTTCCACAGACTGTTCAGGAGACTGGAGCGATTGCTAGAGACTGATTCGAGCAAAATCCTTTTGTCTCCATGTGGCTATCAGCATATTTTCGGTATTGTGTTGATGAACGACTGGTCGGCCCGGGACATTCAGAAGTGGGAGTATGTCCCATTGGGCCCATTTACTGCTAAAAATTTCGCCACCACGATCTCACCTTGGGTGATGACTTGGGAGGCGCTCGAGCCGTTTCGAGTTCCCGCAGAAGTTCAGGATCCAAAGCCGCTGCCGTACCTTGACGGTGGATCTGTTCGAAAGACATTTGATGTAACCCTGGACGTCAGTATCCGCGCTCCTTGTGGCGAGTCACCTGTTCGTGTCTGTCGAACGTAAGCCTTTTTCACCACGCTATCTTTTTCTGTCCCTCCAAATCGCCATCAGCGTTTGCACTAGAGGAGAACCAGTTAGTGGAGGACTGGTTGTCACCCCTCCCGTGCACTCGCTGGAAGGAGTGGGGAAACGATCATCACCATCCTGTCCAGTCGTCCGGAGGTTTGGAATCATGAACGAGTCTATCGCCCTCCAGGTTTGATATATTTTAAAACTGCATGTTCGGTGATGAGTAACAGTTCTCGACTTCTTTTCAATACTGGACGACAGGAACTACAAGCACCTCTACTGGACAGTGGAGCAGATGATAACGCATCACAGTGTAACTGGATGTCCTATGCGTGCGGGTGATCTTATCGCAAGTGGAACGGTCAGCGGACCAGAACCGGAGAGTTTTGCATCTATGTTGGAGCTTGCATGGAAGGGGACAAAGCCCATTCAGTTAGGAGGAGTAAGTTAGTTCCAAGAAGGCGGAGGGACCGCGGGTTGAAACCTATCGGATCCTAGGGAAAGAGAGCCGGAAAGACATCGACGTCCGTGCTTGCCCTCCTCCGAAGCGGAGAGTGTGTGGCCGAGCTTCTAGTGATCCGCCCGACGCTAAAGTTTTTCCAAAACATTTGTACTTCAGGAAAACGGCGAACGAAAATTCCTTCACGACTTGGATGAGGTGATTATAACCGGATTCGCCGAGAAAGGAGACCTCAGAATCGGATTCGGTGAATGCAGGGGAATAGTGCTACCCGCTGCTACCTAGACTCGGGCATGCATTTTTTGTGATGAGAATGTCGGTCGAGAGGCCATCAGGGCTTTGCTGAGGACGTGTGAACCAGGTGAGTTCAATGTAGAGATAAAATCATTCCCGGCAACTGCAATCAAGGAGCTGGATAGGTGACTCTATCGGACTTTTTTTACAACAGACTCATGCGTCATGGTTTTGATAGAGCTGGCCTAGACGAAGCGTGCGTATACCTTGTTTATTACGAACCTGTGTTTCTAGTTTCAATTCACGACAAAGATCTTCACGCAAACCAAAACGTAGTATCTAAATTTACTACTCCGTTGAGTGCCGCCGACGGCGGTTTGGGCGAGGGAGGAGAGCGTCTGTCCACCTGCCCGCATCCTTCATCCGCCTAGCAGAGAAGCTCGACACATGTCAGGGACGTAGGACAAAGCACTCTACGTTATCTCGACCGGGCTAATGCTACAGCTTAGAACGCGTCCCAAACACGTTTTTGAAGGAAGAAGCGTGATGTATGGGATTACTAGGACCACTACCTTTCCAGTCCCATGGAGCCCTCATGTTTCTTCTGCTGCCTCTTCATCGCTTTCCACCTCTGGCAAAGTCTTCTCTGACCGTCGACGAATCACCGTAAACGCGGAGACGGATTCGTGCGTATATGTGGGGCTCGGCTTGCCTCCAAGTGGCGCTATTTCTGCCTGTGCGAAACAGCCCAGTAGGGAGGTTGGCGCATACCTAGCATGAAGTAGAAAGAGGGAAAGTGAGCTGGAGACTCCCACCGCCCTTCGGGAGAGCAACCTGATTCGTCGAAACGTAACCTTCAACCTACCGAATAAAGGTCTCTGTATCCACATTGCGTTCTTTGAAAAACTTGACTCCTCTGGTGACATCCGCAATCGCGAGAGTACCAACGATGGGTTTCATCACTGATCCTTCCAGGCTGTTCTGTAGCTCGTTTCTCTTCGCCCTTCCCGAATAGAGCATTGAGCAAACCCGCCCGGAACAAAAAACATATTATAACATCAGCTTTTCTAATCTCATCATGGCACCAGCTCATCCCGAACACACCCTACCTATCCAGTATAGTCTCAAACTCCGCCACAGCTGTCTTTGCATCTCGTACATGAAAGCGCACCCTCTGTCCAACTCTCAAGTCATCCAATAGTTCAATACCTCCTGATCGAGGATCAATCCCTTCGATCTTCCTCACCAAATAGTCACCATCACGAAGCCTTTCCTGAAGACATTTGAGCGCATAGGATTTCCACATTCAGACTCTGATCAAAGTGTCCGTCTACAATGAGAGCAAGAACTCCGGGGCTCGAGAAAGAACGATTAAGGATGAGCTCTCTCTCTCTCAGAGGGAGGAAATCCAAATCCACCAAACGTCTCGAAAATCTCAGGTTACCTTTGATTCATCGAGAGCAACACCCAACAGCGGATTCTTGAACAGTAAAGCCTGATCCGACTTCGTAGCCTCAGAAATCACCATCTTGAGCACTCGATCAGCGCTCATCGTCTGGAGAGCGGAACCGGAGCCGGACTTGGATGGAACAAAATCCAGCTCCAGTACACTCTTGTTCTTAACCTTTCGTACTGTGAAAACAGGTCCTTCACAGAAGAAAACAAAACAAAACGTGTTGGTCAAGCCAAGAAGCTCCGATTTGATCGCTTTGCTAATTCAAGAAGAGAGAGGGTTTGCGCAGGCGAACGGGAACAGGATGATTCATCCGTTTCATAGATCTCTTTCGGAGCAGAATCAAAAGACGTGGTTGGTGAACAGAGCCATACCGATACCTCGCACTCCTTGAGTAACGAGCGTTTCCACTTCTATACCGCCACTGATGCTAAGACCTACTAGACCATCTTTATAGGAGCATTTGGACGTTGTTGACATGAGATCCTTGAGGAGGGTTGCGTAGATATGTCCCGGATTTGGTCCTGAACCACCGACGACTCCTCCGACTTTCATGCTGCCCGGGTAGGCGAAGTCTAGTCCGCGGATGAACTTCTCTAGAGCTCCAGAAGACTGGAATGTCGGGTTGCAGAAGAGGAAAAATGTAGGAAGTGATCTGGGCTCTGGCCCGCCTACGACTTCCTTCCAGCCTTCTTGTGGTCCGTCCAGATTCGGCAAGTCGCTCTCATTGACATGAAAAAGATTGATCTCCGCGTCGGGGATTCTTGCCAGAGTGACACCTACAGCCGGTATTGACTCCACCTCCGTACATCTTCCCATGCTATCAGCTCCTAGGACTCCAGCTACCGTGCCTCCGATGACGTTCTGGATTCCAGGAATCAATTCTCTGATCTGTTGCGCAGCAAACTCCACGCTTTCTTTCCTCAAACCGACTTTTCTCTCTTCATAAATCGTGCTGACGTACAGAATCGCGACATCCGGAACGCACCCAACCGGCAGACTAAACAGAGCCTCATCCACAGCATCCCTCAATGCCTCAGAGAGTCGTTTCTTCGTCGATACCGCACTTGAGAAACAAAGATCATCCTCAACCACAGACCCACGAACTCCTCCCCCGCTTCTTCCAAAGCTCATTCCACTCTGCATAACCACACCACCAACCCTCCATCTCCTCTGACTCACTAGCCCTTCCCTCTGAACCCTCCTCAAATTCCGAAATCCGCACCCAAACACAAACCCAGTATCCATCCTTATTGCAGCTTTCCTACCCACCCACTTGCTCCTCTTCCTCTGTTATCGCCTCACTAACCACCCGTCACAACATCCTCACCAATACTCTCAGTGCTACGTTTTAGCCCCATCACCCCAATTCCTCCTCCGAGATACGGTCCATCGATCTTCTTCAATCTGAAGCAAGCATCTCATTGGATTGCTTTCCTCATTAGCAAGACTCTTGTAAGGTGACCCGCCGACTTTTGCGTGTGAGCTTTTCTCTGTCTCCTAAGGATCAGCCTGAGTCATGAAGAGGATGCAAAGGTCTATATCGCATCCAGATGCACATGGACGTTTCGCCTCTATCGATCCTCGTGAAGATGGATATTTTCGTGAAAGCTGCTGTACGACAGTTTTTTTAGTGCACCGGCCTCAGCGGTTGGTGGTTGACCCACAAGAAACAACTGCGTATTGGCTGACGAACACAGAAGTATCCAGTAACAGCCAGATTGACTGACAGGGACTAGTCCTCGTCGATATGTAAGGGTTTCACTGAGATAGCTATCCTCAATAAATCCCGTCTCACGATTTAAGCACTGTGCAAGATGGTCAGTGGGGCCAGCAGCCTCAAGAGAATACATAACATACGAATGGATGCCCCATCTTGTATCGCTAAAGAAATGACCTTGCTTCATCCTAATCATCAACTCAACTGGGTCTTCGAGCGTGCATCGATTGAACTACTTTGCGAGCGACATCCAAGGCAGCATGTCCTGACAAGAACTGGACAAAAATAAAAAGTTCGTCAGGGGAAATCCGGGAATTGAACCCGGGACCTCTCGCACCCTAAGCGAGCATCATACCACTAGACTAATTTCCCGTCTCCTCCACATAAGATTTTAATACAAATTTAAATACTCGTTTGTTTCTGTCTTCACGTTTTTTCTTTGTTTTCTTTTCTGCCAACGAGAGGGGCTGAGTTCTCTCGGGACTGTGGACATGGGTTCGCCGTTAAACACTACTTCTCTGATTTTTTTCTGCTGTAGATTGGCTGTTCTCCATATACTGACGGAGAGTATTTGATCGAGTTGGCCTAGTGGTTTCCTTTAAATTGATTTCGTTGAACATCTAAGCCCCAGAAGAGCAGAGGCATCTCCCTCCTACACCCGGTTGTGGGATGAAGTCCGTGAGATGTCTTTGAGTGAATAGAATCTTTGTCCTGAACCAGCAGATACCAAACTTCCGTGACAAAGGAGTGAGCTCATGATTAGTCTGGGGTTGTGAGAGTCTGGGGTCGTGGTTCAGAGTTGATCAGGCTCTTGACCAGTGGGCACATACAGGAGCAGAAGCGGAACCGGGTTGGCAGATGTAACAACCTGCTGGTGCCGATTGCGGGAGACCAAGCCCACATTTTATGAGAGCCCTGCATGCTGAACCAAGTGAACTGGGCAAAAATCGTAGTCTCCGTTTCACCTGCGTTTGTGTTGACGGAATTTGGTTGAACTGAGCTTGGTTTCTTGATCCTCCAACGTGGGCTCTCCCATCGCCTGGTTGGATGGAAACTCATGGTCTGAGGGGCAACAAACGAACATTCGAAGAATCCAATTAGCACGTAAACGCTATTCAACCTGATGTCCGTGGATACGTCGAATGCGATAGTAGTCAGGATCAGCTTCCCCTGATTGTTCCCAGCTTGTGAAGTGCGACGATCTGATAGCAGCAGGGATCTACTCTCTCGACGAGCCAAACTCCTGCTCCGGAATTTCAGCTGTTCACTTTCTAGAAACGCGTTGTCTTTGGACAGCCGACTAGCCAGAACTTCAGGGAAAGCTGCTCACCTTTTCGCTTGCCGATGTTAGGAGAATCTTGGGATCCTTTTCTTCTCAGCTCGCTTCATTTCTGTGATCTACCTCGCCTCATGTGCGTACAGCTTAAAGAGTTTGTCAACTCGTTTACTCGGCGTCCGCTCCATGTCATCGTAAATACGAAATTACAACCTAAATGGTGCAGCCATTATTGCGTTCACTGTGGCTGTGTGTGACGACAACTCTGCCTCACGAATTACACGCGCTGAATAAAGGCTAGCGAGGAGCAGAAGCCCAAGCAAAGTTTCAGCCACCATCGGAGGGGCGTCCGCGAAGAACGGAGACGCTTGATCTTGATCTTGGCGCATCTGCGCTTGCCGAGAGATAAGGTAGATATAGGCAGAGGAGAACGCGAATGAAAGAGTTCTCGCTGCCCATGACGACTTGACATATGAGCATGATCCTGTTCTGGGGAGAACCTTAGGTAGCCCTCAGGACTTACGAGATGGTCTAGTGTGGGGATGAGAATTATGAGAAGTGAACATTCCCAGCGCGTGTATTTTCTTTGTTGGACAAGTATTTGGGAAAGCCACGCTCCGTGCAGTGATCCGAAATGCCGACGACAATCACACATGTGAAGTCGTTCTGGGTAGCGACAAACACAGCGCCTGGTCTATGGAAGGGGCTGGTCATCAATGATAATGCCAGCTGCAGCGTGAGCCATAGTCGCTCTAGGACGAGCTACGACTGTTGGGTAGCCGAAACATCATTAGAAGAAGACAAACCAGATCCATATCGATGAGCAAACACACGACAAATCCGCTTATCCTGGAAAAAAATCAAAACTTTTTCTTGGAAAAACAACGTTTTTTGCGCGGCAAACATAATTAAACGTTTTACAGTACATAAATAAACGTTTTGCCTCCAAAGAGCACGGATAGCCGGGATAGCTCAGTTGGGAGAGCGTAAGACTGAAGATCTTAAGGTCGCCGGTTCGATCCCGGCTCACGGCAAAGAAATTTCTTAACTTTGATTTTTGAACTTATGAGTGACCTTGACAAACTAGTTGTAAGAGCGGTTAATTAATACAATGAAATTAAGTAATCTTGATAGCCGGGATAGCTCAGTTGGGAGAGCGTAAGACTGAAGATCTTAAGGTCGCCGGTTCGATCCCGGCTCACGGCATTCTATGTATCCCTTTCTACCCAGGCACGGCTGCCGATATTCTAATTTTTTACCGTACACCCGAAGAACTGTAATTATAAAGTCGATAAAAAAGCCCTTTCCTAGGAAGGAACGAAGCTACAATAAAAAGATATCGTATTACTGTGTAGGCATGGTCAAACAAGCTGTGGATTATGGTCAATTGGGTTTGTCATTTCCGTCCTCTATCCGACCTGAATGAAAAAGAAACAAAGGCGCAGTCCGATAAAATCTATCCGACCTGAATGAAAAGGAAACAAAGGCGCAGTCCGATAAAAGTTTATCCGACCTGAATAGAAAAGAAAATAAGTGATCCATCCGACAAAATCGTCCGATAACGCGACCGATTTACTGTCCAATATTTTTCAATCGAAAAAGTGATTGGATATCAATCTTCTTTTTCGGGACACTGGGTCCCTGCGGGTCGCAGGAGAAGTATCTGAGGCGTAGTGAGGCGAAGAATGGATATGCAGCTACGCCAAGGTCTTCGTGTCGAGCGACTGGATCTTCTTATACCTTCACTCTCGTCCGGCATTGATGATCCGTTTATTCAGAGCCTAACCACCCTGAGAAGCGAGAAACAAGACGCTGATGTCGCGCGTCCAACAATAAAGAGGCGTTGAGCGCCACAGGGTCAAGGACAGTTCCGTGAGGAGGCTATCAAGACGACCTGGGTTGTTTCGAAAGAGCCCACGAAGCCAACGAGAACCTACACTATCAATTAAACCAAAGCACTCGATGATGAGTGGAACAAGCCGATAGGACAATGCCCTAGCGCGAAGCGTAGAGTCTACCACAGCCGCAGCGTACTGATGAAGCTTTTGTGCGTCATGCTGTGCAACGTCGAGTTCTTCGGATTCTTGGACATTTGCGCTCTCGTCCGATAGTGATGCGTCAAACTGTACACCTTCGAGTTCTTCGGATTGCTGGACATTTCCGCTCCCGTCCGGCAGCAAAACCACCACAATGATGTTGACCGAGACTTTTACAGTCAATCACTTGAGATGTTCACTGCCTTGGTTTTCAACACCTCAGTTTTCGGCACTAGCACATCGCTTGGTACCCCTGATCATTCAGCGCTTTGGGTTCATGGACTCCGTTGGCTCTCGCTGGCTTCGGGGTTGTTCCGCGAACGCCCTGACCGTCTTTAATCGTTGTTTACCCGCTTAAGTTTCCTGCTGTGGCGAATGGGTGCCGCTTCGATGTTGGAGGCGCGCGATCTTCGCCTTTAGTCTTTTTTTCCCTCAGGCTTTTTTTCTCTCAGCCTCCGATTGAACCATTCATTCCGTGTTAGCGAATCACAACTGACCTGCACCTATCGAATGCTCCCCTGAAGTCTGGTACAAGTCCAGATCTGAGCCTCCCAGTGGTCAATCGAAAAGTTCGGGAACCAATCATGATACTTATATTGACTAAACTTAGATAGGGGTTTCCGAGATTTTCGGACTCGGAGCCGGACAGGGTTACTGGTTCTTACAAACATAGCCTGCAGCGATACGTGAAGCTTGAAACGAACAACTAGGAACTAGGGAGAGAAACGTGCACGGCCAGGCGGCGATGGCGCCCCTCGGCAAGCATGCTGCTAGACTATCGCCAAAGAGCGACACTGAAACGCCGTAGGAGTTCCAAGTATTCCCCCCTAGAGGATGGTCAGTAGAGCATTTCCGCAGCCACTCCAATGCCGACTCCTCCAGATGGCCAAAGGTTTCTAGTACCAAAGGCTGGAACCTGTGAGAACGACGCTCAGAGTTGCTAGCAGAGCCCTTGTAGTTGCTACCAGTGATCTGTAGTTTGTCCAGTACCTGAGATTATTGGATCAGGCCTGGGTAGGATTAGGGTTTTTGCACGTTTGTATCTGCAAGAACGTTTCCCCTAAGTCCAGGAATCCCTGAGGCTGGAGTATATATATATATATATATAGTGATGCTAGAGGCAGTCAACGAGCGATTGTCCTTGGGCGAGATAGAGGCACAGTAAAAATTGGATGGGTAACGATCATTCACTATACTTGCACTGCGCTTTAGTCGTCCACTACAGTAGACGTCAACGTCCGATAGCTACATCGTCGTCTGAAGCCGAATATGTAGCAGTTGTGGAAGGCGTAAAGTCGTTGCGTTGGATCCAGCAACTCCTGGAGGAAGTAAATGTTGCCATCCCGAAAGCTACGATTTTTAAAGATACTACTGTGTGCCTGCGTCGGATCAAAGAAGATGGTAAGCGTACTCCGAAGCACAGTGACATCAGTTTTCACCATGCGCAGGAACTGGGACGCTGGGACAGGTTCAAGTTCGAGTACGTACCGACTGAAAATCAAACGTGCAGACGTCCTTACCAAGCCACTGACTAGCGACCTCTATAAGAGGTGCTGGGAGTACGGGGTGTGGTTTAAGACGATGTATGGAAGGAGATCATTTGATGGGTGGTGTTAGCAAATCACAACTGATCTGCACCTATCGAATGTGCTCCCCTGAAGTCTGGTATAAGTCCAGATCTGAGACACCCAGTGGTCAATCGAAAACGGCGGGAACCAATCATGATACACATATTGACTAGACTTAGGGGTTTCCGAGATGTTCGGACCTAGAGCCGGACAGGGTTTCGTTCAGGGTTACAAACACAGAGCCCTTGTAGTTGCTAGAGGTGATCTTTTAGTTTGCCAGCTTACATCAGCCCCCCTGGCCGTACGAGATGGGTTCGTCGTGCCCTCTCTGCTCTCAGACTGAAGAGAACGCAGATTTTGGAGGTCATCTGCTCGCTAGTTGCACGGCGGTGAAAGGTGCTCGAACCGGCCGCCACACACGGATCTTGAACCTGTTATACGGGAACTTCCGCCTGTGGTCTGGCACGCCGGTCTGGAAATCGAACGTGAGAAGCCTTTACCCGTCGCGGACTTCCAAAATGATGAACGCCGTGTAGCCGACCTGGTGATCACCTGTGACGACAGCCACCGTACCACATACGTTGATCTTGCTGTTCCTAATCCTCAAGCTAGTCGTTATCCCGCGGCTGCAGGCGAGCGCCGTGGATCTGCCGCCGCCAGTATGAGACGACGCAAAGAGATCAAATACGCGGGGCTTTGTCTTCCCCTGATGTTCGTGCTTCGGCACTAGCACATCGCTTGGTACCCCTGATCATTGAGTGCTCTGGGTTCATGGACTCTGTTGGCTCTCGCTGGCTTCGGGAGTTGTTCCGCGAATGCCCTGACCGTCTTCAATCGTTGTTTACCCTCTTAAGTTTCCTGCTGTGGCGCATGAATGCCACGTTGATGTTGGAGGCGCGCGACCTTCGCCGCACTTAGTCTCTTTTCCCTCAGGCTTTTTTCTTTCAGCCTCCGATTAAACCATTCATTCATCCCGGAATCCCAGCCCCAACAGCTGTCGTATGTTGACCACATTTCTGACCCGTTCAATTTTCTCGGTTCAAGCGTCGGAAAATCAGGCAGCCAGACTCCGTATCCGGCTTCAGCGGTTGACCGAATTCTCGCCCACACTAGGGTAGCACGGGAAGTCTTCGTTCGGGAGCTGTAGTTGAAATTGCTAGTAGTGAAAGATGGGGAAGAGGAAGAGTGTGTTCTGGGAGGACTTGAGGGATTTCATAGATGAGAGCGGGCAGCAAAATGCCAAGCGTCTGCGATGCGGGCAGAACTCATGGTTACCAAACTACTGAAGCTCCTGGTCCTGTGACTCGAATAACCAGTCCAGTCCGCTTGCTCCGAGAATAAGTCCCCCGGTGGCTAAGGAATACGAACGGCACAAAGAACTCGCCTCGAGAATAAAGGCGGTTGAACTCCACCACTGGGTTAACCCAAAAGACACTGAAACGCGACCAACCATATGGTCGATCCCCAAAGTACTCACGCTACCAGAGGACACGAGAAGACTCCCTTCGGAATGGGCTTCGTCTACTCCCAAGTCTTTGCCACCCGCATCTTCAAACCAATGTTGCCAGCGTGTGAAGTCCAGAAATAATAATGATTCATTACATGATACCACTATCAGCTAGTAAGTCGGAGAAGTAATGATGATTCATAATATGCCAGCCACACCAAGAAGTAATCATGATTCAATACCTGGACCGAAGATGATTGATTATCAGACTAGCGTTGATTGAATATAGCACGATTTATCGGTCCTGTTTATCGGATGATCAATTGGATCTGTTTTTTCGAAGAATTTCAATCGGACACCATTCTTTTTATACTATTTTTCAATAGTCTATCCACTTCAAGAAATATCGGCACCGTCCGATAAACGTTATCAGAAGGCACTTGACGTAAAGCTACATAGAGCCATTTTTAGTGCTATTTTATAGCCCTATGAGGTAGATATATTTTTAATTCATGTCCTATGTTTGTGTTGTTTTTCTTTATAAAATAGTCTATTTTGAAGTACATTCGTATTATGAAGAAAAATCATCGCCCTATCGTTATAATGAATTATTAAATTACAATTCACAAATACCATACATAGTCTAAGAGACTTCTAGTGGAGGAAAAGTTTGCGCCGAAGTTCACGGAACACTCGCTTTTCCTCGGCTACTTAGGCTCTGAACAAGCGGATGATGGTGAACATTCGACTGCATACACGATTGCAACTTCGAGGTAGAGTCAATGCGAACCTTGCAAACAATGGTTTCACCAGCTCCGAGAACGTAAGCAGGAAAAGGAAGACTTGAAAACAAATTCTGTACCAGAAGATGTTTATGAGTTGGATACTTTCAGCACATCTTGATCTTGATATCTCTGATATGATCTTAGAGGAGAAAGTCAAGCTGGGACAAGCGAAGAGATACTCAGCACTCCTTCCGCATCCGCTTCTCAAAGTTTTGCACAGGCCAAAGGGAGCAATGTGGAGATCGGGAAGGTCCTGGAATAATTCGAGGAATCAAACGACTTGCGTAAAAAGTCAATGTTCAAAAAAAAGAGCATACTTCTAGTAATACAACCTGATCACTGTATATCAGAAAGAAAGCCTGAGAGCATGAAAACTAAGACGAAGATTGGGAGTAGAACAGATGCTCCGCAACTGAAAGCATTGAAAAACAAGGCCTCAACGAGTGGTAAACGGGTGTGGTAAGCCACAAACCAAACATAAACACGCCAAGAAACAGATGCCGCGGCCAGCCTCTCCGGGGAAGCTCTTGACCTCAACTCTCCTGGTTACAACCGACTGCAACAAGCAACGCGTTCAACATGTATAGTACATCTCAGTTCTCTAAACACGAAGAGGTCTTCTTCGCTTGATCAAGGGGTGCATGATAAAACAATCGCTGAAACGTCAGATATCGAACCGCAGACGGATGCACTTCAACCACACCTCCGCCATAGAACCCTTGTTCGACAGATTCTGTGTTCTTACTCCCTTAGCCATCCAACAGAAGCGATCTTACAAGCTCGAACCCTATCCCATCGATTTCACAACTTCGAATCTTCTCCTGGAGTTCGCACCGAAGAACACCTCGGCATAGGGCCATAGTGCATCAAAGTTTTAGCTGGCCGGTTGGAATCGACGATTTGGGTTTAGTATAGGGCATAATTTAGGCAAACCCGGTGAAATTAGTACCGCTATCTGCATAGGGCAGATAGGGCCGGCCCTATGCTCCCATAGGGCGCGCCCTAATAAGAGATTCAGGGGTTCTCAAAAGCGCGGGAACTTTTCACCTGGTTTGCAGGGTTGAGAGCTGGGGTGTCCTAACATCTGGGGTGGCCTCACATCTGGGGTGGCCTCACACCCCAGCTCTCAACCCTCAATATACAGTGGTTTTTGAGCTTTTCTTAAAGCACTTTGCTGAGTATATAGCGTTTTCCGCCTTTCACACTTCTTGACACTTTTTTGCACTCGTATTGTTTTCCGTGGTACCCCTCCAGGTTGAACAGGCGTTCTCACGAAAAGCCCACCAGACAACTTTCATCAGCCTCACGACGCATCACGCACTTTCCAACCACGCAGCTTTCGTCTGGTTCGAGACGGATCACACACTTGAGCTAGAGGCTGAACCCTCGACTAACCCGAGGCTAGCCTTGCGAGGAGCTGGAGACGTGTTAAGGGAGCAGGTGAATGAGAGTGCGGGTTTTCGTTGCTTACGAGGGTTCTGCCAGGACTTGTAGTCGCCGCCGAGATCCTGCCGATCCGGGAATTTCCCGTCCTTACCTGCCATGGTCCAGAAAGGCATTGCCATGAGAGCAGACGACCGCGCTGAGCGCAGGCAGGCGTGTTTCACTGATCTGCGACGCCTGTTTGAGCTACGAACGGGACCAAGACATCTCGAAGTAGCCCTTGCAACAGGCGTAATCTAAAACTAAACGTTTTGTTTTACTCATATATGTCGTCATCGCCTGGGGACAGAAGCTGCAAGCCCCCAAGCAGCAAACGGCACGTGCTCCAGTACCATCCGCAGAACAGTGGAACCCTAAAAGTGCTGGTTATATCCAGATGACCTCGGGATCCAAAGAATTTCAAGTCCACTTTTTTCTGGGGCAGGGTTTTCCCTCCCGCGGAAAAGTGCGGAGGAGCAGGAATGCAACCTCCGACGCGAAAATTCTTCCACGTAGCTGCTCAACCTGTTCGGTTCACTCCACTCCCACCGAGTAAGCCTTGAGCTCTGTTGTCAGGAGCTGCTACTACGCCCGTTCACGCCTTCAAACCTGCTGCGCTCCCAGCCCCGCAGATTGCAGGGGCTGCTCTAACCATGTCTGAGAAAAATTCGCTTTTCGTACCAAACGAAGTTGGTTGATCCTAACGGTTTCCTGCACCAGCAGTCGCCGAGGGGTGACTGCGACCAGTGCCTCTTTGGCCCAGGAACTCAACCCGTCCTCTGCGTAAGGAGAAGCCGATCAACGAATCGGTGCAAACAAATCAGGATCTTGTCCGGTCAAAGCTGAGTCGTTGTTAATCTTCGGATGTGTGCTGATTCTCGAAGGTATATTATGACTTTCCCTAGTGGCTCTTGTGGCATCTACCGTCCTCCGCCACATTCTGCCAATGCACACAAGCTTCAATGATCACTACGAACACGGGCAAGGCGCGTGCGTTGTAGGGACGATTCTCAGTTCGATTACTCGAATCCTTCAATGAAAGAGCTTTCCCGGGACTCTACCAATGCAGCGCCGGTGTCCCTCACTGTGACCCCATGGGCAGGGCCAAGCCACTTTTCTTATGAGTGCGGTCAGGCCCAGACCGCAGTCCGGTTCCTATCAGGCTGCAGTTCTGATAGACTCTTCTGCGCAATCTTCAAGCTGAACCGACGGCCGTGACAACTAGACGGAGTCTTGGTTGGTCGTAGAGCTTGTCCTCAGCCGCCCCTGCCTGACGAGACGACCAGCAATCAAATCGATTAGCAGTTAGTTCGAGTATGGGACATCGCGTCTGGATTCTTTGATGTCCGCGGATCTTACCCGCACGGACTAGGCGGTTCTTACTTGTGGGACATGCAATGCTTATTTACATGGCTCCGTTCCTTAAAGGACTTTCCACAAGTCTCGCAGGAGTACAGACGCCGATTTTCATGAACTGCCATTACGTGTCGGGCCAGCTTGGACCTTGCTCCAAAGCATTTCCCGCACACATCGCAACGACAACTAGAAGTCATTAGATGGAACACGCGAACGTGCTCATTCAAATGTCCTGTTTGAGAGAAGGTCCGTCGGCAGTACTGGCACTGGTGACGCTTAAAGCCACAATGCACGCTTTCATAATGCCTACGAAGATCATACGGCTTTACAAACCCTGCGCTACATATTGGGCACACTTTCTCGCTCTTCAGGGCATGGGAAGCCAGCATAGTCGCATTTCTGCTCAGTTTCTGTTTCTTCTCTACGTAGGTTAGCTGCACATATTTTTGACAAGCTTCCACGCTCTCCTGCTCCTCCCAATGGTGGGACGTAAGCCGAACAGTTTTCTTCCCCGCTGTCAACTTCCAGATTGATTTCACAGACTTCTCCTTGAGCTGCACTGCCTTGGTCAATCTTGTGTGTAGTGGAAGTCCATCATATGCCATATCTGCAGCCTGCTGGGTGCATGAACAAGCCCAACCGTCCAGCAGGCAAGCAGGGCATTGTCTCAAAATCATTGATTTCTCAGGATTGCCCTTCACCTCACCGTTCTCTCCAACCAGCTGATGGTTACAGGAAACCGCACCATTCTCAGCTTCCACGAGGTGTCCCAACACAATTAGGCCATCTAACCTCTTGCTGAACATGGTTTCCGAGCGGATGCCGTCTCCGACCACGGCATATCGGACAAGGTTGGCTACCGTAGAATTATCAAGGTGTCGTGGAGGTCCAGACTTGCCCAACTGCCATCCGAAACCTAGCATTGAGTGGTTCTGCGAAAACAAAAACCATAGCTCAGGTCTATGGAAGTGATGGGCCAACATGTTATCGCACTTTCCCTCACAGACGTTGTCCACCACAACTGCAAGGCCATCCTTAGTATTCGATGGGAGCGAGGTCGGTCCTGTCTTGAACAGCAGCCAATCTTTGATCTCCGAAAAGCCCGCTTGGAGAGCACTCGCCATTGTCTTCAAACCCTTCCAAACGAGCTCCAATCGTGTCTTAAGGATACCCGCTCAGAGGAAAGATTGATCCCCTACCGAGCGGAAGCAAACCCGCTAATGAGCAACCTCTACCACAAGTTCAAACCCAGGACAAGCCTCGCCTCGAAACAAAGTTGACACAGCTGGCAGTTCCCAAGCCGCACGAAACCAAACGGCGGGAACAACTCCCGAGACCAAGCAGTATTTGACGAACTTTGCTCATCTCCCCCCCAACCCAACATCCCAACAACAACGAAGTTCTTGCTGAACGAAGAATCCTTTGTCAATTCCGATTTTCTTTCATCCCGTTGCCAATTCGCAACTGAGCTTTCGGACCTAATCTCCACCGAAACTTGAAGACAAAGAGAGCAGCCTGTCCGGAGCTTTTCAGTTATATCTCCCGGTTTCACGGGAAAACAGTCCAAGCCAGTTCCCAATGGCAAAAGCCTTTCACTAGGGGTCCATGAGAGATCGTATTTCCCCAAATCCTTCAAAAATACTTCATCAAAAAATCGATGAGTTCCTGCTCCACACAAGAGAGGGGTTGTTGTCTTCTGACTTGGAAACTCGTTTTCCAGAGGTTTCCACGATCCTTACATGTCTTAACAAGGACATAGCGCCCAATGAGGGGTTAGCGGGGGAATGCACTGCCTTGAACTGGCTATTGGCTAACTATCCGGAAACGTATTGATTCTCCTGCACTAGGAAGACGACCTTGCAACCGCATGCGAAGTCCATTGCTAAACTGGAACTGTTCGAAAGGATGTCAACCTTGTAATGGACAAATCCGCTAGGATATAGCGCCCAATGAGGGGTTAGCGGGGGAATGCACTGCCTTGAACTGGCTATTGGCTAGGTATCCGGAAACGTATTGATTCTCCTGCACTAGGAAGACGACCTTGCAACCGCATGCGAAGTCCATTGCTAAACTGGAACTGTTCGAAAGGATGTCAACCTTGTAATGGACAAATCCGCTACGGTAGAAGCGTCTTTCCGCACACTTAGGTCAGACCTTTGGGTTTTGTAAGCTGGGTTACTACAACCGGCAACTCGATCTTCTGCGCTTGGTTTGCCTTCGCGTGAACGGCCATTTAAATTACGGAACGCGCAAGGAAATTTACAGCACATAGGATAGATGATGTCGATGGGGACTTACTCAGAAAACCCAGTAACCTTCCAGTTCGCTTAAGATGATCAAGTCACTGAGAGGAATCAAAAGTACGTGCAGCTGTGGAAGTGAGAGGCTGGACGAAAGATTGCCCCTTTTGGAATGCCTGTGCTACCAACCTTCCGGTTAAACCGTCCTAAGCCGAACATCTGAAAAACGAGTGAAGGCAGGTGATTACAGTCATTCTCGCAGCGAAAACGCCGGTTCAACTTCGGGTCACTAGCTACGTAAAAGAGAAGAAGATGGAATCCGCGGATTCCTCTGCCGATCCACGCGCGGAACCGCTAATGCGATCTCCGCGTTTCTTTCCGAATGCGTCCTGTTCAACTTAGCTCTCGCGTCGCTCAGCTCGTTGATGTTATCGTTAATGTTATCCAGCAACCAACCCGTGCCAGGTGGCAAGCTTTACAGCGTTGTACGCTCATGGGCTTCCCCCCCAAGGGGAACGAGGCGATAGCCTTGCAGTTCGACTGAAAAGGATTGACCCGCTGATATGAATGGTTTCGAGTAGCCGGAAACAAGACCATTGTATTCAGAGTTCAGTTTTCATATGATGCGAGCCCAGCGAGACAAGTGAGTGTTAATGAAATCTTCGGTCGGAAAGCGAGCTTTCAAGAGATCTCTGGTGAGCTTGAGTCTATCAGTGGTGCAGTGAACCGTTGCTGATTCATGTCCTCGCCGTAGTACGCGACGTTAGGGTACTCACTTGTAGATTGTAATCCACAGAGATACCATGGACGGTTGGCAATCGAAAATGCAATACCATTTTTCACGATCATCAATCTTTCCAGTTCTTTTATTTGTCAAACAGGTTCACTGAGACAGCCAGAAACAAAAGGTTACAGCGTACGCAAACCCGGAAGAAATTTTGCAAAGAGGACGTAACACGAGGATATCAGATGCTTGGCGTCCCAGCTCAACATGAGCTTGCATTGTCATACATACCTTGATCAACGCGGTAACCACGTCGCCCAGAACGGGCTCGATATATCATCAGCAAAGCCCACAAACCCGGAATGATGCAAATACTACCAACGATGAGGATGTACAGCGCCTCCCTAGGGTGATGTACGCCAACACCAATCGCACTGATCAAAAGGACGATGCCTATGCCTGTGAGAATAAAGGCCACCGTAATGGAGCGAACCGGCATGCGGTTCTCCTCTTCCTCGAAGGTAATCGGATCATCTTTTGGCAATGACATGGCAAAAAAATTCTTGTACTTTGCAGAAAGAACTAGTCTCCGAAAAGAAAAACCTTATTGCATGCCCGGGGGTGGAGGTCCAAGCATGGGCAACACGAACCTCACTAGATCGTAATCAACAGATCTCAGACCGAGCCACAGCAGCAGGGGCACGTACCCGTAATGAAAGACTACCTGCAATGTCACGAGAACGAGAGACACCAGGAGGATCAGCCACCCTCTAGAAAAAAAAAAGGATCAAGCCAATCAAATATTCGAAATCATTCAGCAGTCAAGTTTTGAAGTCTAGAGTACCTTCACACTTCTAACCGCTTGACCACCTACGCGGATGGTTTCCGACTTCGCTACTTCAAACCTTCCCATTCTGCGACGTCCGCCAGTCCCTCCGTTCACTCTTCCCGCACCTCGCCTCTGAAGTGCATTCGCCGTCCCCAGAAATCAATGAATCTAAAATTATTGTTCTTGTACCTCAAATTACGAGCCAAAATCATTGAATTGAGATTAGTCGCTACCTTGATGTGGACATTAAAGCCAACATGCGGCCAGCAGAGGTTGCTCATCAAACGAACTTGGAATAGTCAACCTCCTAGAGGCTGAAGCTTATTTTGTTTTAGCTCAGACTAAGACCGCTGAGGCTTTCACAAGGGGCTTCGCCATAGAGCTGAAGCCGCAGGAATCACAGAAAGCCCTTCGGGCGTTAACCACAATGCCTTCCAGTGAGATCCTGAAGGATCAAGAGCTACACTCTTAACGGTGGTTTTACTAGTCGTTAAGGAAAAAGCTTCTTGCCCGCTTCTGTTCCGTTACTGAGTATCTTCCAGCAGTGCGTTCAGCACCTAAAGCAAATGATCCATCCCGCACCTGCAGCAATACGGGTACGAGAGGGACTGGTGCCACTGGCTTGACAAGGAGCATCAGCTGGGTGGGGCAGATAATCGGCAAACGGGCTCACGTGACGATCAAAGAGTGTCTATGGCCACTACCGAAACGAGGATGCATGTCAGCTCGCTTGAGAACTTCACATCCTGTCTAAGCGCGTTCGTTAGGATACCCAAGCGCATGGCATGGAAATCACTGGAGACATTCGTCGAATTGTGCTTTGCGGCTTGTGATTATAGAGTAGCGGTAGGCGTGGGACCTTTTGAGCTTGTTCACTATGGAGAGCGATACATAGTCGATCACGGAACAGAACGAAAGGTATATGATCTTCTAGAATTCTTGAACATCATTGACTCTCGAAAACTCGCAGGGAACCGCATTAACGTCAGGATAATGCCATATGCACGCTTGACAGCGTCCATCGATCACATTGGACCGCATGGGTCTCATGTACTGACTTTCCTGGGAGGTGGGGAGAACCTTCATGTGTTTACTTCTAGTGGGAAATACCACCTGTTTGGTAAACTCGAACGTAGAACAAGCCCAGTAGGAAGACACCCCCGATTGCCAGTAGGAAGGCGGAATCGTTTGACCACCTGTTTGTGAGGGACTCCACACGATTGTCCATTCTCTGTCGGCCTAAATTTCTCCCGTCATTCGGTTCATCAGGAAGCTTCATGCTCGGGAGATCAGACTGGGGTTGAGGGCCTGGCTGCTATAGTCAGTTACGAACAAGACCATCCCTGTCATAAACCTGCTTAATGCTCAAGAAATTCATGCTGGCGCGAAAATACCTCCTTGTTCTCTCGAAACTTTTGCCATTCCGTATCCCAGTCACGGCTCTTACCATCCTTCGACTCATCACCTTCAGATGCTTGCATTACCGTTGGCCTCGTACTCGAGCAAGAGCAACCAACCGCATTTCCTCCGAACCGTATGCCGCCGGGAACTAGAAATCCCAGGCCCATTGCTGTATCTGAATTCTAAGGCTAAGCCTGTGCTGCGTTTTCAACCCTCGCTTCGCATTTCAACTCCCCAATTTGAGCTCTTGATATTGCCACAGCCAAGAGCAGTTCGCAAGCTTGCTGTCTGCTTGCCAGGCTGACTGGCTCATTCGAAGATTTCGCCATTGAATTCGCGTTTCTGGCAGAGGAGACTTGCAGGGGGAAGGCATAGCGCTAATAGCGGTCGGGATAGCGCATCAATACAGGGGAGGGAGCTTTTTGGAACCCTCTCGATCTCGATTTAAGTTTAATTCAGACGGCATTTGACGTCTTACCACCTCCACTGACACTGTTAGCAATCTAAAACCTGCGTCAGGTCTCTCCATGATTGGTAAAGGACGCGAGCAATTCGCGACTGTCGAAACCCCTATCAGGCAAGGATCAGATATTTGAACTCAGTGGGGACTTCAGGTGACCAGTGTAAAACATTTCCGATGCATGCTACGAGAGCTTGCATCGGAAACGATGTGTCCAATGACTCTGCCCCAAATACCTCCAGACCGTGCTTGTTGCAACGCCATGGTTTCAAAAAGGAACGCGCTTTCTCATCTTCAGAATTAAAGAATACAAATAGGACTCTGGGCGAATCGAATTCCCCTCTGCCTTCTCCCACCAAACCCAAGTGTGGCTAGACGAGCTTCACAATGGATCAGCGGCAGCAAAAAGCGCCGGAGGGGGATGGCGTGTTGCAGTGGGGTGGTCAAGGAAAATGTATTATTAGCTTGTGCGCTTTTGGAGCAAGTGATGACTGAAAGACTCTACTTCAACGATAGCTATTGCTTTGAAGCTTCATCCTTGGTTACCAAGGCAGAATTCGATACGGAAAAGTCCGAATGGAGCTTGGTGCTGGACAGAACGATCTTTCACCCGTCCGGGGGGGGACAGCCTTCGGACGAAGGACAAATTAGTTCGCATCGAGTGTTGTCCCTCGCCACGGACAAGGACCTGGCTATTATCAGGCACAATGTCGCTTGCAAAGAAGGAGCGTCATTTAGCCCGGGGGACTTGGTTTTCCTCAAAGTGGATGAAGTAGTTCGACGACGGCATGCAAGACTACATTCTGCGGGACATCTGATGGACGTTGCAGTGCGAAAGATGGGGCTGATGTTCGAACCATCCAAAGCCTACCATTACCCAGAGGGATCGTACGTTGAGTATCATGGAAGTGTCCCAGTGGAAGAGCGTGAATTGATAGCAAAGAAAATTATGAGCGTGGCGAATGAGACCATTCAGAAAACGAAAGACACCGACCTTGTCAAGAGTAGGGTAGGAGAGGACGGGACTCGTCTTGTATTTCTCTCCTCTGAAGATATCGGCTGTCCTTGCGGAGGCACTCATGTTAAACATGTCAAAGAGATTGAACACGTTACAGTTACAAGGCTCGTCAAAAAAAAAAAGTTCATCCGCGTTTGCTACTCCGTTACTAACTTACAGTAACTTTACGCGAACGGCCGATTTCATGTTAAGAAAGTCATGCCGTGCCCGAATATCGCGATCCGATCGGCGACTACACTGATGGCATCTTCATGCCATTCTGCGTCGAGACCTTCGGCCGACCCAGCAAACAAGCGGATGAGTTTCTGAAAGAGGTCGCTCTCCACTTCCAACCTTACAACGCAAGTAGGCGAAGCACGGTCGACGATAGGGGGCTCCGGAACGCGAATGCGCACCTGGCCATACAGGCTCGGGGAAAAAACGAACAGAAGTTTACGATCGTACCAATGGTAGAACATAGCCACATAGTCCATTATGGAACCGCAACGCATCAATAGCATGCTTGTTCACTCGTCATGGCTCCACAACTAAATAGTAAAGCGTTCATAGTCAAGTCTCATGAACTGAAGTACTTGTTAGTTGTTCCATGGGCTCTACAACTAAATAGTAAAGCGTTCATAGTTTGCACGGCCGAGATTGACAGCATGGGACTCCCTAGCAGGCTGAGCAGAAGTCTCATGAACTGACGCTCAAAACTTCGTCCCACTCAACAAAAACCGTTTTGCAAAACAAATATGTTCCAGACGCACATACAGAACGTTCTGGCTCTTGGTTTATACGTCTCAAAGCGTAAAACTCTATATATCCAGTTGAAACAGCTGTACAAAATCTGAAATCTCAATACGAGAAAACAACCTCAGGTCGATCCATCCCATCTCCCAAGTTCAAAGCTCGTCTCACAGAACGAACAAAACTATAAACAATGCTATAAACAATGCTATCGCCTACGGCTCACCGCCAAACTCCACAAGTCATTGCTCTCATGTTCTGAGAACTAGAACCGCATCACATTCGCCACAATCGGTGTTTTGACTGCTAAATCTGAGATAGCTCCAATACACACTTGCACTTGTCCCTTACGAATCCGAATCCAAGTTCCGAAGCTATCAGCAACAGTCTTGCTAATGAGCCCAACCATTATCCCGCTGGTTGAGCTTGGCACACTCTGATCAGAAACGCTCTGGCAGGAGATACGATCTGGCTTCACTACCATTCGAACGCGCTCACTTGAGAAAGGCCCCCCGGGATTGACAACAAGCGTCGACACCCGTCTCCTACGTGTATCTTCCTCCTTCGGAGTTGCGCTGACAACGCAAACAGAAGCAATCCTCTTAAGGCTCTTGGGTTTAACAGAGAGAAAGCTAGAGGCTGGTTGCGAAGCCACGTTGGCAGTCGTGAACACAGCAACTTCATCAAAGCTTGGTCTCTTCCAATTCCTCGACATCGGTGGACTAAAATGCCTCGAGCAGACCCTCCCAGCTCCAAAAGCAAGACTTTTGCTCTTGACTCTCCTTGCACACTCGTCCTTCGACATGCTCCTCCGACAAATTCTAAACAAGCCTTGAGTACGAGTATACCAAACACGAACAACTCCATCCCATTCCTCAGTACCGACTAACGCAACGCAGATCTCCACTTCTCCGTCGGCGCCAACCGCACCCAGCCACGCTACTGTACGCACATCTTTCTCCTCGGAGAGGATATGCTGCTGCGTAAGTTGAAGGTCCCGGAAGGCAGCCCCATTCCTCAGCTTCGTTGTCTTGCATAGACTACCTTTCTTGCCAAACGCGAAGTCGACGTACCCTGAAGCCTTGTCGCCAGAAGAGATTGGCTCCGGGTTCGAAGTCTCCACAGGCTTTTTGGGGTCGTCCGTTGCTTTCGGGTCTGGCCCCGGAGACTCTCCAGAGCCACCCTGAACAACTGACAGTGAGCACCCAAGCTCCTGCGATGCATCAGTCAAAAACTGCTTATGGCTCGGATCAGAGAGTTTGGTGAAACCTGCCTCCATGTCTGTTCGACAATAACCTGTACAAACCACAGAGATAGATGTTCGGCTACCCCGTTAGATTCATGATGGCAGAGAAACACTTCACCACCGGGTTGAACGGCTTCAACGACTGACTTACCCCCAACAGTTATGCCGAAACTAAGAATACCGACCAACACATCATCCTCCGCTTTCCCTCCCCGGATTACCAAAGGGCCTCCGCTATCTCCGTAGCACGCAGATCCCTCGCTGCCGTCATAGTTTCCGTCCGCGCAGATAAACTTCGATGTATCCACGGATATCTTTTTCGTCACCTTGCATTTTGAGGAAGTAACAATCTTTGTGTCCACCACCCTCATCTTCCAATCATATTCAACGTATGGAGTATAATCACCGAAACCAATCGCATCGGCAACGGTTCCAGACGGAATCGTATCGAAGCTAACGGAAATGGGCTTCACAATTGTGGACGACATTGGGGACTTCAGCTTTATCAAAGCCAAGTCATATCCGTCTCCGTGAGTGAAAAGGCTCCAACCATGTGGCATTCTAATATCTGCGGCTTCTCGACATCCGGGGCTCTTCGGGTCGGCAAGTACTGTACCAGCACAAACCTTTACCTTTGCAGACGCGTCCAGATTCGACACGCAATGCGCCGCCGTAGCGACAACATCGGTGTCAACGAAAGCGCCTGAACAAAGAAGAGAATCGCTTCCATACTCCTCCACGAACAGTGATGCCATGTAAGGTGCTTGCCTCCAGCTTTTAACCAAATCTCCGTTTATAAGCCGAGCAGAACTGCCCAGTCTTTTTAGAACCTTTGCACTAGAGAACTGCATCCCACACGCGACCAGCGCCACAAACCAAAGCTGCAAGAGCCTCCTCATATCTGCCTTTTGATAGAACATACAATATATCAATGTCAGCTTCCCAATCTAGACATCACTTCTTAGCGTTCCGACTACCTGAGATTCCTCTGAACCACCGCGTATTGCACACACTCACAAGTGACACGCTTTCTCGAAACTAATGCCTATATACACCCTCAACCTCTCCCTCGTACATATGTGTGAGCTTCGATGTGCCAGGGATTTGGATCAAGAGTTACAACATGCGAGCATCGGGACGGGGGTGCGATTCTCCAGCGAGGGGGGCTCCACGAAAAAAAAGCAGAGAACTCCAGCGATCTTGGATTAGCTGAAGAATATTTCAAACGTTTTCCAACTGCTGACAGGGATTGTATCAGGGTGAAACTGGGTATTCGATCCGTATCCATCTCGAAGGGGTAAGCCAACAGCATACTTTGCCATTCTTTCATTATTCATACATTTTTACCGCCCGTATGTTTGCGGAAAGCTTATGATTTTATCAATTTTTTATCCTTCTTCGAAACCAGCGCTTTGGCTAAAATAATCTGTATTCAGCAAATAATGAGATACCTTTCCGGCACCGAATTCGGCCGTAACGCCTAGAGAACAGGACCTCCTAGCAGACACGAACAGGACTTGATGAAAATATCAGCATTCTCTTGCACACACCTCCACGGCGTGGTCTCCAGTACGTTACACGGCCGAGGAAGTCAAAAAAAACGCATTAAAATATACATAGCCACTTTGCGTCTACACCAGTTCTTGCACTAGTAGAATCATCTTGCTAGCTAGGAGTAAAGTCAGTCAGTAGAAACTATGACACCCAGCCCCCGGGGTCACGAAAAGAGTGTAGAGGCGTTGAGAGAAACACAATACCGTCTAGCAAATTCCGACATACCCGTGTACCGAAAAAAAAAGCCTCGTTTCGCGACGGGTTTGCCATACTGTATGTTACGCGCTTTCGAACGTTCGAAAAGTGCGAAATGTGCTTCTATTGGTAATACAATTTTTGTATCATTTATGTTGAACAAATAAATTCTAATCGCTTTAATTCCAATCGAAAGAATTTGTTAATTCTAATCAGTGTCGCCACTTGCGATTAGCCAATCACAGCTGTAGGTATTGACCCCATCACGTCTAAGCATAATAACGAGGTCACCCCTGGTTTTCTGATGCGAAGATCCTATTGTCAGTCATTCGGGCGCCTACCTGAGCCCGGCTGATCGTGATATTTTTTCCCCGATATCATTGACTTGGAACCCTGAAACCCTAGGAATACGCGGTAAACAACACGCATCCCTAGGGGGGGGTAAGCTACTCGAAGAAATAGGGCGAAAGTTTTGTGCAAGCCCTACCAGCGGATTCGAACGGAATTACAAAAAAGAAATTATTAACTGTTTATTGTGGCTTGTTTCTTACTGTCCAATCATATGTGAAGTGCCCAAACTAGCGCTTCAGAAAGTTTATATGACATAATTACCGGTTGAAACCGCGTTTTATCACCGACAGGTATTTATTCGCGGAAATCTTTGTCATAGGACGAGATTTCAGACAACTGATCAAATATTTATGCAAAAACAATCTTGGGGTCACCAGAAAATCCCCCCCCCCCCTTTCGGAAGCATTATCTTGGACCATTTCCTAGAAGATACTTCCCAATGGACGAAAAACAACAAAAATCGGTATAAATCTTGACGTATATTCATAATTATCGTGAATCATCCTTTTCAATAATATGGTAACAATGTCACGAAAGAACTAGTTTGTGTAGAAACAAACCTCTATTCACAACTTCAGGTGTAAAAAGTCAAGCTGTGATTTCTTGACATTGGTCAGGGTGTGGAGGACGTTCCTAGCGTCCGGGAAAAGTTTCATCTTTTTTATGTTCCTTAGATATCTCCTGTCCAATCACTTTACCCTCAGGAATAAGTCTAAACAAGAAACACCACCGGGGGGTTACTTGCCCCCTGATGCTATCTAAGAAAGAAGTTCTGTGAGAGACAGTGCGGGGAAGGGGGGGGGAGTTCACCCGGAAAATTAACTGGAACTTGGGAGCGAACGGTTGCAATTTGCTTCCACGCCGCCTGTTCTCCCGTTTCAATTGAATATTGATTACTTCTGAAGAAGACTATTTTCGGCTATGCCTGTTGGCCGTCAACTCTGGCTATTCGAGGTAATAGAGTTGTGGAAAGGCACAAATTCCGCGTTATCTTTGCTTACAAACAAAGTACGGTTGCGTATTTTTCTTGGCCGCTTGAGTGTATATAACCGGGGATAAAGCAAAAAAATCATTTCTATCTGAATACAGTTTTTTCGTCGCGTTGTAAGCCATTTGTCCAACAACCTACAGTTGGGGCGATCTTGCCAGGTAAAATTAGAAACGCAACGGGTGGGGTGGGCGGTGGGGATCCCCATACACGTTCATGTTATAACAAGAGACCGACTTCATTTCCACATTTTCGCTCCTCGCAGTCTTCGTGAAGGGGTAGGAGCGACAGCAGATGGGCTACGCGTGGGCACAAAAAAATTCTCAAAAAGAGGTTCTACCGACCTAACGCCTTGTTGCTCGTCCCTATGAACAGGCTTTTGCTACAAGAGCAGGTGACTGCTTGGAAGATCTTTTATTGTAAAGAGCCTCAGCCAGTAGCGCGGAACTTCCTATAGTTTTGCACTTATGGAGAAGTTCGTTGAAAGCTCGGTTGGGGCGCAGCTGGGTGGAATATGCTCATCATGAGGCATACGCAATAGCGCGCGGGTGCCTGCCGAAGCATCAGGATGTTGAAAAGGTGGCTTAGCTACTCTCAATCTTCAGCCTACCTTCTGTGCTTTATTCCCCACCCCTGTTTGCCCTGGCGCTAGTCCGTCTCATATCATAAGTTCTCGCAAATACAATACTACTCATCGACTACCCAATGAATGCAAAGGACTCGCAATCTACTCACTGAAAAATTTCCATGCGCGCTAAACATATTTTAAGGATTCCTCAATCCATTTTCCCACGGAGACTGCTCCCGAACGGGGGGAACGACCCACATCAAAATCTTGCTAATATTGACGGAGCATCCACGTCGAGCTGGGCTCCTATTTGTTGGGTAGAACGGGTTCCCAATAAAAAAGCAGACACCTGATTTACGCGCTTCATTGAAATCCGAGGTTCGTGAAATCTTCTACTTTCATTGTATTCGATCTAGAAAAAACAAGTGTACGAGCCACTTTCCGTGGACTACGTGATTTGCATTTGGAACCCGGCACACAGCTGCACTTAAAAAAAGAGCTTCTACAATTGAGAAACTGTGATCTTTCCGCAGTATGGACGGTATCAGATCGATGCGAGATACCATTCAGAGGGGACATCCAAGCTTCCTTAGAGATTCCTCAAAGGAAGTGTTGGCAATTCCATGTTTAGCACCTGAACATTGGACAATCTCAGATTTTTTGCACGATCCTCACCTTGCCACATTCATTTTTGCTGGGCTGGTTTTCGCATTTTTTTTCTCCGGAGATTTTTTTGTTTTATGTCTTGCCGAGAAGTACACACATCGAACATATTCGCACGGCTTCGCAACTTTCTCCAGTACGCCGACTTGGCTTCAAACTCTGTCCACTACGCTCCCTTAGTACTAAACCGTGCACTAGAGGGCTTACTATTGAGGTATGGGCGGTATCAATGCCATCGCTTTCGTACAGTTCAATATGATACCCCATAAAAGATATGCAACAAGCAGGTCTGATTTTATTATGGGGTACCCAAAACATGTTCTCTATTTTTTTGGAAATTGGAGTGTGCATCCACACCGCTTAAGCAAGCACGATAGTGGAACCTGCCAGCTGAACATAATGGATCCGAAGCATTTGAACAAGGGGCGATGACCTTCCTCAACACACCTGGCTTCGTCTTCAAGATTGCTGGTATCTGCCTCGAGGAGAAGCCCTCGATTATCCGCGCACAACCAGAGTGCGGATTTTTAAATTGCTGGACCCCGGCGTACCATCTCAGGCTGAACCTGCCAATTTGGCAGGGCTACAATCAATTGGTGACATAGCATAACTGCCGAATAAACGCTACAGGGTTGCCTGTTTCCCCTTAGAATCTAATCTACTACCCCGTTCAGGGTGCTTCTTATCTCCTCTACTTATTTTTAGCGTTCTTTCGCGCCGCCGTCCGTAGTTGCCTATAGAGGAAGGGCACTCTACCCCCTCTAGCACCATACCTTATTCAAATCGTACAGACCAAACATTGTGCCTTGCGTCTTGTCATCTTGGAAATGATGGGCAGCACAATGTACACAGTGATACATGGTAGCCAGTTTCTCGCTTCGATCAGACAATCTTCTTGAGGAGAACATGCTTCGTGGAGATAGTAGCCAGACCGAAGCGTGCAACTGGCCCAGGGTGGAGGGGGGTTGTGATGAGCTAGTTCTCTATCAATTAGAGTGGTGGTTAACTAAACAATTAGCTATCCTTCCTGCATTGGGTCCGCTTTTGGTCGCAAACCGGTGCGAATCCCGCATCCACCGTTTTTGCCGCTGAGACCCATCACGCACCTTGCCAAGTTGGGCTGCATTGGTTGCACTGTAGGATCGTTTGCTTTTGCGCAAATGTTTCTATACTGACGCTGTAGTTATGGGAACTTTTCTCAGAAGTGTACGATACGCCCAGTTCTTTGTTATCGCGCGTCGGGCGACAACAATTCAGAGTGTTTCGTATCCATGTTTAGAGCCTAGAATTTCCTGCAGCCCTCAATCGACAGATCGAACTTGTCCGCCCTAGCTACTTCTACCGATTCCCGCACCATTCATGCATTTGAGCCCGAGCAACTGGCTTTTCGAAAGAGCGCACGATGACGTAGTTGGGTAGCTCAGTGCGCGGCATGTCGCAAATGTTGCGCAACGAGAAAAAGTTTTCTGTCTTGTGTACGATCGAAGCCTTTGGATTGAGTCTAACAAGGAGCACTAGATTGTCAGCAGATTGTACTTACAACCTTGATCCGATGCAATGAAAAAACCAAGACTGTCCGGTTCCAAAAAAAGTAGAACCTGCACTCGGAAGCCTTTTTTTTTACAACCGTCAAAGAAAAGAGTTTCCGCATCAACCAGCGAATGCCTCGGTTACTTAACCGTTGAAAAGCTTGATATGCGTGTGGCTATTGGGTTGCATACTGCTGACCTTTCTTGGCTCATCACGGGAAAATTGAAAACCCAGGAAAACACGTTGAGTAGGTACAAACCCACTCACCACGCATCCCATTCAGAAATTGTTAGAAAGTCTGGTCTCGCCCTTGTAGCTAACACCGTCTTGAATTAGTCACACACGCCCGCGATAAAATATTAATTATTGCTGACAGCAGCGAAGGCTTTTTGGGTTATTTGTTCGATTCTTTTGAAAAATATCAGCTCTCGGCTAATCAGAAATTACAGCTGAATTATATTAATTTTGAAAGGGAAAGCCAGAATATTCCTCGCCGGTAAGCCAAAAATCCATGATCGCAACCGCAAATATATTCCAAAAAGTGTCTGCTCCTGCACACACAGTTTTTGGCTTCTTAAAAAGCAATTCTACTCGTATATCTCCAAAAAAAAACGATGTCTGCTCTGCTGATTAGCAGACACTGCATGACTTCCTGATATGCTTTCTCATCCCTACCCTCAAGTTTTTTTTGTTTTCAATATCGAATAGACGCGACTGTCTGCTGCAAGTTGTGGGCTATGTCAATAATATACTTCTAAAGGTCAAGTGCTACCCCGCGTTTGAACTCAAAATTTGTGAAATGAAGCGCCTGCGCTGTCTGCCAAGACGCTCTAACTCATACTATCAGCGAAACCAGTGGGCTTCAAATTTTTTGAACTAAATAAACAATCGACCAGGGCGCCATCGACCGTTGAGCGAAGGGGAGTCGGTCCGGCTAGACGGTTCGAAATCCTAAGCCATCCAATCAGGACGTCAACGACATCAACGGTTTGAAGAGAATTTTTCTTTAAGCTTCAACGGTTTGACCGGAATGTTTTTGTTCCCGACTCGTGTGATGCCGTCCTTAGCATCCAAGCATATTACTGCGCAAACCTGAAATCCTTCTGGGTAAGTAGATTTTTGGTTTTTTGGTTTGGAAAAACTAACGACCACGGGAGGCTTCCTGGGGAGGGAAAGAGAGTCAGAAGTTTGTGACTACCAACTGGGGTCGTAGATTCGCTGACGGTTCACCGGGCGGTTGCACCACAATTGCCACTTAGCAATTGTGTTGCGGCAGAATTTAAGTAGTTGATATGGTCCAGAGCGTTGAGAGTTCTCCACGCGGGAATCGGAATTGAGTCTTAGTTCAGTCTCTTGCTAGAGTGCAGCCGAATCTGAACATCAATGCGAGGATCCAAACGGTCTTAGCGTAAACTGAAGGACCCAAGCGTGGTCAATTGCCTTCGACGTTCGCTTTCTGGCCACGCAAGGGGATTAGCGAGAACGAATGTGGTCCTTCCTTACATTAGTGCCTAGCACGGCGCGAATTTTCGTTAGAAGTTTGAGAGTTGATTAAGACTAACACATAGGTAGCTAGTCTCTTTGCTCTCCGTCTTCCTTTTAGTTTACAGAGGAATCATTTACTAATAGTGAACAGGGTTTGGCAGGTACGGCAGAGCACAATTTCTTGATTTGACGTTGGTGGATATGGCAATTTGGCCACTGCTTTGCTGTGCGCGAACAGGGATTATCTCAAAAGCTTGTTTTCGGTTTCGGTTCAATTAATTTGCTTGTTGTAGCGGACCAACATTGGATAGGACTGACAGTTGGCATTCCTCCTTTTGGCGCTTTAACTGGGGTTCAAAAGTAGCCATTGCCCCTATGTAGTTGGAAATCGCTGTCGGAGGGCGGCGGCCCAGGCTTGTTCGGACAAGCCATCTGCATTCCAAAAACGGCAAACACACATGAGGAGGTGACGTGTCTGCTTTGATTGATGTACTGTGCAGGCGGAGAAAAACTCATTAGAACTCCGGACGTGCTCGGGATTGTTCATCTTGTATTTGCTTTTACCCTTTTGCGTAGTAGAAACTCAAGCGGGAGGACAAATTGTCTGAGAACATTGTTGCATGGAGAATCCTAGTTAGTATTGAATCTACTGTTCATGATCAGGGCCGACATGCAATAGTCGTTTGGACATGGAAGATACGTTCACAAGTGTTCAAAAGCGACTAGAAGCTGTTCTGCGGAAAGCTCTTGAACGAAAACAGAAGCCGGCGTGGGGGAGGTTCTCATCGCTGTAGTAAAGCGAAAACAGGATCACACTCGATTCTCGGTTTTTGGGCGCTGCAAGTGAACATACCTTTGGTTGATTGCGGTTTCGTTAGTCCTGGGGGTACAATGCCCTCGTGATATTTGTTCATGTTCGCTCAGCTGAATCCGAAGTGTTCGAACTGAACAACCTGATGAAAGAGGGGAACGCCAAGAGGGCGGAAGATCCTATAAAACGGACTTAAGGTACCTGACCGGTGTTAGAACCGCGGCTCGGGCGCATCGTTGTCAAGTATGCGGAAAACACTTTCCTGAAGTCGTTTACGATAAGGGACCACCTGAGAATCCACACAAATGAGCATGGGTACATATGCATCGAGGAGGGTTACGGGCGTGCCTTCAAATGGAGGTCGACTCTTTCACAACATCGGCTTAAGCATCTGTGGGGAGAATTGCAAACGCTGATTTGGGTGGGCGGGGACGAGAAATCCGCTGAGAACGTTTGACGTACGCGTCGTCTAGGCTGGATATTGATCTCGGTGACGGACGCGGTAAAATAGATGGTTGGCACAGACGTGCGATGCCATCCAGTCGCAATACTCATTTCTGGAGTTAGTTGAGATAACAAGACAACTTCTCAACTGCTTAAAACAATTGAAAACATCTGCTCGGTATTGAAACGAACTCCGGAATGAAACTCATTCCTTCGACAACTGGGCGTTGATTAGTCAAAAAATATAAATGGAAGAGGTACCAAAGCCTTTGGCTAGCCGCCCGCTGTTCACAAGGCCTGATCGTTAATGGCAGTCAGATTGGTCATCTACTCATTCCCCATGGTTTGCCTTTGAGCTCGCAAAGCAGGCCAGGTGACGGGGCAAATATAAAACCGTTGGCAACTCCGGTTCGAAGATGTTTGGGCACGCGGGCCGCTCCAGCAGTCAACCGACCTAACGAAGAAGCGAGGCTGCCCTAGGAAAGCTAAGCGTTTACGATGTACCAGAAACCAGTTAAATTCTACTCTCCAATGTAGCAGAGAAGCTTGACACTTGACATACACTGTTTTCGGAAGTTGAGACAAAGTACACACTGATCCAATCCGAATGCCCGGCTTAACTGACAATTTCATCACCAGCTGGAAGTTAAACTACAAAAAAGCCCTGTGACGAGCGCTTGTTTGCAACTTAGGTACTACCAGGAAGGTACTACTGAACGAGAAGCTTCTCCTCTGGAAAGCGATAACTAACCGTTCGTATGCGAGCACTGTAATTGCAGAGCCGCTGGTACAAGGGATTAGAACTGAACTACCCCTCTCAACCAACGCTTCCAATTCAAGATGTCCTTCCTGCATCCAATTTGTTCACCTCTCTGCCAACTGCTGAAGAAAGAATTCCAAATTCGGATATAGGTGAATTTTTCTCTCATGCTCCCTTGCAGGGTTTTCAGGGAAGCTCCTTTTCGCAGTGTAGTCCTCAGGGCCTACTATTGCTTAGAGTTCCCTAAAGAGCAAATCACCCGTGTCTAATTCGGTACAGAAGTTTTCGCTTTTGACTTAACAAGGTTTGTACTTGGATAAGCAAAACGCATTTGGAGCAGATTTTGATTTACCCGGCAATCCAAGCGTGGCTAATTTCTTAGAGTTGCTACAGCAGGGCTGCAGCAGACCTGAATATCCCATTCCAGCCAAAAACTGCTCGTGTTGGAATCCCTCAAAAAGTATCGCAAACGGTTTAGGCGGTAGGAACAGGTGCGGACCCAAATTTCTTTCCGAATTCAAATCTGTTTGTGCCTTTTGGCACGACACTGACTAACATAACCTACTTAGCACCCGCTCTTCGGTCTCGCCAAGAGTCGGTGCGGTGTGATTGGGGACATGGTTACACTGTTTACCAAGCCGCGCATTGGACTGGGAACAGTTTGCGCTCCTCAGGGTAGATAGGCTCTGAACAACGTGATCGTGGAACAAGGGTACTTCACTAGCTTCTTTGCGCAAAAAATAAAAAACTCCCACATCTATCTCAGCGTAGCGACACGGACCACAAATTATCTAAAAAGGGTGCATTACCGACGATTTTGATGAGCAACATCTGAAAAACTTCAAAAATGCAATTTGTCAGTACCTGCTCGTTTTTAGCTTGAATTGCGAGTTCCAATTTTGAGCTGGAATTGATGAAATTTGCTTCGTATACTGTCTATCTTACACATTTTACGGATAAGAGAGTTAAATGTATTTGAAAAAAAGAAGTCGTTTCTCCTGTGCATTGTATTATACGAATATGGTTCTCTATCAGGATCCGGAGAGATGGGGGGGGAAATACTCTTGGGGGGGATGCTGATTTCCTTCGGTGAGTCTTTTCGTAAAGCTTTTTTCGTATGCCTTTTATTAAATACGCGTCGGGTGGAATTGAAATGGGCAAAACTACCCGCACGTTTCCCCAAATTTGGTAAAACCTCTTAATAGTATATTGTTCTTTATTGCAAAAGTTTAGCCCAGGTCGGGAGCTGACAGCTGACACAAAATCAACCAGCTTTTTTCTTTGGCTTTCAAAATAAACAACCCTTATTTTCATGGAAATGATGTAACCAATGCGGGACATACAGAGAGCCCTTCGGCTCCCGCACCGACTCTGTGTTGTGGACTTGTTCAGGCGAGTTTCGAGGTTGCTTGGGGCGCAATTTGTTTTCACGATTTCGACTCGGAATTCGCTTAGGCACGAGGTTGATGACAGTAATCGGTGGTACAAACTGTGACAAGCTGATCGATTTGCATACTAGGGAAAACCAAGATTCATGCTGTGAGGAATTTTTTCATCTGTATGAGACCTCTGCTTGCGTGGCATACTCTTTATCAAACCGCCTCTACAGACCTCAGGTCATGTATTCAAAGCATGTGGGGTCTTCAAGAAACACCTGAGGTTCGAAGAAATGCCCGAGCAACAAGCAAGGCATAGCGCTCTCTAGTTTTTCGTCAAAATGATGCGTGGTGAGGTCTTTACCCGGAGACATGGGGGATCGGCTTTCCTTATTTTGCTCTCAATATGTACACTGATTTCGGGGCAAGGGATAGGACAACTTTCGATTAATTTTCAGAGTTCTAGCACAGGCAGCTGCTCTGCGGAGGTGCTCGGGGACTACGGACTACCTTATGCCGAGAAGACTAACGGATTTACTTACGGATGGCTGCAAGCATCTACACTAGAGCCCGTGGATGCTACTGCCAACGGGAGAGATAGAGGTGAGGCATCAGATGACAGCTGCTTGTTTAGAACCTTTATGCACATGCAGTACGGCGACTGCTGCTCGGATGAACCGAACGAAGGGCTACTCGAGGATATTGTATGGCGGATAGCGCTGCCGAATGGACAGTATAACGTGGATGTGCTGTGCGGTGAACCGACTAGTTTGAATTCGGTTCACGCAGTCACTGCCAACGGTATAACGATCATTGAACCGACTGAACCCACGGCTTTGGTCCCTCAAGTTGAAGGCTCAGGACTGGTGTCGGTGTCGAATGAAGTTCTTACCCTGTCGGCGACAGGAGGCTCCAATACACTTCTCAGTCACATTTTGATTTCGACGAGTTCCGGAATGCAAGTAGGCTGCGTTCCGTTCCCGTCTGCGTTTGACGGCCAGAGCATCTCCGAGCTGGACTGCGACCAAGTGAGGGTCTCTGTTCCGTATGAGATTTCTTACGGGAGCGCGGATCAGGGCATGCTGAAGGACAGATCCGGGATGGGCACCGGTTTTACGATGGTGTTTCCGAGTTCAAAACAGTCACCGGCATATACAAGCGAGAACTTGATGGTGAAGGATAACGCTCTAGTTATTAAGAGCACTCCCGGGCGAATGAACTCCCCGCACTTCGACCACACGAATGCCCTCGGTGTGGGTCTTCCTCTACCTGACAATGACCTGAACATTACGGCACAGTTCAGATACCCAGATATCGAGAGCTCAAAGTGGGAAAGGGCATGCGTCTACTTCGGTATTAACGATCAAACTCATATAAGGCTGTGCTACATTTCAACAGGGGATGGCGGAAGGGTCTTCCTGCACTACGTGAAAGATGATGTAAGGATTCTCAGGAGCTACAGGTGTGCTACCCTCACCGACCCGGAGAGGATCATTACCTTCAGAATAGAACTTTACTCGCTTGCAGACCAGGCCAGGTTCTTCTATCAAGTTGGCGGAGATGCTGAGGAGGTCAGCTTTAGAAACATCACCCTCGGGGCGGAGATGTTCAGCAAAGACGCCGCTGGGATAGACTTTACAGTCGGGACTAGGAGCTATGCAGGCGTTTTCGTCTCCCAGGCAATGCGAAAATACGGACAGCTTGCGTTCGAGCTGTTAAGCTTCAGAGTCACCCAGATTCCGCGGGAAAACGAGGGTGAAGGAGATGATGAACTCGAATTTGACACGTGGTATTTGGAAGGGCTGAGGAACCCCACCTCCGTTAGGTATGGGCCCGACGGGAAGCTCTACGTTGCGATGGTGGATGGGAGGATCGCCGTTGTCGAGCTAGATCATGACGCCAAAGAAGAATTGAGTCGGAGAATCCTCCAGCCGCTCGGTAGTTGCTTGCTTCTCGGCTTGGAGTTCGATCCGGATTCCACTGCAGACAACGTTGTGTTGTGGTTAAGCCATTCCGACGCTTCACAAATCGGGGGTGCGGCGAATTCTGGAACGATAAGCAAGGTGTCTGGCCCAGACATGAGCATCATTGAGGACGTCATTATCGGCTTGCCTAGGGCATCTGCAAATCACGCCCCGAATCAGATCAGGTTTGGGCCGGACGGAAGACTGTTCATTGCTGTAGGCGGAAACACAGGGGGTGGAACCCCAAACGATCAAAATTCAGATTTCGGATTTCGGCCGGAGCAGTGTCTGGCTGCTGCTCTGCTTGTCGCAGACGTGAAAGCTGAAGGCTTCGATGGGGACTGCACGCCAAAGCAGGATCCAGCGCAGATGGATCTGACAGGCGTTGCGTGGGAGTGCGAGGAAGATATAGACTGCGATGTTAAAGTATACGTTACGGGCACCCGAAACCCTTACGATTTTGAATTCTACAATGGACATATTTACATGACGGATAACGGATTGGGAGGAAAAGGAACAGCTCCGAAGTTACCAGACGACTATACTTTCGGGGACTCATGCCATGGTCCCATTCTAGGAGACGAAATATTGGCCTTGGATCCTGGAAAGAGAGATGACCTACTCTTTGACGTGGTGGAAGGTGCTTACTACGGGCATCCAAACCCTGCGAGACGTGAATGCGTGTTTTTCGGTGGCAACCCAACGTCGGACCTCGACTATCCAATCCCAAAGTCTCCGGTTCAAGGCGGGGATCAGTACTACATGCAGTTTGGAAAGTATCGAAGGGGTACGCAACCGGACCCAATGTTCACTTTGCCCATGATGAGCCTCGGGCGGAGTCGCTCTGCGAACGGAATCATAGTCTACAGGTCAGATGTCTTCTGTGGCAAGCTGAAGGGTGACATATTGACAACGTTCTACTCCCAAGAGGACCAAGTTCGTCGAGTGGTACTCAACGACGACGGGACGGAAGCTGTGCGAGATGAGACCTTGCCGTACACCACTGAAGCCACTGGCGCCGATCGGGAATTGCGAAATCCTCTTTGCATTGAGCAGGACGGTTACGGAAACCTGTACATAGGAGAGTTCTTCGGAGCACGAGTGCGAGTTCTCGACCCTGTTGCAACGCAATGCTCGCAATCCCTCTCAAGCAGTAATCGAAAAGCCCAAACACCACGCGGCCTAGAACACTCAGCTGCAATCGGAATAAACGCGCGTGTCCTTGCACTCGGGGGTGCTCGTGGTGGCGTCGCGACAGATGAGGCTCATGCTTTCGACAGCTACAGAAATGAGTGGACGAGCCTCAGACTTCCGATAAAGAGATTTGCAGCTGGAGCAGTCCGCATGGGAAAACATGACGTAGCGATCTTGGGCGGCATCGACGAATCAGGTTCAATTGTAGATTCATTTCACGTCCTTGGGATGGAAGATATGAAACTACGAAACTCTGACTATCGACTACCTGCGGCTCGGGCGCATTCCTGTGTTGTTGACCTCAGCGATGAGTTCCTTCTCGTTGGTGGAATCGACCGAGACGGGGCGGCGACCTCTACCGTCTTCCAGTTCAACAAGAGAACTGGGAATTGGCGCCAAGCCTCACCCTTGGCTATTGGACGGTATGGCGCATCGGCAATTGCGATTGGCAAGGAGATCCTTGTGTGTGGGGGTATTTCTGCTCGGGGAGAAGAAACGAGGACCTGCGAGATTTTTGACGGCGCAAGCTGGAGGATGGCAGGGGAAATGAACCACGCGAGAGCCTTCGCAGGGGCTGTTTCAGTGAGCGGAAGAGCAGTCATCAAAGGCGGTCAGAGTGGAGAGTCTTGTATCTACAATACAGTCGAGGAGTATGATCTCAAGAAAAACACTTGGAAGGAGTTGAAACCACTCAACGCCGCCAGGAGTGCAGCAGCTGTTGTTCGAGCTGGTTCCAGCACCATCCTTATGGGTGGAAGAACTAACGGAGTAGGAGCTCAAGAATTCGGCGAAATTTTGCACTACATGTAAATGTCATTGTCCTCATGCGTTTGTTCTGGGGAGGCATTCGCGCAAGCTTTGCAGGAGTATCTGGTTGACTGTAAATAGCATGATAGCAACTGAAGAGGAATTCGGATGGAGAAGACCAATAATAAAGTTCGTGTCTTCCCTGTAAGCCATTGGAATGCGCACATAGAATCCGTGATCCTCATGATCCAACATTGAAGCCATTTGAATATGAATGCTCGACAACATAGAATGTCAAGGATCCAAGTTTTCGAATACGACGGTTAAGGTTCCTCTCATTGCATTAAAACCCTCATAGCTCTAGGCCGAGCTTGGTTTCTTAACAAGCAAATGTTGCTATTAACACGGCAAAAATACCAAGGAGAGGTTGTACGCCCTTCTGATAGACTATAAATGTTGCTATTGATTGGCACGTTGGGTGGGGGGACAGATGGCCGAGTGGTCTAAGGCGCTGGTTTTAGGCACCAGTCCGCAAGGGCGTGGGTTCGAATCCCACTCTGTTCAGCATTTTGCTGGTGGACGATGGTGTCATCGCAGATTGGGATTTGGTCCTTGAGCTCGTGACCTGGAGCTTTTGCTCCTTTGCAGGTGACCTCTTCATGTTTACAGGAATTGGAACTCATATATATCATGCGTGACCAAAAACATCGCCTTCAGATATAAAGGCTTTGGTTTGGTTGAGGCACTTCCTAGTCAGCGCATGACCATGGCCCATTTCAACTTTTCAGACTCCGATTATCTGTGGATCATTGCCCTTTTCTTTGGCAGCGAACGACTAACCGCTGAAGCGTCAATTAGACTGTGCCGCTCGAGCTCCACGAACCGAGTCGGACCTGGTTTCGTACACACAATGAATCCAAGGGAACGTCTTCGATATCGCTTCATGGTGCCTCCCATAAAGGCACTTTCATGCTGTTCCGTGACATAATATTGTTACTAATAGGGTCCCCCATCATATACGGCGATGCTTAGAGAGGGGGGTTAGCCAGTTCAGTCAAGCATCTCTAATGATTGCTGGTACGATTGTTGGCAGGTTTCACGCAGTTCCCATGGCTCACCAGCTCACATTGTTTTACATAAACTACCAAATACGACGGTGTTGCCGGTGGGGATATGAATGCCAATTCATTTCTATTGTGGGCGCCAAAAACGATGCGATTTTAGGTGTGTTCCCCGTTCAAAGTCCGATCCTGAATTTGACTAGAAAAAACGAAATGATGGTTGCAGCGGCACTGTATATGGCTTTGTTCGCTTTTCCCGCGGATCAGCAGAGGGATGCTACATTTTGCACGGATCCGAATCTGACTCCGCTCAATCGCAGGGGCCGGATAATTGATTGCATTACAGAGAAGGTAAGTCTATGATATTAGGACATCAAATTGCTGCTGTGCATGTTACGTTGATTGCAATCAACGGGGCAAATCGTATTGAGCACCAGTTCTTGCAGCCCATGCAGGGGTTGAGAGACGCATCGTGCTGCGCATATTTTTCGCTTTCAACCTGGTCGAGGAGTGAAGGATGGCGATGAGCTTGCAACTTAAATGAATAACAAGCCCCCACTAGCGGGGAGAAAGGCTCTCGGGTAAGCTTGATGGGAACTATGTCCGGCCGGATCCTCATGAGCGGATATGCTTATTCTATTCCGCTGAAACTTGTGTTTGGCGACGGGGTTGACTGGTGCAGGAGTCATTATGGCGCAGTTCAACGCAACCCGGATACCAGGCGAGACGGGCACAGCTTCCATACGGCGACAAACCAGGATTCTCGCCGAAGCCATGACAGCTATTTCAGATTGCGAAAACGAGCAGCATCTCAGGATCTGGGTGCGGATTTAGGTCAACTGGGAAATAGCGTTCGACAGTAGGGAGGATCCAGCCCCACTGATGGGATTTTTTGTCGATTTTGCCAGGAGCGGTGCGGGCCGGAGACTTCAAAGTGATCGATTTCATTAACGCGCCCAAGAGGGCCTCTGTTGTGGAAATCGAGCAAAAGCAACCCCATGGTAGAAACTTTTGGGTCTACTACCTAATTCTTCTACTCGTCGGAATCGGTTGGGTCTACCATTCCTGCTGCAGAGAAATGCCCTGCGGGCGGGACTCGTATCTCAGACTTGACGGTGTTTCTTTTCGCATCAGGAACTGGGACCATAGCTATGGTTATGGATCTCTCAGTAACTTACCTGGAGTCTCTCAGATATGGCATTTGCATACGATCACCTCTCCTCAGTAAGGAGATATGCTGCGACGGTTAGTGCGATATGAAACCTCAATTCTTTCGGAGGCAAAGTTGCAAACTCTCGCTTCCTTGTATGCGCGTAGGAAGCCGCTCACTTGGCAACTGTGCCGGGTTTGTGGAGTGGAGGACGCTCGTGTCGGGCGCTTTCAATCTTGATACCAAGATGAATTTGCCGTTTCTCGGCTTCCTCATCCCATTGCTGGTAGCGATTGGGTATGTTTGCTGCTCTGCGTACCTAGTCCAAAGATTTGCTCCCTACGCTGCCGGCAGTGGACTCTCAGAGGTTAGCGGAGCCGTTTGTCGCAAAATGTGCCCGCCCAGGGGACGTCCCTAGCGAGGTTCCGTTATCTAATCAAGAGTCTATCCAAACGTTTCCGGGTCTTGGGAACGACTAAAACACATAGGTGAAAGCCGTGCTTAACGGAACGGTGATGAGCGGATTCTTGAGCGGATGGACGCTGATTATAAAAGTTGTGGGCCTCGGTCTCTCCGTTGCGAGCGGACTGAATGCTGGCAAGGAAGGTCCCTTTGTTCACTTGTCCAGCTGCCTCGCGTTCACGATTGCGAGGCTATTTAAGAGGTTTAGGTAGGAATCGACCTGCTTGAAGATGATGAACCCAATCCAGGGCTCCCTGGCCAGAGGATTTCTAAGGAATCATCTTTCAATGCTGACAGAGAGGATGAGGCTTTGTTGAGAGAAGTGCTTACATGCGCATGCGCAGCTGGAGTTGCGGTTGCTTTCGCCGCACCGATTGGAGGAGTTTTGTTCGCTTTGGAGGAGGTTAGCTTGGACATGAGCGAGTCCTATTTCACTATTCCAGACCATCCTTTTGAACTATTGGCTCCTTTCCTATGTTCAGAGCTCTTCCTACTATGCGAGTAGAGTTTTGTGGCGCTCTTTTTTTTGTGCTGCAGTAGCAACGCTCGTTCTAATGCGGACCAACCCCTTCTTCGATGGGAAACTGGTTCTCTTTGAGGTTCAGTATGACTTGCATTGGTTTTGGTTTGAAATCATCGGTTTCGCGTTGATCGGAGCTATCGGCGGACTTGTGGTGAGCCAGGGCGACATTCACATGTTGCAATCCCGCGGTGTGCAACCATTGCTGAGCCGCTCTTGCTCGACTCTGTGTATGGTTCATCAGGGTCACCTGTTTACGGTCTTGAATATCCACTACCAGAAACTTAAAGCTAAGTGGACGTTTCTGGACAGCCATGCGATCCTCGAAGTGTTTGTGGTTATTGTGATTACGCATATTGCCAACCACCCGATCTGGTTTCTGAAGATGAGCAACAATCAGATTCTAAAAAGGTAAACCCTCCCTGTCTCAGATGACTGTCCGAGAGTCGGAGAGACGGAATCTACGTTGGTATTGAATCGTATTTTTGGCTTGCTTGCACCTTCGTGTTCAGTTTGTTCACCAGCTGCCAGAATATTGCCCTGGACGGTGACTCAGACTCCTTTAGGGTAACGAAACTGCTGTGTGACCCAAGAAGCAACGGAGAATTGATCAAGGTTTTGTCCGTATCAGTTTTGAACAAGTTCCTCCTGACCCTCATTACATTTGGCGTGAAGGTCCCAGCTGGTGAGAGAAAAACTGAGCGAGCGCTCGTCTTGTGAAAAGCCTGAAGCCTCATGCATAGACAACAAGGACTTAGGGAACCAGTGCCATTGCGCAGGTCTATTCATTCCTTCTTTGACTCTTGGAGCGTCTGTGGGAAGGCTCGGAGGGACTTTCATTCAACACCTCACGGACGCTTATCCGAATTGGCGTCTGTTCCGAGAGTGCGACTCGACTTCGGCGTGCGTGGATGGTGCCATCTACGCTATTGTTGGCGCTGCAGCTGTAGGATAGGACCTTTTGGAAATCCGATCTTGCGCCTCTCTTGAGGATTATTAACCGGTCGTCCGCTCTACCCCACAGGTTCTTGCTGGGGTAACGCAAGTCTCTCTTTCGCTTTGCGTGGTCATGATCGAGTTAACGGGAGGGCTTTCGCATCTTCTGCCCGTGGTTGTCGCTGTGCTTTCAGCCAAGATGGTGACAAATCTGTTCGGGTCGCCGAGCATATATGACAGCATCGTTCATGTCAATCGGTATCCATACCTAGATGTCAACATTGACCTGGACATACGGAAGGCCTCAGAATTTGAGCTCAGGGCCAAGGATATCATGCGGACAAACCTTCACGTGAGCAACGAGAGCAAAATCACCGTTTAGTAGCCTTAAACCCGTCAATCCTAACGATGGCGCTCCACGTGAAACAGGTGATAAAAGCGTCAGGGACGCGACTGGTCGAACTCGAGGAAATGCTTGCTTGCCTAACGTTCAACGGGTTTCCGGTGGTAGATAATTTAGTGGACAAGAGGCTCGTGGGGTACCTTTCTCGAACGGAACTGATTGTGAGTTTCACTTTGCCCACAACAAGAATTGATTGACAAGGCCTACGCTGTTAGCTGAACGCAGGCTTTCTGGACATAGAGAGCGGTTTCAATAGCTCAAGAGCAGTCGTCAAGCCCTGCGAGCATAGTCTCGCTTGTTCCAGACGAGACCACGCTTGATAGTCAACTGATCGAGATAGCGGAACAAGGAAGTCCGAAAGTCCTCAACTTCAGCAAGTATTTAGATTCTTACGTTCCTCTCGTGTTTGAGGACACATCTGTGTTCCAGGTCAGTACACTTTCCAACTCGAACAAAGCAAAGAAGCTACTGCATATCCTGAAACCCGGCTCGGTCATTGTGCTCAGGTCTATGGTCTATTCTGCAAGCTTGGAATTCGCTATTGCTGTGTGCAAACAGGCGGCAAGCTGCGCGGAGTCATTTCAAAGAAGGACATGATTGCATATCTCGATGTGAGCGAAGGTACGCGAGAACTGCTCACTCAGAAAAAGACCAATTGAAATGTTCATGCCGGTGCTGAGATATGACGATGTCGGGTCACTCGCTCTGCTTCAAACAGAAATTGTACAGAACTACTTCGTCTGAGCGTGATCGGTAATATTGATGTGGCTGGAGTCAAAATTGGTTTTCTTTTTTGTAAGATATTCTTTTTTTATTGAAATCTGAAACTATCTTTCGAGGAGCAGTTGGTTCCTTCATGCTCGTCGGCCAGTGGTGGAGGGGTCTCCACTTTTTCCGCCTCGGAAGAACCATTGGCGGCTTTTCTATTTAATCACGATAGAATCTTCGAACGGTAACTTATATACATACTAAGTTGTAAACGACCCGTCAAGCGAAACACAGCGGCTGGACTTTCCGCCGTCCGATGCTGGCCTTCAGACGGGCATAGCATATGTTCCCATTAGCCCACATCAAACGATGAGCACGCGCTTCCGCGAATCGAGGTCGGTGCCCCCAAAAAACCAAAAAAAGCCTGCTGACTTCCGTCTCCGACCCGGTCGATTCCTGTTTTAGTGACGCAGATCACCAGAATCCCCAACCAGAGCCAGTGAAACCCTGCCCGGAGCCAGTCGTTCGTGAGCCACTCGTCGAGAAGTCCAGAGAAGTTCATGTCACTCAACTTACCCTTCCAATTCGACCCAACATACGCTCAGAACGGGCCCTTTCCCTTTCTGCTTGTCGACGTTCCTGTTCCAGCCTCTCCGCAAGTGAAGAGTAACCTTGGTGGGATACTGCCGTTCTTTTTGCTTTCTCAAGATTCTTTCTATATCTCGCTCGTTCCTCGTCGACATAGCCCTCCTGTTGTTCAACGATGTTCGGATCTGCACTGTTTTCTTCATCTTCGTTCTCCTTCTCTTCCAGAAGAACCTCAACCTCTTTCCTGTTTAGCACACGTAGGGAGGGGGTTTCGGAAACGTGAATCGACGCAAAACAAGTCAAGCAGAGCCCAAGAACGCGCGCTGCTTGCACCGAGGTTCTCCTTGAAGGTTGTACTCACCCAGAAATCTGCCTAACGATTTCAGCAATATCGTCGGCAGAAACTTTTGCGAAAATGATAACCACTTCTGCTCCCATCTCATACGAAGCGGATACGATGCCTTTCGTACGAATTAAGCGGTGCTCAAATTCATTGAGAAACCCAGCATCAGAGAGGCCCGGCACGTGAATTCGAACGTTTACAGGTTCCTTCAAAACCGCGTAGTCCTTATCAGAGACTCCTTTGCCCAAATCTTCGCGCAGTCCAGCTCGTCTAAATGATGATAGCGGATAACCACATCAAAACGAAATCACAAGCTCTCAGGACTCCTTCTGACTGCTCCAGGGAGAAAGTTCATACCAAGGGTTCCAGAAGAACTTACAATTCAAGATCTGCTAGTTCCTCCATCTCGTCACGCTCATGGTCACCGAGTACCCTCCTCATGATTCCCAAGGCGTCGCGACGGACAGAATCATCTTTGTCCGTGTCGGCCACGAGGTCGTGCAAGTTATCCCAAATAGTGAAATCGTTCCGGAGAATTTCTCGGTTGTCTGCGTGAGAGGCGAGAAGAATAACCGCGCCCACCGCAATCTGGCAGACGCTGACATCTTCCGAGGCTATGAACGTCGATAACGCGGACATGCACCTTGCGGATGGACGAAACAATACAGAATATATAAAAACCCAAAATAATTAGAGTTCTGAGCGGTTCCAGCGCAAAGAGTGAACTCGTGTACGATGCATACCCTTCATCTCTAGCAATAATCGGCTGGTTATCCTTGTCTGCTGCTAGCGACCTGAGCTGCACGGCAACTGTCTTCAAACTAGCTGCATCTACCGACATTCTCCTGTCAACAAAGGCAAAACTGACCTTGGTTTACTCCACACACAGACCACCTCAAGTCTGAGTAATGTACTTTACTGCCTTCCGAAGGTCAGTACTTGCCAAGCTCCTTCCCGTCAGACCAAACCCCGTTCTTGCAAGGCTCTAATATCAAATCTGCTGACTACGATAACTAGCTGTACCCCTCAACGCCCAGTCATGTTCTATGTTTCCCATGCAGCGGGAAACCCAGCGCCAAGTACACCTCCCTACCTCAATCCCTCCCTACCTCCTTACCTCCCTATCTCCCTATCTCCCTATCTCCCTATCTCCCTATCTCCCTTCCTCCCTTCCTCCCTTCCTCCCTACCTCCCTACCTCCCTACCTCCCTACCTCCCTACCTCCCTAACTCCCTAACTCCCACTCCCTGCAGCTCCCTCGTGTGTGTTGTATCTCAGACACAGACATCCCAGAAAAAAACAAGTTTGGTAACGGTTCAAGAAACAAAATCCTAAAGTTTATAACAAATTCCATGGCCAAGGTTTACCTGGCCGATGTTGTTCTGTCTTTGCTATTTAATTTAACTAATTTTTGGTGAGGTCATACGGTACGGGACAGATTTGGCGGATATGATGGTTGCACTTACGAAAATGTTGAAAAAACAATAATTGATAATACGCGATCACTGGCTGTTTTGGTTGTCGGGCTCATTGGAATACGAACAGGGTAGGAGAGATTGTTGAAGTAATGGCATCCATGCATAATTTGGAATTTTCTTCTCTATTTATCAAATTAATTTGAATTTTTGATGAGAACGATCTTATTTTGGCAGGCAACTGTTCATAGTCTAGAAGTTTGCCTCAGCTTTGAAGTTTTTAAAAAAAAGTAAGAGTGAAAATGCCCTCAGGTTTTCGCAACGGCACAATGAATGTTGAACAAGCCAATTGCGAGTTGAAACTTGGAAAACCTGGCCCACACCCGCAGACGTTATTCCCTCTGTTGGTTCCTTGGCTTCGTACGCGCTACCAAATCAAGGACATTCTGTTTTAAGGATGTGTTGCGCTAATCCTGCCGTCCCCACCCGGTGAAGTCATTCTTCGGCAAGATGCGGGCGGGAGGGCAGACGTTGATTCCGTGCAACGGGTAGCAGCAAGGTTTCAACAGTCAACCACTGATTCTTCTTTGTTCAATGCAAATGTAGTCATCGTACTGCTTGCTTCATATTGCCTGACACTGATCTGTCTGCGGAACGATTCGGGGCAGTGGTTTCCGACCATAGACCAGGGACATCGTCAGCGTGGCAGAGGAGAACACAGAATCTCATGGGGCACGATGTGATTTAAACTTGGTAGACAAGTTTATCAATCAATTCGCTGCCACGCCACAAGCGCGCACGACAAGAGCAACATGGGTATGCAAATAATTTTGGACTAAAGGCATCGACTAAGCTGATCCTTAAACAATGCTGTGACCAGGAACATACCATCCATGTTTGTTTTTTATTCGGAGTGTGATCGAAATTGGGATACGCGCTCTGAAATTCACGTGCCTAATCTCGAATAAGTCGAATCTTCTCTTAGAGTTGGTATCGCTCGTGTTTGTAGCTCTCCGCGTCGAGCTGCCGTCATTGGCCACCTAATAAAACCACATCACACCGTCTGCATGGGGTTGGTTCGTTAGATTAACACCTTCAGATGTCTTTGCAAGGGAACCACCGTGCTTTCTCCGCAGTTCTGTTTGACCTAGGTCTGCGGTTGCTGGAACAGAAACAGAATCATCAGCGCAAGAGTTGCAGAACAAGGGCACAGGCCCAGAATCAAATCGAAGCTCCCACCGTCAAATATACTTTATCATCCACTACAATCACTACGCCCCTTCCCCGTCGTACATCTGTGATGGAGAGGGGTGGAACTCAATAATCTTTTCTGAAACCTTCGACCGCTAGCTTCCTACGCCATTCCATACACGTGGAAGCTTTCCGCAGCGAGCCAGAACCGTTCGCGATTCTTCGTCCAGAGAGTTTCAGGACTCAGCATAGTGAACGTGAAAAGAGAGTTATCTCCCTGACGCCCAGCCACTACAGAGAGATTGTGGTTCTCGAATTCCTGACCTTTCCGGTCACGACCTTTGACGATATATTCAAACTGCGAAAGCGATAAGTCATGTACAGGAAAGCAGGTCAGCAAAACAAGTACTAGGCAGGGGGCCTGACAGCGCTGGAAGACATATGGCCGAGGAAGTACTGGCGACGTACTACGTAATATCGTCCTGCATCACGATCGGACGCGCCGATCAACGTCGCGGTGCGTCCACTCCCTTCGGGTGCAATCGCTGTCCTGAGAAGCTGTTCCCCGGCATCTCGAGGGCTTCCAAGGCTACCTTGGAGACTAAACCCAGCGGGAGTGTGAATATCACTTTTGATCACGGAAACGTTCTCCCGACTGTCGCGGCCTGGTCTTCCGAAAGCGACCTGTGGGCCTATGCTCTGTTTCTGGTCGCAAGAGACGATGCAGCACAGCATTAGTAATTCCCTAACCCCCAAACTAAAGGGATTCATGCATCATTAGCAATACCACTGGTTTCTTCATCGAATAATCGAGTCGTCCAGCGCGTCCGGCGCCATCAGCGAGCGCGACAGCATAATCTTCGACCCAATTCCCAGGATAGATAAACTCATAATCTCCATTGCTTATGTATCTCTTGAAACCTCCAACAGGGTAGACCACGTCCAGTTTTAGAGCCCTCGAAGTAGTTGCGTTCATTGACAATACTGCCGACGTTGATCCCAGCAGATTGCCTCCTAGAACGAGAGCGGTGCTGAGCCCCAGCCCAGTAAAAAACCTGCTGGCATTGTGGAATAGCACGGATCAGCATATTATTCTCGTCGTAGAAAACTCATTTCTAATAGTTCCATGTTGTAGAATGACCTTCTACGATCGGATCCAAGGACTCCCAGGTCTCGGTCGAATTCCCCCTCCTTGCCGAAGATGTACGTTCGCCAATCCGTTTTCTCTTCATCTGCAGCGGGCTTCTTAGCTTCGTTCTCAGGCAGGAACCTAGACACGAAGCTGAAGTCTGGCTTCCAATCCTTTCCAAATTTCTCTGGACTTCCGTCACCGAAGCCCAAGCCCGCTTTCCAATCCTTCCTAGCTTCAGTGCTAGGTCGGTCTTCCTTGTCTTCGCTGTTAGGAAGTAACTTAGCCACGAAGCCAAGCTTTGTTTTCCATTCCTCTGCAACTCCCCTTAGGGCATCTTCCCTCTCGGCAGCAGAGTTTCGCTTGGATGACTGCAAGCAAACTCCTACCGATCTCGAAGTCTTACAGGGCGACGCTACAATAATAAAACCCTCCATTGCTTTTCCTCTAGACCACAGCTCCCATCGACCCAACGCCTCCCCCCATCCCCAAGCAAATCTGGCAACCCCCTCAGATATAGGAAATGTGATCGATGGGATATTCGCTATTTCCCGAAAACTAGATATTCGCGCGGGACGTCTACGCGCGGCTTCCTACGCGGGGCATCAGAAAGTTGGTTCCGATCCTTGACAATAATGAGGCTTATTGGATCGGGCTGCCGCTAGTGTTTAAAACAATGAAAGACAAGCTCATAGCTTTCGTTTCTTCAAATGAAGTGAACTCAGAGCAAACAAACAGCAGGATCATTGCTCACGTCCAGAAGGAGAACGGGTTTGGCCCCGCAAGCGAAGAAATCGAGTGAGGCAGAATTGAATGTTTCACGGGTGGAGCCCCGGATCGATGTACTACCAGGAAACTAAGCAACTTTACAGCTAAGTGAAAGAATCTCGAAGATTTATTCAAACATATCCGGATTTTCGATTCGAATGTAGTCTTATGGTAAAATATGATATAAGGTATCATATATCATATATGTTCAGGGTTCGGGCAAAACGTTGGAAAAGCCCCGAACTAAATTTGATTGAAATGGTGCTCATCTCTAAATTCTCCCCGCCGATATATTTTACGCATCTGCTTGGCGCGCTTCGCATCCATTCGGGAAATGTCCCGCGTTCTTGGTAAACTTTGTTTTTGTTGGGGTTTCCCTGAAGAATTCTAGATTCGGAGTCCGACATCGTCGACCTCGGTTGCGGCTATCCAGCCGGCTGTATGAGGGAAACGTCCTCCGGTGGTAGCAGCGCACGCCGGGTGTTGCTTTGAATAATTAATCAAGCTACTCCGTCCTTTAGGTGGTGTCAATGGTTTGCATAGAAAGCCTTGTGAGCAGAATTCATTATCATCACGCGTTTATTCGAAACCTATCTACCTTGAGAAGCGTAAAAAGAAAATGACATCGAAACTGTCAAAGACAAGTCCTTCAGGGGGATAGCAGAACTGGCTCTTAGTCAGTTCACTAAGTTGATCCTCGAGCGCGGTCCCTGTTTTGGGTGATCCCCCTTCGACCTTCGCTCTTCTGCTCTGTGCCAAGACCGAGTGATTGCAATTTGTACAACTCTACGAAAGCACGGCTGGTTTACACCCCAGCACTCCCGGGACGCGCTTCGATATGAATTCTAGCTTTCGCTACTGCGGCTTTCACAGGCTAAAGCACTGTATTGCCACGCCAGAACGGTTTGTAGAAGAAATGCAATGGAATTGGAGGCGGGGGGGGGGGGTACGATTGAGCTGGTTATCTGTCCATTCAAGGTACGATGGCTAAGCGGGACTCTTCCCGCTTAGCACTGTTACTTTGAACGAGAATGTCACAAGCCGTTTCGCCAAGATCAGCTCTCTGGCACTCGGAGAATATCTCGTCAACGCCATAGCGCCCAAGAGCGGTTAGTACGCGACAGTATTGTACGGATGCAATCCACGTACTTGGATTTTTTGAAAATAATAAATAGATATTATCCAATTAGAGGTCCGTTTCAAAGGGTATTCCAATGATCAACATGGAGAGCCACTTTTAACCAATTATCAGATAGCGCGTGTCGTAAGAAATCAGTTAACCTATTGTGTGCGGCTGAGAGTTGTTTTTGACACTCGTTACAAGGTAATCGACGTTTAACAGGAAACTCATGTTGACCGAGACGAAGGGAACGGGGTTTACTCGAGAGGAATAATACCAGTATATACGCCCCAAGCGAGGAATGCAGGGGGTGTAAGCAGGAAGATCAACCCTATCCAAAACCAGACATCTAGACGACCCTTGTTCGCAGCCGACCAAGCGTCGGCGAATCCCTGACTATCCTGTATGACTGCTGCTTTCGAAACCTAGAGAGAACAAAACAAGAGAAGAGCAGAGTCAGCAAACTACTTAGCGAACTACTCTAAACAACAGGGACGGCAGCTCATCATGCAAAAAATACAAGCTAGCAATATATTATTTGCCGAACCAAGCAAACAGGATGATTCCTGCAGGCTGGGCTCTAGACAAATTTCACCTCACCTTCTTTTTCATTCGCCTAATCTTAAGTCTTTGCTCCTCAGTGAGTTCTGTATTCTCACCAAGCTGAGAAATTTCCAATTTGGCCGATGTCATAGCGTCGATATCCCCTTCCATCTTGTCGACTGGCTTTTTGTACTTGGCTTGATCAGCTTGCGCTCCGGACTGCACTGGTACACTTCCCTGTTGAAGAGGCATTCCCCGGGCTACTGGGGTCTCCTCAGCAGTAGGATCGGCTTCCTTCTCAGCAGCCATAGATATCCTTGCACTTCTCGCTCTCGACACCTTTCGTTCACAGGCGAGCCTGATCTCCGACCCACCCGGCCTTACTCCGCCCACCACGAACGCGGCCATTGTTTGCGAAACCCAGCACTGACCACCAAACGCCAAGACACAGCAGTATCAAAATCAACACGCTCGAATTTAAAATCGAAAAGAAACGCAAAAGCGGTACGTCCGAAATAATCCTACGTTCGCCTTTTTCCGCTCCAGCATTGATCTGCACAGCCTCGAAAGGAATTGATCGTGTCAAATAAGTATCTATGGACGAGCTCGAACCAGAGCCAGCGAAAGTACCTTATAGAATAGTAAAATGTACTAATGTACTCATGCCCCTTCTCTTTTTACAAAGTCTCATCATACGAGCTGGGATGGGCCAATCCGGTGAGAAGAGCTTGGGTGTAGTTCACATGAATTCAGTAATAGTACTGGCCAAACTTCTTGATTCCGGGCCACTCATGTTTCAGGCTGACACTCGATTGCTGTTTTGAGCCAAGGCGAGGACGTCTGGTGCTGGGGAAAGGCTTTTCCGGTCGCACCTGGTAGCATCTCCACTCCGCTTGCGAATTTGTCGACGCACAGTTCTTTTCACGGGATCTGCGTTCTATAATAAGACCGGACAGCCCCCACGCTGGACAAGTCGAAGACTGTCCATTCATGAACACCAAAGCAATCGATTTTCGCAGCTGTTTTATTCTGAACTCCCACAGACACGAGTCTCAATCCGTGCTGCCTTGTTCAGTAGGTGAAGGCTAACGCAATTAAACAGCACGTACGGCCGCAGGGTAACCCGACCAAGAGAACGCCTCTACATTGCATTTCAGTTCTGCTTTATTATAGATAAAGTTGACGTGATCAGATACGTGGACTGCGTTAGCGATGCGAGACAACTCCGCTCCAAGGAATTGTTAGAGGAGTTAGAAACAATGAATCCCCTCGGCAAGGGACACGATCGACAGTCCGATGTATTGGCGCTATGAGATTTCCTCCAGGTCGTCTTCATCCGAGGCGTCCCACTCCAGGTCCGCAGCGTCACTATTGGGGTTCAAGGTCTGTTGAGATTCGGATTTCGATACTTGGCTCACGGCGAGTGAAGGATCGGACGCGTTGTCAAACTGCTTGCTGGATCGCAGTTTGGATAGATCCTGATCTACGGTAGCTTCTACTGTGTCTTGCTCCTCATTTTCAGTCTCCCGCGGGTCAGGAGGGGTGACAAACCAAGGGAGTCGTCCTCGGATGAAGTCGTGAAGCACTTTTCGCGCAGTGGCATCGTGATTGGGCTCCCCTTTCGGAAGCAGTTTCCCAGTTTTCTTTGCCAGCTTCGTCAGAAAGTCGTCGGGGTCGCTCCAGTCTCTGATTCCGTACGTCGCCGTAATGTACTTGTCTTCGACCCTTTTCAGAACCGCAGGTACAAAAACTGGGCTGGTGTCCTTCAAACTCTCTACCCTAACAACGCCCTGTTGGAAGCATCAATCGTGCGCAAGCAAGGAAAAGGAGCAAAGGCCTTTCGCTTGAGAAAACCAACCTTCGTATGCAGGTCAGCTTGAAGGACAGGGCACACACCTTCAGGACTGAATCGCTCTCGGAATTGGAGTGGCTTTCATGCACTATTCCAGGACAGTCAACAAGAAACACGTTCTTGAAGAGAGTGATATACTGCCAAACCTTTGTCTCTCCTGGGACAGGCGCAACATTCACAACCTGGAAAGGTTTAAGAGTTTTCAGCACCCGTAAGCACCACAACCGCAGACCCAACCAAGCAATCAGCTCGAACCAAACACGTATCACAGACTCTGCGTACCTTTTCGCCTTTCAGCATGTTAATAACAGAGCTTTTCCCGACATTTGGGTATCCAATGAGGCCGCAACTGATCGACTTCTTGTCATCGTGAAGTCGCTTGTACTGTCGCAGCAAGGTTATGAGTGCCCCTTTCCCAAATGAGTTCTTGACAGACGCATGCAATGCAACCGTAGGGTAGTCCTTCGAAAGAACCTTCAACCACCGCGCGGTCACCCACGTTGGGACGAGGTCACACTTGTTGAGAATGAACACTAAATGCTTGTGGGCGGCTTCCTTCTTGAGATGAGATTCCAACCATTCGCATCTCGTCCCTATATATTACATAGAGGTGACAGTTGTTCTCAGTATCGCAAAGGCTTAGCGAACTCCTCTGCTGACACCCAACACAAAGAGAAGAATTCGTACCCGCCGGGTCTCGCGCATCTAGAACTTGTAGCAGCACGTCGCTCGAGTCCACAACTTTGTGGAGCTCACCCCAAATTCTTCGGCTCTGGCCCTTGTCAAAGCATCTGTCCCTATCCTCATCTCGTTCGACATGATCTTTCAGTCGGGTGTCTTAAGATTGCACATACGAGAAAAGTTGTCGAGCGTCAGCAATAGAAAAGCTGACTCAACATCACAGGAGAAAGAGGAGGTGATTATACCTGCCGTAGAGGTCTCGAAGTGTTGGCCTCTCTCATCTGCAGTCCTAGCTAGCTCGCCCAGGTCCCCATTTCCCAGTTTCGGCCGTTTCCTCCACCTGTCGCAGGAAGAACGTTCGAGCCGGTTCAGAATTCATGGTAGGATTTGGGGCCGGACGTGCTTCCAAAAAGAAAACACGGCGTGAAAGACGGTGACCTCTTCGCTACAGTAAACCCACTTTTTCTTCGAAAAGGTGTCCTCAAATGTCTCCGTCTCCAGCAGCTGCAGGCGTGCTCCGTCCCGATTTTTATCTGTCTCGGCAACGAGGCCCATAGGTAGCTTTCTTCTCTTAAGCAGTACGGAGTACGGGTCGTGGCTAACTTTCGCGACTGCGTCGCGGAACTCGGATAGCTCTTGTTGTTTGACCACCCTAGTATTCCCAAACCAGCGCCTATTCGGGGCGATTCTTCCAGCTCCAACCTACAGGGTGATTCTTAGCGTGCTCAGCGAGTGGTGCTCTTAACCCGCTGAAAGATGCTACATACCTCTGGTGTTCTACTCGTTAAATCCCCGGCGCCTTCAATAATTTTTCCTTTCCTGTCCCTCCTTCAGATGCAAAAGACGGCAAGGCAAACATGAAATAGTCAGTGCTTGGAGCAAAACTGTCATCTGGCCAATGGAGACGTGCAGCACTTACTTGTGCGCCTTCGTTTTGTACATTTGAATCCTGTTCACAGTGGAACGAGTTCGTCCAGTTCCTTGGATCTTGTTTCCCCTGTTTGCATCCGTAGAGCTACTGGGAATTTTTCCCCCGACTCCGGGCGCAACCTTCACGTGCAACTTCGGCATTTTGGCTTTACAGTGACGCTCTCTTCACTAGAAAAAAGAAAAAGCAGAAGAAGCGCTATAGAACTCTCTCCCGCGTCAAACCTTTTGTGAGCTTCTACACCACAACTTCACCGAAACACCAAGAATATGCCAACTCAAACCCCGAACAAGGCCCAACTACTGTCCTTGCAAGCCAAATTCTTGACGCCTGCCTGGCTTTTCCCCGTCCAGGACCTAGCTCACCTCCAATCTTTTCCAGCACCAACCAAAAACCTGGGTTGAACAGGCCATTCCCAAAGCAAGCGCGTATCGCCCCTGACTGACTCCGATTCCAATAACTCGCGAATGTCAACCCAGTCGCGACTTCCAATAAAGCCAACTGACTGCGCTTTTTATGGCTCCGACGGATGGCTGAGACCCGTGGCAGTCATTAAATGGATGAAAGAATCCAACGAGCATAATAATTGGACAAATTAATCGTCCGGGGACACGTGCTTTCAAATAATTGCATACAACAGAATATACAGTGGGCGAGCAGAACACACATATCGATAACATATCTGTGAAACTATTTATCTTCGACTTCGCAAATGTGTCCAATTAATGCAGAATATTTGTTATATTGCAACACGTGCTTTGAGACAATTGGATACTACGGGAACATAAGGACTTCAAAGATACTTAGAATGGAAGCTATCGCACTTATTGTAGATATCTTTCGTTTCTATGTCGAGATATCTTTGCATGGAGAAAAGTAGCTCTTGGGGATTGCATTGTCTCATCGAAGCCGGGCTCCTAAATGCGGCGTTGGTAGGTGGATGAACGACAACCAGAAGAAGCACCTTCACTAGAAGTTTGATGATCGGACGATTTTAGTAGTATCTGCTTAGTATCTACGATGTCAGACCGTGAGATGGTGAGACGTTGACTTCTATTTAGGAAAACAAAAGAGTGCGCGCTGAAGCGGATCATCTTCTTTCGTGGTTTTGTGTGGACCCATAGGAAGACGATGATGAGCATGACAGAGCCAATCGGAGGGGTAGAGGGCAAAAGGATGCCGCTATGGATACGGAGAGGTACCAGGGTCAAGGTATTACACTACTCCAACCCCGCCGTTCAGCTGAACGGTTTGCTCTTATTTGGATCTGAAGCATACTGCGATTCGCGTCGGAATATGGAATAGGAGGTGTATTCGATCGACTTGGAGACAAAGAATCCGGAACTGGACCGGCGAAATGTAAGTTTGCGCGCTTCATAATCCGAAGCTTTCTGGTAAGCTCCTGACATCCCTTGTTTCCCCATAATTTTGTTTCGACCGCTCCAGCTGTCGAAGGATATGTGATCTTCATCACAAATGTCCACGAGGAAGCAGCTGAGGAGGACATTTACGACGTCTTCGCGGTACGTTGTCAAGAAAAGGGGAGAATTCTAGCTGCGGAGCGTCTCTAAACTACTCCTCCTACTAACTTTGCAGGAGTACGGGGACATCAAAAACGTGCATCTTAACTTGGACCGGAGAACTGGTCTTGTAAAAGGCTACTGCCTAATTGAGTACGAAGGGTACAAAGAAGCACAACAGGCAATCGAGAAAATGAACGGTAAGCTTTCGCAAACATTGAGCCGATGTGCATGCTCGCAAAGATCTTAAGCCAACCGAGTCTCCCAACGTTCGGGTTTGCCTGGTGCTTCAGGTGCTGACTTTCATGGGAAGAACTTGGCTGTGTCATGGGCCTTTAGCAAAGGTCCTGTTTTGGGTATGCGCATTTGCACCGCTCTCATCAGAATGACTACGAGTGCCTAGCCCGTTTTGATGTTGATGTCTTTTGATCCTACAACTCTGCAGGGAGAGCTGCGACACGAAGAAGAACTGCTGCGAGTCGATAATCAGAAGATCGGTGTATTTGATAGTCTTTTCCCTTTTCACCGGGACTTCATCCCAGAATTCCAATACGCCAAGCAGGTCTCGAGCGCTTGGAGGTTCTTCTCGGCCCGTATCCATTTCGATTCTATTAACAGATGCACTGTGTAGGTTTCAACAACACGATCGCACTCCCTTCCGAATGCATGCGATCATTGAGTTCGTAAAATATGAACTGCTACGGTCGAGGACGAATGAACCAACTACTCCGTTTTCAGTAAATAGGTTTTGGTCTTCGCTCCCATTCGGTTGCGATGATAATCGTCTGGAATCCTCAATAGACACAACTGATGACTAGATCGTCTCTCTTCACTGCTTCGGGGGCCTTCCAATTGAGGTGAGGACGAGAAAGGGGCGGTCAGGTTCCCATTCTACTTGCTCAGTACATCGGATGCGCAGCCTCAACAGGTCGGAAGTAGGCCTGAGGAAGGCTCGCCTATAAGCAGCTCCTCTTGACATCCACCTCTGCGGATTTTTAGTCAGCTGCTACGCTTCCATTTCATCGTCCGAATGCTCGTTCTCATCGACCCAGATTTTAACAGTCTTGTCCCTCTCCAGAGCGCCCGAGGCAAGTATCTAGTCAGAAGAGAATCCAATACATCGTCGTGAGCCAAACGAAACATTATCAATCAACATGTGAGACACCCAAGCAATTATTGCTAGAGGACGAAATTTACACGTACATTGTTAAACGGGTGTGCCGCAACCGTCAGCACGACGTCAGTGTGTCCTCGCAATTTCTGTACAACCTGTCTGGATTGAATATCCCAAATGTAGAGGTTGTTGTCCTCTGAACCACTAGCAATATACTTGTCCTTTCCAGTGACGATGAACGTCGAGAACATGCAAAACCTGAAAGGAACAATCCAGGAACGCAAAATAAATAAACCATTCCAAAGAGAGCCGGGCTGCACCAACATACAGGGTGGAAACCGCCCCGTGACCAAATGCATCGACGACGCAAAAATCAACTACGTAAAAGTCTCCCGAATGAAAGCGACCTTGCACACTCACCTACTATTCTTATGCTCGCTGTAGGTCTTAACGACCTCTCCTTGTTCATAATCCCACAGACGAATCTTGTCGTCCAGGCTTCCACATAGAACAAACTTGCCGTTTGGAGAAAACATGACAAAGGACACCTGGGGGCGGCGAAGGGATGGAAACAGGGCATTGGTAAGGGTTCCGTAGCGTTAGGTGAAGGCGGTTTAGAGTCATACCGGCGGGTTGTCATCCCCCAAAAGGGATTTCACACATGAACCAGTTGCGGTCTCGAATATTCTCACTATTCCATCGTAAGAAGAGGACACGATAAGCGATCCATCTCGATTAAAGTGAACTGCTGATACGGGGTCTCCATGCGCGTTTATCACATTAAGACATCTGCCCGTTCGAACATCCCAAAGCCGGATAGTTTCATCGAATGATCCACTGACGATAAGGTTACTGGGTGGGTTGAAGTTCACGCATAGGACATAGTTGGTATGTCCCGCAAGCTCCTTCAGCAGAGTTCCAGTTTCAACCTCCCACAATTTAACCGTTTTATCATCCGAAGCGGAGCAGATATATTTTGAATCAGAGGACCAAGAAAGGTCTGATAGGCCTTGAGTATGTCCCTCAAGCACCCGTACGAACTTGCCTTCCGTAGTCCAAATACGAATGCTCTTGTCAGCAGACGACGACGCCAGGAACCTCCCACATGGAGAGAATTTCACGGAAGAAATTGACTTCCTGTGACCCTCCAAAGTATACCGCAACACATAATTCGGTCGCCGCCTCCTCGGCGTTTCCCCACCTCTCTGATCAACTTCAGTACCCATCACGCTCTAGTGCAAATCCACATTCAACCCTTACATAAGAACCAGTCTCCCTTTCTCATTCAGTCAGATCCAAACGCCCTGCTCAAATAATCCTCCCCAACTTCTGAGAAAACCCCAAACACTCCTTCAACCCCTCTTGCGCCATTCCCAACCACTTCACCTCAAAACTTCTTCCCAAGCACTCATCCTCGTCAATATTCTCACCCGACGACCTCAGTCTCCAACTCGGCATCGCAAAGCCTAGTCTCTGCCCATATCTCTCCTATAAATGTTCCCATACACGCCTGCAAATGATCTCAATCTCCAAACGTGCTTTCGCCAGTCCCGCTCAGTAGGAGAGGCCGCCCTCTGACCAGTCAATGACTATTCCCCTAAAATGCATTTGCTCTAGACGCATTATATGTGTGCATGATATTACTAACGGAGCAGGTGGGAGCAATCCCAAGCGCTACTGCATGAGGCTCTAGCTCGATGCGGAGTCCCTCCCGAGATGGATACAGTCAAGGCGTTAGGCATCCCTTACAAAAGCGACGGACTCCTGAATTCTGGTCTAGTCGTTCCTCTTATCGCCTCCGTCCACATCTCTTCCTCCAACGTGGTCGGTCAAGTTTAATAAGAGTTGGCGCATTGCCCCGTCCGGAAGGACCATCAGAGAATCCGTTGATGGGAATTTCATGTAGAGGTCTAGTCAAAAGCAATTGTTTCGAATAAGTTCCATCGTCAGCGCACTCGCACCCGCTACAGGAGGTGCCGAAAGCACAAACTGCAGATGAGCACAGACGTAGATGGCTTTGGGCGATCAAGTCCCAGGAGCGCTGAAGGCTGTTTTCGAACCTAATCATCAAAAAGCGCAAGCGCTCGATCGTACAGCTGTTCTTGGTCAAAGGGGGGGTTGACCTTTTACGAGCAGCGCGTAGAGGATATATCTTTATAGTAGGTCGTTCTGTCTACGAGTTGGAGTTTTGCTTTTTTGGTGCCTCGTGGGAGGTGCTGAACGAGGGGATGGAATATGACCAACTGGATTGAGTCATTTGTATTCAAGTCCGAAAAAGGAAATGCTTTCACAGTCGTGGTGGAACGATGTCCAAAGTGCAAGCATGGCATGTGAGAACGCGTGTGACGCGTGGCCAGCTCGGGATTGAAGGCAATGAGGAGTTCGCCGCCAAGTGGACCAAGTCTCAGGAGAAAAAGAATCGATACAAAGGATGGCTTGTTCGGAATCCAAAAACTTATTCGATGAGCGAACTCATAGAAGCGGATGGCCCACAGAGAAAGCGTCTGATCCTGCAGTACTCGCTTGATGGCCGCTTCAAAGACGCTCGTCTAGTGTTTGACAGACTCTACGACGAAAGCTTGTTCTCTGACGAAGACGAGGAGAAAATCGCTTTTTATTCTATTTTGAAGCATATGGCAGACTATCCAGTGGAGCTCAAATCCCAGCTCTTGGAGACCTACCGGAGATATCAGGAGCTCTTTGGACTGGATGGTCGTGCTGTCGGTTCCATGTTGAAGTCGACCGTTCTGAAGGGTCTCCATGACAAACCAGAGGAGCGGGAACCGTATTTTCAAGATATGAAACTACTGGAAGCTCCAGAGCAGACGATTGCGATGGGCATCTACGTCCGGAAGATCGTAAAGAAACTGCAGGATTATGATTTTGCATTGGAGGTGGCTCCGAAATTCAAGGGATGGAGTCCACTGACGGTCAACTACGTGCTGGACAATTGTATAAAGAATGAGCACGTGCATGAGGGATTGAGGATCTATGACGCGCTGAGGGCCGCAGGAGGAACTGGGAACGACGAAACGTTTAGTCTGCTGGTTCGTGCCTACTCAAAGCTCAAGCAGTACAAGGTTGTTGAACGTCTAATGGATCTGTGCAAACGGAAGAAAATACCACTTGATGACCGCGCGTTGCATGCCGCTGCGATAAATATGGAGGAAAGTGCCAATATGGTGTGGGCAGAATATGCTCTTGAAGAGCTGACGCAGAGGACTAGAGTAGTAGGGAGCCATAAGCTTTTCCGCGCATCGCTTCGGACGTATTTGGACATGGGAAAACATCAAGCAGTGATCGACATCTTCGAAGATTGGATCCAGGCGAAGCAGAAGGAAAAACCAGGACGTCTAGAATACTCTATGTACATCGCCGCGCTCCACGCAGTAGGAAGGCATGAAAAGGCTGTAGCTACGAACTACTCAATACGCTTGCGGCAAAGACCACCGCTGCCGGAGAAAGCTAATCAAATCCTTCGACGAAGCATTGACAATATGGACAACGAGGAACTCTTTTTCACAGAGGACGAAGACCGCTAGTGGTAATGCGCGGGGTAGTGCTTCGGGCGGGGAAACACACCCGTGTTTTTGTGTGCGATCAGGACGGATCAGCCCCACTGTACAACGATACAGTTTCGATAAGAAGCATCAGTTCCCGAACATACGCTTGTGAGAAAATCGTCACATGTATACGCGCTTGGACACCAGGAACGGCGCCGTGGTCCACTGGACCTCTTTTCGAGAGGTTCTCCCTGGATGTGGGAGATATTGGTGTGCCAGTGACCTAAGCAACAACTGGAACACTGCATTTATGCAAAAGCGAGACCGAAAGTGTCCTGGAGTGTTGCTATTTTGTATATGATTCGATAGTGCCCTGTACAAATCTGATAGCGGCGCGGTAAAGACTTTCTAGTTGAGCGGGAACGCCTCATACAATGGTCAACACGTCTTTACAAAACAGAAATCTTCGAATTGAACGGAGAAAGCTATATCCGGGAAACCATATGACGGGAAAGAAGCAAAAGAAAACAGAAACAGTACTATCCTGCGCGCTGAAGCTCTAGGCGTCCTTCTTTGGTCATCCTATTGTCATTGACGTTCTACGTCAATTGCAAGCGAACATGATCGTTCCCTTGAAGACTTCCCTGCTTGAAACAGTCTGTCGTTCCTGGCTATGCTCCCCGCGCACCCAAGAGGCCCTTGCGATTGTTCGAGCGGTATTCGCGCACGCCCTTGCGCCTCGAAAACCGCAAGAGCCTCGAAAGCAAAGCCTGCACCGTGAAGCCTTTTTTGATCGAGAAGGGAACGGAAGTTTCCTCGGGACACTACTCCACACCAAGAAAACCGTTCCTTTCCTTACCTAGAAATCGATTCAGTAGTCTTGGCGTCCACTTTTGTCCGTGACTTCCCACCCAAGATGCTCTTGGTTGCCTCCTTCTCTCCCTCGAGAACCAGTCCTTGAATCAACTCCCAGAGGTGATCACTCTGGCAATCCTGTAACAGAAAAAGGTCAAGCAACCGCACCGCATGAGCACCATACGGAAGAACCACCACTAAGAAGGCATGGAACATCCATGAAAAGGGCGCAAACACACCTCATCTCGCAGCGCGTCAATCTTGTTCTTCAGCGCGTGCCAGGCTCTATGCAACGCGTCGCTTTCTTTCTGCAGAGAGGCGCGTTCCGATGTGAGGCTCCGGCATAGCTTTTCCAGTTTGTCTCGCTTTTCTTTCTCGCGTTTCTCGGCCTTGACTGCATCTTCCAGGTCCGCCTTGATCGATACCAACTGATACATCGCAGCATTGCTCTTCTTGTTTAAGTTTGTGTTCTCCTCGCGCAGTGAAGCATTTGCCTTTTGAAGCTGCTTGACCGTTTTCGACATTTTCTCCATTTCCACCGTATAAGCACTGAAAACCTGGTTATTCTGATCCAAAGTCTCCTAAGGGCCGGTTTCACCGATGTTTGAACGCGTACGTACCAAGCTGAGTCTCAACTGTGCAAAGTATCTAAAGAACTTTTGTCGTGGGAGGAGCTTACCTGAAAGCTGTCAAATTTGTTTCCATATTCTGTGAGTTGTTTTCGAAGGTTAGTTTCTGTTTTGCTCTGAGTCTTTGTTAGTGCCTCGAGATGAGCGACCTTGGCCTTCAGTTCCTCCGTCGACGCCCCTTGCTCTCGAGCCCTGGCTTCAGCGAGCTCGAGCTCTAGTTCCTTTGTACGAAGCTGAAGACCAAAGTGCTCTTCTCGTACTTCGTATCTAGTATCAAGATCCTTCAGTTGTTCTTTCAAAATTCGAACTTCCTCAGTGTGTCGTTCGTCAGTTTTCGCCTTCAACTCGGCATTCCTCTCGGTCTCAGTCATTGTCTCTCTCAATTGAGCCAAGAGCTTCTCCTTCAGTGCCCCGTCCTCAGCTAGCTTCTTTCCGGTTTGCTCACTCAGTTCGCGGTTCTGTCTCGAGAGCTCACGGCTCAACGCCTCCAACTTGCTTTTGGCAGATTTTGTTCTATTTAAATCAACCTTCATGGAGTCTGCGTCGTGCTCTGCACTACGTCGCAGTCTTCTCTCGTTGCCAATCTCATACGCCAGAGTCCTCATCTCGTTGACTCTCTGCAACAGCTTGGATTGAAGGTTTTTCAGCTTCACTTCTGTCGGAGTATGCGTCGAGCTCACTAGAGCCATGACCTCTGATGTCGCTTTCCTATGGGCCTCATCTGCATCCAGCACGGAGACAAGACAATCAATCCCCCTGAAGCTCGCTATATGGAACAGCTGTACCGGCAGAACCCAAAAACCAGCACTTACCTGCTCTCTTTTCATCTTCATTCTTGTGTTGAGGGGCCTTTTCTAGCTCCTCAATCCTCCTCCAAAGCAGCTTGTGTAATTCCCCATTCTCAGAGGAACTGACCTGCTTTTTGTCCATCCCTGCAAGCGGTTTGTGTTTTCCCACGACTAAGACCCTATCGCATTGTCAGCGTACTCACTGGTGGCCTCTAAAATTATCACATCACCACTGGACGTTCAAGTTGCGCTCGATCCGTCGCTACCTTTGCGAAAACCACTCCGTAGTTGAGAACCCAGGGACAAGCAGCGTCAAGCCCACCACAGCTGAACCTACCCAAATAAATTAACAGCCTCGACCGGACCTCATTCATTCATAGAAAGTGCACACCCCATACGCGACCGTCCCGAACCGAGCAGGTCTAAACAACCTGACGTCCGAGCTTACCAAGAGCAAATCTCATTCATCTCCCGGTACCTTCCGAGCATCCCCCCTGTCCTCAGTATGTACACCAGCTCTCTGCCTGTCCCCTGAAGTCCACTCAGTACCTCCCAACCCGCTCGTCAATCTCGTTTTCTTAGAAATGGTGCTGGCGTCGCACAAACCCACCCTGCCCACCTCGTAACTCAATGCAAAAATGAATCTGGTTGAAAAAGCATGGTCGTATACCCCCCCCCCCCAACCAACCCCCTCGCTCTAAAACCGCTCAACTGCGCGACATGATCGGATGACCCTTTTTGGGGGACAAAGCTGACCATACGAACTGGCAGTGCTCTCACTTGCTACTACGGAGAAGTCCAAAGGTCAATAGATGAGTCTGGCTAATCTGAGTACAAGTGATTCTGTCTGCTGACCTAATTTATTACGGTGGAATCGATGTCACTATTGATCATGCGCAGCAGGAATGATGTCTGGCGCTCCGTCGAGGTTTTAGAACGTTGAGCGCTTCAAGTGTTCCTTGAGTTCTTTCCTCTCTTTTGTTCGGTACGTCTGCACTTGTTTCGAGCTGAGGAGAGGGCTGTGGGTCAGGTGCAAACAACTCTAACTACTGAAGGCTAGTGACTTCTGGCGGCTGCTGGATCATTGAGTTCTGTTTATAAAAGGGTCCTAGGCAGTTTTCGTTAAGTCTCATCAACGGCTATGGATGGGATGACTAGCAGGTGGTGGCAATGGTTTCCAGTCCCAGTTTCTGGCCTGGCTTACGAGTTTTTCTGAGTTTGAAAGTCTGACTCTTCCATGGGAGTTAATGAAGACACATTTTCGTAGGTTCTGGGTCATCCTTTAACACTAGGCATGTGGGATGATTTAATCCGATGTGCTACTGCTAGTTTCTGCAGGCGAGGGGTTCCGTCAGTAGCTGCTTCGACGAAGACACTGTGTGGGGATGCACAGGTTCGACCGTTCGGCCACAGATCAGCTTTTAGAGGGATTCAGTTGTGCGTTCAGTTTCGTAGTACGTATATCTCCATCCATGGTGTATTTTTTTCAAGACGTATTCACTGAGAAGTAGGTCGGCGTAGAGCGTTCACGGTTACACGAGAGTTGATCCATCGAAGCATACCCCTTGCACGTCCCTGACAAAGACAGATTACCTTAAAGACTGAGCTACTATCTTAATCTATCTTTCATATCCGCTCGAGTATGCTTTCGGCAGCCAACATCCCAACGGAAAAGTCCAGCTTCGGTCACTGCTTGGTTCAAACGATCGAACCCCCAAAAGTAGCATGTTGACCTTAGATCAGGTTCAATTCAATATGGGATAATATAAATTTATACGAAACAATGTCTACATTTGTCTCTAAATCCAAAATCTGGTCATTATTTAGACTTTTCAACCAACTCGAACATCAATCACCGCAAGAGACAACAAAATGGATGGTCACTTCGATCGAACACAAGACAGGGGGTATGGATGGTACAATTATTAATAGTTTCGAAGATTTTAAAGCTATCCTGTATTTCTAAGGGGTTCAAAGGGGGGTTAAGAATGGGCTTGTGGATGCCCTAGACACCGGGCGTTTACTGGCTGCAGTAGCTTGCTTACGCAGGTATCGATGCTAACCGTGCTGGGGCACGACGTGTGGGTAGGCAAGGATCAACTAGCGGGTGGAAAAGGAAGGGTGAGTTGGGAGGGAGGGAGGGAGGGAGGAGGGTTGATGAGACCCTGGTAGTATTCTAGATACTAGAACGAGAAAATTTTTGAACCATGGAAGCGTTTGTAAGTGGTGCCGTGATCGGAGGGACCAGCGTGCAGCGGCGTAGCTTGTCAGCTCGATGCAGTACTGGAAACAACAGGGAGAATGGAGAGTCTCTGATCTCTCGAAGGGAGCTTCTGAACCTCGTGGCTGTCGCCCCACTAGCTTTCGGGGCTCCTCAGGTGCTTGCAGAGGATGCTGCAGGGTATTCAACGACTGAGTCAGGTGTGCAGTACAAACTGATCAAAAAGGGTACTGGCAAAACTAAGGCAAAGATCGGGTAGGTAGAGCGTTGGCAGAACGGATTTCGCAGGCCGGTTTTTCTCCTCGACGTTCCCTGGATGGACTACCAGCTGACAAAAAAAGCTAAACGTGTTTCTACCGTGATCACTTACGCTGTTCGTAGTGACTTGGTTGGAGTCCGGTTCACCGGATCTTTTAATGGTAGAGTGTTCGACGATCTGTTCAAGACTGAACAGGCCTTTTATATCCGTGTAGGCAACGGCTCTCTTCTCTCAGTAAGTGTTTATTAATGCTCGCAGTGCCGGAACGTTTCTCCGCAGATACCTGACTTTGGAGTTGATTTACCACTTGGCATAGGGCCTCGAAGAGATTCTCCAGATGATGTATCGGGGTGACAGGTACAAGATTATTCTTCCTGGCAACTTGGGATTCGGGCCCCAGGGTAGAAGAGCCTCACCAGGCAAGCCAAGCATACCTGGCAACGCCGTCCTAGAGGTAAATTTCTCACGAACGCTGTTTCGAGCATCTATACCGAGCAGGTGCTAGCTCCGAATTGGATCCTCCGGCTCGAGGCACTTTTGATTCAGAACGTGCAAGGGCTCAGGCGCATGAACTAACTTGATTCTTCCCATTTCGTGCACTGCAGTACGAGCTCGAGCTGTCAGACTTTCCGGGATCCGAGGAGGAGCTTCTGGAGCTCAGCGATGACGTGTAGGAGGACGAAAACCTCCAAACTTATGAAAACTGATTGGATAGAATTTTCTTCGCAATATCACACGTGTACCAAATGACATTCACCCCGCGATCTGCTCCAACCCCCGGGGTGGGCTAAGTTGGACTAGAACCCTTTGGGAAGACGCGTGCTAAGAACAGGCATTGAAGAATGAATACTTTTCCTAGAGACGCTGCTGCTGTGTTTCGTTTCCGACCTCACAGCCAGTCCTCGCTATCCTATGCGAGCACATCACAGCCGAAAGCGAGGTCCCTTTGAAAAAGGATACTCCGCTTGAATACGAAAAAAAGCTCGGAGTCACATAGCCCCTCCGGGAACTAAGCAGGTTGAATTATAAGCAGACGAAACTTTTCTGAAGAAGTTTTGAAGAGATCATGACCTAGAGACTGCATAGAGACTCCCTGCTTGCCACCACGAAGCACTGTTCGATTATGGGGGGGAGGGGAGTTGGTACGTCGGTTGCTACATTTTGCCAGCTTGCACACTGCTGTCCGAGACACTGACGAAGGATCCATTTGAGATGGGCATTCAAGTTAAGTGCTACGTACAGTCCACCAGGAGTGTGTGCCTCGACCGATCTAAATGGAAGCCTTAAGCCTACCGACTCAGGGTTCTTACCCTCGCATCGCGCGTATTCAAATCCTGATCGACAGCATGAAAGTCAAAAGAAACCCTGACTTTTTGTATGACTAGTCCAGTAGGCCTCAGATTCATACTGACGAAGAACAGCTTGGCTCCACCATTGTACCCATCCATATGCCAAATTTCTACAATTGCGTTGATGCTACCCAACTAAAACCCTATCCTAGGGAACCGTGAGGAGCCCATCACAAGACCATCTCATGCGTGAGAATGTTGTCTTCGATAATCTGTTCACCAATGATCTCAGCTTGCTGGTCAAAACAAACGCGTTGAGTCCCAAACATCAATAGTACCGCTGGACTCCCCCCCTCTTCCCCCCCTGAGCATCGCCACCTCCACCAATGTGCGAAGCAGGTTGGGTTTCGGCTTTCCAATCTCCCACTAAGAGATAAATCGAACTATCCAATCATACGAAACAAAACCGTTCTGATAGGGATATTGAAATATAAGCAGCTAATTGGTTAGAACGGAGAAACAAAATGGATAAAATGATAATTTAATATTAAAAAAAGAATATTTCCAGCAGCTCGAAAATTCATCGCCTTTAACCACGAGGGTCAAGTTCTAAGCCACAAGAAACTTTACAAGTGTCCAAAACAATATCCTATTCCACTAATAATAACGAGATCATTTTCTATACTAAACCATTACCCACTACTACCCTTTTTTCCAATCAATACGCCTCTCCATATAAGGAAAATTCGAAATATTTTTGAACGACAACGATAAGCGGGGGTTATTTGAAAAAACTACTTTGGTGACTCATAAAATAGAATTTCTGAAAATACTACACCAGCCAGCCCTCTCCGTTGCGGACAAAAATTTACAGGTCGAGGTGCTCCTCGTATATCGTAAAGTCTTTCTAAGTGTCACAGACGTGCTTCCTGTTTTGACCTGGTTTGCCGTGCGAGGGGGGGGCAGGGCGGGTTCCTATATTCTAGTATTTTCTTTGGATATATAGAATTGTGTGAATTCCTGTTATAGAAGTTGGTTTTTGGGGGATGACGATTATTTGCAGCTCAACAATCTGAGAAGTAGGCGGTTCGCGACAACGGGCGCGCTTTTTGGTTGAAAAGGAGCTCAAAGCTGCTGCACGGGTGACGGGAAGGTAGAGGCTGTGTCTGTTGCAAGTGGAGCTGTTGGGCTTACCTCATGTATTGGAGAAGGGTAGCGGTTCAAACGGTATTGACGCTGGAATTGGTTTGAGTTTATTGATTAGGGTTCCTATGATGAAACAGCCATCTATGTTGTTTTTGAGAGTATAGGATCGGTTTTGAGGTTGTATAGATGCTGCGGTTCGTAGTTGCAGCGGAGTGGGATTGTAGGTGTGAGTTTTTTTGTTTTGGATGAGGCTGTGTGTAGCAGCTGGAGATCTGAATAGGAAAATGTTTGAACCAGTCCGAGTTGAGAGGCCAGACCCGGATGGATCGGGTTTGCTTTCTGCGCGGGCGGTGCAGAAATTGTTGGAGAGGCACGGTTCAAGAATCGTGCTCCCCTCGTGGAGTGAGATAACCAGCCTAAAGGTTTGTTTGATGCTCATGTCTGCTTTATCACGTGCACATACGCCGTGAGGAAAGACCGCCTCATGCGTAAACAATGTTCCTTTTCTGTTTCCCCCTGCAGAGTTTCTCCATCGAAAGCCCGGTCCCGGAGAAACCGAAACATGCTATCATACTGGTCCATGGCCTTCAGGGGAAACCAGAAGACCTCGATTATCTGCAAAAGGTGTTGTGGGATGCAAACGTTGATCATTCCGCCCGGGTTGTTGTACACGCGACGAAGGTTAACAGCGGGAAAACTAAGGATGGAATTCAAGCCGGCGGAACCAGAGTGGCGAACGATATTATGAACTTCGTGAGAGATCATCCAGAGCTCGAGGAAATATCAGTTGTCGGCTTCTCTCTGGGTAAGCTGTACTACTTGTGTTTTCCTAGTTTTGTTAATACAGCGGCTAACTAGCGCGCAATATTTTGTCTTGCTTCTCGTGGTTATGTTTCAATGGTTGGCGTAGGTGGAATCTATGCGCGCTATGCTGTGGGGCTGCTGTACAACACGCAAAATAACCGCGTTGCCAACCTCTCCCCAAGGACGTTTATTACTGTTGCGTCACCGAACCTGGGAGTCCGTGGGTTTGGAGTATATCGTTTCTTCCACGAAAACATACAATCGGTATGCTACCAAGAGGGACTAAGGAGGAAAGACGCTGAATTCGACCCCCGCTCACCCTACATCTTCTTTTTGTTTCCTTTTGAACAAAAGACGCTTTCTAAAGTGTTTGCTGGGAGAACCGGAAGCGAGCTATTTATGGCCGATTCAAGTAGGCCCCTGCTTGTGCAAATGAGCGAGGACCAACCAGGATTGCCATTTATATCAGCCCTCAAGAGCTTCCAAAAGAGAGTTCTTTACGGGAACGTGCAAAACGATTTCATGGTATCGTTTGGAACTGCCGTACTGGATCCAAATATTGTTGGATTGAAGGCCAATGTCACACCTCCCGCCGATGCTGAGATTATAGACCATGAGGAGGATAACCTCGGCTGTCGTGTCTGGTTCTCGTCAAAGCCCACGACTGGTAAGTTGAAGACGTTTCCTTGCGCCGAACGCCAATTGAAACCGATCTCGGGAAAGTTTCCTCGTTCTAATGGTGTGCTATCGTTTTGTATGGGTTACGTTAGATGACGCTCTGGCAATTGGGCACGGCGACTCTTTTGAAGAGGTAATGTCTAGGAGACTGCGAAGCATAGGCTGGGAAACTGTGGGAGTACATTTCGATGGGATTTTCCCAGCTGCTCACAATCTTATTATTGCGAAGATGAGGCACGAGTTTGAGTGGGTACTGTTCACCCGATGCGGTTCTCGGTCTGTGCACCACATCGTGCAAAGGATTCTTCACCAAGAGCTTGATGGGACGCCTTGAAAGAACTCTTCGTGTTGCAAGGTCGATGGATATTGGTCTGCTTTACTATTTGCCTATTTGCTACGGAGAAGAAACATTAACTCTAACATGGACAACTCGCTACAGTAGATCACGCGGGCCTCTTTAAAGTATGTATATGCCAAAGGCATTGCGCTGACACTGATCCTTATCAAAGAAAGTGAGCCGAGTTTCGGCGCAGAGGGGATAGTTAGGAACCGACGAGTTTGAAATGTACCGGCTCCTGTCGGGGAGGCATGCACCGTGGGTTTTCTTTAATTCAGAGCGGGAACCATGACGGACCAAAAAAAAATCACGAGTAGACTAATCAAAAAAAATTTGGAGGGAGCTCAGGTGCATCATCGGAGTCAGAGAGGACCCCTCACAACCCTCCGAACAAAATACCGAAACCAACGGAACAAAGTTCCCGCTGGCTTGAGATGTTTCGAACGGTTCACGAGACCAACATCGGCTTCACACTGTTCTCGCATGCTGTAGTCCAACTTTGATACTGGGAACCGATCTCCCCTTGTTCACTCCAAACGCAAAAAAATCCACTCACTTGCAAGCCTAGAGGTTGCTTTCCAAGAGGTAATCGCAAAGCTTTCCCATCTCCGTGTTAGCCTGTGGGGTAAACCAAACGCAAGGATCCGTATTAAGGCTTAGCCAGCAATAAATTAAAATCGACCATTCTCATGTGTCCAATACCGTGCCGAGTGAGATGCCGTTTGAATATTCGGGATCGTGGACCGCGACGACGAGGCACTTTGCCGTGCGCATGCATAGCACAGCCTGCGTAGACTTCTCCTTGTTGTTCCCCTGTACGTATGGAACGAGGATCGTGCCCTCATCATCCTCAAGCTCTCCACGGACGAACGCATACTTTTGTCCCGAGATCTTGAATCCCTCCTGGGTGATGGAGTCCAGCGACTCGGAGCTAAGCAGATCGCTGATTAGCTTTGCCTCCTCAGGGAGAACCTTGCATAAAAGCAAATAGAAACACCATCGCCCGATCAGGAAACGGATTCCTACACTCAAGCCAACCCACTGCTCAAACTCACCACGTATCCAGGGGTAGACGCATACGGCGCTCCATCCAAGCCAACGATCGCGGCGTAGCAGAAGCCTGCACCGCGCAGATTCTTATTAACGTACTATAAAATCCGCAAACGACCCATCCGACGCATCAAAGGTAAAGAAACCATCACAAGTCAGCTAAAAACCAAGCAGAACTCAACCTAGCGAAACACCACGAAATACAAGATGACAAGTAGCAACTTACATCGTCCCAGGACATGATATTCGCTCAACAATGTAACGACAATTCGCCCTCTAATGCCGTGAAATTCCTAAACAGCCCACAACCCTTCTCAAGCAAGCGCGTCCACCAGCTACAGATGTCTACAGGCTCCACCACCTCATATATTCCCGTTTTACCGCTCTCAATATAAGACTTCAATACAATACAATGCTCTGCGACTTCGCGCCCAGCTCGAGGCTTCAATCAAACGCGCACTCCGCCGTAATTCAAACAAAAAATTAAAAATACACACACAGCGAAAAACTCTTTAAAAAGCTGACTGCTATCGAGCACTTGGTGTGTAGCGTTTTCCTCTTACCCTTAACCTCTGAGCAATAAGCATATATCTCAATCTTGGATAGTGCCTACCCCTCCGATATCTTTCGCTCCAACAACGTTGGCGTATCCAAGTATCCCCTGTGCCAATCCCGAACTATTAGGAAATACCATCTTGAGCCCCATGAACGAGGAAAATCTGGAATTTTCTTCATTATCAAACTAGGGGGTATGGGGTATTTTGGTTGCAGCTTTTAAGGGCTTGGATTTCTTCACTCATTCCTTTTCGTTTCTTGAAGCCGGTCCCCTCCCCCCTGGTAGTTGTCTTGAATTAGTCCTCGATCGGAATCTAATCCATCCATTTAATCGATAGAGGTATCCATCATGGAAAAAGGGGTGGGTGCACCTGCCAGGGAATATCAATCGCCAAATTTTAACTTGTTTTTTTGTGAACCTCCTAGCCAATCGAGGAAATTGAAAAACCTTCAAAAAATCTTGCATTCGGCTCCTTGAATAGTAGAATAAAATATTCAAATAAGGGGTAGTACAGGTACAAGCTGTTCTCGTTCATTGTAAGAGGCGGGGGCGGGGAGGGGGGATATGTTCCGGCAGCTTTTCAAAGTTTCTAGCGTGTCTTCAAGTATACACTCGGGTGGAAGAATTCCTCAGAGATTTTTTAACAATTGAAAATGACGTGGTTTCCATATATGCCCTTTGCGAGTAGAATGCAAGCTGGTCTTCAAGAAGGAAGCCCGATCCCAAACATGAAGCATTGACTTAAGGTTTTTATTCGTCTATTCATTAAAACCTCTAACTTGAAAATTTGTAGCCGTTCCCTCCCTAATCTAGGAAATCAAGGAACTCCGCACCGAGTTGATATCGAGGTAACTTTATTGATTGAATTACGGAGCTTTCTTCCAATCACAGTTCATATGTGATGGTAGCCTGCCAGTGATGAGGGAGTATTCCACCGGATAGTAGGGATGTGTACTTTTTGGAAGAGTAGTGTCAGGCGTTGCAATCAATCTTGATGGGAGTCATGGGTGGACTGATGAACTGACTTCTGCTCTCCTGCGAGCAGGGTTCTATGAATTTCCTTCGTAGAACTTCGCAGCAAAGCCTGAACTGAAGTTCAGCATAGGGGCGACGATGGAGTAAGCAATTTCTGGACAATACAGGTTCGCGGGAGGCACCCATGTTTTTCATCGAAGCATCATTCGAACTACGAATCGGCGGTTGGGATGTTCTCGTGCCTACTGAGCACACCGGGTGGTTTGTGGCTGTTTCTGGTTTAGTACAGCACACCATTTCGTCGAATATGTTAGGTCTTTAATACTCTGTCAAGTCTGCTGTCCATGTTTTAAAGATACGCTCGAGTTGGCCAATCGACGCGACTGGGGCGACGAGTGTCGTACGGCCTAACAGGCACAAAAGACTTTGATTCGGACCACCTCGGTCGCGAAACGAATCGATGTGGCTGCTGCTAAGCATACGTTTCATACTAGAAGCAGGGCTCTTCCGCCGGACAAAGCGCACGGAGCATATTGACAGTCCACGTTCTCAATGAGCCGCCCTCCCCTCCCCCCTCCCCCTACGCTACCTTCCCGATGTACCTAGAAAGTACTCTGACCCTCGCAGGTCCGAGTTCGTCCGCATAAGAATTCTCCGGCAACTTGTCTCCTAGTCGACTCTTCCCGTATGCCAGAAGCTCCATTGAAGCTAGGCGGACGTCGACTCTCCCGTGATTTATCAGTTTCAGGATCCTGGCCAGATGCTTCTCAAAGAGTCTCAAAACGACGTCCCCAGCTACTCGCTTCAGCGACAAACGTGAGGCAACCGCTGCGAGCCTCGAGCTGTTCCAGTGGTCAGCACTTGGGTTGTCGAGAAGTTCCATCATCGCACTGGCGACGAGTTCACCTTCGAGATACCTGCAGACTGCTAGGCTTCGCACAGCGTACTCCAAAGACTCCGCGGCTTCGGACGATCGTCTGAAACGACTGGCAGCAGATATCAACTTGAAGCACAAACGTTTAACGTCAGACCCGTCCATCGTATGCATTTCCCGATTTCTAAGAAGCTGGTCGATATGCTGCCACGAGATTTGAGCAGAGCCCTCGTCTCCGTTTATTCCAATGTCAAGGATCCCATCCCAATAGCCTTTTGTCTGCCTCCCAACTGCGGCTCCTACGCCCTTCGGCTTATTACTATTCACATCTTCTGCTACAATCTCGGAGTTATCGTTGCCCGAATTCTCCTTGTCTGCGTCGCTTCTATCCATCTCCTGCGGTACGGGTGGTGCAACTGGATTTTCCTGCTCAAGCTGCAACTTCATAGCCGATTCTATTTCCCCACGTGCACGGGCAGGAGCTTCGAAACTGGAGACGGGAAGTTTGGGGGGAGAGGAGGGCGAAGAAGAGCCGACCTCCTTGTCCCCAATAAGCTCAAGAACGGTTCTACGATCTGTCATCTCCAACGTTTCAGCAGTAAGCACCAGAGCTCCTGGCGGTGCGAGAGCAGCTGTATCACTTAACACCATCGCTGCTCCTTTCCTGACCTCAGCACTCCGACCACGGGCCAGAGGAGCTAAGATTCTTGCCGCGCCCTCTAGGAGCGAAGCTCGCCACTGAATCGAGTACTCGTCGGCTCCAGCCAGACATTCGCTAAGGTATTCAAGCAACGATGTAGTGGATTTCTCACTACTCAGTTCAGATCCATACTTGCCAGACACCGTTCCACTTAGAACCTTCAACTGAATCGAAAACAATGCGTGAACGTCAAGACGAGATTCAAACGCCCGAACAACAAGAATGACTCCGTTTCGAACACTCCGATGCGGATGATTCTTCCTCGTCAGAATTCTAGCCACCGCTGCAGGGTTTCTTTCCACTACGACTTGAACTTCTGTTGCTTCCCGAATAATCTCCGCCATAGCGTTCAACGCTGCGGCAACAACTCTGACATGCGGGTCAGACAAGCTATCCGAGATCGCTCGAAAGGCTACCTCAACAGAGGTTGTGTCTGAAAACGTCAGTCTCAAGACGCGTTTCTCCAGCGTAGATATCCTAGCTCCCCAATCCGTCGCCTCCTTCGAGCCTGAGGAACTCGAAGGCTTCAACGGCGCTAGCTTTGCGATTCTTCCTGGTCGAGCAGGAGTCACATCAGATACGGCGCTGGCACCTGCTGCTGTAAAGTTTGGTGCTTGGCCGGATGTGGTAACCCTGCGCGCTTTTAATCTCGTAGTTGTCCTAGCGGCGAGTTTGTTACCATTCGTCAAGGGCTCCGCTTGCGTAGACGGCATTATAGAACGTCGACGAGCCGATTCTCGAACTTTCTGAGGTGATGGTGCGATATCTCCCTCGCCTTTCTCTTCCGCTATCGCCCTCTGAGTAATTTCATCCAAGCCCCTCATTAAAGCTGCAGCCCGGTCCACATACATAATCTCAAATATGCAGAAGTTTTTTCTGCTCCGTCTCCTAACCTCTGCTAGTTGATCGATCAGCCCCAAGTGCACAGCGTGCTCAAGAAGTCCAACGCTCTTGTCCAGCTCCGAACGAGGATGGCGATCCAGAATAATGCCAATGTATTCTGCTACCGCTGACCTGGTCGCGTTAGCATTCTTTCTTCCTGCGCAATGCACAAGACTGACGATGACAGCAGGTGGCATTCGCGAACTGTTCAGCACACGCCTCATGGCCTCAGCCCCAGATTCCGATATGACCTGAATCGTGACTGCAGATGTCTTTAGCAGAGCTGGGATAATCGCCTCTCCTAAACACTCGCCAAATTGATCGCCGAGGCATTCTGCCATTGACGCCAGATTTTCGCAGGCTTCACGGACGACAGCCGAACGGAGGTCACCAACCTGTGCGGCTATCTGTGTCCGAAGCCCCCGTAATCCATTGATAAATACCAACAAAAGACTCTGGTCCTCTGCGCCCGCTACGAACACTGCGATCTCCTTGCATTTGCGTAGAGCGCGAACCCGTTTATCCCATTCCGCTCCCTTCACGTCTCCAAGCAACCGCTTAATGTTCTCCAACTCACAACTAACATCCCGAACACTGTGAATCTCCACAGCTGGGCCCACTTCCGATCTCCGAGCCATGCTAGAATAAGACTTTTCAAGCTCCTCGGCTTAGCCGGGAGCGAGTCAAGAAGCCCAAAGGCCGAAAAAAACCAAGACGCGAAAATGTCCTCCCAACCCGCACACTTATCTAGGGGTGAAGCCGCATAGCTCACATCCTGCACTCCTAGTCGGGTTCTCCATTTTCTGAAGCTCTCCAGCTGGCCCCTTAATCCAGCTTAAACAGAATAATGAAGCGTGAAGATCTCTCCATCATCGCCAACTCAACTCCAGACAATCCAGCTGGAGCAGCAGCACCAACTCGTTTCACCGTCTTCCGCTGGTTGATTTACGTCATTCAATCACTAAATCTATCTTATGACATAATTGGTTGTCAAAAAGGAAAACGTTGCTATAAATTTCATCTCTCCCCAATTATTAATGGAATATTCATAACTATGCCGATACTTAATTGGATACTAATCAAACTCTCGTATTAATAGATTGCCATTTTTCCATTTTTTCAACGGAAAATATGTTTTTTAGCCGTTTTTAAAATTTGAATTCCTCGGCCGTTTTTTTTTTCTTCCGTTATGAAAATGGCAAGACTGGACTGGTTCCTGTGAGGGTCATCCTGCAGGGGAGGTCACAGTTCCTTTATATTCTGTCTTTTCTCGTTGGTTTGGGCACCTCTCAGCTTGCAGGAATGGGAAGGATCGAGAAGGAACTCTCTTCCAGGAAGATGCCAGGTGGTTTTGTAGATACTGATATCATCGGTGACAACAAAAAGGGGGCATTTCTCACTGTCCACAAGCCAGCTTTTAGCTCAGCCCCCATAATGAGGTGGACCCATGCGTCTAGGAACGAAAAACATTGACAAGCGCCCTGGCAAATCTTTCTGCAAAGAAGTTCAGGCCTACTAGGTTACTTGCTCCTGCCCAGCACCACTGAAGATTATGTCGGACGGCGTGTTCCATGTCAGTGAGGCAATGTTCAGAAAAATCTGGCTTCACATCCTGGGAAAACACCCGCATGGCGACGGGTCGGAGCATCTTGGCGGATAGCTGCAGGTTCCATGAATTCTTTCAACCATGGGTGAAACGCCAGTGATCCGGAGGCCGGGCAGGACTCGCAGGGAGTGAGTTGAATCATCAACAGCAAAAATAGGCTGATACGGAGGCCCGCTCACAATCCTTGGCTATGTTTCACTTTTCAACCCCTCCCCCACCACCCCCCCGGCCCAAAGGAAAAAAAAGGACGAAGGGCACGGCTTCTTATCAATTCAACGCAGGCAGGCAGCCACAAGACTGGCGCGGCCGTTGCTCTCCGATTAGGTGACAGCCTGTCAGAATAAATCCGTACACTTTACTACTTCTCTCGAGAAATAATAAGATCCGCAAGAGAATTCAATGTGGCAGAGCGCTCTCCGTATTTCTCTAGAATCTGCTTCGCCTCGCCAACCAGTTGGGTGGCCTGATTTCTGGATTCGGCTAGACCGAGAAGTCTAGGGTAGGTTGCCTTGTACACGGCCTGCACATAGAACAAAACCATTAACGAGAGTAAGGTTTAGGAAACGCTCTAACCGGAGCAAAGATCAGATTCGATTTGTGCACTTCGTACCGCATCCTTCCCAGCAGTCTTTCCCAGAACCTCGGATGTCTGAGTTTCATCTAGAACGTCATCTCGTATTTGGAACGCAAGTCCAATTTTCTCCGCAAACTCGCCGAGTCTCGCGACATCATCTTTATTCGCACCTCCAATCACAGCGCCCGACGTTACCGATGCCTTGAGCAACACAGCAGTCTTATGAACATGAATCCATCTCAAGGTTTCCACAGTACAATCAGGGTTTCCCTCTTGTTCCAAATCCATCACCTTTCAAAATCACAGCAGACCATTTCATGTCAAAAAAACAAGGCCTCCTTTTTTTCTTGGGCTGCTGCGAATACCGCGCACCTGCCCTCCTACGAGCCCCTCCGCACCACTGCAGTGGCTGATAGTTCTCAGCACTTCTACGACCCTGTCCGCAGATATGCTCTTCGGCGTTTTGGAGATCATTTCGAAGGCATATGCAAGCAGGGCGTCACCAGCTAAAAGAGCCATGTCCTCCCCAAAAACCTTGTGGTTTGTAGGTTTTCCCCGTCTTGGATGTGGTTCAAGGTTCACAGCAATCCATTTGCATTTAGAAACAAAACCGCAAGCAGCTGATGACTGTTAGAAATCCATCCTTACCTCAAATCGTCATTGTCCATACACGGAAGATCGTCGTGGATAAGGGACATGGTGTGAATCATTTCCAGGGCACACGCAGTAGGGATAGCATCTTCTGCGGATCCTCCAAACAGCTCACAGGCAGCCAAACACAGCGCAGGGCGTATCCTACGGTAGCTCCGATTAGAGCATGATCACAATTGAGCTGCGCAGACAGAAGATTAACGTACAGAAGCAAAAGAGGAGATCCAATCCCAGCTTCCCTACTGCAAGCGAGATAATGGAGAACTAGGAATCCTCTAGTGTTCACTTAGCGTTCGGGATACCCACCTCTTGCCATCGCCGAGCAGGGAGTACGCTATGCCGTCCCAGATCTTCCTCGTGAAAGGAGATCGGGCATCTATCGACTCTTCAAGAGCTTTGTCAATAAGCCCCTTCTTCTCCAATACGTAGTTGATTCCAACAGCAACCTCGGTGACCATCTTCACCCCGTGGCGTTTTGAACGCGATACTGGCGCTCTGTAAGTCCGAGCTCGGTCTACATTAGAGACGGAAGAAAACAGGAAACAGACCCACGAGAAAATCGTAGCTGACCTGGTAAACAACTCTCATACCGCCTTACTATCAATCCAAACTCTCCTGAGGCATACCTCCGCAGAAACTGCTCTCCCCTACACGCTTCGCGGAACATAAATACCCGCTCACAAAAGCCTCCATTGCTTCCAAGTCGGAGTAAGGCACAAAACAATGTATACCTCAAACTATGCTCTACTCGATCCGCCACACCACGAACCACCCCAACCACCTCCGCTCCCGAAAAACGAAACGCAAAATCCCAGTCCCAGTCCACACGCGGGATTTTACCCTCACTCCTCGCCCTAGCCCTAATTCCCCGCAAAGACCTTCAGAAGCTCGACACCATTAACTGGAGCGAAGTTTACCCCTTCCCCACTCTCGCAGGCTATAACCGTTTGCGATTGCTAACCGCAGCCCGCAGGTCAGACCAAGAATCGCCGCCACTGAAGCAAGTCGGCAGCTATTGATATTGCGTTGACACCTACCTCCTCATTTTCCCCTACTGTTCAGTACACACCCCAAGTGAAGCTGAAGAGACGAAAGTTTCACCTGCACATTCCCATGACCAAATCTTTGAAAACCAAATCACCCCAACAACCCCCGGTTCCCCCGGTCACAAAAACTAGAATAATTTTAGAAGAAAAAAATTCTCAGCAATCACCTCCCAACTGTCACCAGCCCCACCATCCAGGAAGCGAATCGATCAACCCCATGGAGAAACCCTCAGAACTCCAATCATTCCAAATCTACAACAAAATCTTATACTAGAATAATAGTTCTCTAAATTAAGTCAAATCCAGCAAACTATCTGAAACAGGGAAAATATTTATTCCCATTTGGAAATCGTCTGAAATTAATCAAGGGATCACCGAATTGTTTACTCAGTAGCACATGGCATTGCCACCCCCCTCTATAAATTGTGCCGAACACATATTCATCTCAGCATAGATTGTGACTCTTGCTCCCCGATCTCGTCGTGGAAAAGCCAGAAATATCGAAAATAATAAATTTGAACAATTTAGTTGGTCATTTTTGACTTGTTGGAGGTACTGTTGAGTTGGGTACGTTTGGAGACTCTTTTGGGTGGGGTGACAAACAGAAGGAAGAAAGTGAGTGGTTAGGAAAATATTGTGTTCTGAGGACAAAACGAGCAAAGCGGCCGCACCAATACTTCGGGACACCCCCTTATCATGTTGGACAAAAATTTCGAAGCCTTAGCGCGTTGTACTACTATTATTGGAACTAGTGGATTCACTTGCCAATTGACCAGCCTATTCTGAAGATTTCATTTCTGCTTAGTATGAGCCACTAAGCGATACTATGATAGTCTTGAGGATTGCGAAGTTGCTTTGGTCATGTACTTCGCACAATAGCTTGATCGTTTAGAAGTCTGGGGTTACGCGTTCAGGAGAGCTTGGTTTCCCCGTCGGCTGGATGCCTCAATCGTCACTTTAGAAATTTTGGCGCTTGTGCCGATCGCGGATGCGCGTGGACCCGGCACTTCATTTGCTCTGGACACAATAGCTCTGAAAATGCACTCTTCTCCCGCTGTCGCCCACTGGGTATTCCCAATAATTTGTGAAAAGGTTGCTTCTTGCCGCCTTGACGAAATCCGTTGGCGAAGGAAAAGGATTGCTGGTCGGGAACGCTTTTCCGACGCTTTTCCGGTGCAAGGCGAAGTGCAAAATATCAGTCGTCATTGCGATATTGACTCACGACTCCACGGACTCGTAAAATCTTAAACGATCCTCTGCAAGCTACTGATGAAATCTTGTCCTAGACCCCAATAGCAACTACGTAATCTCTTGTCCCCCAGAATGATCTCACCTTTCTCCTAGCACTGTGTCCATATCTAAACTAAACTTCCGAAAAGCTTGCATTCAAGTGAATATACAAACAGCTTCCATCCTCTCGAACCTGTCCCATAATTCACTTCGTGATCAACCGACCCTCAATTGCCCATCCGAAATCCGTGAGCAAATGTGGACAAACTAATCCACCATGGGACAGAGGAGCTTTCAAATATTGATTGCACTAGTTGGCTTGGAGTTGTTGCAGGACTTCCGATTGCAGTGTTTTGGAGTGTGGCAAATACTTGTGAGCGGCTGAGTCTTTCGGAGGAGAGGAGGCGATCTGTTGTAATAGCAGACTGGAGAGACAAAAGGTAATACGCTAGCCTTTCTGAGGTGACGGACTTTTTAGAAGATGGAGCTCGAGGATCATCGGTGTTGAACCATGCCAAGCGGACGTTGGGGGTTTGATAGGTGAGGGCTGTTGAACGAGAACACGCCATGAAAAGCCTCCGGAAAAGCTGGAATCGTGATCAGGTGGAGGTAGCGAGGAGTGAAACTGGCTATTCTGGAAGACAGTTCACCGGAAAGCGACGGATCAGATTGCGAAAACAAGTGAAATGGCTTGCAATTGTTGTGGCCGCGATCTTCTTCGTCGGCGTCCAGCTACAGTTGGCATCGGTTCACAACTCACAAAACGAAGTGATTGGCAGTCAACCGTCTGGAGATCCCTCAGTGCCAGACGCGGTCGAGCTTGGTCTCGCCTCGCCGCTGGACTTGAAGAGAGCTGTCCGATACATTGTATATGACCATCGATACGGTCAGCTGAACAACCAAGTTTCCAGCTTTATAGATACCTCAGTTATCGCCAAAATGATCGAGGAACTCACCAACACACGATGCATCATTGTCGCGCCGAAAGTCAGCCTCGGATATGAGTCGCAGTACAGTAAAGCAAGCAAGAAGGCGCATCAGTACACACTTTTTGGTAAGTCTGGGCATCGTGGCTCGAAGGAGAAAAGGAATCCGCCGGTCGCACAATCTACATGCTCACGAATAGGCATGGCTTCATGTTAAATAGGTGATTACTTCGACATTGCAGAGATGAATAAGACAGTTCCAATGATCACGTTGGATGACTTTCTCTCAAGCGAGGCCGCAAGTTTAACGAAATCCCTGCATCTGAAGACTGTACCAACAACTGAGAAGGAGGTCGAAGCTGGGCATGAGATTTACGATGCACTTGGCATTGTTCAAGGTGATCTTGAGACGGTCATAAGGATTGTCCAGAACAACAAGAGGAAGTTTCACCGCTGCTCTCAGTTCAAGGCGATAGCGTATACAGCAGTGAGGTGGATGTTGGACAATCCACAGTCCCCAACAATACCGCTTGGAAAGGTGGGCGTTTTAGCTTGATTCCTACCAACAAACCTGCCCTTGGAGGACTGCTTATGACGCCCGATACGGCAAAGGCCTTGTCTGCAGTGTTTTTGTCAAACGCGCGGACTGATCCAAGCATATTCTATATCCATCGTTAAGATGTTCCTTCCTCAATATGATTGCTGGAACAAGCATTTGGAGTTTCAACATGCATATAGATCGCTGCGACCCCGGTCCCCGTATGTGAGCTCCGTTGAGAAGACACTGAAGGACGTTGATAGGCCCGTAGTTGCCCTTCATCTTCGACATTTGTTCTCCGACGAATCTATTGATCGGGACGCACTCAAAACACTTGTGACTGAAGGGATGAAGCAATTCAAGGTTTCCCTGGATTCAGTAAGTTCACCTCGTTCTGGTGTGCCCTATTTTTTGTAACTGAAAATTGGTTGATGTCGAATGTACTGCCTTTTAACCACTGAAGGTGAAGACGCTTTACGTTGCGTATGGGCTCAGAGAGATTGACATGCTCCAGGAAAGCGGAAGTCTAGTGGACTTCAAGCAGTCGTTTCCTGATCTCCACATGCGGGAGTGTTCAACCAGTTTCGATTGTGCTATCCCGGGCAGTCGGGAGCTCGAGATTCTGTAAGTGCACAGACGAGATTTGACTTCCAAAAGAAGCCATCCTTATGACCTTAATCCTTCGCTCTATATGTACGCGGATTAGAAAGAAAAGCCCTGAGTTCGAGTCATGGGAGGATGAGGAGTACGACATGACATTCAGAAGCAGCTACTCGTCCGCCATCTTGGATTTCTGGATGTGCGTGCAAAGTGATTATTTTATCGGTCGGGATACGTCAACGTTTTCCAGGAATATTAACTTTATCCGGCGATATATTGGCAAAAGCCCGAGTCACCTCTACGACGGCACGAAGACATTTCACCACAATACTAATATGTGATCTCACTGAACAGCATGACTTGCAATTAATCTAGTGTGTACTAAACGCGTATAGCAAGACTGACAATTGTGAGACCGTCCCGAGGAACACCAGCCCTTTGAAACTTGCTTTCGGCAGGTCAGCAGTTTAGCCTAAGCCCTAGAAGGTACCAGAAAAGTATTAGCAATTCATTACATCTTAGTGGCTAGAATATATCGAATATAGTAGGTTAGCATCTACTATATTCTACGAATATACTCGCCAAAATGGACCAGTATGGAGTTCGAAGAACCAGATTAGAGTCGCTCAATTTCGTAGCCTTAGTAGGTTGGACGGTGATGATATCAGTTTCTCGAACGCCGTGCACACCTCGACCGTGATATCGAAGGGCTTCCCATCCTTGAGCAACTCTGTTAGGGGAGCCGCTAAGGTTGAGAAGTTTCGTATGAGTTGTCGAAAGTACGCAAGTAAGCCCATGATCGAACGGACCCCCTTAACTGATTGGGGGACCGCGTTAGCTTCCTTATCGCATCCACCTTAGTCTCGTCGATCGAGGTGCGGCCGTTTTCGATCCGGAAGCCCAGATATGTCACCGCGTCAAGAAATAGCTCTGTCTTTACCGGACGTAGGTATAGGTGATGCCGCCTCAGCTCCAGGAGGACCTGTCGGAGGTGTTCTTTGTGTTCTTCCTTATTACGGGAGTAATATCTGCCTTCTCCGCTTTCTCAGCTTTCTCAGGCTTCTCGGACCTGACACTTCTGGATTGTCTGGTCTTGTACAATCCTTCCTGGTCCCTGCAAGGGCTGTTCCATGTGATGTTCCTATCCTTGTACGAATAGTAAAGGAATTTGCGGTACTCCTCTTTTTCCCCCATTATCTTACGGGGTAGTCGCCGTTTTTCCTCGTCAGAGGGTGGTACTCCGGTGATCTCTCGGATTTCCGAGAACTCGGACTCGAGCCAGTTGGTGAGGGATTCTGACATGAGAAGCTTCCGTCTATATGACCGGGCCCAGATGCTGTCAGCCGGCTCATGGCTGGGGGGGTCGTATCGCTCGCGTAGCACTGCCCACACCTCGTGTGGGGCTCCCTCTTTCGACGAGGATAGCGCTATATCCAGTGCTGGTCCCTCCAGCACCCGCGAGAATACCGCCGCGACATATCGTCTCTCGGCGACGGCGGCCTCTCCAGGATTGTCTAGTACCTCCCTGAGATTTTTCAAGTCGAAGAAAGTCTCTACCTGGAAGCGCCAGTGCCTAAAGGACAGGTACGACTCCTTCTCCCCTCTGAACACTGAGGGTAGCCTGAAATCCTTCAGGCGGCCGTCCGCGGCCGAGGCACTCCCCCTCGTCCCTACAACCATCTCACCTTCCCGTCCCTTCTCTCACACTATGGACTCTCCTTTCTCTAAATCGCACCGAGCGATGAGACCATGTTAGAAATAGTAGCACAAGGATAAATTCATCCTTGATTCAGGTGCAACCGACCAAGTCTGCGTGGAATTTTCTCGTTGGCGTTTACTCCTCGGACTTCGCCTTGCCCTGCTCCTCAGGGCAATCCACACGGACGTGACCGGGTTTGCAGCATCCGGAGCATATGATGCCTCTACCACCCTCTGCCAAGTGGGTCAGGTTTTCTCTGTATTCCCCTCTAAACCCCCCTGTTTTTGTTGAAACGGTCAATCGTGGCCATGCGCTCTCAACACGTAGAAGGGCATTGTGTGAATTCTGATTCCCACACACATGTTGGCGCACGGTTGTAGCCGGACAGAACGACAGCATCAGGCCTGGCTGATAACGGAGATAGCCGGGGAGAGGTCACGCTAGGCCAGAGCAAGGGGTAACTGTAGCCAACTACGACACCAAAAATAGAACATAGATGGCTACCAAAAAATAGCACTGTGTCTAGATGAGAGAAATGTAGAGGCCTAGGCTGAGGGTATAAATAGGCTAGGACGGAGTAGAATATGATAGGGCTTAGTAAAGAGAAGCCAGGGGGAAAAATTCTTTGGATTTATCAAGCGACTCTTCGGGAAGGGGTTACTTAGACGAAAATATCCAATATTTGGTGGATTTCCGGGTCTGAAGCCGCTGGAACCTGGTGATTTAAGAAAAATGGAACCCGAACCTCCTCCGGGTACGTGGATGCCCGCGGTTGCTCAACTACTAGAGCAACAACAGCGGATGACGGAGCAGCTTGTGCAAGCGTTGCAGGAACAGCAACAGCTACAACAACAGCAAGGAGCTCGATCGGGACGACTACCAAAGAAATCTGAGTCCCGACTTTCGACGGTACTTCAGACGTCGAGACATTCATAAGCGAGCTCGAGCACCTGACGGCCGTTTATGTCCTCGAGGAGGACAGTGACTTGCTTTTCATCGCGGTTTGAGGGCTTGCAAAAACCGTTACCGAATGGTACCTCACCCTCCCCGTGACACAACGGGCAACGTGGGCAGTGTTGCAAATTGCCCTGCGAACGCGATTCGCGAGCCACAACCAGGATGTAGAACTGACAGTGAAACTGACGAGGATACGCCAACGTGAAGGGGCAACGGTTAATGAGTATGCCACGGAGTTTGAATCCACATTGGATCATCTTCGTAGGTATGACCCTGAGTGTCTTAGCGAGTTCATGCAGACTCAGTTGTTTGTGGCGGGGTTGCGGACTCATCAACAAACCTACGTCCAAAGACACTGCAACACGCCATAGAATTGGCAGTGTCAATTCCCGGGGACACATCCGGACCCAGGTGGAAGATGACGAAGACGCGAGGTAGAAACGAACGGACGGCCCGGCCAAGTCATGACCAGCACGAGATCGTCTCCCAACCGCCACCTCACCTGGATGCACCAGTACCAATGGCAGTTGGAACGGTGCGCGGGCGGCGGCAACGACGTCAGAGCCAGAAAAGTAGGGTGAACATCGTGGAGGCGCCGTCTGGCAAGAAAGATGGGATTGAAGACCCGGCAACCCGGGTATTGACCATCTTGCAGGAAGCTGACATCCCACGACCAACGGCAACCGTTGTTACATCTTCGCGGCTGCCGCGGTCGTCATCAGGTTCACCTGTGCTCCGCTGTCCACGATCGCGTTGACCTTGACGCCGCCTACTTCTGCCGGGATCCGCAACAACGGTTGCCGTTGGTCGGGGATGTCAGCTTCCTGCAAGATGGTCAATACCCGGGTTGCCGGGTCTTCAATCCCATCTTTCTTGCCGGACGGCGCCTCCACGATGTTCACCCTACTTTTCTGGCTCTGACGTCGTTGCGCCGCCCGCGCACCGTTCCAACTGCCATTGGTACTGGTGCATCCAGGTGAGGTGGCGGTTGGGAGACGATCTCGTGCTGGTCATGACTTGGCCGGGCCGTCCGTTCGTTTCTACCTCGCGCCTTCGTCATCTTCCGCCTGGGTCCGGATGTGTCCTCGGGAATTGACAAATCACGTCGAAAAGATCCAATAGATACATCGTAATACATACGGTAAGACCGATACGCACATGGCATTCGATGGGTGGATGCCCATCTACGTGTTGAGAGCGCATGGCCACGATTGACCGTTTCAACAGAAACAGGGGGGTTTAGAGGGGTATACAGAGAAAACCCGACCCACTTGGCAGAGGGTGGTAGAGGCATCATATGCTCCGGATGCCGCAAACCCGGTCACGTCCGTGTCATACCGTTACTGTTTCAAATGGAGGAAACAGTTTGAACAGTACAAGATGTCGATCATCTTCACATATAGTAGAGTACTTAAGTGGAACATATCGGCCCATTAGTCAGTGGAACAATAAAGAAGGCACCGAAGTTTGGAGGATGAAACTGAGGTCAAGGTCAGGAATCCTTGAAAATTCCAACAGTTTTCGCGGGTTTAACCACTTCTGGGTCGTAAACAGGGAAAAGCCAGACCAACTTGGCACGTCCCTAGTCTTAGAGTAAAAGAAATGTCTTTGATTTAGCTTTTGGGATGTACTTAGAATTAAATAAATGCGAGCAAGTAGAACAATTAGAGTACGGGTTTCCCACAGGGAGCAAACATTCCAGACGCGAACATAGAGCCCCACATGATCATCGAACTTTCAGAGAACCGCGCAATGGTAGCAAGCGTTCAGAGGGGATGGAACTGCTTGACATAGTGTCTTTAAACTGTGGTAAGGTGGTTGATGGTGCTTTGTAGGTGAGAGGCATGTTAAGAACCGTATTTGTCATTCGGCGTTTCAGAGAACGCTGCAGGCGGAATCTATGGACAGATCCGTATTTATTTCTTGGGGTTGAAAAAGGTGTTGAAAGGAATGAGTTGAGGAGACGGTATTTGGAGTTGGCGCGGGTAGAGCATCCTGATGTCAATGCAGGGAGCAATGAGGCGCACGAGAGGTTCATTGCGCTCTCGAACGCGTTGAAAGTAGTAGAAAAGGAACTCAAGGACGCCCAAGGCCTTCCAGGGTTATTTTCGCATGCAGCTCCTGTGGACGTCTTCAAGCATGTCAGTGAAGCTCTGAAACCGGAGGTGAAGAAGGTCGCTGAAGAAATTGAAGCCTCAGGACCCGATTGGGGAGGCATGTGGCAGATGGTTGAACTTATGAAGGCTACAGAAGCGGCAGAGCGCCCTCGGACCCCCAAAATGATTCAAAATGCGAGTGAAAAGGCAACGGATAGTTAGTAAGCGATGTCAAGTGTGCAGCGATATGTCACGCACCAGATTGTTCGCAGGCCAATGTAACGTAGGGTTAATACATCGGTTGAAGTATTTCATTCCACACCCAAGAAAAAGTTCAATTTGTTGCGAACGGGATCCGATGCGCTTCTTGTGAGATTCACGTCAGCAGCCGGATCAAGCGAACGCCTTTCCGCAGCACGATACTGGGCCTCCAGTTGACCTCGCACCTGACTCTGCGTCGAGGTAGTCCGGATGAACGTAGTTCTGATAGTACCTGACCGTGTTCTGCTCTAGATCTTTATAATACAGGCAGCAGAGAACACTTTAGAATGTGGCTTCTCGTTAAGTGCTTGTCTCCTATTCGTACAAAAAAATGAAAATAAAAAATAGAAAATAGAAAATTAACCATTACTTGATTGTATCGACATTACAGTACCTTGCGTCCCTCTCCGAAGGGTTGGGACGAGGAGAAGTAGGCAAGGGACTTTCGCACGGGATTGGATGCGCAGGGAGTTGTATCATTGGGAATTTTACGTTTGATAGGTTTGAATGTTCGGGTGCGTGGATTGCTGAATATCGCCTCTCGGCTTTTGCTATTTGGCCTGCTTCGATGAGGGGATACTGCTTGGCATTCGCAAGGCTTTCCAGCGTTTGTCCTCTGGAGTTGCGACGAGTGTGCCTGATCACATTGGTAATTTTCGGAAGAATATCTAGAAAGACTCGTCTTTCTAAATTCATGGTAACCTGCTTGTATTATTTTCAGTCCTCCTCAACTCTACGACAAAAGGGATGCTTGTGCTTGGCACAAGCAACCCAACGGATACTCAGATCACTGTCCGGCCGGAACAACTCCCTTTCGATATGCATCCAGAGCAGACCCGTAGATGCCGGTGACAGCTGCGATGCCTCAACCAAGCGAGTGCATTACTTTCACATCCGTCGTCAGTGCAGACCTCTTTTTTCTTCTGGCCTCACCTCCTGCGTAGTGACCTCAAATCGGATTCTCCGAAGACCGATTCGTCAGCGGGTGATTTGAACCATGAAGGGAACTCAGCAGCTAGGAAAATGCAAAAGTTAGTGAAGTGTACACGAGCGTTCCATGGAGGACAAACGGCTTATGTCTTTCCTATTCCTCCGTCCAAAATGATCCGTGTTAGCCTTCAGACAGGTCATGCAGGGCGCGGCCCGACGGCCCGAGGCCGATTACGCATCATTACTAAGGTCATTTTAGCTCGACAATCAAGGAGGCCGAGCTGGAGGAATCTTTGAGACCGTTGAGATTGTCTTCGGGTAAACTTCGGCAGCAGTCGCAGCCCCGGACGGCGTCGATGAAATGCTTTCCATCCATTTAACCCGCTCGATATCTACAGGTTCGAAACGAGCGAACACTGAAGAACGAGCCATGTTCTCACCAATCGCAACTGGCACCTTTTGTCGTGGAACACCCGCATAGTCATATTTGCCCTGTTGCTTGTTGTATTCTGTGACGCCCCGGTAAACTCGAAGCTGCACGCCGCGCAACAGGACCCTCTCCCTAGCCCACTCATCTTGATTGAGGGGCGGTTTCCATACGTTGTAGTTGTTCTTCACCTTCAAGAAGTCAGGATCTTTGCGGGGACAAAGAATCCAGTCAAGTTCTTTGATATCGTGGTTGAGCTTATTGTTCAACCACCGAGCAGCGTCTGCAATAGTCCCGAATGTTTTCATGATGTCGATCACATTCTGCATGCATTGCTTCCCGACCTCGAAGGCCCAGCTACTCAAATCATTGGTCTCGGGCTCTGTCGCGTTTTCCACAATCCAAACGGACGTCGTCATCGCAACCAAGACTTCAGCCTGCAAGACTTGCTCTTCTCTCGTGCTGCATATGCGGTTGATCCATTTCGAGGCATCTACCTCGACTTCAAATGCAGGGCTCAACACGATATCCGTAGAGTCCAAAAGCTCTTCCCGCGCGGGGAGGGCACTGTCATTTGCCTTTGAGGCGGTCGAAGGGGTTGGCCCCTGGGAATTTCCAGTTTTCGAAGGCTTGTTGTTCGCCGCAGTAATACCGGCAGTGGCTGGATCTGCGTTTGCGACTGGTCCCTGTTTTCAATTCAAAAAAAGGTTCTGGTTTAGCAGGTGCGCACAGCCCACTCAAGCTTTTCCTGGAGGTTTCGCTTTACAGCTTTTGGTATAACCAATACCTCTCTTCTGTTTGTGGGCTTCTCAGGGTCTTCCTTCTTAGCACTGGCTGTTTTTCCAGGTCGGTGCGCGGATGTCAGCTTTTCCTCAAAGCTATTTTGCACCCCTCTTGTACGCTCTTCTTGTGATCCCGTCTGATCCAAGTCGCGAGTCATTCATGACCGGTTGGTGAAGAACAATGTGTTCAGTTGGAGTGCAGAACTCTTCATAGGGCGTTCTCGCAACGTACCTTCCTACCCGGCGATGCTCGCACAATCGGGTCCTTGCTGACAGTAAAAGGGAGGCGGGCTGGTTCAGCCTGGTTTGGTGCCCGAGTCAAGATGGGTTGTGGAACCGGCGCTCGGGGGAGACCGATAGCTCCATTCGAGGCTGTAGGTTGCGGAGCTATTTTTTCAGGTGCGGTGCTCAAGAACGTCTGGTTCTGGGGTGTAGCTAGAGGAACCTGCATCGGCTGAGGTACTGGAGTCTGAGCCTGGCCGATAAGTGCAGTAACTTCCCCCCTTAACTGACCGATTTCAGCTTGTTGAATTGAGCTCTCCTGTTGCAGCAGAAACAGCTGTTCGCGGAGCATTCGCACTTCCGACCGTAACATGAGGGTACGGTTCAGTGCCTCGAGTTGCTCAACGACGTTCAATTCCGCTCCTTGCTTGACGTGATTCCCACTGAAACCACCCGCTCCAGCCGCACTTCCCAATCCTGGCACTTCTTCAGTGTCAGGGATACGGCTACCCCTGTGCCCGGGTGTCTGCTGTGATGACGGAGATGCCTCAGCTTGAACAGCGACGTTCCATTTCGCCATCGACATTGGCGGGTCGCTGTTATCCCTTACTGGTGTACTTGGTTTCTGTTGAGGGCTATCCATCCTCACAGTAGATCCGTTGATGGGAGTAGATCTCTTCGGAGAGCGTCTCGAATTTCTCTTTGCAGGTGTATCCCCTGAGCGCTTGCGTCTCTCAGGACGCCGCTTCTGTTCGATTACCTATTCACAACGTTCGAGGAAGATGAGGGTGTGAGCTGCATTGGCGTCCTAATTGTGGATACAAAGATCTCCAAGGCCAGTTTGACTGCTCTAACGGTGGTTCAAACGTTACTCACATCCTCAGAAGCTGTCCGGGCGGCGGGCCGTTTTCTGTATGCTTCAAGGTCTGTCTGGTGATACGAATCCTTCGCCGGCTTCTTTTTCCCTGTTCGTAGAGGATCTTCATTGGTCTCCCCTTCCTCCAAGACCATTCTCCACTTTTCCCGCGACAGGTCCAAGTTCTCCTCATCCTGATCCTCATAGAACACCTTGTGTTTCCGAGTCCTATCGTTGTACTTCAAAACTCTGCACGTATAAAACGCATCATCCAGCGGCCACCAAACTTGAATCCGCTTATTCTCAAGCTCTACGCCATAACTTTTCCTTGGCGCCATGCCTCTTCAGATCTTTTCTTTCGTCCCTTCTCAACCAGACCCTACCAAGACCCACTTAACACATTCCCCTCCCCAAAGTACAAACTTCTCCCCTCCACAGCATAAATAAAAGCACTAGTCTTTCGGTCTTTTTCAAATCCAAATCGCTTTTCCCAACTCTTCCTCAAAATGCTATTCCCACCTCCGACCACAAGGATCGTCAGCATAGGCCATGTTCCCCCTACTCGTCCACAAGGCATGCCCAAAACCCATCCTACAGCGATGAGCAAAATGATACCCCTTTCCACCACCCTCCTACCCGACCCCCGAAAGAACGAAGCTTTTTCCTGGCCGAACAATACTGGCTAATGATACTACACACACCTAAAACCCATCCGGATTTTATATATTCCAAATTAGCCAAAAAATCTCATCTCAGTTAATGACGCCAATGACATCTCCAATTTTCACGTAATTACTGATAAAAAATCAATATTCAAAACAAAACGAGGTGTTAATTACGTCCTAATTGCGGTTGCTGAAAGCCCGCGGGAAATAATTCCAATAAGGTTAATTCTTGTTCGCTAGTTGGTGCGTGTTCCTTAAATTGAGCGCTTGCAGAATAAAAATCGACCAGAACTGGCGGGAAAGAGCACATTGTGTGGAGGAATCGTCCAGATTCCACTCTGGCTGAGATGTTCGCGTGTAGTTTAGCCTGGGGTTAGGTTAGTCTGGGGTTGCGTTAGTCTAGGGTCGAGGACAACTGATGTAGTCCGGGCAGGATTACTTCCCAAGTTACTTCCCTGAATATTTCAGCGTTGTCATGGTAAGTCTGTCCCGCCAGCGCTCTGTATGGACTGTCGGAAATGCATTAAGTCGTCTGCATTCATTGATTGACTCTTAAACATAAAGCGCTTCGCGGCTTTCTTCTCAAGCAGCCCTGCGCAGGCAGACCGGGATGAAATTCGGGTGTGGATAGTGTAAACATTGTAGACGAACGGGATGCTTGTCGACCTGGGGCAGGCAGTGGACGAGCAATCACGTACTTGCTTAGCTACTGCTCGTTGCTAGCTTTTACTCTCAGTTACTACGTTATTGGAATAGACCGAGATAGGAGATTCGCCTAATTCGCAAGCTCGCCTCGTGCGGACGGCATGGATGGTTTGTTTCTAGCCAATTGGAGGAGGCGATAAACTCCCCAACTTATCAGTCGCCGAGATGTTACAAAACGGATTAAAGAATTTCTGAACAGGAGGGTGCATGTAAGCGCATCTCAGGTCTTTGAGAGGTACGTTGACGACCGAGAGCCCGTTAGTCACACATCAGGCTCGCTTCCTTGTCGCACCGGAAACCTTAAAACTTTTTGCTTCGCTTTCGGCCACTGTACTTGCTGTCTGGGCGGACCTCTTTCCCTTGCCGACGTTGACGTTCTTTCTTCTTCAAAATCCAGGCCTTTGCGCCCATCTTCTCCCTTCCCTTCCTCTTTCGGGGCCGTTCACGTTTTGTGCTCTTTACCGCTTCTTCGCTGTCCAATGCCTGATTAAGAAATTCAATCAGATGCTTCAGAAAACTTGCGTGCAGCGGATGCAACCTTTCACAAATACCTTGGACATCGAAGAAACCTGATAGAGAAACTTGTGGTGCGCAACAAAACCTACCAAAGGCGTCGCTGTGTTCGGGTCAGGAGGCCCAGCAGACAGGCAGAGAAAATATTTCTTAGCTTTCGCTGAGTTCGGAAAGTCAACAATCAACCCTCCTGAGAAGCCGGCGCGCATGGCACTCGCCGTGATCAGCTCCAATTGATTAGCATTTTCCGGGTAGAATTGAAGCGCCGCTCTGGCGCTTTTCCGCAGGCATCTATACAGCCCTTCGAAAAAGGTAAGCAGACGTTTTCTCGGATTGTGACCAGTCTATGGAACAGTTTGTCAAGAGTTCGTCAGTTCCTAGCAATTGCAGGCATGTCCCCAAACTCTGGCCACCGGGAAATATTTCGTGCCAGTGGAAAAGAAACCAGGATCCTCGTACCTGGTCCACGTTACAGAGCCACTGAATTGCAGATACGCTAATAGCGCCGTCGAAAGTATTAGCCTGAAAAGGAAGGTCTTCACCCGCGTCTCTCTCAACCAAATCTCCTTCAACATCACGTGCAGTTGCTACATGCAACATCGGTCCAGATATGTCCAGTCCAACCCATACATGTCCTTTATCCGTTAAGACGTCACCACTCAGTCCAGTTCCACACCCAATATCCAATAAATACCGCTCCTCACCCTCCTCAAACTGTAAAAGCTGCAAACATCTGCCGGGAGGCACACAAGTCATGAAGAAAATAAAACAAATACGACAACGTGAGTGACCTTGACCGAGAAGGGAAGCAAACAGCGGGGTTGCAAGAACAGCTTTCAATAGAGTTCAACGCAAACAAACAGCGACGAGAACAAAGAAGAACCAACCGATCAGCTAACTGAGTCTGAACTTCAATCATCCGACTGCTAGTTAAGTACTTCTCAGCTTCTGCCTCATTGTAGAACACCTCTGGCGGTGCTACATGCTCTGGTCGACTCATACTCCACTACTTAGTTCAAGATTAACCCTTCCTTCTCATCGTTCAAACATTATTATACACCTCTAACCAAACTCATGTAAAACTCGGAGCTGTCTTCACTCCCCACTGCAGGACTAGCTTGCGTTTCCTGGTCGTCGTCCTGGTGAGGTCCACGTGAGCAGGGTTGCGAATCGGTTAGGGAAATGTTGAATGTCGGACACATCTCTATGCAGACATCCGTATTCGAGACGAGTTTGTTTGGAGAGACTTTTGATTGCGGTGGAAGAGCAACAGCTTGAGATTTAGAGAGCTGCTTTTTGGATCGGATTCGATCTGCTTCTTTTTTTATCCGGAGGTTTCTGGGAAGAGCTGCTCGATGTACGGGAATGTGATAGAGGGATGAACCGTGATCGGTCTTGATTCGGTGTGTTTACGGTTTGCGATTTTTTTTTTGGTTAGAAATGGATAAAATCGAGGCGGTCGAGAGAGCTAAAGATCGGGTTCTGGAAAGTTCCCGAATTATAAAGGACGAACTGGCGAGGCAAAAAGCTGGTGAAACAGATTCAACTCGAGTTGCCAACGCGATGTTGAACATGCGAGCAGCCCATCGAGATTCGCTTTTAATAGCTGAAGAGATAAAGAAGAAAGCTCTCGAGGCGAATGAAGCTCTTGTTGTTCCGAAGATAAAACTTGAGGGTCTTATTTATCTCGCGGCACAGCTCAGGAAGGAGATTCAGGTACGTTAGCCGGCAGATTTCACACGTGGAAAGAGCTTTGGAACCTCAACGCACTTTTGCTACGTTGATCACGTTAAACAAAACACGCAGGCTTGCAAGGCATATGAGGGAACGTACAAGAAGTTAGAGCTGTTGGAAGAGAGTGAGGCATTAGAACCAGAGAAGGCCAAGTTAATGAGTGAGCACGAAAAGACAATGGCCAGGCTGGATATGGAACTGAGCGAGCGGAAACGCCTGCAGACGAAAGCAGCTGAATTGCTGTCCAATCAACGACGTCAAGAACTGGAGAATATCTCTACACGCAAGTTCATTGCTGAGCTTCCAGCAAAGCTGGAAAATATCACCGCGGTCGCGAAACCTGTTAAAGACCAGTTCTTCTCAAGTAGAATTGGGAAATCTTCAATAGGAAAGGTAAGCTGATATCAAAGGCACTTCAAAAACTCTCAATTCGAGAACAAAACGGCCAGTTACTAGCCAGGAATCTTTCAGGCAAAGAGAACAGCTGTGGGCAAGACAGTTTGTTCCATGTCCTGGTAGTTCATTCAAAACTTGAAACAGTTGAAACCAACAACGTTCTACAATCTGAACACCGAACAGGTCCCTTCATTCAGCACAACCGAGCTAGAAACGATTTCGTCACTTCCGACCCCGCTCTACATTGCGTACAGAGAAGCTGCTGCGTACAGGGATGCCTTCGAGGAGAGTATGTTTGTCTCTGTCATTGAGGTACGTTTACTCGATCCACGAGTCTTAACCTCCAGCGTGCTCGGGTCCCTCGCTCGGAAGGTGGATCCTGAAAGACAATCTGTCGCCGCCGTCAATACTTCTAGGATGAAGCGCAATCCGAAAAGCAGGCCGTGTCCTTGCGATTTCGAGATGAAAGTGAGAACAGCCGTAATATTGAATTGATCATCCGCTACAACTCGGAGATAGGAGTTTCCAGTTTGGAATCGAGATCTTCGTTTTTGAAGACAAAAAGGTAGCCTATTCGAGAAGGTTTCAATGTAAAGCGCACTAGACTGAATCACCCGATCTCCGACGTCTGCACTGTCTCGACAGTCTTTGCTTGTTGTACCCAGCCGATGATGGATTGAAACTACCAAACCCTTCAGCGGCTCATAGTACTTCATCGGAGTCGAAAGTTGGGGAATTGTGCGGAGGCGGCCTTCCTTTCATGTTCGTTCAAGTTTTATGTGGTCTTTACTTTCCTGATCGAATTGAGAAGAAGAAGCGCTCATCTTCAGGGGGTAAGCTTTCAAAGCCCGCTTGCCAGGCTTCCTTTGTGAATATTCTGGGGCAATGGCTGTGTTTCCCCGTTCTCACACTGGGCGATTCTAAAATGAAGGGTCGGCGGAGGATTTCAATCAATGGAAACGCGTTGCTGTTGAAGCCCCGCTACATGCTAGATTTGGAGCAGTCATTTCGGCGATTCGTAACCGCTCGAAGATGATCCACAGCGTTGAGTTGGTAGCCAACGCTTCAACACCTCCGACGGCTCCTCTCGACGTCTGCAAGCTTCCAGCTGTCCCGAAAACTATGTGCTCGCCATGGAAAGAACATAGCTCGGATGATGACTTCAGCAAGGTCTACACCTTCGAGCTGCGCTCCATTCGAAGCACACAGAAGTTGCAAAAGTTTAAGATCGAGGTCCGTGTTTTATAGGACCGCTTTATACGTTCTCGTCGCTATTTTATTCGTGAACGGCTTCCAACAACGCTGGGATTGTTCACCTCGTCGAAGCTGCTCTGTCTTACAGGTTCAGGTCAAGATTCGAGTGGATTTCCCGTACAAGCGACCAGACTGGTCGTTCTCTTCGTCAGTAAGCGCGATCACAAGCGAGGACTTTGATGCAATGAAGACTGTCCTAGCAAGTTACGCGGAGGAATACATACGCAATACGCAAAACCGACCTGGTGCGTCCCGTTCGCTTGCAAAAAGCGTTGTGGACTCGCGCTTCCTAGGAATCTGACCGCTCTCTTGTGTTTCCGTATGGCTTCCTCGCAGAGCTCCTACTCCAATGCCTTGTAATGAGACTCCGAGCAATGATTGACGTTATTGTTGAAACCGAGCTGGACGACTCAGGGGCTCCTGAGGAAATCGGAAGACGGTAGGATCCAATACAGCTTCTAATCCGCTGCACGAGTATCGTATTGACGCCTAGCTTCGCCTTTTTCTAGACCACGCTGGTTGAACTCATTCGAAGGGCCACTCAGGCAGCGTCCCCTAAAGTACAACGAAGACTCACAAATGTTCGAGCGGCCTACACTTGACAGCAGCGTCCACATTCCTGATCGAGAAGCAGAACCTTCAGAACGCGGTTCGCTGGAGAAGACCAAATCAGGATTGAAGAAAAAGGTTCGTGCGAAGGACGCTGAGACTGATAGAAAGAGGAGAAAGAGTTCGAAGTCAGCAAAGAAGAGCTCATCCTCATCAAAGTCTAAGAAAAAGCCGCATGAGGACGTCGACGAGGAGTTCGCGGAGGAGGTTGCTAAAGCTATGGATATGTAGACGTATCAGAGGCCCGCGATCTTGATAGTTCGTTGGTAGAGCATCAGCCTCGGACTCTCTGGTGAGATGTGAATTGGCAGCCAAGAGGGTACGACCGGTGCCCATGGCGAACCGTAGCGAGAGTAGACAAGTTCAAGCAGCTGACCCAGGAGGAGAACCTAATCTACGCCGCAAAGGTTGCCATTATTCTTTCTTACTCGGCCTCATCGTTCCTGGTTTCAACTCAGCTCGGGACCCGAGAAGTCGAAATTCGCGTTGTGTGGACCCAGTTGCGGTAAAAATTGAAGTGCCGCTTTTGCGTGAAGTTCAGCATGTTGAAGTCTTCCCCGAGGTAACGGTCAGAACCTCTCTGTGGGCCGGAGAACTACACGTAGGGAGCGCAGGGCAATCTCTATAACTTGTCAAAGCTTCGGTCTTTAGCCTTCCCTTCGAAGCACGAAGAGTTCCAAGCTATGTACATATACACATTCCTTGTTCGGGCAGGAGATGGATGGTCTTCTTCCCCGAAAACTCTTTTCAAAACCTATGCACATCCGAATCTATTTACAGGCTACGTTTTCGACCTCGCGAGCGGTCTTCGGGAGTCATATTGCGCCCCTCGTCAGGTATCCTTGGCGGATTTTGAGCTCTGATCTGATTCAGCGGAGATAATCCCACTGTCCTTTTCTGCTGTTCCATCCGCATCGAGCGGGGTTTTCTCCGAAATTCTTAGACGCTCAATTCGTATTGTTTCGCTTTCTGATTTTCCACTGGAGTTAGTGGTCGGCTTCTCCGGATGCTCCAGCCTTTCTTCCTTTTGAATACCCTTGATATTCCAAGGAAGTCGTCCGGAGGGATGAGCACTGCTCGTGTCATCAGACTCGGCACCTGATTCAGGTTCAGATCCCGACTTCGATGTTGCATGAGGCGTACTGGTGCTTCCATTCATTTCCGTCGCCTATAGAATCGGAAAAGCGCATGCAATGAGAGCGTAAGCGATGGTTATCGAGAACAGAGTTTCTCGCTGACAATTAAAGCACGCACCTTCCCTCCATCGCTCACTGATCCATTGCTCTGGTTCTCAACGGTTTTTGAGCTCTTCGTATATCCATCCTCCGACGTCGCTTGCTTCTTGTCGACGGCATCAGGTGACCCGTTTGTCTCCGACCTTATCACTCTCGTTTGTTGTCTCTCCAACAGATCTGTCAGAATTGACTTCATTATCTACGCAGCAATGGGCTTTTGCATCAGTGATCGGCCAAAGCCTTTGTGTACATGCTTAACGGGTTCGACCTGTTACCAAACTCACCTCTGTCTTCGCATTATCCGCCCCTTTTACCGGTTCTGCCGATGTTTCGGCGGGTAAGTCAGTGTTGGTTTGGGCATCTGCATAGAGAAATGCGGCGTCACTGCGTCCCTCCTCAGTTGTTTCCTCCGCTAAGCCCTTGTCATCTGCTTCATTATCGGCGACCTCCTGCTGCTTGCTGAAAAACGGAAACCATGAAAATTGCTTTTCAGGCTGCTGTTCTAAATCAGCCGAAGTCGGCTGCCCCGCTGGATCATTTTGCTTGCGAGTCTCGTTCTCCTGTATCTCGTCCTCGCTCTTCTTCTCCGCCTCCGTGCTGTTCCTCTTCTCGTCGTCGCTTTGCATCTGCTCATTGTTCTCCTTCTTATCCCCTCTCGGCCGTTTGAAGAAGTCTACCACCCCCGAGAAAATGTTCTGCGCCTGCTTGGCCACAATCGGTGGCTGCCCGCTGTTGGGCTGAAGGGGCTGTTCTTTATCCAAGCTCTTCGACGGCTCTATTTCAAGAGGCTGCCCTGTTTTATCTTCATCCGGAGACACGTCCTCCACAGCTCGATTTGGTGGAACGATTCCGTCTCTTACGCTAGAGATCCAATTTGACAATTTGCCCAGGTCCGATCGCGTATCAGAACCGTTTTCGTCGACTCGCAGCTCCGCTTCTCTTAGCTTCTCGGGATTAGCCGGTACCTGAGTTTCACCCCACTCCCATCTCTCTCCGACTGGTTCCTCCCCGAAAATGGGACCTGTTCGACAGTTCAGTGCTGGTTAGTTACTTAAACTCGAAAAGGGTAGCTTCAACGTAGTGCTTTAAGCAACCGTAGTTTTTCGACAAGCACCATACCCTCCGGAAAACCAGCTGTATCAACGGTTTGTACTGCCTTGTCGGCATGGCCAACTTCCTTCGGAACAACCCTTTGCTTCTTCTCAATTTTCCTTCTGGTTTCGGCTCCTAAAACAAGTCGAGTAGTTTTTAGTAGTCGCAAGCGAGGCATCCCCGAGAAAGGACCTTTATCGCATCAAACTTACGAGTCTTGAAGTAGTGCTCGTTGTCGCTGTCATCAACAAACTTTCTGTAGTTGAGGTTAAGATGCAACCTAGCCTTGTCGCTCACACCTCCGCGAAGCGGTACCCACAGATCGGTCTTTTTACCCTCTTGGAGGCTCCCAAGTCGCATACGGAAACTGCCAACAGGTCTACTCAATGCACCAAACCTTGTTTTCGCAAGAAGGTCGCAAGTCAGCGGTTAGGCTGTGTTCTAGGGTTGGCGAGGTCTCCCGAGTTGGTGTAAGAGAGTATCCTGATTACCTATTGTGAACCTCGATCTCAAGGACATCATTTTTGGGATCCCGCACGAGCAGCTCGAACTGCTGGTTCCAGATTGGCGCGGTCCCTCCTCCTTTTTCAGATGTGGTTGTGTCGTTCTTACTCTTGATGACTTTGTCGTTGAGGCGAATGTAGCAGAATGGATTCTTAAGCCCCATTGAAGTTTGCCCGCTAAGTTCTTTCGCTTCAATAAGAATAATTGCCAATAACCCCTTGTATTGCGCATCTAGTCGCAAGAAGACAACAAGAAAACAGTTAGAAGCGGCACCAGAGGACAATGGGATACAAGCACTGCCGTTCATAGCTGTAAAAAATTCTGCAACTATCCCGGAACTCGTTTTCTTTCAAACCGAATCGCACCCGTCTGGTCAAGATCCGCAGCGAAGGCATTGACATCGGCAATCGTGGGATCGAGGTACATGATGGACTTCGCCGGGAGAATAAACTGGCTCGGAAGCTCGGTTGTGAGAAGATTTCTAAGGAACTTGCTCAATCCAGGCACAGTCATCAAGTTCACAGCCTACGGTTCAACGACGAGAGCCCATATTAGAGATGGCAAGGGCGACGACAATCGCCCCTTTACAGCTCGGGAAAACATCGCTCCCTTGACCCACCTTGAATGGCTTGATAACAACGTCGAGATTCGGCTTCTCTGCGAGAGCCCATGAGATCTCGTACAAGTACGGTGGCTCGCGTGTAAGCTTTGCCCGAACCCAGGCTTTGGCGTCAATATTCATGTCCCCCACGAGAACTGGCACATTGACACCAAAACGTCTAAAGGGTCCAGTCAAGCTGACTTTCATCACAAAATTTGCGTCTCCGGTGTATCTGAGAACACGAGAGCGTACGCATGAAGTCTCCCTCAGCCTTTTGCTGTGTATAAACGTACTAACGCTAAGATCGCCACTGGTGAAGAACGCAACAAACCTGAAATTGAAGTTGTAGGCCAGGTGTGAATCAATCCGTGTGGGTAATTTCTCCACATTTCTGACCCAGAACGGTCGTTCTCCCATTTCTACAGACTCCACACTGATTTTGTCGACAAAAGGGGGCTTGTTCTCCAGCAAGTTCTCGTCAATTGACTCTTGCATCAACTCCTTGGCCATTTTACTCAGGTCCTTTGGATACAATCTCCATACCTGCATGTGCCACCATTGCTTTAGCTCAAAAACTATCAAGCAAGTTCTTCTTCGGGAGCGAATATCGGAATGTCGGAAACAATTCGTACCTTTCTAACCGCGGCGTTAACCCATTCCGCGGGTTCTTGGTCAGTCATCTCTCGCGCACGAAAGTCCTATGCAAGTGCGCAGGAACGTATACAAAGACAAGTTTTTGCAAATCAGCACTACTTGAAAGACGGCGTTTTTGTACGGTACGTTCATGGGAGGCAGATTCGTATATCTGTAGAGCCACTTACCCCTGAGTTCTGGAAAAGGGACTCGTTCTCTCCAGCTTGAACAAAAGTGGCACTGCTGAGCGGATTCACGACCTTTCTGAGAAAACGAAGCATGGGCCATTCATCTGACAGAGATTGGACAGTTGACCAGAGAACGGCAAACCCGAACCGGACTAAATTGGTCAAGAAGGTTAAGAACCTATCCAAGGTTCGGGTTCGCGTACAAGTTCAGATATTGCTTTGAAGAGCAATCAATTCCAGTAGATAGATCCATCATTGAGATCTTCCCATTGCCGCGAGCACCAGCTTACCTAATTGCGACATATGTGCCTATGAACCAGATCAGCATGAGCTGAAGGCCAGTGGGAAACAGCTCCGGCCTGGCCGCCGCGGCAGGATCAACCGGTTGCAACCTCCTCAGTCGTTCAAGTTCATTCAGAAACGCCGTAGCGATACCAGCACCCGAGTCGAAGACATTAAGCATGTACTTGATTGCCTCCAGCATCATCCTCGGAATAGAGAGAGCAAACTTCAACACCTTGACCCCCACAGTCTGTGCAGCACTCGCAACCACACCCACGTCTACATTCTCCAGTCCCATCACACCCATTGTCACAGCCTTTCTCCTTCTGACCTTCCACTGAACCCAATGCTTTCTCGATTTCCCAACACACAATCTGGTCGGTCGGCTCAAAACCCGACCGGTACCCTCAACGAAACTAATCTCAGACTCTTCCATATCTCCTTACCTAGATAGGCTCCGCAATCATCCCTCGAACAAACAAAAAAAATGACAACAACGGAAAAAGAGAAAACCTCTTCCTCACCTTGAATGCCTTCGCAACTTCAATAGTACACTAAATATGAAGAAGCCACTAACTCCCTACTTATACTTATCAAAATCACAGGTGCTCAGCGTCCTCAATGAAAAGCCGGAGGTTCCCAATTTAGCGCACCCTGACATCAACACGGACGTTGAGATTGTAACGAATACACTTTCCAGTTACCGTTTATACTCTAAAATAAATGTTTTGAAACTTTTTACGGACCGTACACGAACGATAAAGCACCCATCACGTTGAATCTGCCCTACGCTCGGTGTTACCTAATTTATGATTGAATAAGCACCCAAATTATGACTTTTTGACCCCCCAACTTACAAAAACTCATTATAATTCATATCCATTATGATGCATCTCATATATTTTGGAAGTACTATGTCTAGATGCCTATTAGGGTTTTAACCAATCACCAAACGCGTTACCCAACTGAATGTCCCATGCGTCGAGGGAGGGTTTTGACTGAATGGTGGATGGATGAAAGCGGTCTACCAATGATGTTGCATTGTGTATAAGATCGAAGTTGCTGAATCTCTCCTGTTGCCTTCGGAGTAACTGTCAATGGCATTCAGGTGCTGCTGAGTAAATGTAGAGAGTCTTGCGGACAAAATTTTTCCTAGGACACTAACCAATTTCGCACGATTTTCTGGGAGCTGGTGGTGCAAGGTACATTCAATTGAGACTGACAAAGTCAACGGATGTTTATGCTGACCCTTGTAACGTATGGTGTATCATCATCGGAGAACTTTCTTGATTTCTCTTCCTCTTCCCTCCAAAAGGCTCTCAAATGAGTAGAACAAGTGCACTGATTGGAAATGCAACGGTGTTGACAGCCTGTTATAGACGAGTGAATTAATTGTCCTGGTAACATTTATTTCTGCCATAAGGGTACGAACCACAAGGTCCTGATGGCATGCTTCTTATCGAGGTGTCTTTGTGAGCTTGCTCACGTGCTTGAGTAGCAGTGTTACTAGCAGGCAAAATATGAAGCTGCCCAACAGCCAATATGATTAGATAGTTGAATCTGGTTCTTCGGATATCTCAGTTTCTCCGTCAGGTCACTCTTCGTCTTCATAGTCGTCCTCGTACTCATCCTCTTCTGCTTCTTCTTCTTCATAGTCGTAGGAGTCGCCATTTATGAATGGATTATAGCCCTGCAGTTCTGGAAACCTGTGCGACCGAGAAGAACAAACCCGATCAGAAACAAGTTTTCAGACCATGCTCGATGGAGATATTCAAGGAGCGAACTTACTCATCAACAACGCTGCAGGCGCTAGTATGTACCGACCCTGGGAAGCAATACTTCTTCTGGATCCATCGCGCAAGGATCTTCCTTGTTTCGTACAGCTCTTCTTCCTTAAGGTCTAGACCAAGTGCAAAGGCGTGCATGTAAATGGTTGCGATCTCTTTCTCGCGGTCGCCGAGGACATCCTTGTGCAGGACGCAACAAGGGCATGCGCCTATGGCGAATTCGTTGATATCGGCCTCCCATTGCGGCTTGCGCTTGAAGGCAGTAAATTTCAGCGAACCAACTTCTTCGATCTCGTCAATCTTATGTTGAATCTTGTACAGTTTCCCAAACCCCGGCCCATGTCCAAAATAGTGCCTGCTCACCTTCTTCGGTGTATAATTCTCGAGGCCAGGCCAATTCTCCCCTTCCTCCCTCATTATGTGATGAAGGGGCATGTAAAACCCATGGGAATGTACCAAGTACGATATCACAAGCAACTGCCACGTTGATCCACAGTTGCCCACCGAGATCTCAAAAAGTACTCGGTCCAGGCTAGCCTTGGTCTGGTCAAACTTCTGCACCCTACACTTTTTCTTTGCTTCGGCGTACGAAATTTGACTGACCCTAAGTACTTCCTCATCAGGTACGGAGAGAACGTCCCCATCCTTGCCAAGTTCTGGAACCTTCATCATATTCGGAAGGAAAGGGATCATGCGGTTCGGCGAGTTGTTGAATGACATATTCTTGGTTTTTGCTGTGCTGCTCCCCGAGTGATGAAACACAAGGAAAATCAGAAGCAGAATAATGACAACCCCCCCGACAATCTTCAAGAGCCCTTGCCTTCTCAGGATCGACTTTACATCAGCCCCAGCTCTGCTGACGCTACCTCCTTCTATAAGAGAATAACCCCCGTCCATCCTTTCTTTCTACAAAAGATTTACCTTCAACGCCTCAATAACACACAATAATCTCCGTCTGAATACCTAGACCTCTCCATTAAATCCCCTCTCACCACCCCTCCCCTCCCCCTCACCCCCCCCTCCAGACCAGCCCGCCATCCCCTACAACCCGATCGCGTTTAGAAGACATCCCCACCTATCCACATTCAAAGCAACTCCAACCTCAAAAGAATCATTCTGGCCAGCAACATCCAACTCCCATTTTGGCCCACAAAACGAAGGTGTGACAGCTTGGCAATGCCTTGCTAAAATTGAAACAAAATCACTCTAAGACTTTGACAGCCTGTCCCGTCGGAAAAGATCAAATAAAACCTAAATCATGAATATGCGAAACATCAAGAAATGAGCAAAATAGTATCCCCCCCCAGCAAAAGACCAGGGTAGGCTTTTTAACAAATGGAATCAATATTTTCGCCTTGGGCTAGGATCTTGACAAGGGGTTGATAGAATTGATAAAATGAGAACGGACACGTGGTGGTTTCTCAATCAGGGAAATTCGAACATGAAATTTTATCATCACGTCATTATTTATTGATATAAGTGACAATAGGTTTTGTTGATGCTGAGAGAACGCAAGAGGAACCATCATTCCACAAACCAATGACGGGAATAACCAGGCAGTGAGAGCGGTCGTCGCGGGGGAGCATAGGGGTGGGCTACTCTAAATCTTGATACACACTAGGATCAAAATCGAGATCTTTCAGCTCCGGGAACTCTTCCAGAACCTGACACGCGGATTGATGAGCGGAACCTGGGTAGCAGTAGTGAAGTTTGATCCACTCTGCCTGCTTCAACCGAATTTCACGCACTTGCTCTTCGTTCAGGTCGAAGCCAAGCGCAAACGCATGCATGTAAATCAGCGCAATTTCAGACTCTTCTTTCCCTAGGGCGTCTTTGACTACAAAGCAGCAAGGGCACACGCCCTGCGCAAATTTGTTCGCGTCCGCTTCTTTTCCTTCCAGAAGCTTGAAAGCATTAAAAATCAGGATTGATGCGTTCATTAGTTCAGGTACTTCATGCTGAGTCTTGAAGAGCCGCCCAAAAGTGGGCCCAGAGCCCCATTCCCTTTTCTCTTCGTAGTGCAAATTTTTTAGTCCCGGCCAATTTTGTGTGGTTCCCTTCTGCACGTGAACTACCGGCAACCGATAGCCGTGTTGCTGCACAAGGTTTGAAATCACTGTAAGTTGCCAAGTTGAGCCACAATTTCCGATCGAAATCTCGTTCATTATTAATTCTTCTCCTCGTTTGGCTGAAGAGACTGCGGGCACCGAGCAGATCTGCTTCACCCTGTCATACGGCGTCTTTTCAACCTTGATCGCGTCCGTCACGTTCAACTCATACAAGTCTCCGTTCGATGCCAGCTCTGCCGCTCTTATCAACCCGGGCAGGAACGGAATCATGCGCTTTCCTCGCGGGACGTTGTCGACTTGCATGGGGGGCCCCCCCTGCGCGTGCCTACGTACAAACGAGGCAGCAAGAAAGCATGCTACGATTGTTACTATAACATACCAATGAGATGTCTGCATTTTCATTGTGTAGCTCCCTCCCTCGAACTGTCGAGCGATCGCACACGCTACATACCTGCAGCCTATCGGAACATATCCATATATGCAGCTTCCGCCTTGCAAGCACACTCAAGCTGTGTTATAATTCACAAGAGTTTCCATGAGTGCTGGTTCCCCACTACCTTCCCAATCACACCAACGACACATCGCCCACGTTCAATTCATAGCCTCGGAATGTGCTCTTCCCCTTCCAAATGATATTGGACAAACCGAAAAAAACTCTCGTGTTCGAATGAAGTGTCAGGAATTTGTTTGAAGAAAACTTTTTGTAGCATTCTCGTTAAGTGTGGGAATCCGACCTTCGAGCTCTACCATTTCTTATCCCTGTTAACTGTGCAGATATTCTTCGGTTTTCAGCACGCTAGAAGACCAGCTAGGTCGATTGAGTTTTCTGAAAAAAACAAAGGAATGTAAAGGGTAGACTCGAGGTTCTGGCAGGTCTGCACCATCTACAGGAGGAGCACAGACTTAGATAGCGTACTTTGGTTTAGGTTGGACTTGGTATATATGAATCCCATTTATGTGATTCAGCAGGTATCCACAAGATAGTCGACTCTGCCTCTGTCCAGCCCGTAGCCGGCTTTTTGATCAGGTTTTCAACTCGATGTCTAGTCTTGAGCTGGTTTTCGCAGCGGAAAGCCTCTCCACGCATGCGCATGTCATCGAAATAAGGCGATGGGAACGTCCTATTTCGCTGGGTATGCACGAGAACATCCCTAAAGATAGCTGAATAAACCTTGATAGGCTCAATTACTGCTATTATTTCACTGTGAACACCATTCACGTCAACAAAGCTTTCCCGGAGCCCCAGAGTCATCAACTGCCATCTCCAAAAGAACTGCCGGAGCCGCCTGCTATTCAAAACCCCCCGAATCCAGAACAATTCGAAAAAACAACCGTGAAACGATTATCATCCAGAAACTTCCACGATTCCACAAAAATATTGACTGAGGGAACTGATGTTATCCAATAAATGAATCTGAAAAAGACGTGAATCAAAATAAGAGCTAAATTGGTGCGAATGAAACTAGTTTTCGGAAATTATTGTGTGGAGTCAATCAATTGATTACAGTGCCTGTATATAATAGTGTCACACTAAGATGACAAGTCCGGGTAGGGGTGGTGCGATGGGAGTTGTGGAACTGGTGGATGGCTGGGAAGGTAAGAGATTGAGAAAGCACTATGGTTGAAGAAGAGAGAATAGTGGTTTTTAGGAAAGTTAAAAGTCGAAAACGTGGAAGGAAGACTGATCTCGATGTTCGAAAGGGAGATAGGAGCGAGGATGAGGATGAAATCGCAGTAGGTTATGGTCTTCCGGAAGGGGAAAAGCGGCGAGGTACGGGCAAGCAGGAAGTTAAGAAGGAGGTTGAAGATGGAAGGTACGTTGCGAGCGAGAACGCGGTTCGGTTTGGTGCAGACGATCAAGGCGCGACGGCTGTTAATCCAGGCACGGTGGAGAAATCCACAGGAACAGTGAGAAGGTCTTATGGACCGAAGAAGGCCCCGTCAAATCTTAGGGCTTCCGTACGCTTCGATTACCAGCCGGATATATGTAAGGACTACAAAGAGACTGGTTTTTGCGGTGCGTACTAATCTCCATCGAAATTCGGAGAGCGAATGCTCAGCCAGAAGACTTGAGAATTGCCGATGTCTCATTTCTGAGCTTTTCGTTTTTATCTGAGCAGGCTTTGGTGACGCTTGCATATTCCTTCACGACCGAGGAGATTACAAGAGCGGCTGGCAGCTCGAAAAAGAATGGGACGAGGCAAATGCTAAGAAAAAGCTGAAGCTTAAAGGCGCGAAGACAGACAAAGAGGAGGATAGCGAAGATCAGCAGAAGACTGATGCTAAGAAAGGGAAGCAAGAGCTGCCTTTTGCATGCTTCATATGCCGGAAGCCGTTCAATCGTCCTATTGTAACGCTCTGTGAGCACTATTTTGACGAAAAATGTGCATTGGACAGGTAAGCGCTGTTTCCGACGTGTAATACCAATTGTAGCTGTAGATCTTCCCTCATTGACCACCCTTCCTTCTTTGGAACATGTTCTTAGGTTTGTGACAGACCCCACTTGCGCAGTTTGTGGCAAGGATACAAAAGGGGCGTTCAACGTGGCGAAGAAACTTGTCGCCCAACAGAGCAAGTCATAGCCAGAACGACACTAACCTAACCTTATTCAGCTACGGAAGAAGCGGAGGAAAGCTTCTGACGCAACAATCCTCGAACTGCTCTGATTCGAGCTCCGCAGAAGGGTAAATCCGCTCAACGGGAGTGGCTCTATGCACTCTGATGGCTTCCCTTCGGGCTTTCCCGGGGGGGTGGCGGGCAGGAGAGAGAGGCTTCACAGCTGTTTGTGGAGAAACGGTTCGGCGCGAATGACGTGCTCGTTTGAGCTTGCTCCGTCAAGGACGTGCCATCACCAGGTTTCTGAAAGCTTGCGATAGTCCGCGGCAAATGATTTAATGATTAACTAATACAATCCCCTAAAGAAAGCATGAAAAGCTTGTCATAATCACAAAATTTGTTGCCATAGTCGACTGCTCCCCGGTCCGAGTGTACTGGAGAAAAACCACAAATCGTAGCGATACTCAATATTCGTGTACTAGCGAGGAATATCCACCAATACATGCAATGTTACATAGGATTGAAGAAGAATTAGTCTTCACTCATGAGAGGGGCGCGCCACATGCTCAAAACTTGAACTTGACGCGTGGATCCCTATCGATGGCCGCATAGATGCTATATACTTGATCCGCGGTGTTGCAGGGAACATCTAGAGTAATGCTTCGGTAACTATAGAGAGGAATTCGTGGCACAATTTTAGTCAGCAGGCGAAAGCGAAGTGATGTGGTTGAGCCGAAAATCCCACGTGATTTCTTATCGCGGCCTCACCTCCCTTTGTCTCTGAACGAATGTTTCAGCTTCTCCTGCTGGATGTTCACGCAGGTGGATACGCTGTCCAAGATATCAGCTACAAACTCTCCCTCATTTTTACCAATAATTTTGAATGTAAAAACACACGGAAAGTCGACAAGTTCCCCTATCAAGCGCTCCCGACCCTCGGCGTTTGGACTGTTGTTAAATTCATTCGGAAATCCCCTAATCATGCTCGGTACCACTCTCTTGTTTCTCCTTCCCGATAAGCACTTGTCCTCCACCCTTCGCGACAAGGCATTCCGACCGACACTGAAACCAAACGCAATCATCCCTTCCAAAACCGAAAAATACAAACCCCACCCAAACTTGACCTGACAAAACCAAGTTCACCTCCGACTTAAAGGCTTTCTTCCACCGCTCACTATGACCACCTACCTCATAACATTCAACGAATGCTATTTTATCCTATCCTCAATCCTTACCAGTCTAACTACGGAGTTTCAAACTCGTGCTCGATAGTATCCCTTTCAAAACTGTTGTAAACGCCAGCTGCTTCGTCAAATCAAAGCGCAATCACTTATCCATCCACAACGTTGGGTTTCTTCAACGTTTGGGGGTAACCATTCTCAAGTAAAACGGCTGACCAGCATCCTTTCTACTGGCTGTTTATGTCTTTATGTCTGGATGATGTTCCACCTCTTTTCGCAACTGTTTGAACCTCGCTTCATCTCAACTTGGGGATTCTTCCCTCGGAGCGTACGTGATGCACCTTCGAATTTTTTACCCCGCTCAATTGAATCAAAAATTTTCATAAGCAAATATCATTATTTTCCTACCCCTCCTCTTAGGTTAAAATCATTTGTATTCTGTAAATTTAAGGGGTATTTCCAATTTTTCGCGAATTTCACTACCCAGCATCGGCGATGGACCACATTTCATATTGAAATGAACCGGCGGTCGCCCGGTATAACAGTAGTTCGGGCGTGGGTTTAAAGCGGAACAACTCTTCGTAGACTAACTCGCCTTGGAGCTGAATCAAATCTTGACGTATCAGTCTGTTTTCCTCTCAACCGGCGTCAGGCCATTGCCCAACAAGTAGCGGACGCCCCAGCTCGAATGGATGTCTGTCAGGTCGCCTGGGCTTCGGCTTTGGGCCATCTCGGATTGTGAAAATAGACGGTGCTGAAATAAACGAGACTAAATATGAGCGTAGTTTTGTCATTGAAACGTGAAAGGCTCCAGATCCCCTTCTCTACGTCGCATTTCTAAGCCAGTCATCAGCCAGATGCTACCGCATCCGTCGTCAAACCCTATACACTCCAGTCAACTACATCTGCTAGAATTTCTTGCGAAACTGCGAATTGCTTCGCAAAAGTTCTTAACACCCTGCATGCACCTCAAAGTCCCGTGAACGTTGAGAACACCAAGCTGCTTCCTCTGAAGCACTCTCAAGACCGATCTAGGTCGCTGAGCATATCAAAGACTGAGGTTTGAAGCCTCTTTTAAACTGAACAAAGAAGGGTAAAAGTAGAACTCACGAACGGTATGCACAAACTCTCCTGTGCAACCATGATGGCAAGAACACGACTGCTCCTTTGCTGAAACCAATCACTAGGCGGGCGCTCTGGATGTCATGGAGAGGATAGGAGATGTGAGGATACGGCTATGCTTTTACAAGGGTTTCAAGCCGTAAAAAGCGCATTGGATTGCACACGAGTAAAAGCTCAGACAGATCTCAGTGACGCCTTCGGAATGCGAGTGTTGAGCAGTTGACTAGTAACGGAAGTTGGTGCTTTTGAAGTATGGTTTCTGAAGAGGAGGCATTCGACGACTTGCTGTATGCCGCCCGAAGTGGTGACCTTGAAGATGCAATCCATTGCCTGAAGGATAATCCGGATATTGCAAAGTACAAGTCAGAGAGCGGCTCAGGTGCTACGCCTCTTCATTATGCTGCTGCTAATGGTCATGTCGAAATTATGCGGTTATTGATTGGTCACGGGGCGGATTTGAACGCTGTTAATGAGTAATATGCGCAAGACGGATAGATGCCGATGCGAAAAAAAAAAAAAAAGGAGCAATCAAGGCCTGAACTTATCCAAATCCTTTCTTTTGGTAGGTACGGCAACACAGCTCTTCATTTTGCGGCAATCAACGAAAAGGTGGATGCCGTCGAGCTCCTCCTTAAGAATAAGGCGGACGCCGCATTGTCCAATGAGTTCAACAGAAACCCCTTCGACGAAGCCGTCGCCAAAAACAACGGTCGAATACGCCATTTGCTGATGACGCACGTTGAACAGAACCAAAAAGCTAATGTTGAGGACTTGGAAAAAGAATAGGATTCTGCTGGCAGCCAGTTGAGTTTGGACTTGTAATTCCGCCTCACAAAGATCTACGAGTTTCCTCCGTGGGAACGGAGAACGCTCAAGCTAACTAAAGTGTTCGCTTCGAGGTATCAATCCGTGTCCCAGGCACCGACCGCATCACCGGACGTGTCTTTTCTGACCGCGTGCATGTGAACATCTGTCCTTCATATCGTGAGTTTCTTTGGATCAACTCGGGTCTGGTCCTAATAAAAAAGCTCTAAGAAACTCTCCATTGGAAGCATCTTCACGTTTTGCTCTTCAGTTCTCTCGGTATCCTGGCCAACATCTGCTTAGAAAGGTCTCGTGGTGGTATGGCATCTTCCTGGAAGCAGATGGTTCCCATCAATGGGATCAGCAACGCACCCATCAGAACCTTACCCCGTGCCCATGCACGTCAAACCTAGGAACAAGGATAAAAAACATAGCACAGCTGACCAGGTACATACGGTCGGTTCCAACGTCAGCATAGCTTAGCGTACAGCCGAGACGTGTCTTAACCTAGATGACCTGGTCACATTCATGTAGCTCCCCAAGTGTTTGCAGCGTGTGAAGGGCTTTGAGGGATCCCATTGTTCGAGCTCATTCTCTAACCAGAGTGGTCCCTTTGAAGGCTCTTGACTTGGCCGGCGGAGACGGTTTGGCAGAGGAGTGGTTAGTTCTCCAAGGGGAGCAAGGCATAGGATCTAGTTTTGGGACTTCCATTGAAGGATAGACTTGAGGGAAGTTGATGAAAAAATGAGGCCCTCGAATAGTGATGGATCTCCTTTGGAGGGATCAGACAAATTTGATGTTTCGCGGTATCCTGAGATGCTGGTTCTTCAGGTCCAGGCGATGGGATTTCCGGCGAAGCTGATTCCCAACCTGCACAATAAGATTTCGGACTCTGTTTTCGATGCTGCAGAAGGCATGCCATTAGCTCATTTACTTTTGTGTTGATTGAATGCGTTGTCTGACAATTTGCTGCGTCATTCCTCTATCCTTGTGCTGGGTTGCGGTCCAAACGCCTCTTCCCACAACAAAAACAGGCTTCTCCGTAAACTTTTATCCAGGACAGGGTTTCAAAGTAGAGTCTAAGAAGGCAATGTTTGCGGAATCGGATGTGTTTCTCGTCGACCACTCGCTTGAGTACGCAGAGCCAGTAGACTACGACGCTGAGTTTGGCAGCCACCCGGAGCTCATTTCGAGGTTGGCTTCGCTCTTGTCAGTAATAACCCCGGACATCGAACCACCACAGCTTAGTGGCATCGACTTGAACCACCAGGAGAAGAACCAATCCGACGAACCAGTTGGGTCCTCACCTCTGATACGCTTGCTCAGAGCTCTCGGCAATCCTCCACTGAACGAAATAGACAGGATGAAAATTGGGAATCTACTGGAGCAGGAAATCACGGACGACTGGCTCAGTTCGGCTCCAATTGGGAAGCTCTTTCCAAACATTGAAAGGTACGGAACTGCTCCTGCAGCTAGCTACACGGAGTGATCCAGCTCGGAAAGTGCTTCAAATCAGAATTGCACTGCACGGCTTCGGAAAAGATGATGGCCTTTTCTTAGTCGGCATGAGCCCCTTCGAGATTACGAGTCCCCTTCCAGCAGGGAAATCGGTCAATACATGCCCTTATGGAAAGCGGCAGAACTAAATGGTTTATCTCTCTCCACGCACGCGCAGATTACATCTAGAACAGAATCTGATTGAGTCGAAAGAGACGATCCGTTCACTCTGTCTTGCTCTCCCGAACTTGAAGGCCATTCACTTGACCGGTAATTCGATCTGTTCTCAGCCGAGCTACTCGAACGATATGAAATCAGTGCTGCCTAAGAGCATCGAAGTCCTTGATGGAAAACTCACTGAAAACTATACGTCCTGGGCCCTTGAGGTGAGAGCGTTACGCCTTTCCTTTCTAGAGCATTACGCCTTTCCTTTCTAGTCAGTGACGCCGTTTAGAATCAGAGTGATTTTTTCTGAGCAAGCTTACAGTCTCTTCATCCGCTCCAATGATAAATGCAAAAGGTCGCAAACGGAAGTGAAACCCCGAGCGTTTTGAGACTTGGGAATGCAGATATGTCGGAGTTGCGTACCAATGCTTTTAAATCTCTAAACCTTGAGAACCTTCATTGTATCGACCTTCGAGGGAACCCAAGGATGACAGCGGCTTCATGGAGGCCTCTGGCAGACATGGTCAAACAGGCAAACGCCAAGGTGGAAACAGTTTGGATAGATGACGACAGATTACTCAAGGACTACGCTGCCGTGTTTTCAACTAGTGCAAAAATCAACAATACCCCTCTATGGTGAGCATCAGGTGATACTCGAATACAGAAGTGTCGTTGTGCTCTATGGATGATTAATGATCAAATGCGATCGAAACGTAGGCTCTGCGAGGAAGGCGTCGCTGTTGAAGACCCCCAAGCAAGCGAACTGATCAAGAAGAAGGTGATAGACAAGCTACCAACGACGGCGCTCAAGTATCAGATGGCGAAACCAGATTCTCCCGAAGATCGAATAACGGTCTCCTACGTGCTTGATGAACTGGGCAGCTATATCGGTCATAGCGCGAGAGCCAAGTAAGTTGTTAATCGCTCCCGGATAAATTGTTCAGCATGAGGTTGGGTACAACTTAGCCGGTTGCTAAGCGGACATGATCTTTCATCTCCAAATAGCTTTAGACTGGGAATGATCTTCACCTCGTCTGGGACAATCTCGATTTTGTGGCCCGTCAAGAACGTTCTCGTAGACGACGCAGTGACACGAGATTACGCAGAGACCATCACTGACCCTGACGACCGAAAGCGACGACTTGACGAATTGGGAGTTTCTGACTAACTTTCGAGACGTTTTGGAATGGAGAACACACAAAAACAACTGACTCCCTCAGACAACCAAACTGAGTTGCTTGTCGCAACTTAGTTTCTCACTTGCAACTAGTTATGAAGTACTATAGCTTTCATATCTGGGAGGAAAATACACAAACGAACACTGAAGTACTTAACTCCAACATGTGTTTCTGGTATACATCCCTTGGCTGGGCTGTGTCTGTAGAATTTGAAGACTTCTTGACTACCCGAGCAGCCGACACCGTCATGACTTGACTCGCATATACAGTCACCCACAAGGACGAGTCTCATTGCCCAAAAACTCCGGCGAGACACATTCCACTTGGCACTTGATATTGCCTTTCCACACCTGACTGGTCTGGAATTCGAATCCAACAACCGAAACTCCAGTAGGTACAATACTCGATCTTCATAATCATCTGAGGCATCATCATCTTCATTGACGTCATCCTGTGCACCGCATACAATCTTTCTTCACCAATCCATCCACGGCGTTACACCTGAGATGAAACTCGGTGAACTTGGTCCTTGACATTGGGTCATCAGGCAACAAGGAAATTGGTATGGTCTTCGTATTGGGAATAGGTTTGTCCAAAGATGAGATCTACGGATGATTAGAGCTTGTAAGAAGTTTTGGAAAGGGATTTGAGGAAGGATGAGCTTGTTCCACAGACTTTCAAGTCTTAGGAACATAGGGGTTATGGTCAGGACACCTGAAACTCGAATTGATCGAAGGTGGATGTCGAAGTTAGAATCTCGACGGAGACGGGTGAAGGCGTTTCAGTCTCCGCGGAATAAGCCTAAATATATTACGCCATGGCAGAAGGAGCCTCAGATGAAGACTTTCGTCCAGTCGCGAATGTCGAACAAGATGCGAGCGCTTCTCGAAAGACAGGTGGGCATTGGATATGCTTCGTGCCGCTCCTCGTTTGATGGCTTTGAACTGACTTGGGAGTTGTCCGTTGCCGGTCAACTGAATCGATCAGGGAGCGTTGAGCGATAAGCCAGACCCGGCAGATAGTTTTGAAAAAGGCTGGATCATAGCTTCCGCAACCGTACTCACGCGAGCTATGGTTCTGGAACCAGAGCTTCCGCAAAACATCAGAGAATACAGAGAAAAGAAATTCGCCAAAAAGAACGCTAAGAACAAACCACTTGACAGATCCGTACTGGAAGAAACTGGTGTACTAGGTAAGAATAGTTTCTCCATCGGGTATGGGGTCCATATGAAAGGATCAGCTCAGCTTTCTGATCTGCTCGTAAACTAGACACGGACAAGGACGTGTACTTCTACCCTGGAAGTAGGGAGACGGAGGCAGATAGGCGTCGAGATATGAGATCGGTTTGGAGGAAACTGGACAAGAAGCTGTTCTTCGTTTTCAAGGGGAGAGAAGCAGTGAAGCAGTACCAGTTTCCTCAGAGGGTCACACTTGCTGACGAAACAATGCGTGGAGTGAGTTCCATCTCTCTACCTAGGAGAACTATCTTTCTCAGCGTACTGAGCGACAGCTTCACACTCATTTTTGTTTACAGTCTGCGAAAAAAGCTCTGAAACTGGTTGCGGGTTCCTCGATCAAGCTAGCTCACTTCGCCGGACATGCTCCGCTGGCGGTTTACAAGCGAGTATTCAATGAAGAGCAGCAGCGGAAAACCAATGCCTACGGAGCGAAAGTGTTCTTCTACCCAGCCTACCTCGTCGACGGAGATATCCGAGGGCTGGATCAGGGCTATGATTTCCGCTGGCTCACGAAGGAAGAGCTGCAAAACTTCCTCGCGAAGGACTACTTTCAAGCTGTGAAAAACATGCTTGCCTAGGATGATCGAAGACTCAGTTGCACCATCGTTTTGGTATCGGATCTGCTGCCATGTCTGGTTGTAACAGCCGCACGTACCTGATCCTTCAGGCGTATCTCATACAATATCTCTTATTCGACTTCCAACCCTGCTGGTCGCTTCCCAACTCCATCCCTGCCCTTCGATCGCGCGAAACGACGCTCATATGATTGGTGTTATATAACATGATTGGTTAACATAGGTAATTCGCACTCAAGTATTGCAAGGCAATTGGTATTAATTGGATAGTTAAGATTGAATATTTCCAATAAATTAACAGTATATTCATAATCAACCAATTAATGTGCTTAACACCATTTACGACGACAGTTGAAAAACTAAAAATATTGTTCAACAAACACCCCGCTGTGTAAAAATAAACCAATGATCTAGACTTCTCACTGTAAGATGATTACATATATCTATATTTCACAAAATATTATATATTTAGTCCAATAGAGATGTAGATTGTTTTATAATGATTGAACTAGTCCCAGCTCATGTCTGGTCGGCAATCTCCGACATTTAAGAAGTGCTCAGCAGGTGGTGGTTGGCACTAAAATGGGATGGAATGCATGCGGCATTCCGTTCTGTTCTAGGGGAGGTGCATAGGAAAAGGTTCTGAAAGTTTTGTTTGAAGATAAGCGCCGGTTTTCATTGGAGAAAAATGCGCAACCTTTGCTCCTTCAACTCGCCAATGGATGTCTCCGCTGTGGGGAAGGAGGAGGACTGCCTGACGGATGTGTTTGGTGAGCTTCCGTTGTACTTATCTGTTGGTGTTTTGGATCATCTTCGGTCGGAAGATATTGTGCGACTGCCTGCGGTCTCCAGAAAGTGGAGAAATCTGTTCCAGGACCCTTCGAATGATTCCCTATGGATGCATTTGGCGAAAAAAAAGTTTTTACTGACGTCGCGGCGGGAAGAGTGGAAAGGAATGAGCTGGGGAGAAATCTATCTGCTTCTGCACAAGCTTCCGTGCCATAATTGTGTGGCTTCGGCGAACCCAATCCACCCCGGATATTACATGATTTCCGCTCTCCTGACAGATGCGGACGGCCGTTACTACGGGTTTCCTGTATGCTCCAAATGCTTCAAGGGTAAGAAGTGAAACCCATCGACACGATATCGATTGACCAACATTGGGAAGACACCGTGAACTCATGCCTTGTTTCTTTTCAACAAATGTCACGCTTAGATCCTAAAAGCGCCTCGATGCCACGCGCTGTCAGCCGCAAAATTCTGGCCGACCTTCATGGAGAAGCTTTCCTAGAGTCATTGGATGACTCCTCGTCTCTGACAATCATCAGCGTCGATACAACCTGGGAGAAAGCATTCGAAGCCTATCTTTACAGCGCTTTGTCGGAGGACGTCGCCATCTAACCCACCTTGCAAATAGCACACCTAATCCTGAACCGCCCGAAACCAAAACTCTTCACTAACTAGATATGCTGGTTATTGCTACAGTATCGCTAAATCAATTTAACTTGCAAACGAAGAGCCGAACTCTTCCATTCCAGTCCAAAAGCCGCTAGGCTCATCCGCGCAAGAATGCAAGAATGCGGAGCTGCAGACTCTGTTTAGCCGTTAACGATACGTTACGTAAACAAGGAAACGTTTTCAGCACAAAGTTCCATGCCACCCCCCCCCCTTCCCCAGTCCGCCGGAGATTGGGGGCATAAATATTCCAAAAAACGATTGAATCCCAATGACTTGGTTGGTTTTATTCAAGGCAGGGGAAGGGGGAAATGACACCTCTGATCATTGACTCTCTAATTATGGAGCAGTCCTTTCAAGATCTTCGTAAACCAGAAATATGCTTGTTTCTAAGAAAAAACCAAAATTTCTAAATTTACGTAAAATAGATAATTTAGCCATGCACGCCTAATCGTAACTGAACAACACAATCTCACCCTGAAATCTACTCATTTCTGTTCTGTTTTGTTTTTCATATATTTTTGATTAGGAGAGCTAGTTGTTGATGGAAAACGCGAATCTGGTATTGAAGACTTTTGTGGATGGGATGATGGCATGACTTATAACGCCACATAAAGAGTACGTTAACAGCGGACGCTATTGCTTTGTTCGTTTGTCTTTTTTGGGTTCAGGAGCATTAGACGACTTTTTCCGATTAGTTTCGAAGAATTGGGGATGACGTGAAACGCCGGGTCTGGAGAAACATAAAAAGGCGGCGTAGTTGTGCTTTGGATTCGTTGGCTTCGCCGTGGAGTGGAGGAGTTGGTTGGATAAGGGAACAACGAGGAGGGCTAGCTATTTTAGGGTGAGGCAAGTCGTGATTAGCTTTTTTGTGTTATTTGCGAGGGGTTCTGGCCTGATTTGGGATTGCTTGATTGAAGTTTCAAGATCAGGTCTCCAAGAATGAAGAGAATGGCCGGGAGGCCTGGGTTCCACTTGCTTTCGTGCTTGGTCCTGGTTCTGGTCCTCCTTGGATCAGTTTCTGGGGAAGCTGACATCGCCTCCAGATTGAAGGGTATGAAAGCGAGACACAAGGAGCTGAGCGAGAAGCGTCGGAATACGGTCGACTCTTTTCGTGGCAAGGAGGTGAATTTTGCTACTGCACAAGACGAAGTCGGAGAAACAGAAGAGCATCTAGTAGAGGAGGAACCTGAAAATGCCAAGTTGGGCTTTAGAGAGAGTTTGAAAGTTCTACGGGAAGAGTTCAGCTCTGAATTGGCGAAGGGTGGTAACGAGGAGACCCTGTCTGCGATGCAGAACATTGCTTTGCGACCAGATTTTGACGCGCCACTCCTAAGCAGCGTCATGGAGGCAAGAATTGAACGTAAAATGTTGAAGATGTTTGAGAATTTTCTGTCATCGTACGAACCCAAGAAATGCACAGGGTGCAATCAACATGATCCAGAAGAGCCAGAGGCTCCTGAAGAACTGGAAGACGAGGACATCGTGAAAACTACAACACGGAAGCTTCGTCGAAAGCTTAAGAACGTTAAGCCTCAAGCGGAACCGGAGGCAGAACCAGAACCAGAGGAAGGAGACAGAATCGCCGTGGCCATTGAGGCGCGAAGGAAACTCAAGGAGAAAGCTGGGAAGAAGCTGGTGCCTGAAGTGGTGAGAGCGATCGCCAACTAAGCGGCCCTGATCTCGGAGTCTATTTTTTTCTTATGTTGCTAACAGGAACGTATTTTCTTCACGACCTTGACTTTCACCAGGAATCGGAAAGCGGCATAGACGCCAATGTTGGCGAGACTATAGCGGAGGCTGTAGAAGAGAACGATACAGATGCAGAGGCTGTTGAAGCAGAGGCCGATGATAATCTTGAGGAGCTGGGTGAACTAGCGAAGGATGCCCTCAACCTCAAGGATCTAAGCGTCGGGAAGCTCAAGCAGTTGTTCAAAGAGGGAGCGAGCGGCCAGACCCTGGCCTCGGTCAAGAAAAAAATAATCAACAGGTGGAGAGGAGTGATTGGAGTAGCAAAGTAGTTGCGCCAGCGGGCCCTTTCATGGACTAGTTTATCAGCTCGCGCTTGCCCGTAAAAAAGGGAAAGGGTTTTGCAGTTCGGGCGGTCAGATAGCTAAGCGACCCTTGGCACCTTTTTCGGGGGGGGGGGGCGGGAGGAGGATGGCCGCACCTTGCCCTGTGTGTATGAAATCCGCTGAGATTAATTCTCCCCACTGTGTGAGTTGCCCTTATCCAAATTTGGTCAGGAGCTTCCTGCCAGTTTGTAGGTATAATAACTCCAACAAAGCTCTCGTACTCGTCCGAAAGCATATCCGCTTGCCTTTTGAAACTTTGCGAATTGAGCAGCAACGAACGTCCTCTCGTGATCCTCTGCCTCGAGTCGAGAGAATATAATCGTCAGTGAGGTCTTTGTGCGACAGCCATCACGAGAGTCTCACACAACCAACAGCTTTGAGCATGTTTAGAGCGCATATCAATAAGTACTGTAGATGTCTTCAATCCCTTCTCCATGGTATAGACCCAACTCCTTCAGATCGGCCAGAGCTTTTCCTTCTGCTTCATGCATTTTTTCCTCTGAACCCGGGTGGTCATGGTCATGACCGGCCAAATGGCAGAGGCTGTGAACCACGACAAGAGGCAGAACATGGGACACCGGAACTCTGTAATGCTCTGCTCGACGAGCAATGTACTGCACACCTATTAAGACGTCCCCTAGATCTATTCAAAAATCGACCATAGGTTTCCACATGAGGTTCCTTGTACACAGACTAGATCCGCATCTGCCGAACCATGTGCGTCCTCACCATACGGAATGTCAGCTCGAAAAGAAAGAGCATCAGTAGGCTTATTGATGCCTCGGTATTCCTTGTTGAATCGTTGAAGAGTCCTGTCGGATGCAAGCCAGTACCCGACGCAATACTCATTACGGCCTAGCGTCCTCTTCACGGCACCAACCTGCTTGCGAAAAACGTCCAAATCAACGGAAATCTTCCGCTGCGTGTTTCTTACCTTGATCATTCGGTCAAAACCACTTGGGTTTTCTCAAACCGTAAAAGACTGGGAGTGTACCCGAACGACATCAATCCAACGTCAATCGCGCTGAATACCATTCGGAATCGCCAATATTATGGCTTCACCGCCGGAACGGTACGAGTGTGCGAACACGGGGATGGGCGGATAAGTATCCGTCAGCGCTGGGGTTGCTACCTAGAAACTAAGAAATGTGTCACTATCAGTATCTGTCCACCATCAATCTCGAGTAACTTGGCCAGGAATACTCCATAGCGGCACTGGCGAAGAGGTCTTTTTCGGCGGAGTGTGAACAATGACAGAGACGGCGGGGATGGATACTCTTCAGGATTGTAGTAGCGGTCGATGAAGAAGGATTGGGGATAGATTCCGGTATTTTCTTGTCTTTTTTCTTGTGCGTAAGGACTAGATGGAAGATATGACTGGTTTTGGATATTGCGCGGGGTTCACGGGCATTCAACGCCCTGGAATATCTGGCGTCTGTCGTATGCGATTGAGTGGCATGGATGAGATCGCTCAGCTACATGTTGATGCGTTTGAGCGTTTGGAGAGGAGGTTAAGGCTAACTCCATCGGATCACTGTGCTGAAACTCTTGGTGGCTCTTCCTCCTTTGAATTCGGGCCTTCTCGCGGTAAGATTTCTGGATTTGTGAGCCCCGAAGTGCCTTGGCTTGCCGAGTCACAGATTCGACGCGACGATGACGAGTTTGTAAGGTCGAGGTTACTAGGATTCGCTTCGAGCAATAGCTGCGTGCCACATTTGGACATATCGATACATGCAACTATGGGTGGAACGATGATGCGGATCGACATGATACCGAGGATTGATTCCATTGAGGCGGTTCGATACCGCGACACCTTTTGCGGAGAGAGCAGGCAGAGTTTGTGGGAGTCTGTTACGAAACAAGCAACCGCGGTAAGAGAAGAAGAGAAGGTCTCCGATTTTGAAACCCGGCTCTCAGGACGCTGCCCTGTCTGAATGTGATGTTCATGTGCCAGATGTTCGTCAATCCCGACGTCAATGCGAGGGCTTTGCAATCGCCATGCTGTATTTCTATCATCTCGAAGAATGATGAGAAGGTTGTGAATCTCCTTTCTCAAGCGATATGCTCCTCCATCGATGCCTGGAGCACATGGATTGAATCCCCACCGCTCACAACGTCAGAGCTGGACTGCTCACAAGTCGTTTCTAAACGGGACCAGAAGCTGAACGAGCTTCTTTACAGTATTGAGCGCGACTCCGCCGCGGAACTGTTTCTCGATAGGAACTTCGCAACGGCTTACGCAACAGCGCTGCTTGGGCCACGCAGGCCATAGCCGGCAAACAAAACATACCAGGATCACGAGCTTGGCATTCGTATTTATTCACAGATTCACTCCGTAGCACTAAACAAGTAGATATTCGATCCCAACTCCAAAGAAAAATAATCCTTTTGATCTTTTGACATCTGCTCAGATTGAAACCCCTCTCAATACGGACCCATCTGCACTCCATCAGAGACATACCCTTTGACTCACTCCTCCCTCATCACTTACCTCTCCAAATTATAGCAAACTCCACGTCATAAAAGAAGTATATCCTAACCATGTCTATCATCTCGACAAGACTCTTCTTGCTGAACCAAGTCATCATCGCCAGCTGACTAATCAACCTCAGCTGACTTCCCTAAAATACCGTCGTATCCTAAATATAACCAAAAGACAAACAAATAAAGGCCAAAATCAACTTAATACTTAATCTAAGACAGTATATCCTCAAAAAATCTGAATCGACGTTGAAAGGACCCTATATTTCTAATTAAAGAAAATATCGACATAAAATAGAAAAAGGTCGTTTTGTTCCCTAAATAGAGAAACTCTTTCATGATCTCTTCTCAAGAGTAGTCAACTGTCATGATGTGAAAACTCTCACCTGGTGATGAGGATGAAAAGCTCAGGTTTTTTCGACGTTTTCTAAAACGTGTAAGGAACTTTTAAGGGCTGGTGGTGGTGTTCACGTCATTGAGGGATGGGTGATGCAATTGAGTTTTGGTCTGGTGGATGACGTTAGTGAGGGTTGTGAAAGGTATAAGTAGCAGAGAGCAGAGATGAGTTCTTAGCATATGAGAGTGAGGTTGTTCTTTGGCTTAACAGGGCGTGTGGTGATAGGAGACAGATACTGGGCTTCGGCGTTAGGTTTCCGGTTGTTGGAGAAGTGTTTGGTGGGCTTTGTTTTGTGTTTCCCGAGTGTCGGTGTTGTTGTTTCTTTGTTCGAGATGTTTCGGACAAAGGACGTGCAGGCCACAGAGCCTTGGAGGGATTCTGAGACGTCGTCATCCGAAGGAAATCCGTTGGCTGTTTCAGGGGACCGACGGACGAGTAGCGATTTGAGAAGCTCTTGGGATGATGATATGGAGTCTGATATGTCTTCCGGGGAGATGACGCAGCTGGAGAAACGGGTGCGATCCAAGTGTGTTCGTCGGCGCAGTTGTACAGTTTTCACGCTACTAACATACTTGTCCTCTGGCTTATAGGTTCAAACTACTGAACAAAGTCTGTCGCGGAGAGTGGACAAGTCTGTATGGGAAGGTCGAGGTCCAAAACGAATCCGGACCTGGACTACCTCAGCTGCGTTCTTTTCGCAGCCCGTGTTACTTAATCAGTTTAATCTCACACCCCTGGTAAACCAGTGGTACAAGGACATCATAGTCATCCCTCACAATGCTATCAAGATGGAGCTTATGGATATGTACAAGATGCTCCGCTCTTTCGAGCTCTTTCGCCGCAAGGTAAGGTGCCTGCTGAGCCCGCTCTCTCCGAGCCCTTTTTTTTTTTTGGCCGTCATCCATCGAGAGTCTGAAGAGCATTCGCTGCTCCCTTTCGCCGCACCAGATCGCGTCGTCCGACCTAGCGCGGTTTTTTATTTGGTTTGAACTCGCGGAGAAGTTCATCGTTACCTTTCTCGATCTAGACGAAGAACTCATTATGAAACCAGTAGACAGTGTGACGACTCTGCCAAATGTTCTTAACAAAGAGTCTAGAGCGGAAGAGAAGCAGGCCATCCGCGACACGTTTGCCGTAATAAATACTTACCGCGTAGAGGCCGCAGTCATCAAAGAGGATGATAGCAGCTTTGACCACTTTCGACAGAGCTGTCGAATCCTGGGATCAAGACTTGGTAAGCGCAGAATCCAACATGCTGGCTGACATTTGAGAATCCATCTCAGTATATGGCAAGAGATGGGCTCCTGGGGCCAATTTGCTGACGCCTTTGGGAACTTCATCATCTTTCTCTGCAGTGAACTATCTCTCCATAAAGGAAAAGTATATCCCCCAGCAGATCTTTCGGTTTTCAAATGAGCAGGAGACTATCTCCATGCAGAATACGATGATGATGAAGTTGAAACGTGTCCCCACTGATGGCGATAAGTTTTACGTCTTGTACATGCGAGATTTGGACCTCAAGACGGCGAGGGCGTGGAACAAGAGGTACCTCAGCTGGATGCAGAGAAAGTTTCGCTATCGGAAATGGCGAAGGCAGTTGAAAACACAGCACTTCAACTTTGTTGAACAGATCAAACGCGACGTTGGAGATCCTGGGAGCTCGTTCCTGCCAGGATCATGGAAAACAGAGGTCTCCCATTCTAAATAGCCATGCATCTTACAGCGTGAGAGTCTTGAGAGCCTACAGATATGCCTGACTCTTCAATGTTCATGCCGTTCAGTTTCCTTTTATATTGTTAATTCACTAATTGTTCTCTCAGACGCGCAGTACCTGCCGACCCGCCATGGTCAGCATACCTGCCTGTCTACACTAGATTAAAATAATACATGACACTCCAGGTTAAAAGCAACTCTACTCAGACTGCATGTCTCAAAGTTTGCAGATACGTGTACGCTCAAGTCGTTCTCAACTGTGTTCCGTCATCACCCGTTTCCCAGCTGCAGATGTTAGCTGAACCAACCACAATTCACCCCATAGAGGAGCGGAACATACATATTCCTCCCCTCCAATCCCAGTTGATAACAACATCAAACGCTCCATTCCCAAGTTCTAGTCCGTGATTGTGATCGAACGGTACTTTTTCTCGTGGCTCAAATAAAACCTCCCGAGAACGGATTTCCAAAGTTAGATCTTGACGTCCAGCCATACGCCATAAAAACCAATAACGGAGGCCAGCAACCTGAAAACCCAAATAATCAAAAGCGTGAGTGGGAATTGTCTCGTTGGCCTTTGCAGCTACTTCTCGATTGAATGCTCACCCTGATATGCCTTCGATTGTTCTGGTTTGTCGCTCTGTCAGGAACCAGAGCAAGTTCGATTCGCACGTCGCTGTGACTACATCCGAACCTTGTTTCACTACAGCAACAACCTGTTTGCGCATGGCTGTGCTATTCTTCTTGTCGAACTCGAACAAAGCCCTCTTTTCGTCATCAGCGGAACCCCCCTGCAAAATTCACAACGACACGTTGGTTTAGCTGTGATTCAGGAACCATACTTGATCAGCTCTTTGAGGAAGTTTAGCTGACATTCGAGACCGCCAGTCTGTCCCTTCTTTGGGTCCTAATCGTCTCGGAGAGGAGGTGGAGCTGTCTTAAGAACTCAAACGTCGCATTGGACAACCACATGTAGCTGCTCATGCTTTCCACCCTGACTGCTTCAGGCTTGGGAAGAGCCCTTACGCTGATGCGGTGCAACCAGACGAGGTGATCGTAGTAAAAGTAAAGGATCTCAGCAGCAACGGCAAGGACACCGAGCAATCTGGTTTTCCACGAACAACCCACGCGTTAGTCTCTGCCCGATTATTCTTGAAGCAGCGTGAATACTATCCAAACTCATTCGCTGAGCTGCGCACCTGTTCATAAGCTTTACACCCTTGTTCTTCCCGCGGAACACGACGAGGAACAATTCCTTGAAGTTCTCCACCATCTTGACCAGCCGGAGGGACTTACGTGTTGTGCTCATTGCTAGCTTCATTGAGCCGACCAGTGAAGAAGCCGTTCCACCCTTCTCTAGTGCACACACTAGCAGCATAGATGAGTACTGCACAATCTAGACCACATCAACAACAGCAAAAAACGCGACCACAATCTGTCAGCCACCAAACAACCAGACCCAACCATCAAGCAACGCAATCCAGGACCAACTCACCCTGAAAGATTTGTCACGGCCATCAGTCCGCTTCATCAGTCCGACAAGGCGACTAATCCTCTCATCCATTTTCCCTGGATTCCTCATCCTTTCCATACCCTTACCCCACCAAAACCACCAATCCACTGATCAACAACAACAAAACTAACTGAATAAGTCCTACAAGCCCTCATATATCTTCACCTCCTCTCCCCTCCTCTTCTTCCTACACCCATACTTATACCAAAACCTTTCACAACCTAAACACACCTTTAAAGCTCCACCAAATCAATCCCATTCACCTCCACACCAAACTCTACACACAAACCAAACCCTAAACGGCCATTCCGTGGATACCATCCATCCATCCATCCACTCCCTTTCATTCACGATATCACCACAAACACACGCCAACCCACCCCTTACTATAATCTCTACCAATAAATCACGTTATCCACAAAAACTATATCAATAAAATACATTTCATAAATATCCAACGACTTCATTGCCACCCCCTTCTAGAATCTATTTACCTCGTCGTATCAACCAAATAATCTTTTTAAAAACAAACTATTTCTCAATAAATGAAATCGCAGAGGGGGTTATCAACCCGTTAAGTTCGCGATAGTCAACAGCCCTTCCCTTCCCTAACCCCCCCCCCCCCTGGTTTACTTTTACCTCACGCTCTCGGTGAATCAGATTTTTTTTTTGCTCGCTGACTGCGAAAATTGCATTGCGGCTTTCTGGAGCAAATAGCAAAACGTGTTTTTTACGTGAACCTCAGTATGTATGATGATTGATATCAATCTTTTAAAATGAGAATAATGATTGCAAAACAAGCAGGGGATGGGGAAGGCTTCGTGTTGGAGGGAGTTATGTGTGTGTTCTATGGTCAATACTTTCTGTCTCATGAATGAGTTTGTTTAATCGGGGACCGAAAGTAAAACCCCCGAGCGGAGAAAATAACTAAGCGCGGAGAAGATCGCGCGCCTCCAACATCAAAGCCCAGCGTTCATACGCCACAGCAAGAAACTTAAAACGGATAAAACAAAGAGGACAGACGGTCAGGGAGTTCGCGGAACAATTCCTGAAGCCACCGAGAACCAACGGAATCCATAAACCCAAAGCACTCAATGACCAGAGGTACCAGGCGATGAGCTAGAGCCGAAGCACGAAGGCCCTGGGGAAGACAAAGCCCCCGCATATTTCAACTCTTTGCGACGTCTCATACTGGCAGGGGCAAATCCACGGCGCTCCCCCGCAACCGGCAAAGAACGACTGCCTTTGGATTAGGAACTGCAAGATCAACGTACGTCGTTTAATGTCTCATGGAGGTTTCTGGGTATGACTGGGCTTATCGTAGTAATCGCATTCGAAGGTAGGATTAGTTTTATCTACGTGATTGGTCAACAGGGTATAGTATTCGACTGCCTGTTGTGTTTGTTAGTACTGAACTGAGAATTTTAGGAATGGCTTTGTCGGCCGTTGTGTCAAGTCAGAATTATCGGGATTGTTTATTTACAGAATGTGGTGGACAGGACAGTCTGTGGCTTCGCAGAAGCAAATTAGTGAGTTACTTTCGGAGCAACAGTATGCGCCTCTCGATGAGCTCCCCTTGAAACGGGCTGAGCGCATCTAAATAGAAATGTTCTTCATCGCCCGCTTCATTTGTCTGTCGTCTTCCCTCTTCTTGATTGTATCCCTCTTATCTGCCAGGTTCTTTCCACGGGCTAGTGCCACTTCTATCTTCAACCATCCTCGCGCTGTGAAATACGCCCTGAAAGATTTTTTTTTTACAACGTCAGTAAGCACTCTAACCGCTTTCATTGATCTGCACCACATACTTTGTTGCGATGAGGGTCATCCCCTTCTGATCTATTTCGCTTTTCAACTTCCTTATATCCCTCTTGTGCAACATGAGCCTCCTCTCACGCACTGGCTCATGATTAAAGAACGCAGACGTCGAACCGTACGGAGCTATATTTACGTTCTTCAAAAACAGTTCCCCTTCCTTGACTGTGCAGAAGCTATCCTTAAGAGTCATCTGCCCGGCGCGAACACTCTTAATCTCCGATCCTGTCAACTCAATTCCGCACTCGTATTTTCTCAACAGCTCATACCTAAACCGTGCCTCCCTATTCAAAATTGTAGGACTACTCGAGGAATTTGACTTTGACTTTGCACAGACTCTGACTAGCCTCTCGTTCATCCCTAGCTTCGCCAAGCCCAAGCTTATGAATCCCAAATCCGTCATTGAGAAGCACAAAAGAAGAACAAAACACAAGAGATCCTGGCACCGACAAACAAAAAAGGGGAAAAGCAAACAAAGAGAACTCTAATCGCAGAAAAAAGAGCACACAGGAAAATTGGAAAGCGATCCAAAACAGCGAAGGGCCCTTCCTTGTCCTTTACCGTTCCGTCTAATCTCCCCCCACGTTGCCACTATCGCTCAGCTTTTTGGCTCTAGTCGAAGTTGCAGTTGCAGTCAAAAGGGTTTGACATGGCCTTAGGAAGATCGATTTGCACTTGAAGCTGGTCCGCAGTGTTGGAACCGCTGATTGTGCCGGGATGGGCTGGTTTACGAATAAGACCAGCTCAGCTTTAGGTGTGCAGGTTTCAACGCGCTTTTATGCGAGGCTTTCTCAGAACATAAGAGCGGAGTTTGGGGATGCGTCATGGCGGAGGCGGGGATGATTTTTGTGGTTGGTGCTAGATTGCTGAAACCTTGATAGGGTTTGGTGGATAAGCGGAGGTTGCAGCCTTTGGTTTAAGAAGCATGCGTGCATACACCAAACGGTGTCATGTTGATTAGTAGCCTTTGAAACCCTAAACAAGGTGGCGTGAACAGCGTTTAGGACGGAATTGTCGTCGTCCTCTTCGAGTGCAGTATTTTCGGTCATTTAGAACGAGCAAAAAATACTAACCCAAGGCCTTCATGAGCCGGAGCCATCATGGTGAGCACTCTTGAGGGGCCCGTCTTCATGCACAATCTTCTGTGTCCGAGAGACAGTCTTAGCTGGGGTGTCAAGGGCTTGTGAGAACGCAAAGATCGTCGCCAGCCAGCGTCCGAGGCCGGTGCTCAAATCGGTACGTCGAGAGTGGTGTGTGTGGGGGGGGGGGGTAACATCCGTTCATTTTGAATCACCTTACAGGAAGTCATTAATTCTTCAGTTATAATAAAATAAGTTCTCCGAACAACCTCGTCGCGGAGGCTTCTAAGAGGCTGAGTTCAGGCGGATATTCTTCGCGGCGTCATTCACATGGAAAGAGCGGAGGTGGCCGTGCAACGTAGCTTTTGTAGTGAAAGTGGCGTCGCAAAACTCACAGCAGAAGGGTTTCTCTCTCATATGTACAGATCTGAGCACCTCAAAGGAAACTAGATAAAATTTAGAGCCAGTGGCACTTGCTTCATAAGGGGCAAGGAATAAGCATCTTCCTTACCTGACATGCGTGGCAAGAGTGGACTTCCTTGCAAAAGTTACGCTGCAGTGGTCGCACTTGAAAGGACGTACCCTCCGGTGAATTGCCTTCACGTGCCTGCAGGAGGTACCAGATGATGACAAGTCAGATTAACAGTTCTGAACAGTTCCCCATTTCAAGCGATTTTCGGCACGATTGAGGAATTCATACCTATTCATATCCCCTCGAATGCCGAATCTCGACCCACATTCTACGCATTCAAACGGCCTCTGCTTTCCATGCACCAGCATACTGTGCCTCTTCATATCCGAGTTCGCTTTAAAATACCTCCCACACTCGTTGCACGAAAACATCTTGAACCTTCGATAAGGTACAATCACAGACTTATCCCGCTCCTCCCCGACACCTGACGGTGACTCAGCTGGTGAGTCAGAGACCCCAGTCCCTTCCCCCGATTTCACTGCCAAATCACTCATTGCTCTCACCAACCGTCCTCCTTCACCCTAAGCTAACTCCAACCCACATTCCGAACATCCCTACAAAACCCTAATCGCATATTTAGTGCCACAAACCGAGCTACCTAACATGTGCACACCTTACACAACCAATATCATCCGGTTGGTCTGCTTATCGCCATGTTCCCATTATATACAAGAACCCAGGGGATTCTTCATCTTCTGCCTCCCCACATTGACCGTGGCTTTTTTTTCTTTTTCTTAACCTCATATGAGAATGTCCTCCATTTTAACCACTTTCCCACTAACGCAACTGGCACCACTCACCGGGCCTCAGCGACCGGCTACACCTCTGCACAACAACCACAAGGACAACGACAGACAACAAACCAACCACATTGCCCGATCTTATGCCAAATCGAATTTCCTTATAATAATAATAAAATATTTACATGGAACGCTTTGGAATCGACCGGATTCTGGAATTGGATTCCAGTATACCAGATGAATTTTAAGTCAGGTCAACCTACAACAGAATAATAAGTAATTTTCTATCTTCATTCAAGTACTTTCCCAGGTAGGATCAGGCAGGCCCCCATTCCCCCCCCCCTATTGGAAACGCGCGGCGAGAACACCCTTCTGATTTTGCCGCAAAAATTAGGCATATTAATAATTAATCATAAGTATTTTAATAGTCTATATTTTATTTGAATTAGTTAATAAAAAGACCGTAACTGATGAAAATACACGCAACTCTTTCACGAGCTTATGACCTGCGATCCTTGCAGGTGAAACGAATAGAGGGGTAGATTATTGCGCTGAGGAATACCGTGGGGGTGGGGGGTAAAGCCCTCCTGAGCGGGAAGAGTCTTAGAATCTTTAGAAAGATTCCGTTCGCGTCAGCTAGCCGTTCATTGGATAAGGTTTATTATCTTATGAAAAGAATTACCCTGAAGCGATACATTTATCGTTTTATCACGTCTACTGTCAGAATGGTTGTAAAATAATAATAAATTTCTTGTAACATTCGGGGGGATCAGGTCGAAGATGGGTGGAAAGACTTCTTTTATCGTATTATACAGTGCATTGAATTCGCATTAGGAGGGGTACTCTTCGATTCGATTCCCCGCTCCTCTATTGCTGAAGAAATTGATGTCTTCAATCCATAAACGCTCAGATTCAACACCGCACCGGGTTGCTTTTTCTGATAGGCCAACGTCCTTTGTCCGGAGAAGCTTAGAAAACCGGACCGAAAATAGGCTTCCTTTCTATCTCTTCAAAAACCCTCACAAACCGACTCGATTCTAGTGAATATACTAAAACCTTTGACTAGGTGGTGGGGGGTGGGAGCGAGCATAGTTTGTAATACCCCACTTGGCCAAATTATCCAACCCGCTGAGGGACAATAATCAAGTATTCCGTAAAATCAATAAACTATTGTCTGTGCGGCAATAAAAAGAGGAGGCACTGATAAGATTGTGGTTTTGATCAACCCCGGACTCTCCACGAATCCCAGAACGTTGTAGATTAGACACCACCAAACCCTTTGACGAACCTCTAGCTCAGCCCGACAGACTCGAATATTGAATTAGTATAAAATTCCACGAAACCTAGAAAAAAAACTGGTTAGGGTTTTCTAGGTTTCCTTGTAGGAACCTCCGTCCTATCCGGAACTGCAGGCTACTAGGGTAGTTAGTGTAATCAGGACACCGTTGTGCAAAAACCGGATCTGTTTTTTAGGTCTGGAGAATGTTTTGCAGTGCAAGGCGAAGTGGTTGATCTTTCCACTGCTTGTCTCTCGCTCACCCCGAGAGACCTAGAGATAGAATTAAAATAGTTTACCATCCGCGCCCATTACAGTTTCGCAGAATCGGCAAGAGGGGCGGGATTAGGCCTCCGTTCAAGTCGTGGAAAACGAACTCGACCACGTTCATGGAAGGCTAGTAATATCGACGAAGCGAAAGAAAACTAAATAGAGGATTTTTTGGTATGGCGCCGAGGTGGTTATTCTTCCAGTGTACCTCTACCTCCGCACGCGCAGCTGGTTTCGAGGCAATCCAAGCACGCGCAACAGTAGTTTTCAGGCAGCAAAAGCTCATCGCGAGCACAAGACAACCTGGGAGTGCAAAGCGTTTCCCTAGTTTTCTTTTTTGTTGGTTTTCTTTTTTGTTCGGGGCTTCAAGCGCTGCAGCAGAAAATACTAGTATGGCACTGTGAACTCCCCGAAGTATGAGAAAACAGCTCGGGTCTTGGGCGTTTGCGTTGCGCGCGGAGGCAGAATTTGATAGTCTATCCAACCGACGAACGTGAGCATCTAGTTTATTGGGCGGGGGCGGGGCAAGCTTTTCATCGGATTAAGGTTTTGGCTTCGGCTTCACTTTGTGTTTACATTTGTGCTCGACTTGTTATTGTCTCACAATCCGTTCATGAGGCGTAAACTCCCCATGCTCACGGTGAGATGCTATCGTCAGAGCCGAGGCAGCCGGCTAGTCTTATCTCCATCAAAACCATTCCTCCCTTCGGCCGCAGCTGGGTGCTACTCTAAAAAGGATGAGTGGATTCGCAGAAGGCAGTTGATGGAAGTGGCTAAACATCAACTGAGATTCGCCAAACAACCTATTGCTATATGGAAAATCACTGCAAAGCAATGCGTCGAAGAACGATTTGACTTCCAGCTAAAGTCACAACAAGTCCTATACGAAGGAAAATAAATTCTAATGTGCACTATAAATATGGATCAGAGACGTTCTAGCCATTTTCCATCCTGACCGTTCATGCCAATAACAATAGATTCATGCTCTGGCAACGCCTCACGGCATGTTAGAAAACGTAGTGGTCGACTACGCTACAGTTAAAAGTTCCTCTATCCTCGCGGGATTGCTGAAATGAACCCCTTCAAAACAGCGATCCTCTACATGAATCGACAGTCCGAAATATCTGTTACATTCCCCCGCAGCGGGCTAACATCAGCTCGGCCCGTCGACCTCGATGGTTGTGGCCTCATGACACGAGAATCCATTGCACGGACAGCCCGTCGTACAGCCTCCCGAAGAAGCATATCGTTGTCTTCGCTTAAGTTCTCGAAAGCTTCTGGATAGATAATATCCCTTGGGTCCGTGACCGACTCATCAAAAAGGACGCGAACTGAAAGACAAGTAACTTTGGAACCAAAGTTTCCCCGCCAGAACCTATGATCTTTTCCCCGCGCAACAACAAGAGCGAAGTGCGCCCCATCAGTGGGCTCGAATACATGCCGAACGCCATCCCAATAGTCTGCGGGAGCAGCAAGTACACCGGATGAGAACGAATTGAGAATCCTGCCCTCAGAATCCAAAATGCAGGCGACCAGCTCAAAGACGGAAGGACAGTCCGTTCTAGCCATGTACTTCGCTGAAACTTCTACGCAGATGTCGCTAGGATGTACTACAAATTTTCGGAGATTGACACCCTGCACCATTGTACACCATTGAAAAGAGCTTACAAAATTGGTCCTCGAATTGAAAATCGGCAGGTCTGAATACTCGATCTGCCACGCTGCTCCCGATAGCGACTTCCAGCCTCGCAGCTGATGAGAACCATCTGAATTGAAGATCATGTTTGGAGAGCCTCTCTCATACCTGGATATACTGCTTGATCCTACTGGATCGGATTCACACCAACCGCAGTACAGGAGCTGCTCATTTTCGGGCTCTGGACCATTGCTATGTCTCTCTTTCCCTGGATCCATCGCTAACGAACATGAGCTGCGACCTGGACACGGTATGGCTTGCAATTTTTCCTTTCGCTCCCGGTTGCTGTTCCGATCATGGCACGCTTTGCAAAAGTGGGTACTCCCATAGCAGACATAAGTCGCGGTGGAGCAGCAGTACCTGCATTTCCAGACGTAGAAGCCGCGATGGCTCGCCTCGCCACATATAATAGCACCTCTTGAGTTGCATTTCGTACACATTCTGTCACTGGCAGGCAGATCTCTCTCCTCGGCGTCTGCGCAAGCAACGGTCCCCCCAAAGTATGGTTCCTCGCATACGGAGCACAAGTAGAAAGCGTAGATGTGCCGTCCGTAGTCCAATAGCTTTCCGTAATAGGCCCCCCCCACCGTTGTTACAGTTGAGGATTTGTCCAGCTCATCCACCTTTGCCTGTTCGAGAATCATCGCGTCAACCTTTGCCCTCAGAGCAGTCACATTACGAAGAACGTCGTTCAATGCCTCATGTTCACAGAACTTTCCACACTGTGCGCACGAGCAACCAGTGAACAGTAACCTCCTACGCGGGTTCGGCTGAGCCAGTTGCAGCTGACTCTTCAAACAATCCAGATGCCAGATATGACCACAACTGAGCTCAATGCAGGGCTCTTCATCCAGAGCATCCAGGCAAATCGCACAGTCATCTTTACCACTCTGAAACCTGCTCCTACTTACACACCCTTCCACTAGACACGACACATGAGTCGTCTCACCAGCGTACCCGTTACAGTCATGCCCGCAGTCCAACTTCACCCCGCACTTCTCCATTTGAACCCCCTCAAAACAAAAACCCACGCTCCAACAACAAGCGAGCAAAAACAGGCAACTTCTTCGGAAAAAAAATAGTAAACAACCACACTCCCTCACTCAAACAATATGTACACTTTCCACTCTCTGTTATCTAAGAACTCCTCCGTTCTCAGCCTTCCCCTTCCTCCCCACCATCAACAAAACCCTCCAAAACACCCTCCCCCTACCCCGTCCTTCAACTCGTCCTGACACGGTCACAGCACCCTCCGACACAACAACTTCCCATTTATAGAAACTTCTGCAGCGTTTCCATTTTCACTGCCCACTTTTACGATCCGATTCTGGCACGTTCCTTAAAGCACCTACTTTAGACTTTGGCCAGCAAACTTTTGTATTCTTGGAGTCAAAAACGAATCGAAAACCACGTATTGGATGCAGCGGTGGTAGGTACCTGACATTATTTAAGTACTTCCAAGACAAAAATTGAAATGTCGATGAGTCGTTTTGTTTGTTTGTTTTTCAAAAAGGTGTACACGATGGAGTATATTCGACCGTTCCATACTAAAAGTAGGTAAAATAATGTGATATTCAGAACAAATATGATAGAAGTGGGGGGCGAAGATGTTCGCCCAGGTCCGAGGAGAGTACAGAGGAGGATGTCTTGTACTTATTCGGTGGGGCTCCTCAGTGGTTGGTAGTACCTGCCAAGCCCAGCCACTCGCCCTCTATATGGAGAGAGTACGATAGAAGTACGAACATCCACACGCAATCTGAGGTTAGTGTAGAGGACGCTTTCGAGCTACTGGGTTCGGCTGCTCGGTGGTCGGAAGTATCTGCCAAGACAATAGCCAATCGCCCTCAGTATGGAGAGCTCCGATGAGTGGCTACTAAACTGTCGTCCTCATCACCTAGCTCTTCAAGGGGTTGGCAAGTAGCTTGCACGGTGAATCGTCGCCACGTGGCGTTGTACCACTGATTTGCTTTCCAATCCGAACCAAAAGGACGCATGCAATGACGTTTCACGCTAACTCTATGCCCCTTCAAGCGGCATAGAACCTACCTGATATCCGTACTAGCTGCGGTCCATGACGGCCCAGATGTCGCTTCTGGACAACCTCCGTTTGGGTAGATTCTACATTCTGAGTTGTGGAGGTGCGCGAAGTTGTGACCGTCTCGAGTTTGGTCACAGCGGTACGCCAAATGCGTTTTGGAAGCACCCGGAGTACCTAGAGTCGATTCATTGGAGAGTTTCACGATGCAGAGTTGGTGATGTGATACTCGCATATCCACAGGTGATGCCGTGATGTAGTAAATGCTAGAGAGCGTGGCCATGCGACTTCCGAGACTGACCAAAAATTTCTGCTTGAGTTTGTCGGGTCTGGTAGCCCATGCTACGCTTGATGTGGTGGGAAGCATAATCTCATCCTCAACGGCAGAAAAACTTCAGAGAAGTGCCCTGCACCTGACCTTTAGTACATAAATAGTTTAAGCTAAGGCCTGGGTCTACGATCCAAACCCGAACGAAAAGCCTGACGAAGGCTCTGATGCGTTGTGTCGCTTTGTACAAGCACTCTCTGTCGTACTGTCTTCGTCCAAGTTCCGTTTTAACCTGCCCCACAGGGAAGTCCTGCTCAGTTTCGCCTCTGCTGCTTCCAAGACTTCTGGATAGGCTTCACGAATGGACTCGCAGAGCTCAGCATCTAACCGCTCTGCGCTTATCTGGACACCGCTGAGGTGATCTGGGTGCTCTCGAAGAAGTCTCAGAACATGCGGAAGCGCATTCCTGGTCACGAAATTCTGCGTAATTGCCACGGTCTCCTCGAGGTTCAAAACGATATGCCACCAGCCCCTCGGTACGTAAAGTACCTCACCCGCAATCGTCGTACACTGAACAAGCTGTGGGTGGTCCACGATCATGTCAAAAAAGTTGAGGAACCATTCCATTGCCGACATTGGCCCGACAACCGATCCACCGTCCGCAGATGGTTGAATTCCAGGCGGCGGGCCAGCCCCGGGCGGTAGCATTAGCCACCGCTTTGAGCCTCTAACTACCCCGTTCCAAGCGCTCGTTTCGTTCGGGTCCTTGTGAAAGGAAGATCCGGACCGCCTCCCGCCAATGATCAGCCATCGCCAATCGGGATGGAAGGATTCCGGTAGAAGTGAAAAGAAGTCTTTTCCATAGCATTCTGGAGAGCTGTATGCTTCAGCGACTTCCGGTAGATTCTCGGCAAACTGTTTGTCGAACAAGTACAAAGGCTGATCATCCACTACAGAGTCCATGTAATCAAAGTACTCCGGCAAGGAGAACAGGAAACCACCTGCATTCACCCTTTTTGAGGGATCGCATTTCGAGATCAGCCACTCCCTACTCCAAGAACCTCCTGTACGGGTCTTCCAATCCTTCAGGATGAACGGACGATTGCTTTCATCAAACAGTGTTGTAAAGTGATCTTCTGAGAAGTCGTCGATCGGAAATCTTTCTACGTTGTCACCCGAGAGCCACTTTGGGCTTATTCCGGCGGAGGCACAGTGCCAGGAGTGGAAAAGGACGTCAGAGTATACATCGTTGAGCCTCAACCACAATCGAGTATCCAACTCTACTCCAACCTTCAGCTTCTCCAAGGTCATCTCTCTGTAGGTTGCCTTCCACGACCCGCCCACAATTCTCAGCTTGCTCGTCTCCTCTCGACTCAGGACGTGCTTCCTCCACAAGTCTTCTTCGGACGCGAGCGCGTAGAAGAAGCGCGATAGCTGGCTGCACCGCGCGAGTGAATCAGGGTCAAGCAGACCCAAAATTTGCAGTATCTGCCCATCCTCCAAAACTGCGAGACGGCCCAGACCCTGAACTCTGGTTCGCTCTGCTTCGTTCAGCTTGTTCCTCGCCAGTGCGTCTCCAAGCGGCCTCACGCCAAGGGGGTGACTTCCCCGCTCGAGTACCTGATCTACATCACCCGTCATCCCTCGAGGAATTTGAGGGTGTACTCTTCTTCAACTTCGTTTTCTGGGTCAGATTCTCGTGTTCGGTTACTTTCTTGCTCAGAATCGGAAAAAGTCGGCTTGCTCGGAGGTTGCACTATCGCGTCAGGCGTACTGGGTTCACTCCACAGTACCTCACTCGGACTCTCATTATCAGAAAACGAGCTTTTTCTTGACCTCAAATGACCCAGGCCGTCTTCAAGGTTACCAGTAGCAAGTGCCTGATTCGCCTTCAGCCGCAAAGCTACCAACTCATGGCTTTCCTCTCTTTCGCGCTCAAGTCTTTTCTCGAAGTGCTCGTTCCTGGCCTTTTCCACTCTAAGCAACCCACCTCGAAACTTCGCACCGTCAAGAGCTCGGATAAGCCTATCTACCTCCTTCGCATCTGCGCGAAGTTCAAGGAAAGCAGCACTATATCTGTCTATCCGATGTACCTCCGAAACTGTCCCAACACGTCCAACACGCTCCAATATAGCGTCGATGTCACCGGAAGGCACAATACGAATATACAGTCGTTCACTTTCTCCGCTCATCTATGTCATTAAACCCGTCCATGAAGGACCCACTTCAACCCCGTCGGCCTATGCAAATGAATAGGCTCTGCTGCTTCTGCACACCGTCCCCAAACCTCGCACAGGACATCGAAGGTCTGCAATCGCCGTGTTCGATTGCGGCGAACACTTGCAGAGGGGGATTCACGCTATGCTCCATACGCATATGGCCAGGTGATGCTGAAAGTTGTTCAACAACAATTGTAAGCCGGGTAACTGCATTCAGGAGATTCGTTTTGTGGGCATCCACCAGTGCGACGTCTTTATTTTTTTTTGCTAGTTGCTGAAGCTAAGCCTGAACGCGGTGGCCCGTCTCCACGTTGAGTTGGTCAGATGCTCGAATCCTTTTCATGACTATCTATTGACCTCTAGAGCAGCGACAAAGACAAACATCTTGTTCCTGGGGTTAACACCTCTGAGAGATCCTCGTAGTCAACCTAATCTGAATATTGCTCGGTAGCAACATCCAGGTGAGCGTCCCAATCGTATCATGTCCTCTGTCTGATTTGCAACTTCCCCGTGGAGGTCTCAGATCACACATTGTCTCACGTCATGACGTCGTGAGACTCTACGACCATAAGGAGTTTCATATCAGCGGTCGAAAACATGACGAAAAACGACGTGTCGCTTTCGTGACTGAAAACTCGATCAAAAGAGACTTAACGACCTGCAACATTGGCTAACGAATGGGGCCATAGCCGATTACGTCCATCTGACTGCTTTCGCAGTCGGGAGCAGGTTTGCGCATGGCTTTGGACCAGGAGCTAGATGAGTATGTCTGCTCAAAACGAATTGTAGAATGCGATTCGGTCAAACTGCTTTCTGACATGTTTAGACGTGATTGTCTACTGATCACATTCCAGCCATTGGTCGATCTGTGGTCGATCAACTGACTTTGATATCCATTTGGACCGTGTTTGCAAGCCTGGAATTTATGGTACGGATCAGGACGTCAGAATAGGCAGTAGGGTCTTAAGAATTTTACAGTAGTGCAAGTTTTGGTGAAAAGAAGAAGTTCTCAAGCTCCTCTATCTTTGAACACATTCACGAATCCGATTTGTACACGCCATATTTTGCAGAAAGCTTTTCAAAAACGTCCTTGGGAAGGATCTCGCTTGCCAGGTCCCCGCAGAACTTGAACTCCTCCTCAGACAAATCGAACAACGGAGGGAGTGGTTTTCCTGTACAGAAAATTTTCAGAGCATCCAGATGAGAATGTGAAATCCGCGCAAGCGCGAGCTCTAGAAATGGAGTTTGTGCAGGGCAAAGAACTTCATTTCTAGAAGTAGCGAGGAGACTTCTTCCTCACCGTCAGGTAGTCTCGTGGCGGGGTCCCGCAATTCGTCAAAAAAGGGGTGGGCCAAGGATGCGACCGGGGTTAGTCTCTTCTTCGGATTGTATTGGAGCAAGTTCTTCACCAGGTCCACGGCCTCAGGACTCTGTCGGCTGCTGAATACTTTAGACCACGGTTGAGCCTGTGCACATGGAAAATAGAAAGTGGAATTAGACGACAGTTACAGGCGCTTACACACACACAGTTCGATCCTAAAATCGCTCACCTTGATCTGCGGAGACTTGAATTCTGTACAGTTACGGTTCATGGACTCTATCTCTTCCTTTGACGGAGTGCCGACGACTTTGATAATTTGAACTAGTTGATCGACAAAAGACTCTCCAGGAAAGAGGGGTTTCCCGAGCATCAGCTCGGCCATCACGCAGCCCGCAGACCAAATGTCGATAGCAGCCGTGTAATCTGTGGCACCGAATATTAACTCTGGCGCTCTGTAGTAGCGAGAGCAGATGTACGATATGTTTGGTTCGTCCCGAACAAGAACCTTCGCACTGCCAAAATCACATAGTTTTAGTACCTGCGAGCGCCAAGCACAGAATTCATGGTAAGGTTTCACCCTTGGTTAGACCCACTGCTATTTCATTGATAGAACATCTCTCCGGCAGTTTAGTTACCTGTGTCGGAGGATTCAATAGCAGGTTTTGAGGCTTGACATCTCTGTGACAGATACCAAGCGAGTGGATGTACATAAGGGCTCGTATCAGCTGATACATATACAGTTTGGTGAAGATCATTGGTAGGTGCTTCTTCAACCGGCTGTGGTGCCGCGAAACTCGATATACAGTCTCCGGTATATACTCCAAAACTAGGTTTAAATACACCTCATCCGGCTGAAAAACAATGGACCACAAATACGATCAGCCAACCCGCACAGTTGAGAAAATTGGACCAAGCCAGAATTCGAAGGGAAAGCGAGGACATGCAACTTGCGATGCTCCGTTGAACGGTAGTACTCTGAGAAGGAACCAGAATACTATGTCGAATTCATGCAGTGGGTAAACTCCACGCCATTCTGAGTGCAGTACTTACCTTTTCGCCGCTAGAATAAAAACAGTGCTTCAACTGTACCACATTGGTATGCTCTAGCGTTCTCATAATCTGCAACTCCCGGTTTTTAAACCTCTTGTCCTGCAGGACTTTCTTGATAGCGACAGTTTCCCCGGTCTCTCCAACCGTCGCCTGGAAAACGACTCCGAACGATCCATTCCCAATAACTCTCACCGCAGAATAGGATATCGTATCTTTTGGATCTGGTCCTTCCAACGATCGAGAGTCTCCTCCATCGCCTTCTCCAGTCTTTGCTTTATTGTTACCTGCTTCCCCGCCTCCCCCCAGAACACCTTCTGCCTCTATTCCTGACATCCTCCCAAACCAATGAACTCCCTCACCCCAACATGGAACCTTCTCCAAACCTACAAACTACTCCTTCAAGCGCTTACCAGGCGACCCACAAACCCCACCCTCCAGGTTCCCCCCGCCTTACCTACCAACAGAACCACCCAACCAAAACACTCATGGGAAAATACCCATTTTCATATGGTCACTATAGCCGCTTCCTTTCTCTCTTCTACCCAACCTTCCCCTAACCACAACGCCTCCCCATACAATAGCGACTTCAATCGTGTCCTTCCCCCTTCAATCCCATCAAGTCAACAGCTTCCCATCCTCCCCAACCGTAAGGCCTTCCGCCTTCCCCCTCAAAAACTAACCCATTCCAAAAGAAAAAAAATTTGCCCAATAAAATTCAACCCTGTCTCACCCTCAGGGGCCCCCCCCCCCCCTTTTCGTCTTCGTAAAAAAAAATCCGGCTAATGAGCAAATAATGAAAAACTACATTCAAGGGCTCAAATTTAATAGAACCTTCGAACTTGAAACCCCATCCCATCCCAGACGGACTAAAAACCGCTACCACCCCAAAAAGTCTAAGGAGGAAAATTGAAATAGAACCGTACTCGCTTGTTGCACCGAAGTTTCAACATGGCCATGTCCAAGGGCAAACTTTGATGAGTACCACCCCCAAAAAGACAAAACTAGAACATCACGTCGAATTTCTTAGAGTATATATTGATACAAAATTTACATCGCCATATTGGAATTCCAATTGTTGGGCGTGGAGTCGTGACAGTTGGAGAGAGACCTGGCTGATGACCGCATAGGCTACTTTATCAGATAAATTGTACTTAGATGTACTAGTCCTATCGAGCTATCCGAAAATAATCCTAATTCAATATTTATCTAGGGTATGATAGTGGCTAACAGATCAATCTTGTAGAGGAAAGCGCCATTTGAGTGACCTAGTCTGGGTATAAATAGGTCACGTTGGTAGTATGTGATGAGGGAAGTAAAACGGAGAGTCAGAGCGAAGAGTACTAGGGATCTATTGAGAAAGCACCCTGAGGGGTGGTTAGTGCTATTCACCGGAGTCATTATCTCAAAACATATTATCTATATAGTTTCTACGGTTGGCCGATCACGATTTCAAGAACTGTGCCGATTGTGCTAATTTAGATCCGATCCGTTGGGGTGCGAACAAAATTGGCTGAATCTTTAATTTAGATCCTACGATACCAAATATTGTATCTGACTTATGAAGGGAGGCTTAGGTTTTGCGTATTATGTTGTTTCACACAAATTAAAGAATTGCATCGTGAATAAGATTGTTCTGGCTATTTTTGCGCAATTGCCCATGTCCCCTTCAAAAAAAAAATACTCTCAGGGAGGTAAATTCTGTTGGCTCAGTTTTTATATAAATTCCAAGACTCGCCCAAAACTCCTCGCAGATATGTAAACATGCCTTTTTCGATAAAATTGAGAAGATCGCAAGGGACAAAGTTCAATCTGGTCCCTCAGCCGGCCTTTACCAACTTCTAAGCCAACTTTCATGTCTCCCTTTTTTGCATTGCACGTTTGGTGGATCAAACCTGTTTTCGTAGAAAACATCAGTAATCTAGTTCATACGTCGCGAACGAGGGCAGAACCCCACAATTATAGTACGTTGAAGTACAGCTAGGTCCAAATTTAGATGCAAGAGCTTGCTTACTATAGGCCTACCAATGTCCTGACCCAAGCCCGGATCTCACGTTTGCTTTTATTCACCCTTAATAATATGTTGCCGCCTTGTTTTTGTTTCAAAATTTGGGCTCCTATTCTTTCTAGATTTCGTAACTCTAGATCAACGCTCGCACAGAAGACTGTTGACGCACGAGCCAAGACGTGTTGATGTTGGTCAACGGAGAGATTCTTCACAACAATGATATCATGTTGTCACGTAGATACGTAAATGCACTATCCTGGTTTGCCAGGCATTCACGGGACCGTGGATCAGCCCTTCTCCGAACTTGCGCCTGCTGTGGACTTGTACCAAATCTGCTTTGGACAAGAGAGGGTTGAGTCCAACCGTAGATAAGCAACATCCTCGCCAACATGGACTACAATGCATCGGTTAGTGTCAACGACGATCGTCAATTGTGGTCCGCGTTTGATGACTCCTGGCTGCTCTTGATGCGTTGCGTCCCGTAAACGGTTTCGTAAACACAAGAAAATCCCAATTCCGCGGAGTCCACCCCAATGTGTTGTCCTGCGCCACGCTTCTCATGAAAACGAGCGGCTACTAACGAGGGATGTGCACAACTTTCATGCCGCATCTCCGGGGAAGCCTGTACGTCAGGGTCTACATGTGAGCTTGACATTTGTCCTAGTTCTTCGATATCTTCGAGAACGAGGGCTGTGTACTAACTCAGATGGCGAGCAATGGACGACGAGAGCGAGCAGAAGCATTTTCGAAGAGTTTTGAAGTCTTTTCGGGCTTACGAGACTTATTCGCTGAATCTGATTGAGCAGAAGAAGAAGTATGTCCGTGAGGTCCCGAAGGAGGTGCGTTCATGCAGCCCAAAAGCCGAACTTGTCAGCTGGGCAGCTCTGAAGACTGACGAAACGATCTCTTCCCTGTGCACATGCTAGGATCAGGAACTGGTTAAAAAGCTGGCAGCTCGATTGAATCGGTCAGAGGAGGCAATAAAAACGAACGCGCAGTTTATCGGCAAGGTTCTCGCACCCAAGATTTTGTTCTCAAATGCTAACGAAATTGGACCAAATTCCAATGGGGCCGATGTCGGCGGGAGCAACGGATTGTCCCTGAGTGATGTTGACCGCGTCCGCACGGTCTTGAAACAGATCGCAAGAGAGTGGAGTGAAGCAGGGAATCTAGAAAGACACCAGTCGTTCCAACCTCTTATCGATGTCATCCAGCGGCACTTTGGGAAAACGCCGGTGAGCGATCTAAAGAACATCAGAATATTAGTCCCGGGCGCGGGTCTTGCCAGACTTCCTTGGGAGCTAGCGAGGTTAGGATACACAGTCCAGGTGAGTGCCCATCAAGATCTTGGTGTAAAAACTGATATCTGAGCAATGCAAGTATATTCAATCCATCGCGTGCAGGGCAACGATTTTTCCTACTACCACTTGCTGGTCGCCAACTACATCCTGAATTTCGCGCATGGAGATGCCCCAGCAGACATGAACGCTGGCAATGGAAGCACCCCAAAGAGTATTGTCTATCCATATATTCACCAGACCAATAACGTCGTACGGGAAGAGAACCAGTTCCTCGCTGTGGGAGTCCCAGATGTGAACCCTCGACAACTGCCAACGACGGGAGCAGAGTTCAGCATGATCGGTGGCGAGTTTGTAGATGTATGTCCACGCTGGGAATTGGTCGAGAGAACTGAGACAAGGTAGCCTTTTTGCGCATGTAGGAACTAATTATCGTGCACCGTGTTCTGTTCCTTCCTCGTAGGTTTACGCGGATCAGAACGAAAGCTGGGATTGCGTCTGTACCTGCTTCTTCATTGACACTGCTCGAAATGTTGTGCAGTATATACGAACAATCAAGAATCTCCTGAGGCCTGGTGGAATCTGGGCAAACCTAGGACCATTGTTATACCACTACGCGGACATGTTCAATGAGAACTCGATCGAGCTGACGCTAGAGGAGGTGCTCCAAGTCACCGCTGATCTGGGGCTTGAGATCATACAGAATGGTTATCGACGGTGCGCGTATTCAAGTGACCAGCAGTCCATGTTTAAGGTCGAGTATGACTGCCTGTTTTTCCTGGCGAGAAAGCCTGTACAATAAAAAAAAATTCTTGTAAGAACAGATTGAGGATGAGAAACAGCTGCCGCCGGGGACTAGCAAACCACAGACTTGTTTCAAGCTTATAAGTTTAATAGAGTGACTAATCAATCCTCCTTCAATAACCCTGCGAGGGACTGCAATACGATCGCTGTGCACAGAAGAACATACTCTCATCCGTCCGTAGGGAAGCCTTGCAATAATCGCACGATCTGGCCCCGTTACATTCCAGCGACACCGACAATAGTCCTCAGCGGCATTCGCTCAATTGAATCAAGCGCCGCTGGAAGTCTGCTTAGTGGTACCTGCGCATATGGAAGATATGCGATCACCACCTCTTAGAAAAGAAATTCGAGGTTTCTCTCAAGGGCAGTATACTGCTTCGTGCGTGCTCACCGTTCTAGATAAAGTCATGAGTTCTCCCGACGCATGCATTTCTGCAATATCCTCGATCATCTTCACCTTCTCCGCGGCCGAGGCTTTGCTCATCCAGTTTGTTAGCGAAAACTCGCTCCCAAGGTTCTGAATTTTTGGTTACAAATAGAAACGAAAAATTCACGTCAGATGGTTAGCCTCCAGCCGTAGTTTCCCACGCCACTATTCTCTGTGGCGAACTCACACTTCCTCCGGCTTGACCCTTAACCGTAACGACATTCTTCTCCCCGCCTACAACCTTTGCCATAAACTTGCCGCTCTTAGCCCCCTTTTCGATTTCAGGAAAAGCGAAAACAGCACTTCAGGATCCTCCAGATTGCATTGACGAGAACGAGCACAGCTGTGCCGTGTCATGATTCACGGCGTGAGGCAGGTCTTACGCTGGTATTCACGGCCAAGCCGATCTTCCCTATGTCTTGGATCAGGGCTTCAAGTGAAGCTGTTGGGAAGTCCTCATCAACAACAATTTCAGCGCCTAGGTACTTCAATCCCTCAACTACTGGAGCGAAGGCAGGTAATCCAGCGCTCACAATACAAATCGACTTTAGATCCTTTGCGGACGCCATCTGCACTAGGGATTGTCCGGCTGCGGTTTCAGCCCCGTTGATGATGATCGCGTTCTTCGGTTTGTAATCAGCCAGTATCCGATGCGCCGTAAACGGACCGCTCCAAAGCGTCGCTGCTTGTTCCATCTTTAAAGATTCTGGTATTGCTGCGACATCCGATGAAGCAAGCACGCCTTCCTCTCGCCAGGTTCCGAGTCCTGGCTGTTGAATCAAAACCAGTAACACAAGGTCAGGCGACCCACGCAGATAGACTCGCAGCTATTCGACATATGCGCAAACTATACCTTAATCGGGATCACTCTGTCTCCCTCTTTCAAGTTCTTAACACCGGCACCTAGCTTCTTTACTAATGCAACCCCAGAGCTTCCAACAACGCCCCCATCAGCTACATTATCATACGGAGACTCACCGCAGGCTTGGAAAGAGACCAAGACCTCTGAAGCCGCAAGCTAGTTATTGCGAATCAATCGACAAAAGACGTCGAATGGCGTTCAGAAAAATCCAACACCAGCCAGCTGAAACAAGTTTTGGACAGCAAACCTTTTCAGGTATCTTCAACTTGGTAGCTTTGAATCCCTCCTTGGAGCTCGCAATGGCGAGCGAGCTCAAAGACCTTCTCCCAATCAACCGAGCTGCCATCTCAACAAGACACTATCAGGTTCCCTCAAAAAAGTCAAGTTCTTAACAAAATAAGATAAAAAAAGAACGGAAAGAAAAGAAGAAAAACAACTCGCTCAAAACTCCCAACAAACACGCAGCCCACTTCCTCCTTTTAATCCAACCCAGCTCCTACCAAGAGCAAAAACAGATCAAAGCCTCAACCACGACTCTATACTTCAACTCGTCTCCATCCTCGCCCTCAAAAATCTCTACAAGTATTCAAATAAGTGCATCAAAGCAAACAAGCAAAACTTTCTCAAAATCCAGAGTAGTCACACGCTCAAACACAGCTCTCCATCATCTTCGTCAATACTGCCAAAACAGTAGCGGCAGAGCCACACTCGATGAGCATTGCCCAGAAAATGATACCGATCATCTAACCTAAACGTATTTAAAGGCACTTTATACACTATATATATCGCAATATTTCCAATAAATTATATACTTAACAATTAAACTGTATAAATGATAAGGTACTCGAAGAATGGGTTTCCTCGAACAACTGGATACGGGAGAGTGTTCGTCGTCTTGAGCCATAGTGTAGGCAGTGCACCGTGTTGGGTTCTCTATGTTTTTGGTAAAGGATTCTCGAATCGCGTTATCCCGCGAGGGAGAGATTGAAAACCGTGCGCCTGCGGCTTCCGTTGGTGCCACTGTTAGTTTGTGGCTGTATGTCGTGGTATTCGAAGCCACATAATTTTAACTTTTTGCCCGAACTAGTGAGGATTTTTTTGCACGGAAGAATTCTCATCCTCCAGTCGGACTCAGCCCTGCGGCCCAGAAAAGCTAGATCAGCTCTTCTGTATCTTGTCCGATGCACTCTGAACTTGTCTGGCTCTCCATCCGCTCTGGAGTCAGAAACTGTCGTCCGTTGTAGAACAGGATTTTACGTCCAATGAGGCAACGAAGCAAAAGCCATTCCGTCCGTACTCACGCAACAATGTCCAATTCGAGTCTCGAAGCGAAGCTCAACGCTAAGCTCAACGTGAGAGCGACTCGTTCCGATACGTGGACCGTACGCAGAGCAATCGTGCACAAATGGACACGCCAAGGAAACACGTATGGTTTTGTAATCTTGAGTGGGTATCCAGCAAGGCAGCGGTGTCTGTCTCGCTTTTTCGTCGCGAATGAAGAAGCATGTGCTCACTCGCGGGAAACACAAGCAAGCTCAGAGTTTTCCGGCATGTTTTGATCACTTCTGAACAGCCAGAGCCAATACACACAGTCCGTTCTCGACATTGCTGTTGTTTTTTCAGTCTCGTCAAAGGCCTTCGAAAGATACGCGGTCAAAAATTTGGGACACGAAGTTTCTAATCGCGACCAAGAAAAGGGCTCTATCGCCGGACAAGTCACGATTTCCGCAAACCATGTCGGATCACAATGAAACCGAGGTTGCAACCAAACACTTCGACTTGACCACCGGAGAATCCGTTTTCGAGACATTTTTTTTTTGATTGCGACAAATGTTCACCTGGGAATGGCTTTCTGGTTCATGTTTTTACAGGTCAAGGAAAACGTTCGAATCGTAATCCAGTGGCGCTCGTTGTCCATAGCTTCGCATGCTATGAGAATACAAAGCAAACGCTCATGCTCAGTTTATCCGGGAACTACCAGAGTGGGTGGTTCACCAAGGAATGGTTCAAGACCTTTGCTTGAGGACAGGATGTGCACCGAATTCCACAATCTGGATTAAATTCTATGAAGAATTCGACTTGTCTAGTATATATATACATCCACTTCGACAGATGAGGATCCCCTGAAAAGCAACTGCTCATCGAAACCGATCATGTTGACTTCAACATGGCAGTGGCGGCTAAGAGAAACTGCTGCAAGGCGAGAAACCCTCATGCTTACATGTTCTCTCGCGAATTAGCGCAACGATAGTCGACACGGCTGCTGGATCAAGAGCTTCTTTGGGAAACTAAACGAACCCACATAAAAGACACTGCGCAATCCACCCGACTCCCTCGTTTCCCACTGCTTCAAAAAAATCTGGAAAAACATCTATGATTGTCTATTGAATTCGGGTGCCCAACGGGACTCACTCTTGACCTCAGAGAGAGAATGTCGTCACACCAAAAGGATTTCTACAAAGAAAAACAAAAACTCTTACAGTCCAAAAACGAGAAAAATCGGTACATCCGGTGTCTACGAGAAAATTAGTAAAAAGCAGATCATGTCATATATTTATGTACTTAAATGCAATATGGTAGGAGGCCACCGACCTCGAGAAAATGTGGGAATGCTGTTTAAGAACAAAACAAAACAAAAATTCATTGGTGTTGACACCCATACCTGTCTAAATTCTCCTGAATTTCAAACCCCCCGAGTTACTTCGCGAAAAAGTACTATCCATACGAAGAATTTTTTTGGGAACCCCACATACTGACAAAGAAAGCACCGCTGAAGAAAGAAATATTTGTGCTTTTCTATATTCGCCCGGCTCGCTGACCCGGTTCGGTGACTCCAACATTAAGATTTGTAAGGCCAGGTGGGTGCTCCTTCAGAGGCTCAACGGGGAAAAGCAATATTAGTAACTTATATTGTTAGTATATATTTCTAGTGCGAATACAACGTAAATGGACAAAACTCTTTGAATATATCAAGTACTACATCGAATAAATCCTCGATACATACAAATGCAGTTTGGAATTAAATATGATTACATTTGAAAAAGGCATCGGTTCTTCCATAAACTTCTGTACTAATCACCGTGTGGTCTCAGAATACCTGTTTGTATTCTGGACATTTATTGGGCCAGTAAGCCCCCCCTTTCGGAGAACTAACCAGCTCATGAATAAAACTCAGCACGAAGTGTATGTAGTGTAAATTTATGTAAGAAAAAAATCAGTGTTCATTCGCAACCCCACGCCGCAAAATGTATTTGGAGCAGCAAGAGGAGGGGGGGCAAGATTTTCAACGTTCTCTTGCCAAAGACCCCGAAACGCCAGTCATCAAATTGAGACCTAGACAACAGTTTAGTTTGTAAGGAACGAAAAGGTGAAACTGGAGCTTGTAACTCCGCCGGACCAGATACTTGAAAAATCTAACAGCAAGTGAGCTCCAGAATGTCTAGACACCAAACCCCCCCCAGCGACCCTCCAAAAATTTCAAAATGTTGGTAATCTTGTAAAAATATATATAAGCAGCAGCGACAGTTGGGGGTCGAAGAGAAACTTCAAACCGGATCTCCTTCCCCCCCCTCCCAAGTCGATGTCTTCGGTATTAGGTACAGAACGTCAATTTCTGACGAAGATTGAGTACCGCGCAACCCGTCCGAATATGTCGTTTTCCTCGATGAAGGTTGGAATTCAAGGCCAAGGTCGTGAGAGCTTAGCTCTCCCGACCTTGGGGAAGGGGGGGGGTGTGTGGGGATGTTAGGGGCACATTGTGAGGTTGCCTAGCGAGTTCTTCACACACGACGTAGTTCGCCTCCAGGAGCGTGTTACTAAAAATTCTACTACTAAAGAAAGGAAACCAAATCTTAGAAACCAGAAGAAAAATGTATAAAAAACGTTTCTTCACGATTCGTGTTTTTGGAAAAGATTTAACACAATATCGCAGAATGTCATCATTTATTATTTTTGCTCGACTTATTTTGAAAAGCTTTTCTGGCCTGGCCAATGTTCCCGTTCCGAGGTTTTTCTTCAAAAATTCCTGATAGCAATCTCTGTTTTAAAAGAAGAAAACAAGTGAAATATGAAGTGCCGTACTGGGGAAAAGGCGGTTTGTGGGGTCTCAAGTTGTGGGGGGGGGAGGGAGAGGATGAGCAAGAGAGAGTCCTCTGTTTGGAGAGAGAGGCACTTGTTAGGGTTAAGTATGATGATATAGACATCTATGGAGAGGATTGAGTCATATGATGGGTTTTTGGGGATTGAACGTGGTAGTTTGTGAGGGGGATATTGGAAGGGTTTGTAAGAGGTTTTGGTGAGGAATATAATCAAGGTTCTCTTCTTAAGGATTAGGATTTAGTCTCGTGGAGATGGTAGTAATGGACTGAGGTGGGTGTGATTGTGTTGAGGGGGAGGGTGTCGGGGGTTAGTGCTGAGGGGGGATTGGGGAAAGTGTTTTGTGAGAAGGATGTTAAGGATGGGTTTGTTCGGGCTCGAAAGAGCGGTGTATATTTTATGTTTCGGGTGGAGCTTGCTGTTGCTGTCGTCCTCGGCAGAGTTGGAAGAGTTTGGGCTTGAGCAAAGGTTTCCGTTGCAGGCGAACTCGATCCACGTGTGCGATTTTGATGGCAGCATTGTTGTTGCCGGGAGCATATTTATTTCTGAAGATCAAACTGATATTTTTGTGTGGAAGGTGAGCTTGGGTGCAGCTACTCGCGTTGCTGGATTTGAGGTGACCTCTGAACCCACTCTTTATCGCTTCACGGGTTTTGTTCACATCTACAGCTTAGTGGTGATTTTGTAGAGGAGTGGTTCAGCGCGGAAGGAGACCCACTGAAGAATGATGGCTTGAACTCCGCTATTTGTGATAAATCCGGTGAGTGGTAAATTCCAGAAGAGGATTCTCGCCCTGCTCGTTTCTAATGGCGGTTGGGGTGGTTGGTAAACTGCGCAGGTTTTGTCATAGCAGTGGGCTACACGGACGGCAAGTTCCCGGACAGTGATATGACCCCTCCCCATGACACCAAGAGGCGTGACTCCCTCATTGTTCGCTACTCGCAGCTTGGGAATATTGTACAAGCCATTCAAGAAGGAGATGGAACCAATGACTATGAGGTACGTGCAAGAACTCAGGTCCGAAGAATAGTCCGAAGTGGCGTCTTGCCGGACCCATGTTCGCCCGGCCGTGTTGATTACCTTCGGAGTAACAGGTGCTACTCTTTGGATACCCTTCCCGTAGCCGGGAAAGGTCCGCGCACGCTTGAGTTTGCCCGAGACCAACTGTGATCGTCTCTTTTTTGGGCGCACTAACGTAGACCTGTCTCAACCTCGTCCTCGCGCAGATGAAATCCGTGTCTCTTAGTCCGAATGGAAATGTGGTCATGTCAGGTAATTCCGTTGAGCCCACTCAGGTTGGTCCAGGAGATGGAACCTTCATTGTCGCGTCCGAGCCTACCTTGGCATCTCTGCCGTGGGGATTGAAGGTGGGTGGGACACCCACCGAAATGGCCGTGTCCGCCAAAGGCATTGGGAACACGTATGATCTCCTCGGCAATGATGTCAAAAGGGCGGGGAGGAGACAGAGAAGGAAATTTGCTAGAATTGTGCGTGCAGTGGACGACACTGGGGTAGAAGATGTAAGGCCATATTCCAAATCACCACCGCCTTGAACGAATGTGTTTTTTAGTTTCAGTGGGCCGCGAATCAAAACGTCCCAAAATAAATGTCCGGGACAAGGCTAGTGAGAATGCTAAATGTTTGTGATTTAAAACGCGGTTAGGGTGGGGGTGGTGGAAAGAACAGTGTTTTGTGGTTTAGGACGATAGAGACCCCTAGAAACGTGACTGGAGTCGCAATGGAGAAGGACTTGAATGGGTTCCCCATTGTTTTACAAAATAGAGAGGAAGAGATCAACGAAGCATGGATCACGAAGTTCGACTCTAGCTCTAATATACTGCGCGAAACACAGTTGCCCTTAAGTCGAGGTGCTGATGAAGAATGGTATGCAGTGAACATGCACATTCCCCAGGACGGAAACACTTATTTCCACCTGCGGAAACGGTTGAGCCCAGACTGCTTCGAAGAGGTGAGTCGGTCTCCGCTCGCAAGAAGCTCCTGGCTTCCGACCAAACTGCTGACATGACCACTACATATTCAGTACTTATTCAACTATACGAGCTCAGTCGTGGACGCCGGGACGTCTCCGGGGGAATCCAGATTTTTCCTTCGAGAGTCTTGTGTCGACGCAATCGAATCGCCGGAGAGTTTCGGGTTGAATTATTTCTTCTACGACCTCACGGTCGAGCGATCAGCGGCATATTTCTTGGGCCGATCATCGCAAGGAGTAGCGAGTGAATACTCTGTATATAGAACAACTGATTTTTTGAGTAAGTTGGCGGTTTGCAAGAATCTGACGTGTTCGGTTCTACACGAGGAATGTGCTCAACGTTGCAGTTCTTTTTTTTCCCGGTTGACAGGATCTTTTACGACTGACGTAGAGTCCCGAACCACGGAGCTCACTGTTCAGGTCGCTATAAACGCTGGTGATGGTGATATCCTTGGGAAGACACAGAGTCTGCGTGACATTATTGCCAGTGACTTTCCGATCCTATTATGTGAGTTCCTGGGTTGAAAGTGCCAAACAGGGCCTGCAAGTACGTTGATAGCTGTGGATTCGGTCCGACTCATTAAGCTCTTTTTTAAACCTCTGTATAGCTCGAATCGACGACCCGAGTATTATGCAACTGGACGTTGGGATCGCCTTCGCCCGTGTGGGTTACACGCTGCGAGTCGGCTGTGGTGATGTTGAGGACGCTAAGGAAACCCTGAAACTCATTCTCGACTCGGAAACTACTGGGGAACGCCTGGAATCCACCGTCTGGAGGCTCGGTGATGTCAGTGACGACAAAACATGTCTCGAAGCACCTCCGACGGTATGCATTGACTGAGAGACTCTAGTTGAGTGTTGCGCGAAGCTTTTGTAGCTGGACAGCGCCTCTAACATTTTGTGCCTTTGTGCTCCTGTGATTCTACTCCAGTCTGGCCCAGCTCCGACGGACGGTGCTGGTGAGCCGGATGTGGGTGGCAATCCTCCGTCGGAGGACACGACGGATGACGATGGGGCCAATGTTATTGCGATTGTGGCCGGTACAATTGGCGGCGTGTTGGGTGTTCTGCTAATCATTTTGCTCTACTTTTGGTGTTGCCGACCTCATCGTTCCTCGGTACATGACGTTTACCGTACCGCCGACAACGAGATTGTTGGAGCAGACCAAGCTGTCTCCGCACATGAAGTTACGGCTGCCGGAAAGGCTGCGCTGACAAACTCGGTTTCGTTTGGTGGCCAGGGAGACATCATATAGACGCTTGTATTGTTTGTAGAAGCGTGCAGCTCATGTGTCAGTTTGAAAAATACTGGGCGAGCCTGTTCGCAGCGATGACCATCCCGCAAAACTACAGCCGTCCCAATGCGTGTCCGTTTGTTCGGATACGAACAACTCCATTCCTCATGTCAGAGGAGCCGTGTAGATCGTCATCTGCAGTTATTGGATTCTGTAAGCACCCGAGCCCTAGCTACTGTTTCTACTGGCTTGCCCTGCGAGAAAACTGTACTATATATAGAATAGAGAAAGATAAAAAGCATATGTGTGAACAAGAAAAACGCAGCTGAAGTGCTCGTAGCACGTGAGTATCTGTGTTGTGCTCCCATCATAGTTGAAGGGAAACACTTCCACAACGTGCGAAAAACTTTGCTCCTTGAACAACAAAAGCCCTTCGAGCCCACAGGCCTCTTGCAGTCATAAGAGCGAGTGATTGATAAGTTGCTTTATGCCGGAACGACAGGTTTTCTGTTTTCTCCACTAGTATCTGTATGAGGCGTGTCATGCGAGAAACATCGGGTCTAGGCGACCCCAGATGTCTCCAGTCCAGTCCCGGTCTTCATGACCAACCCGTAAACATGTTAGAAGATAGAATATTGCGCTGCCTTCGTCACCTTCAAACGGGTTTTGAGTGGCACGCCTAGAGGCCTACAGGCCGATGGGCAGCGCTTTTCGGAGGGCTAGTTTTCGGGTTGAAAAGAAACAAGCACAATGGTCAGCACACGCGAGCGTTGGACGATTTTGCTGACTTTCAAAAGTCATACTTTGCCTCAATGAACCGGGTCAATCCTCGTGCAGTATTGAACGCGACAACTTCAATTCCTTCCTCAGGCTCAATACCGATCTTAACGTCCGCCTGCTCGTACAGGGATTCCCTCTCTCTCAGGATTGATTCAATCATTGCCTTCGGGTCATCCACCTTAAGAAGCGGTCTCGAAGCATCTCCTTTCACACGTTCATAAATGGTTTCCACTGAAGGATCTAACCAGACTACTAATCCATTCTAATCAGGAAAGCAAAGACGATCGTGAATCAAGCAGCACTAAACCCGCGGAATCCATTTGTCCATGTCGGATATCGTAAGGGACTCAACCCACCTGCATATGGCCCCAATTCTCCTGGTTAAGGACTGCTCCGCCACCAGCAGATACTACCGTTCTTACGTATGGAGATACCTGCTGAATCACAACGGATTCAACTTGCCGAAAACCAGCTTCACCGTGTTCTTCGAAGATATCTGTAATCGGCATTTTCATACTCTCCTGAATTACCTCGTCTGTGTCTATATAAGCATACCTGAGAGATGGATGAAGTTTGCTAAGATCAGCCGGATTAAACTTTGGAGAAAAAGATTGTAACCAGTTTTTGTACCCTATTTGCTGTGCCAGAACCTTTCCAACAGCTGATTTTCCAGATCCCATCATGCCGATCATGAAGATGCTGACTCCCTTGAGCATCTCCTTCAGCTGAACATACTCCTGCGGCTGCTTATTCACGTCAACCGCATCTTTAGACCCTTCCGAAGGAAATTTGGTCACATCAACGTTCGCCCTCGCAACCAAGCGTCTCCTCCCACACCTACTTGCTGCAGCTCTCCTACTATGGAGAACACTTGTCCCACTTCCAGGAGCTAAGAATCCAAACATACTGATACTACAAATCCAAACACGGACAAGACTCTTCTATTCAGTCAGACTTCCTTTCTTCTTTTAGAGTCCGTCCCGCTTACCAATACGCCCCTAATAGTCCAGGAAAACTCTCAACAATCTCGTCGTCATTCAAAACAGAAAACCATCCAAGCAGCAATCTCTCGCCGTTGATCAGTCTTCAACTAATGGGATTGATCGTTCAATAGTTTAATAGGGTTTTGCGTCTTTCCGTGCTGCGGAGGTTTATGGGTTGTATGCTCTGAGAACCTTCTTGTCGTTAGTCTCTACGTTAAAACGACAGTCTAGTCGTTGCCATCCCGACTCAATACCATCCACACAAATCTCGGCATTGATCCGTTCTACAACGAACGGGATTGGAAGATTGGGTTTTTGCTTTTTTTGGTGCTGGAGAGGTTTATGAGCTTGTCTGATCTAAGACGCTTCTTGTCACTGTCATCCTTGAAACAACCATCCGCGTAAGTCTCATCGATGGAACCATCCACAGAAACTGCCCCCCCTGATCCACCTACAACGGAGGGATTTGACCAGCCGATAGACTGATAAATTCATGATGATGACGGGAATACCAACGGTTGCGAAGGGCGAGGGTCTGTGCCTTTCTTCTAACATCTCGTTGGTTGGAACTATCCACGTCACCGCTGATAAGCTCGAATGAACGCACTGATCACCCCTGACTAGGATTTGTCGATGCCCTGCATTTGGGGACAGTGATACTCAGCTTCAAGAACTGCGGAAGAGCTGCAGCTGGTCTTACTCTACATGTTGATTGCTTTGTTCTTCCTCCTTGAACAAGGAACCAAAAAATAAAATGAGTTATTCGTTTTTCGGTTTACTACTTGCTACAAAGTAACTGGCTACTAGTTAGATTTAAGATATATTACAATAGGCAAACGATATTGAACAATCCAGTCTACAGATTTCGATCGTGTTTCAACGCTTTCGGCGGCTACTTTCAGCTGCCGGTGGGAGACGGAAAATTGCTCGGATAGTTCGTGAAGCATATCTCTCAGCTACCCCGAGAATCACCTCCGCTGCAAACTTTTGACCTGCGGGTAACGCGATAAACCTCTGGCAAATGCCGAAAAAGTCGTCAATCCGAACCCCCTTTCTAAGCAGCGAGTCATTCACAAGAGAAAGCGCTTGTTGTAGTTTCGGAGACATTTGAGCGTCTCCTGGCTGCCCTTGTAGAGAAAACAGAGAATTGTTCGCAAGGTAACCTCTCAGGTACTTCGTGAGGTCCACCCCAAGTCCATCGAGTTCATCCACGAGCAGATCGGCGAGCATGTACCTGGCAGCCCAACGTCGTTCGAAAAGTTCAGCATCCCCAAGCCATGTCAAAGTATCATTTTCACGACGATAGGCCGTACCTCATCTCAGTGGAGTCGTCGGCGAGTATGTATTCCAGAAACGAGTTCAATCCTGCGCTCACGTCGTCCCCGTTCATCCGTGACGCGGACGTCAGGAGGCCAGTCCACCTGTCCGCAACTAGTTCTCCGTCCTTCACCAAGAACAGCTCCAAAGCCGACCGAAGCTCCGCTGAGTCATCAGAAAGCAACCGTGACGCCACAAACGGATACGCCTCGTTAAGTATCTTGAACTCTGGGTCGACCTGTCGCCATTGTTTTAGTCACACAATTGTTAGACCGATCAACTCCTGCTCATTCATATTTTTCCACTGTTCAAGTGTGGTAGGATGTCGACTGTCACCTACCTGAATCGCAACACCCTCCAGAACGCCCAAGCACCGGAGTATCGCCGTGTAGTAGGGTGGAAGTTGGAAGTCAAAAGAATAAAACACTGTGCCAAGCTTGCTGATGACGCTCTTGAAATTGAACTGTCCAACAGACGCATCAAGGACATCCGGAAGCGCATCATTAAGAGCCTAGGATACGTCACAAGCACCACAGTGTAGAGATCTACGTTCAGGTCACGGTGCTAGCCGCATCCAGTTCGCAACGAGCATCCGCGATTCCAAGAATGCTTCCCGAACCGCAACAATGTCTCGGATCAATAGTATACTTACCTTAACGATGGGCTCTTCGTCAGCATCCTTGTCCAGAATTCCGAGCCTCTTGTATAATGCTACAAGGTTCTCCCAGTCTCGGTTCACTAAATCTACAATTGCAAGAATAATACCGTATGATTGTTCTTGCGTCAATGTGCTAGTCATGCCGAAATCCAGATAGCAAAGCGAAGCATCCCCCGTCGCCAACAGATTTCCGCCGTGAGGATCAGCGTGAAAAAAGCCTAGTACCGACGAAACAACAAGGGTTCAGCAACTTACAACAACCTAGGACCTGGCAAAACGGCAAACCGAGCAACGAATGTTTTGTTGAATTCTGTTCTCACCGTTCTCAAGCATTTGCCTCAACGAGCATTGAACAAGTGACCTTACAAGCTCGGATCTGTTTTCACCCAAAGTGTCCGATTCGAGACGAACTCCTTCAACCCACTCCAAAGTTATCACCTAGAACAACAGGAGCCGCCACTGTTTCAGCCTCAAAATGTTTGGGACTTCAAGAGGCAGTCTCCCTCCCCCAGGTGATCCAAACTATCCTTGAGCTTTCTAGCTACGTCGAGCATTTTCGGTGCGTTTCGAGCTGCTGATGGGCCGATTTGATGCTTTTCGCGTACCTTCGCAGATGTGTATCTCCAATAGACCTTGGGTACAAAGATCTTCTCCATGTTTCCATACAGGTCTTTAAATCTTTCCGCGTTTCGGGCCTCGTTGAGGTAGTCAATCTCATCGTAGATAAGTTTCCCAAACTCATCCACGATTAGCTTCAGATCAAAATCGTATTTCACCAACCGGAGCAGCTCATTTAGCAGCCCACTCAACCGCCTGAGAATATATATGTCCAGCGCGATGATTTTCTCGCAGTTGGGTCTCTGCACTTTGATGGCAACCTCTTCACCGGTCTTCAAGTATCCCTTATACACCTAGTAAGGGCAAATTCACACGGTTTCCTCCGTCGGTTAACGCAGGAGTCCCAAATTATTGGTCGTCTATCGCATTCGCTCGTCAAGATCCAACTTCTCACCTGTCCAATGGAAGCTGCTGCAACTGGCTCAGGGTCAATTCGCTCAAAGAGGTCCTGCAATGTCCCTCCCAGTTCGCTCTCAATTTGATCAAAAGCTTGCTCGTTGTCAAACGGGGGCAGTCTATCCTGAAGCTTTTGCAACTCTTGGAGGTACTCTGGAGGGAGTAGATCGGGACGTGAAGAAAGTGCTTGTCCTGAAGGTCGTCCGGAAACCAAGCAATCAGCGGTTGTCACCAAAAGTCCTGCAGAAAAGTTGGTCCGTCTTGCACTTACCAGCCTTAATAAACGCAGGGCCAAGGCTTGCTACGAGCTCCATAAACTCCGTCGCTCGTTTTCTGCGGTTTTGAGTTGCTCTCCCCAGTTGATAATCCAGTACAATCTAATTGTGCAAGCAGAATACCCCGTACCGGAGTAAGCGCGTATTTCCCATCACTTCATCACATCAAGCAAGTTAACACTGTTCTTGTTTCTTAGGAAAACGAAACGTACGTTGGTTGCGAACGCAAGAAGAGGTGTTGCGACTTGCAACCTTCGCCTCCAGCACTCGATGTGCCTGTCTTTGAAATACTCTTCCAGCTGCTCTGGATCGTACTGCTTCCTTTCATTTGCGCTCTTGTAGGCAGCGCTTCTTGCATCTTCTTCACCGGAGACTTCAAGTAGGTCACCACCTAGATGTGAAATCACATAGGAAAAAAAGCGAAAAGACGAATCCACACCGAAGAAGAGGGCTGAGCAGACAATCCTCCAACGCTCTGAGCAATACTCTGTGTAGTACACGAATCAAGCATCTGCAAGAGCGCACATGACACAACCAAAACCAATCAAAGGGCACCCCCGCACTCACCTCTCGTTCTCACGATCTTCGAAACCTCCGCGTCCACGAGCTTCAATTTCTCCAACCGTCTATTCGCCGCAACCAGCCTATCCGATTGGACTACTGCACAGGTCACGACTCCCCGTCGATACCTTCCATTGTGAGCCTTAAAACTGCACACAAAAGCCTCATCCCGCATCTCTCCTTACCCCTCCCTCCCCCTACCGCCTGAAAAACTCTTCACTTCCTCCAATTCATTCCTTCACCAAAACCCAGCACGAAACACCTTTACCCTTCAAACGAAAACTACCCTTCCCATTCTGCCTACCACCCTTCCCCAACATACACGCACTCTTTTACCTTCCCGCTTCCTTTTTCTACCCCACCTTCACAACACCAAACGGGTCCCGTCCCCCTCAAAACCAATCCACAAATCCTCCTGAAAACTTGACACTAAGACACGATCTGAACCACATTTCATGAAAATCCCTTCATTTCTGTATTTATTTCCGTCCATCTTCCTGAATTCCAGCATTTCCCGATCAGGTCATCCACCGCCTGTTAAAAATAATAATAAGACGAATAAAATACTTGCAATTTACTAAACACAAAATCGCCACATTCGTCCGAAGTGGTGGAAAATAATATATTATACAGTATATTATTTATTCGTATGTCTATTTATTTTGGATCGGACATAAGATCTGTCCACTCGTGAACAAATATAGTGCCTGAGGAAACAGATGGAGTATTATGATTGGATAGACTGATTACATGTTACAGAAGAAATTCATAAATATATTATAGTTTATAAACCGGGCATGATTTTTTTCCACACGAGTTTAGCCCTCCAGCAGAGGCGTCCCAGGTTGTGTTTGAATTTTAGAATAAATTACAAAGAGACAGATGGTGTATTTGTATTGGTTTAACCCAGAATTAAGTCGATTTTATGATTTTTTTGTCTGTTTGTCAGGTTGGTTAGAAGTCCAATTCCAAGATCATAGCGACCACTATTCGGAGCTAGAGTCTGGGCTGTTGACAAAGTCACAGTAAACAAGTGAACTTACGATCCTTCCTCTACTAGATCCTATGGGGACAATGACGAACCACAAGATCCGACCCCTATTGTGAGAACTGACGAATACCGCAGTCGGTGTATTCGAGTCCACGAGCAAACGGTGCGAGCTGATGTCCTTGAGTTCTATCATCGTCATCATCAGTTTATTCCGAGCCTGTCTAACATGAGAAGCCGGAACGGAGACGCTGATGACGCGCGTCCGACAACAAAGCAGTGTGCGAATGCCAGAGGGACAGAGACAGCCGAGGCTATCAAGACGGCCGGGGCATTGCGAAAAACACGACGAAGCGAGCGAGAAGAAACAACGTTCAATAGCCCAAAGCACTCGATGATCAGCGGTACAAACCGATGAGACAGCACCGAGTCCCGAAAGGTTGGATGAGGCATAGCCTCAGCGGTTAATAAGCTCTGAATACTGCATCGGCGGTGGTGGTCGTGGTGGTCGTGGGGAAGCCGAGATCTTGCAGAGTTTGCGCAGTTCTGATGGAATCTAGAATCTCACTGGAGTGGTGTAGCTGAGCATCTATCCTCGGCATGTCTCCACAAGGGAAAGATCTTGATTGTGCTTTGCCTTTGCCAGCGTTTTCGGCTTCGAACTAAGGACGAAGAATTCGGTCATACCCTGTCAAGGCGAGACTACGCTTAAATGAAATGCCTTGAAGCTTCTTCGAGGTTCGTGGGCAGTCATGGCTCAACTTCGGATGTAGATAATTGTTCTTTTTGTTTCATCAGCCGTTGCTCGTTTTGTTCTTCAGCTATTTCATGTTAGAGCTTCCCCTTCCCTGCCTTTTTAACCAAATTCCAATATTCACCAACCTCGAGAAGCGCATATCAGCAAGCCCATTTTTTGAAGAAACCGTCAATAATTTTCAAGCTCGTCATGTGCCATAGTAGATTAGGATTTGGAACAACATACTACTCTTAGTGTGCTCAACTGCAGGGCTACAGTCTCATGCGCGTTGCCAATGCCAAACACTGTACACGGGGGACAATTTTCTACGTCCGAAGTTAAGCCATGACTGTCCACGAACCTTGAGGAAGCTTCAAAGCATTTCGCTTTGCCGGTAGGCTCGAAAAGTTTGCCCACGGGCTATTATGGATTCTGACCAGAAAGACGTTCCAGGATAATTCAATCATTATATAAGATTGACTGTAATAAAGATTGATCAAGCAACAGCACCCTCACCTGCTACGATTTCCTGCTTCTTCTTTCTCTTTCAAACTGTAGGGGTCGAAACCTACCACCACGATAAATATCGGAGCCCCTATCCCAAACAGGTTTTGAATCCATATATAATAAATAAATGTAAAAAAGCGAAATATTGTGTTGCATTTTTTTTGGGATACCCCTTATATCATGGATAATCGATGCGCCTAGAATATCTCTCCTTTCCGGGTAGGGGTAGATGAAGACTATGACGGTTGATCTTAAACAAATAAAACTTTTTGAGTGGTGCCATCCACCCGGAGCTGTTTTCTTTTTTTTCTTGATTTTTTTTTTCAGAAAGCTGGCTGGGTTGGAGTTGTACGTCTTTATTTGATGGGGTTATCGGGTTTTATTGGGAAGCGGGTGCTGATGGGAATTGTGCAAGGGTTTGGTTTTGGGGAGGGAAGGAGGGTGAGTGTGGAGGTAAAAGTTGTACGAGGAAAGTAAAACACGGTTAAACATTAGCTAGCAATAGCCTACAAGAAATCTGTTTCCTGTTGAAGGCGTAGCTGGATCTCGAATTGGGGTTTGGACTAAGAGTTTTGTAATGTTGTAAGGGTAGGACGAGGTTGTTGGTTTCAAGGTTGTTTGGGACTTGTGTTCATCGAAAATATTTCCCAGACAACAGGTAAGGAGTCTCATTGAGTCTCCCATGTTCTTCGTTCTGTTTCTATCTGAGTCGATTTTGGTTGGATCTGCCTTTTTGCAATGGACAATTTTGATCGAGTGTATGGAAGGTAGGGACCTCGCGAATCTCCTACGCTATTTGACTTGTTGTTCGTCTTCACGATTGCATAGAAGCGCGTCATGAGTGTAGCAGTGATGAATCCGATTGTTCAGAGCTCGGCCGCATCGGCCTTGCTGCAGTTGGACGAGCCGGAAGTAATTCTGCAGTCGCATGCTTTGCGGATCCTTAATAGCTTGGCGGACTCTTTTTGGCCGGAGATATCGCCTTCCGTAGCAAAGATACAGGATCTGAGCGAGAAGCCCAGCTTTCCGGATGCGAAGCTCGCTTCTCTTGTTGCAGCGAAGGTAAGATCGGGCATCAAACAAGACTCAGCCTTGCTCTCCCGGAGCTTTGGAGACTTCTCTGAGCTCTGTGAAAGCAATGGGGGGCATTGGTACCCCCTCGTTGTTCTAAAACATGCGATGAATGCTGAATGAGCGTGGCTTGGACTTGAATAGATTCTTTTCCATCTTGGTGACTTGGACGAAGCTCTAGCCTATGCTTTACGAGCCAAAGAGCTGTTCAGCATTTCAGATGCTACCGAGTTCGCGACTACATTGCGCGCGAAGTGTATTGATGAGTACATAACCATGCGAAATAAGCCGGAGAACGAAAGTGCCAATGCCGGAAAAGCACAGGGAATCACTGACGACCTAGGGTAAGCGCAGCGTTCTGAGCGTGCTGACTGCATACGGATAGTTAATGCGAAGCGTGCAATTGTCCACAGGTTTGAAGAAAACAAGAGGATGGCAGCTCTCGAAGACGTTGTACAGAAAGTGCTTGATAGCTGCATTAAGAACGGAGAGGTCCGGGAATCTATTGGCGTAGCGATTGAAGCGAAGATGCACGATCGTCTGGAGCAAGCTATTCAGTCATGTGCATCACGGGACGAAAGAATTGCGGCATTGAATTATTGCTTTGAGTGTTCCCAGGTACGAAAATAAGCGGTACTGCCAAGTGTGAGCCCTACACTCCAATGCACGGACCTGATCAACATACTGGAACTTGGCTCGTTCCCTCCTTGATCGTCCTGCAGTCCCTGGTTGCTTCACGACGATATCGAGCGGAAGTGCTGAAGCTCATTGCGGATATGCATCGACGTGAAGAAGAGCCGGATGAGGTTGCCCTTGCGAATTGCCTTTCGTTCCTGGAGGATGCGGAACGCCTTGCCGAGCTCTTGGAGGGCCTTGTAATGTCGGGTGACGAATCGAAGAGATTAGCTGCGATTCAGATTGCTTTTAACGTCCATGACAATGACACTCCTCGCTTCTTCGACAAGGTATAGCTGAATCTACCCTACTATCATCATCAATCGACTGGAGTCGCATATGCTTGCTTTGATTAACTGGACCACTGGATTGTGTCTCTGTTTCTCAGGTTGTCGCCTTGTTCGACTCAAAGGAAAAGCCGGAAGGCGAGGCGAGTGCCGAGGAGTCAGCGCGGAAGGAAGCGCTGCAACAGCTAAAAGATATCTTGTCCGGGAGCATTCCGTCGTCCTTGACTCTTGATTTTCTGAGTAATTATTCAAAAGCGGATTCGTACATTCTTCAGACAATCAAAAGCACACAGGACTCGAGAAGCTCTGTCTGCCATTCCGCCCTCTTGTTCACGAATGCAATTATGCATGGCGGTAGGTCGACCTCGATTGGTTTGTCAGCTCCCCGATACTCCCTCTTTGAAGCTCACGCAGCTTCTATTCCGCTCATAGGAACGGCGATCGACAGCTTCCTGAGAGATAATCTGGAGTGGCTCGCTTTGGCAACATCCTGGGCAAAGTTCTCTGCAACCTCATGCTTGGGGGTAATTCACGCGAGACACACTGCCTCAGCATTGAACCTGCTATCACCGTACTTGGCCACGCAAGGAGGTGCGTCTTCGGCATATTCCGAAGGTAAGATTAATCTGGGAAGTCAAAACCACCGGTGCGGCCGAGAGTGAAGATCACTTGGTAGACTAGGCTAAGTTGACATTTGATGCACTGTGCACTCAGGTGGGGCATTGTACGCTCTTGGTTTGATGTTTGCGAACGGGGGCTCCCAAAAACTTCAAAGACCAGAAGTAAGTCCACTTTAGGTAAACCTGGCAGAAAATGAGCGATCGCTAAAAAATCCTTGTCTACCGTAGTCTGCAACCCCAGCAGACGCTTCTGCTACACCGGAGGCCCTAAATGCGTCAGAGTATCTGTTGGCGGCTCTTCGGCGCGAGAGTGGGAATGAGGTCGTGCAACACGGTGCATGTTTGGGTCTTGGGCTAGCCGCTATGGGTTCTTGGGATGGCGTTGACGACAATGATATTTATGAGGAGTTGAAGCTGACGCTCTTCCGAGATTCAGCGGTACGAGCTCGGAGAAAGAAACGCATTTGCTGGAAAATTTCGTCTAATGGAGTACTCCTACCCCTTGGGTTGCTTGCTAATGCTATCTCCTCTGGTTTCGCAGGTGGCTGGCGAGGCTGCTGGGTTGGCCATGGGCTTGGTGTCCATTGGCAACGGCTCAGAGAAGGCGCTCGACGAGATGCTTACGTACGCAGAAGAAACTGAGCATGAGAAGATCATTCGAGGCTTGGCTTTGGGAATGGCTTTGACCTGCTACGGAAGGGAAGATGACGCGGAGAAGATAATTGAAACCATGAGTAGCAGCAAGGAGCCAATCCTGAGATACGGTGCTATGTATGCCGTCGCTATGGCGTACTGTGGTACAGCAGATAACAAGGCAATCAGAAAGCTGCTGTATACAGCAGTGACGGACGTGAGTGATGATGTGCGAAGGGCAGCGGTTATTTGCTTAGGATTCGTCCTGTTCAGGCACCCGAAGCAAGTTCCCAAGATTGTGGCCTTGTCAGCGGACAGCTGTTTCCCCCATGTCAGGTAAGCCTAAGCAACAGGTCTGGGAGGAAATCAACACCACATAGTAACGGGTGGATGTACCCCTTGCAGATACGGTGCAGCAATGGCCCTTGGCATTGCTTGCGCCGGAACTGGACTTGCTTCAGCATCTGAGATCCTGGAAAGACTAGCAGCTGATCCGTCAGATTTTGTGAGACAGGTACTGCCAAGGCCAAAGACTATGATAGGACTGTTCGCAAGAGTTCACGTATGAGGCTTTTTAACCGACTGTTTCGGTTTGAAATTTTCTAGGGTGCCTTGATTGCCCTGGCGATGGTATATATGCAGCACTCCGAGGCTCGAACTCCGAAGGTTGTCGAAATCCGAAAGCTGTTCGAGAAGACCATTGGAGACATGCATGAGGATGTGATGACTAAGTTTGGAGCAATCCTGGCGTATGGAATTATTGACTCTGGAGGCAGAAACAGCTCGATCGCGCTGACATCGCTATCGTACGTACCGCGTGGATTTGTCACCCGCTCGCTCTTCTATACCGGTACAACGTAGCTGACTATCTCGCTACCTAACGCTAGGGGCCACCGGAGGATGACGGCCGTTGTCGGCCTAGCTCTTTTCACTCAATACTGGTACTGGTTCCCTATGGTTCATTTCTTCGGGCTCGCTCTTCGTCCGACGAATTTCGTGGCGCTGAACAAGGACCTGAAGTTACCCGTACTGGAGGTTCAGTGCAATACAAGACCTTCTCTTTTCGCTTACCCTCCGATGGGCCCACCGAAGAAGGTAAAGGCGGAGGAAAAGGCGCCCGTCGCGGTTTTGAGTGTAACTGCCAAGGCCTTGGCACGTGAATCGCGAAAGGAGAAGGAGAAGGCGAAAGCAGCTGCCTCGGCCAGTGGAGCGGAAGGTGAGACCTCCGAGAAGGAGTCCAAACCAGATGACATGGAAATCGATGCGGTCGCGAAAAGTGAAAACGGAAAGGAGACGCCACCAAAGGCGGAAACTACGAAAGAGGAGCCTACATCCTTCATGATTTCAAATCCAAGCCGTATTCTCGACGAGCAGGCGAAGTAAGCGTTGCGTGCGATGCAGTTAGTTCCCTTGCATCGTTCTCTGGACTGCGTCTAATCGTTTATTGACGTTTCCTTTGTCAAACAGGTCAGTAGTGTGGCCAAAGGAAGCTAGGTACCAGCCCGTGAGAGCGGATGGTGTTAGGGGTTTCATCCTTGTCAAGGATACGCGCCTGGACGAAGAGGAGACGTTTGTCGAGCTGAACAGCTTAGCCACTGCTCGAGCGCCGCCGGAGTCTGGTTCTTCCGTCGAAACCTCGGTACAAGTGTCCTCTGCGGCGAATGAGCAACCAGGCCTCGATGAAGGGTCGGAGCCGGAAGCTCCCGAGCCGTTTGAATACGTTGATGAGGAGCCCGCCGATGGTGAGAACTAAGCGTTAGGCCAGGCTTTATCGAAGGATTAAAAGGAACGAAATTGCCTTAGCAAAACCTCTTCCCAAACAAAGTCCAGAGGAGACTCCGAATAAGTGGGTCTATTTTGTCTGGAACCGACGCTCGGGCTCTTCAAACTCTAGCAAGTAGACGTAAAACTCGGAAGAAAGTTTTTGCGAGCAGTGCTCGAAAATCTACAGCGATAGATGCTCGCCATAGCAGGCTCGTGACATGGATGAGTCGAAGTCCATCGGTCTCTACGGGATCATAGTTACATCTACGCACGTGAGGTTGTTTGGAAACGAGCATAAGCTTCCATGAGCGGGATTGCGGGAGTTGCGCCTAGTTTTTCTCGCCCACTTTGAGCTGCAATCGTTTTTGAAGTTGTGTAGTTAGAAAAACTTTACTTCCACGCATGATTCCTACCTGTACACGCAAATACAGTTCTATTTACAACAGCTAGCTTCTACTAAAAACAATTTGCCTTAGAAGTCGCTGGCGGTGGTGAAACTTGGTTCGTTGCACCACGAGACTGGTGACTCTTTAGACCACGACTTGCTAGGACTTGGGCACTGTGAGCTAAAACTTTTTGCGCCGTCTCCGAGGCTGCTCCTTGGAGATCCGGAAGATAAGTCGCTTTTGTCATCCTTATCCTTATGCAGGGCGACACGATGTCGTTTCAAGCAGCTCTTTGTAGCAAAGCTTCTGCTACATTTGACGCAGTCGTATGGTTTCAGCTGCTGATGGACGATTCGATTATGTCTTGTCATCGATGAGTTTGTCCCAAACGATCGATCGCATTTACCACATGTGTACGGCTGCAGTCCCGAATGTACAGTTTCAACGTGCACTCTCAAGTTCGCCTTTGCGGCGAAGTTCGTCAAGCATTTCGAGCAGAAAAAGTTCTTCTCGTTCTTCTCGAGTCCCACGGGACTGGGAAGGGGTTTCACCTGCACCTCCTCCATTTCGTTAGTCTCGTTCAGTAGCAAATAACGCAAATCCATGCCGTCGGTTTTTTCCTTCCCTCTATTACCACTTGTACAACCGCTCTTCTCTGTTGATCACTGCTATCTCTTCCCCACGTCTCACAGTCAATAGTCCCGACCACGATGTACCGTTCTTATATGTTGTGATACTTGAATACCGGACACACTCAACACCGGATAACAGGGACGAAGTAGAAAATCATTTTCTTGCGGAGGGAGCATCAACAGCGCAAGAATCACAAAGCCGCCAAGGCGAGCCCCGAAAAGCGCAGTACGAAAATCAACTATGGTGTCAGAAGCTGAAAACTCTTCAATTCTGCTACAACCACGCCAGATTTCATCTGCCAGGAAGCCCAAGAAGAGGAACTGCCCACGTCAGAAATACTGCGAACTCATTTAGAGTTTTGGACCGGAAATTTCGAAAGCTACCGGGTAGGGAGAGGGGTGGCTCTTCCAAGCCATCCCCGTGCAACTCGACCAAACAAGAAAATAGAAGTCGTGGAGGACCCATTCCATCCTTATTATATCATTTTCTGGAACAGGTCGGTTGTACTTACACGACCAAAAAATAGGGGTAATTATTTTCATTCCTTTACAAATTACAATTAAACCAAATAAATTTTGTTCGCTATCCCCCGCTCTTGCATTCCAATGTACCGCCCCTGTGAACTGCAATTAAATATTGATACCAAATTATGAACTTATTCGTCTAGTTATAGAGTGCCAAGTCGGACACCAAAAACCTCCCGCACTTTTCATAACTCTTGAGTGAATTCTGGGCCCATAGAGGTTACAGTTACACATCTACATCGAACTTTTTTCAATTTTTTTTCTCCGGGCCCCCAACGAAAATCACCGCCAAATTAGAATAATCGTAATTTTTGTGCTGTCCGCTCTGCCCTGCCAAACTCCATCGGCCGCTCTACCGGAAATCACCAAAATGACTTTTCCATAGACAGAATTACAGCTCTGCCTGGCAATAAAAACTTCCCCAATGCCGCCCAGCTGTTCTCCGCAGCTAAACTCAGCTCTGCCTTGTTCTGTACCGCAAAACTCAGCTCGCCCAGCACCGAACTTCTCTTTTCCACATAAAATTGGTCCTTTTATTCTTCGTCTAAACGAAAACGAACTTTCCTCCCGATCCGCTCTGGCCGAAGTGTGCTCATTAGGAACACCGCCAAAAACGCACCGCCATTCGCTGCTGATGATGATGATATATAGACCAGTACGCACCCCCCCCCCCCACTCAACGCACCCCCCCACCCAACGCACCCTCCACAAATCAGCTCCAAAAATTATCAAATATAATTTGTAGATCTTTTGTTAAAGGACATTTTTGTTCGGATATACGTAAAATTGTGATATCTTCGCAACGAACACTTTTTTTGAAAAACCTTTTTTTTTGTAGGTGCAGTACGTTTTAGGCGGTTTCCTTGAGAAAACTATTCGGGCAGAGCGGGGATGCGGGGGGGGGAAAGGTGAGGACGAAACTAGTCGTTTGGAGAAGGAGAAGGGCTAAGGAGCAAAGTGAACAAGTTTTGGAAAGGCTAAAATAAATTTAGATGTACATGCTTTTGCCAAGCGTATTCGGATTGTCTTAGTGCGACTACTAGACGTGTCGCAGCTCGGAGTTCATAAAACAAGTCGCCTACACTTGTGCGGGATGTACCACAGTACATCCCGCCATATTCTTTGGAATGACTTACTATTTGATTACGCCATACCCAAAGAGCGTTTAAAACAAAACGAATCCTTTTTTTTGTATTGCCTTTGCGCTCCTGCGAACCCAGCCAGGTCAAGGTCGAGTCTCCCAATGCATGAGGTGGAGAGCATTTCTGGGCTCTTTTAGACGACCCGGACTGGTTTGCGGGGAGCGTTGGTTGATATTTATGTAGGCAGGCAATATGTATCTTTCCAGCGCACAGCAGTGAGTGAAAGCCCAGGCAGATAGAACAAATTCCCCAGTGCCTGTGATTTATATTTTAAAAGACATTGAATTAGGACACGCTGTCCCAGACGAATCTAGCGCAGCTGAAAGGATGTCCGGTAGGAAGCAGGATTTGAGGCCTTTTCGTCGCTTTCGCAAATCCGTTTTAAGACCTCCACACACATTCACTTGCTTGAAGAATATTAAAGCGTGGTAATTTGCATTCCAAATAGTAGATTGTCTGTCCGCATATGGCCAAGGCCATATGCGGACAGACAATCTACTTCGCCATATCCGGGACATAAATCGACATGGAGCCTTATTCACCGAAGGAACATTGTTTTTTTCTCGAAAAATTTCAACTGATGAACTTCAGATGCTTACTATATATATATGTGTGAACCACATGCTCCCAAGCCCAGGATGTTTTGTAACTGAACGTTGGCCCAGTGCTCCAATAGGAAATCGAGATTGTCGTCTATAACAGACGGGCTGAGCTGCTAGTCTATGTGAGTAAGCATATCACACATTTTGTCGTTGAGAACGGCCAAGACACCGACACTTCTCCGTGGGTGAGCTTTTCGAGTTTCTCTCAAGCGCTCCACTCCCACTCCCTCCTCCACGCACTCCCAGAGGCGTATGTATGAGTGTGAACGCGTAGATGGAAAAGGTTGCTCACAATGTACAATGTGGCCAATTTTTTGATAATGCTTTTCGAAGAAAATTGTTCTGCAATTTGCGGAATTCGCTTTGCGGTTGTCAATCTGTTCACTGGACTATTTGGAGCTCAAGCGGCCTTTTCCATCTTCTCCAACGAGGGTGTTCCGCATCCGGGTGTGGTGGAATGTGCATATGCACATTCCAGTCGCTGATTCCTGTTCCCCGCAAAACGTTCTCCCATAAACCAATCAAAAGAAGCGTTGTTATTTTTGGGAGCTGCGTGAGCAAAACAGAGGGCACTTTTGTTTCGAACCCCAACAAGTCCATACGTACTTTACAAGCGGTCCGAGCGCTGGCTGAGGTGCGCGCATCTCCCCAATCCGGATGCAAAGAATGCCCGGGCGGAGCCTCAGACAAGAGATTTCAAATGGGCCACTCTTGTCTCGAGGCCATATGCGGACAGATCCCCTGGTGGTGGTTGAGCGCAGGTAGGTATTCACAATGACCTCTAAGATGGAATGTAGGAGAACTTGGTTCGTTGCAGTTCTCCATGTTCTTGATTTGAAATGTGACGTCTTAGCCTTTGCTCAATGAATGGAGTCCTCGGCAGGGGAAAAAAGTGGAAATCCAACGCATTGGTATGATTTCCACCAAAAATTTTAGCTATGCAAATTCTCCAACCTGATTCGCCACATAGTGGCAGCTTAACCATAAAACGAAGCGGGGACTGGCCGTTAACCAATGGTGACGAGATTCTTACATCCATAGCATTTCCCTCTAGATCCTAGTCTGCTACCCAGCTGAGGAGATTCTCTAGCGTAGCTGTTCTAGCTTTCCTCAGCCAAACCATCCACGGCTGTAGTAGCTACAAACGGATAGGGATAAAATCTGGAAACGTAAAAAGGCGAAGGTTCGGCCACGAGCGCGGAGAGCGGAAAGCGGACTATTGCATACTCTCAGTGACAAAAAATTCGTTGAATACTGATATACGTTCAGACGACATTCAAAACGACGATTGGGGAGCTTGAACAATGAAGAAGCTGCCGAGGAGTGGAACTGGAAAATTGTCTGCGGTGCGCTCTGGTGGGAGTGTATGTCTACCATGCAAACTGATCTAGCCAAAACGAAAACAAGGGCAGTCGGAATACTGGCGTATTGCCCCATAGGTGGTATGTAGTTGTGCTGAACTAGATCGAAAAACTGCCCAGGGAAGAAACCTAGACTATGCAATCAATGAGCACGTGGCTCGTGAACCCTCCGGCACGCATCGGCAACCATGCTCACAGGAAATTTGGAGCTGCGGGGAGTGTATGAAAAGGACGTCACTACTGCGATTTTTGCGCGAAAAGCTTTGGATGTGTCCCACGCCTTTGGACGATGAAAGACGACAAGCGTATGTGGATCTGGCGTCCAAGTACCTTCCTTGACACACCGTTTTATGGTCGTTGGCAATTTCTTGTTTAGTTGCGCGGAAGATGCGGGCACTGGCGAATTTTATAGAGTGGTTCAGCGAACGCGTAGACCAGCCGCCTTGGCTTGCTTTGCTTCATCGGGTTTCGTTAGAATATTGCGTTTATGCCCCAGGTCGACTAACAAGATAGGCACAACTCAAGCTCATCTCGAGGTAGCATCATGCATAGATTTGAAGCTGAACATTTCAGCAACATCATGGAGAGCGATAAGAATCTCACTCGGAGCGATGAACAGTCCGGATCAATTGCCACACGTTCCTGTCCGCGGATACACGACCAGCAAAAGCCCTCCACCGTCCAGATGACTAAGCTTTCTCAGAATGGGGGAAGGTGAACCCAGGTTCATGGGACAATATCGTTTTGACCAAATTGACGTTCAGAAGTAATCGTTCCAGCATATACGTACGCCAAAGACACCCCTCTGCATAACACAACGGAAAATCATGCAGCTGTAGCAAGTAGGAAGGTTACGCAGAAGATCGATTGCTCTCCACCACGAGAAGAAGAACACCACACCCCCGATCAGCTCTCACAAAAACCAAGGCCAGCCAATACCATAGCTTCAATGGATTCAATCAAAGACGATATCATATCCTCCAATCATTTTGCTAAATAACGTTTTAAATGACTAGATCAATCACGATCAACAAATCCACCTGGAATTCTGACCCGAGATCCAAACAAGGGCCAATGCAATGTAAACTTGAAAGTAGGTTATTTTAAGCTCACCAAGTCTTCTACCCGATCTGGAGCCTGGTGTCTGGCACCGCAGGAAACGAATAGCAGTTTGAAAATCACAACAAAAAACTGTAGATATCACGAACATCGGTTGCTAGCAAGAAGGGGGGGGAGGGGGTGAAGCGAGCGCCTGTGATGTTTGTTTTTTGTTCTTTTTTGAGGAGGTAAAGAAGATCTTCGAATCTCAGCAATGAGTGCAGATGGAATAAAAGCGAAAGATACTCCCCGTACAGACCGCTTGGTTGCCAAAGAGTATGGATCGTTTATTTCTTTGTTTTCAATATATCTCATTTACATCAGAGTTATTTCGAGGGGTGATAAAGTTTGTTTCGGTTGTTATCAGGTACGATATCATTCTGGGGCGTAGTTCTGAATGAGAGGAAGGGAGGGGGGGAGCGAGATAATGCTCTTGCCACACGTTTCTGATTTTTGCTTTTTTCTTCTCTTGGTTGATGAGATTTTTACGACGAAGAAGAGAGCAGGGCAAGGGGGGTAGGGATGGTGCGGCAGGTTTGGACGGGGGGGCTGCAGGATTGATAGTATGTGAATTGGAGAGAAGGTTTTGGGGCAGGTGATAACGGTGTATTATAATTGGGGAAAAGTTTTTCGGGGAGGTGGGACACAGACGCGCGTGCGAGAGCGATTTGAGGGACGTATTTTGGTGTGCGGTGTGAGTATTTGGTTGTAGTGTAGTTCTTGATTGGTTTCATTTGTGTTGATTGATAGGGGGGAAGGATGTCGTTCCAGTTGCCAGACCTGCCGTACGCTTATGAGGCCCTGGAGCCTCATATTGATTCGCTGACGATGAACATTCATCACACGAAGCATCACAACACATACATCACCAATGTCAATGGAGTGCTTGGGGGAGAGAATGGAGCCCCGATCAAGGTAGGTTGCTGTTTGACGTCGACCGCGGCGATGAACATCGTTGCTCATGTTCTTTTTGTCGTGGTCAGGGTCTATCTCTTGAGGCGATGCAGGGGGCTGTTTCGACCCTCCCAGATAACATCAAGACTGCCGTGAGGAACAGTGGAGGAGGACATTACAATCACTGCATGTTTTGGACTGTGATGGGCGGAGTCGGAACCGCCAACTCTGCACCCTTCGGAGAGCTGAAGGAGAAGATCGATGGCACTTTCGGCGCTTTGGACGAAATGAAGAAACTTGTAAGTCATCATGAATCCATCCGCTCTAGGCTGAGCCTGTCTGACGACCCAAATCCCCTATGCACAGTTTAACACCGCGGCGGCTACTCGATTTGGGTCCGGGTGGGCCTGGTTGTGCGTTGCAGAAGATAAGTCCCTCTACATCACCTCTACCCCTAATCAAGACAACCCGCTGATGACAGGCATTGCCGACAAGCCTGGAACTCCAATTTTGGGCCTGGATGTTTGGGAACATGCCTATTACCTGAAGTACAGGAATCTTCGAGCTGACTACATCGCGGCGTTCTGGAACGTTGTCAACTGGGACAAGGTTGTGGAGAACTACGAATCTGCCCTCAGCGGTGGAACTGCCGTGTTTGACGTGCCCCTCGCGTAGTAAAGTACTTAAGCCAAGCTTTAGTTGATCGAATGCATCTCTTCTTCTCCCCGGTCAAGCCCTTAGCGTAGAGAGACTGCAGGTCCATACCTCCTGAGAGTCTCTGGGTTGATTCCAGAACAGCGATGTGGTGTTACTCTACAGTAGAGTGTATGGACCGATACACGCTATTCTAAACCAATGCCCAACCGTCGCCAACGCGCCTGTTCGATTAGCTAAGCTGAGAGCAGTGAGTGGCTACGATTTTTCCCCTCTTGCTCATGCTCCAACTAGTGGGACTTTAGAAGCAGAATTCCTTTGTCCCCAGGGTACGGGTACCTTTCGAGATCGAAAGCCTCCCGGACATGTTCCGGGACGAATCTTCCTCCAAGGTAGTGTGCTCCTTCGAAGTTCTGCACAGCAGCCTGGGAAAGGTGAAGTTTGCCGATGTTGAGAATGAGGGAGGAAATATAATTAAGAGTACAGGGCACAGGTATTCGCTGACCTTGGGTGCTGTCAATGAAATCACGCAATCTGGGTTCTCAATCCTGACGGAACCTTGATCATGTTCCTTGCCGTCCACATCCCAGCCAGATGGCACATCTACACAGACAACTTTCGAACTCTGTTGGGAGTTGATCGACGAGATGACCTCTCGAAAGGGGTCTCGGACACTGCCCTTAAAGCTAAACCCGAAAATCGAGTCCAAGATTACATCGGCGGGGGTAAACTCTGATACAAACTCAATGTTTTCGGCGTCTAGCTGTTTCCGCAACTTCGAATAGTGTTCGTTCCTTCCCTGTTTGGGGTACAGAACTTGCACCTTGTACCCGAACTGCTTCAAATGTCTCGCAGCGACAAGACCATCACCACCGTTATTCCCCGGTCCCGCGACGACAATGACGCTACAGTCCGGGGACTTGACGAAGTCAACGACTGCTTGTGCGACGGCAAGACCAGCCAACTCCATCAACTGCTCAAGTGTGAAGCCAACCTCAGCTCCCATCAAGCTCTCGTCGACTGCTGCAGCGGTCTCAGCATTGAGATACTTCATCGAGCGCAGAACCGCTAGCTTTCGGGAGACGTGCCTTATACTTTGCGCACCGGCACGGTGCCTTTGAAATTTGCTCAGCCGTGATATCCCGAATTCCGCAAATCCAATCATGCTCCTGCATCTCACCGATGGTACGTTCCCCAAGTCCGCAGTGATCAGCTGTCCAATGCAAATGCTGTGTCATGAGCCGCGAAGATGGTTTGACCATGGTAGATATCAAGCAAATGTCCCGATGGGAAGCGGCGATGGTACGCGATACCGGATTGGATGACTTCTGTGGGTACTCTGCAATCAGATTTTGGAAATTGGAGCACCTGCACTACTACTTGGGGTACCGATACGCAAGAGAGCGGCTGGATTTGATACCAATCAAGAGATTGGACGGGTGCATGATACTAAAAACTTAAGTTTGTCTAGAGTAGTCTTCTAGAGGCCGGTTAGTTCGTCGTTCGAACGCGAGGGTCCTTTGTTAAGCACTCGGGCCCCAGAAAATAGAGGACACTGCAGCTTAACAGACGCAGTATCTCCGAAGTCGAACATGTACTCTATGTGGTAGTAGCTGGTGAAATCAATAGCTTTCCTCGCACAATGCTCTCGTGGTTGGCTAACATTGGGTTAACCAAAAGCACGCCGTTCTTCAGTCAAACAGAACACACAGTCATAGATGAGGGAAGTGACAGGCTGATGCGAATACGATTGTCTCCTCGCCTGGACATCCTTCCAGGAGTAGAACGGACGAACGCCAAGTCTGCCGAGGATACTTATTCGTTCGTTGTTGCAACTTGTTAAAAGGAGACGCTCCAGACATGGCGACTGGAAAGGACAGTCCCACCCAAGGCCGACAATCGGACAGTATACATAGTTAGGATTCTAGGCACCATGATTCGATGCCGTTGAAGGACCTAAGACTGGGTACAAATGCGCCCTCGGGAGCAGTTCTCCTAAAGTAATCAACCACATACGCCGTGAAACTCAACCGACCCAACGGACAGAGGCGAAGGACTGCTATCACTAAGTATCTGACTTCTTTCTTCTTTCGGGTACCTTAGCTGCACCCGAACAACGTTCTGATGCTAATATGATAGCTTCTCCTTCCTCGCCGATCTTCAAGATGCACCATCAGTGCTCTCGTCAGCACAGTAACTTGACCCCCAGCATGGCAACAGCTGCAATAAAAAGTGATTCCCATTATTCAATAAATAAAAGGGACATAAACAATGAATAAAAATAAAATGGTAGATATTGGAATGGAGTTTTACATATTCAATTTAAAATTAGACCTATACTATAAAAACTTCCCAATCATTGTTTACTACCAAGCATATTCAATCAATAATTGCGGTAAGCTGCACATAAGGAATAATATTCATGATATTTAAGAAAAAACTTCAAGATTAAATGTAAAATATTTGATCCTACAAGTATATCTACCAATAATGTAGCATGTTCCACGAGGAGTCCTAAGTTTATCAATTTTTTAAATCCTAAGCACTTTGGACACGAGGAATGTAGCAAAGGTATTTTCAATCGTATACCTTATAAGGAATACACTTATTTGATAAAAAGTAGTATTTATTGATATTATTAATGTAGACAGCGGAATTATTGATGCTCGCCCTTTTTGGAACATTGGACAATTACAGTTGAGGCCCGCAGATTGGCCAGGGGCCAATGTTTCCCTGGCTAAACCCGTTTTGTGGACTTACAAGAAAACTGCAAGACGCACTCGTTTGAAGATGGTCGAGTGGGGAAGAAGGAATGGGACGGTGGACAAGTAGAGTGACTTGGATGATTCTGAGAAGGATGTTGAGTGGAATTTAGCTTCAGTACTTATCTCCTCTTTTTTTTGGTAATCCTTTTGATTTTTTTTTGTTTTGTGCAGTGACCGCGGTAGTTATGGACTGATTGTGAGTGACCCGCTTGTGAAGGAGTATTGGAAGGAGGATATACTGGAGGGTGAGGGTATTCTTCGGTCTCCGAAGTATAGAGGGACTAGAAATTGACTGGTTTTGGGGCTCGCGCTGTTAGTGGCCTCTGATTTTGTAAGAGGTCCGCTGAAACGGTTCTGGATTGAAGACCATGGAGGCTGCGGAAGTTCATGGTGAGCGCATTGCCTTCCTTTTTACACCCGTTAGAAGTGTATAGGACTCGTTTTGCTCTTCTGACACGTCCTTTTTGGTTGGTGTATTTGATGATGAAATCAGGTAACATGTCGATCGGAAAGACAGAAACCGAAGTAGAATCCTTGAGACGGGAGCTGAAACTCTTAAAGGAGACCACGCGGCTTGAACTACAGGAAGTTAAGCGCAAAGCAAAGGCAGTAATAGAGAAGAGCTCGAAGGAGGTACGATGGCTTTGAGGCGAGGCCGCGAACGGTTTAATGGCTTGATTAACTCATCTGTCTCGCTTCGCTGATCGTTTGCTTTTCATTTGTTGACAGAATGAAAGGGAACTAGGTGCTCTGCGTGATCAGCTAGAGGAGGCCGTGTCTGTGAGAGAAAACTTGGAAGAAGAGCTGCACACGAGAAAGCTTAAAGTAAGTAGAAGCCGAGCTCACTGCGGATGCATTGGCCTGTACAGATCAACGTACTGAAACTGTTTTGGCCAATTTCCAGGAGGAGGAAACAGAAAAACGGATTCACGAGTCGAGACAAGAGATTTCGGAACTAAGACTCAAACTAGAAGAAGCAGTTTCTCAGAAGGATAAGGTAAATTGAAAACTCGCATTCGTTCTGTGGACGATAGGATTGGACTTCGTTCCATGGTCTTGGAAGTGCTCCTTCAAGGGCCATAACGGATTCTAACCGTTTGGCTCCTCGCTGTTGAATTTCAGGCAACAAAATCTGCTGACCCGACCGTTGAAACATCTGCGAAAGTCGCTGAACTGGAAAAGATGCTTGAACAACGACAGAACGAGGTATCGAAGACTAAGGAAAAGGCAAAGCAGATGCTCAAGGAGATGAACGCCGAGAAGCGCGAATTGGAGGCTCAGTTCAAGGTCGAGCTGGAGGAGAGTGCCAAGAAATTGAGCGAGGTTGACAAATCCAGTCTAGCCACAGCAAAGGACCTGGCCGAGGTAAGGTTGAAACCATGGGAAAGCTCAACAGACTACAGAGGTGGCTTTTAATCCGCATGTCGCCGAAATTCTTCAGGCCAACAAAGGCTTAGCAGGTGCCATGGCAACGATTAACGACCTGCAAGCGACTCTAAAGCAGTCAAAGCTGGACAGGGAGAGCTCAAGGGTTGCCGTTGAGTCGGCGCATGCGAGGGTTGAGGCGCTTGAGGCGCAGTATACAGAATATAAGGAGCACGCGAGAACCGCTCTCGCGGAGAAGGATTCAGCCATAGCGAAATTGAGGGATAGCTCTCGTGTGGTGGACGAAGATGTACAGTTCCAGATAGCTGAAGGACACGCCAGAGCGGAGAAACTCGCTGCAAAGCTGGCGGAGATGAGTGTTGTAGAACATAACTTGGAGGTTAGTGATTTCGAGACCTTTCGATGTATTCACTGTTGAGTAGAGCCCGTGATCTGAACGCCATCAGAGGGCTTTTAATTTAATTTGTTGATGCGGGGCTGCTAGCTGGGCGAACAGCAACTAAGCCATCCTTGCGAAACCACTCTTTGCTCCCAGGTTGCCGAGGAAAGGTCGAGAGCCATGGAAGCTAGAATCGCAGACCTTACTGGACAGCTTGCAACATCCTCCTTGAAGGCTTCGCAGAAAGAGGTTGAGATGGAAGATGCAAAGCACTTGCTAGATAGCGAGATCGAGCTTCAGAGAAGACGCGCCGAAACGGCAGATCAAAGGAATGCGCAAACTTTGGTTCGCATGCGCATTTTAGAGAAATGTCTCGAGGACGCCGAAGCAACAAACAAGAAGCTAATGGAGTTGCATAGTGAAGAGGTTGCAAAGAGCAAGCGTGAATTAGAAGAACTAGAGTCCCGGCGAAGGAAGGACAAGCAATCAGCTGACGCTGCAAGGCGGACCGTAGAGGCCGCTATGAAAGCGTACTCACCTGTGCCCGATTCGCTGGATCTGGACGATGTAAGTGTTGGCGAAAGGATCCTGCAGTTCAGTTCATCATATTCACTTTTTCCCTGCCATCTAACGGTCTACTTCTTTCGCTTTCCAGGCAAAACCTCTGCTGGACGACGAAGTAGATGAGATGCGGGAACAACTGAACGACTCCGTATCAATGAATAAGATGTATGCCGAACAGCTTGCTCTACTCAAAACTGAGATTCGCTCAATGGAAGCAAGTGAGGAGAGAACCAGTCGACTATCAGACAACCTTCAGTACGACTACCTGAAGAATGTTATAATCAAATTCATTGAGACAGATGATTTCAACGCGCTGATGCCGGTGCTCGCTAATGTCCTCGCGATGACCCCTGAGGAGATCGAGGAAGTAAAAAATAAGAGAGAGGACAAGATGATGAGAAGCCCTTCATTATTGCGAAGTGAATCATGGAAACTCCCGAAGATGTTTTAGAGGTCTCTGAGAAGGGTTTTCGGTGATTCGCATTGCCTAATGATGTGAGGTGATGGACAGAGAGAGGGCGTGACCACAGGTCTCATGGCGTAGAGTCGTTTTTGATCAACCGTATATTTAACTTATGAAGTCGCTAATAGAAGATAACGAATTTTTGTGAAAACGGGTTCTTTTGAGTCTTGACTACATGCAAGAAGCCACGGAAGAATACCATGGAAGAGGTGTTTTTTTCCTCGCGCATGTTCACACGCACGCTGAGGTACTGCAGAACCACATACATGATTATCTGAGGGCATTTGGCAGTCAGTTAGACCCCCGAAGTGCACAAGATGTCCCTCAATTGAATGATGAAGTCCGCAACTTGAGAAAGACCTTGGGCGAGTTCAAGCTGCAGATAAGACAAGAGCAAAAAACCCTCGATATGAGGACCAACAAACGCTACTAACACAGATCTCCGACACAGCGTCACCGTACCTGAGTCTCGTTAGTGATCAGCGTAAACCTGTACGGGTTCGTGCTTGTGTGGGCTGCCCACTGGCATGGAACATCAGGACCCGCTCTGGACGAACGGAGCAAGCTTTTCGACGACTTGTCCGGTTGTAGGACAACCTTTATCGAGCTCGCAATTCTTAAGCCGTAATCACCCTTAAGCGAGCGAAGAATTCTGGCAATCACGGGTTTATCCGCTGTTTTACCAGAACATATTTCTAGCACTTCTCGAAGCTCCGGATGGTACTTGAGGTTTAGTACAGCATCGCAAAACCACGTAATGTGTTCCAAGAACTTTCTCACACTCAGAACCTGAACAGAAGAAAACAATTCAGTCCGCGTTCGAGAGACGCTTTTCCTCACCCTAGGGGCTTCGCACCTTTGTCTGATAGTTTGCTGATGCCATTGGTAACCTCTGAGGATTTCTTCCGAGTCGATCGTCTATTTCTTCCAGGAACAAGCGCCTCACCACGGTCCGGTCAAACTCAGCTCCTTTCATCGCGTTCGTGAGTCTCTTGCATATTCCTTCAAGTCTCTCCTCGGCTTTCTTAGTGTTAAAGTCCTTGCTGTACCTCCACCCTCGTCTACCACGGATCCAATCTTCGAGACCAGCCTTTGGGCAGTCTAACATAGGCAGCAGATCGTCCAGGAACCTCAGGGAATGAACGGAACACTGTGTGACAAACAGCGCATTCGTACAATCGTCTTCCAGTATCCTTGTTCGTGGATCGATCGATGCCAACCGCGAAGCAATACCTTCCTCGAGCTTTCTGAAGACAGCGAGCCTTTCTCCGAGAAAGAGCCAACTACCGTGTAGGTAAGGACATTTTGAACAGGACTTTCCGTCTATCCATCTGCTGCAGGATCTCCTATCTTCAATGAACGAAACAACATCCTCTACTTGATTGTAGGACCTCCCGTAGACTGCATAAGAATGTACTCCATCGACACTGCACTGGACGACCTCCGAGGATCTTAAAGAACCGTATCGAGCACTCTCTGCTAGAATAATTTCAGAATTCCTTTCGGAAGCACTGAAAGGTTTGACTACTCCATGCAGACTGAAGCACACTGGCCTCTTGCATTGAATTCCTTTCCTGAAGTTTTGACACATCGACCTCGGGAGTTCAGTGGCAATCGTCCTTCCGAGCTCCCTGAGGTGATGCATCTGGTCAGACTCATTGTTATTCGTTTCGATAAACTTTTTTCCATTCTTGATCTTCAATCTCCAACGTCTGCTCTCGCACGTCTTGCTCACCAGCTGCTCGCAACGTTTCCACTCGTCCGCAGACACCGGGACCTGCGTACCGTGCTTTTGAACACATCCGCATGGACGTCCAGAAAGCCATTCTCTGCACAGGTCTGGATTAATTCTCAGCGTTTGGATGGTTTCGGCGAGGTTTGCAACCTCCGGATCAGAGGGGACTTTCGCAGTCGAGCTTTTCAACCTAGCCTTAAGTGCGATCTCGGGTAGCTCGTCGACCACGTACACGGTGCCAGCTCGAAGTAGCTCTTCTTCGTCCAGAATCAATGCCATGCTTGTAATCGAAAAATGCTTTCAAGTGCCCTGTAATGTTATGGCACCACAAACCTGGCCAGCGAACGGCCTCCCTGCAGCCTTCCAGGCGAAAGAACATAATCCCGAAACAGAAATATCGCCGTTAATTCACAACCCCTGGTGTTTAAATTCAAAATAATTGTATTTTGAAAGTTTATTCGATTGTTCTTGGAACGATCAAAATGTTTCGAGGGGGGACATTGCTGACACCCATATCATGTTGAACCTCTTAGTCGATCATCGCACTTCAGATAATGCTTTCTACCTCGGAAACTTCACCAGACTTCCGCGGACTGTGCATGGCTGTCAGTGATTCAGATCCGCATGCCTGGGTTCATCATCCGCTTTGTCGGGCGTGGCCAGTGTCAAAACTGAGGTAGTATGGAAGATGATTTGCGCTCTGGATGGTAATGAGTCTGCTCTTTGAGCGATGCTCGGCTTGCCCATGACGAAATCGTAGTTCAAGAAAGCTGAGCACCATGGACTCACATGATCTTGGTCAGATGAGTAGTTGCGGACTTCCTCATTCGCCAATCTTGACTTTGAAACATGCTCCCGTGACAGCGAAGCGGAGGACGTCCCGATGGAAATCAAGATTCAGGAAGATATTGTCGAAGTAAACAAGTCCACATTCCCTTCTCATGACAAGGTGTCGGAGAACTACCAGTTGAATGGTTCTCAACGGACGCTGTGGTATGATGATCGCGCGGGAGCTGTAGATACGTTGAACTCAAGAATCGAGACCGGCAGTTCAGAAACCCTTTCTTCCATTCGGAAATTTATCCATTGAGGCAGCAGATACGTCCATATAAAACACGCCAGAAGCCCTTTAAAGAGCACATCGTACCCCGTGAGCCTGCTACCAAGCCGAGCATCCCTTGTGCCAACCTCACTGAGCCTGTTATTTACATCGTTGGGCTGTACAAAAATCTCTCCAAACAGGTATCAATCAGTCTTCTTCTCAAACCTTTTGAGCACTGGGTCGACGAATTTCTCCTCCTCCCTCTTCGGTTTCGCCTGCTCTTTTCTTTCCTGAAGAGCCTTTCTGATGCTGTCGGACATAGACGAGAGGCACTTTAGCTGACCCGTGGACGAGCGCGGGGGAAAGAAGCCATATGCTGGGGAAACCGAGCCTAGTCATCCCTGTCGCCGCATACCTTTCGGACTTTTCATCCACAACGTTATGTTGCTTCCTCCTCAACCTCTTTGCGATCTTGTTTCTTCCTCGCGTCTTCTTCTTCTGCAAACTCTTGGCCCGCTGCGCCCTCTCAGCCTCTTTCTTCCTCAGTTGTATATCCTTCAATCTCTCGGCAGGATCCTTGTCAATACCTCCAATGCTCGTCGGGTCAAGCGATATGGTTTCAGGTTGCAACTTCTCCATCAGAGACCGAACCTCACGTTGGCGGCGTTGCTTAGACGTTTCAAACGGATTCGGAAGGGATGAGTCAAAATTCGCGACACCGGCTCCGGGTACGATCATATTGCAAAATCCTGTATGAACCGGATCACACGCCGTGAAACAAAAAAAATTAAGCAAACGATTCCCAACATGGGTTTGACATGGACGTTGGAAATGGTTGTCCTCGTCATGTACACCAGCTCTCAGATGACGTTACTCAGCTGTTCACTCCTCGAAAAATTCCTTCTTCTTGGTGAGGATCGGATCATGTACTTATCACGGTAAAGGAGCTTCCCGTTGCTTATCGAAAGTGGCAGATGGACCACATTGAAAGCATACTGGGTGAACATGCTTGAGCATCGCAACATACGATCCAGATGAGCATTCCACACGCAGCCGAACGACGCCGTGGAACGACTCTGTCGGTGTTCCGACCCATCGAGTAAACAACGAACGCCTCGTCCAGCTTGATACAGATACATGTCCATTTTGCGCTCCCCGAAAAGAAGGAAAACTGAAGAGTGCACTATAGAGTACTGCCAGTCCAAGCTGGTTTCACAGAGTATTGTTTGACTAGTTGTTTTCGTTTGGCAAGTCTGTCCCTACCTTTCGAGTGGGAAACTCCAAGAACATCTTCATACGGACAAAACGAAAGACTTTCAACCACCTTTCCAGGATACAGATTCTCCATGTAAGGAGCTCCTATTGTCGATTCGGAAAAGATGTCCTTATAGAGCTTAACGTTTGGACCAAAGCTCAGAGCAAGGAGGTTTCTTTGAGAGAATATCGATCTGTTCGCAGCGACCGGAAGTCGTATACTATGTTGTTGCGAAGTAGCAAATTAAGATGAGTGCATGGTTAAGAATTGCTATTGAAAATGTTTAGAGTTGTGGATAAGCAGGACTTACCAGTTGAGTTTCTTGTATGTTCTAAGATCATAAATATTACAATATGCGTCTGATCCCGAGGTCAGCATGTATGTGCCATCCCGTGTGATAGCAATGGAGTTGATGGATCCGCGGTTTGCTAGGATCCTCACCAAAGGTTCGCTTGAGATAGGGCTCCATAGAGCTACTGTTCCATTGGAATGACCAGTAGCGATACAGGCGTTGAATGGATTCAGGGTTATCGAGCTTGCTCCGCCGATGTGTGCTGTTTTCAGCTCTGCGACGACTTCTCCAGTTGAACTATCCGTATATTGAAGCCCTCCTCGTTCGCCAAGGCTTGCGAGAAGGAAGTGGTATGGGAGAAATTCAAGTCCAATTGGATTGATGTGTTTTCTCAATACGTGCAATTCTATTCCAGAAGAATCGTAGATCGCGGCGTATTTCCTCTGCGCAAGCGCGAAGTAGCTATCGTTGTGTAAAAACGTTCCATCTCGTACCGTTTGGTTAAGATAAATCTCAGACAACGGCTGCATTTTTGTCCAGTTTGTGACGGATACATGTCCATTCCTGCCGTACACCAAGAGCAGCTTTCCTGACCTCGAGTATTGTGCGCTATACGGACCCAGCCCAGTCTTTCCCAGCTCAAGTTTGAAAGACCCACGGATCTTTGTCGCAGTATCAGAACATTCCAGAACTTGCTCCTGAGTTACTTTAAAAGTCCTTTCCAGCGGTCCTTCCGCCTCCAAAAAGCCGGTCCTCTCAGTCAAAGTCAACTGAGACAAGTGCGCAGTCCTCTCAGCGGCCGATAGACTCTCTTTCTTCAGCGCCTTCAACTTCCCGCGAAGTTTGCGGTCGTCAGAAACATCCTTATCCAGCCTCAAATCGGCGTTCCTAAGCACGTCACCCACCTTCATACCACTGCTCTCATCCTTCTTACTCATCCCTTCCCGGTGCAAAAAAAAACGCAATCTCTTACACCTTAAACCTCAACAAGTTACTACTAACATATTTCTTATCTGTCTCGAACTCTTAAAACCATACCAAAAGATACCGCAAGCATCTCATCAAAGTGTACCCAAACCTACTCCCCCACCGTTCCCCCCATTCATTCCGATAGACACCGACCGGGAACGTCCCTCGAAGACGGTACAATCCCCCCCAAAGAATCAAATAAATTAGAAGAATTAATTCCAAAAGACACGTGGGATAAATTAATTGAATTAAACGATACATATGGACACATGTTGATATATTATTCAATATGTACAACACGTGTCCATAATTCATTGGCATTTTACGGACTTTTTCGATTGTTTTTGGGTGGGGTTGACGGTTTTTTGGTGAGTGTGAATAGCAAGTTCAGAACATGCGTGACGAAGGTGCTGAACATGATGGCTTCGGTGATCCGTTCCCGCCGAATGTTCCATTTTCACATACATTTTTTCAGATTTGCGTTGTATCGTTTCACTTTTCCAATCGACATGGGGATTTCTGCAGGCGGCGGTTTGCCCACTGGAACGCCATTTGCCTACGCTCGGAAATGGGAATCAAAAGTCTGGTTTTCGATCGGGGTTTGCGATTTTAACGATCGTCTTTACTGGAGTGGATGTGCGAAAGCAAGTTAACGAGACATAGATTATGAGTTAAATAGCGCGTAATGCAAATGTTTCTTCTCGCTGGGAGCAAACTCTTAACCCATCCGTGTTCCAGAAGGTTCCGATGTGCTCCGGAATTGCCTAAGCTGCAGCCTTGGAGGCTGTCCCAGCTGGTCTTTTTTGGTTCTTTGTAACAAAAGGCTTTCGAGCATCCTACTGCTGTCCAAGGATCCTCCAAGCTTTGTTTGTCGACGAGAAATTGCGATTGGCTTCTGACACATTGGAAAACAATCCAGATATGTATCGGAGTGGAAGATGGTGGCGCAGTTCTTGCAGCCTCCCTGGTCAGTGTCATGCGTAGCAAACAATTGCGACTCCGCTCCGCTTCTGGTTCACATATCGCTTTGCCTCACCAAAGTTCCTGTTTGGATCTTCACGCTTCTCCTATCATCTCCCACCACCGCGGTACCCAAAGGGGTCGCTAAATTTTGGTCCTTGTGCGCGCGCGCCTTGACCATGACCATGCTGTCCTTGTTTTGGTCTGGACTGCATCTTCGCGTTGGCAGCTTCCTGTTGCTTTTTGCGTTTCGCTTCAAACTCGTGAGTTGACGTGCTGGGTGATGGCAGCTGCGAGCGATCACAGGGTAGTGGCTCTGCCCGAAACCATCGATGCTGAAGCGCGTCAGTGGCGCTCATTCTCTTAGTGCTATCAAGAGCAAGCAGCTTCTCGATGAGGTCAAGGACGTCAGCTCCTAGATGTGCCAAGTTCTGTCGAAGCCTCGGCGGGTAGCTGTAGTGTTGAAATCGTTCGTCATGGGATATAAGTCAAAAACTGAAGCACTGCACGCAATGCTCGATTCCAGAACGATATCTTACTTTGTGTGTCTGATCAAATATGCATTGGGAAGACGCTCATAGGCTGGCCACATATCCCCGCTCGGAGATCCAAGGAGTTTCAAGATTCGATCCAATTGATCAGTCTCGCTGGAACCGGGAAATAGGGGCGTTCTCAACAAGAGCTCAGCCAAAAGACACCCGACTGACCACATATCCACAGCGGGGCCGTATTCATTTGCTCCAAGGAGGAGCTCCGGGGGTCTGTACCACCTCGTGATGACCTTGTTGGTGTATTGTCTTCCGTTTTCTCCGCAAGTTCTTGCCAGTCCAAAATCAGCTATTTTCAGGTAACCATCCGCACTCAGCAGAAGATTAGAACCTGCTCGCAAGAGGCCAAAGAAAGTCTGAGATTGTCGCTCGCAAATCGACTGGACCCAATTGCGAGAGGGAAGGTACCTTTTATGTCGCGATGTAGAATATCCCTCTTATGGCAGTATTCTAGTCCTGTTAGCAACTGCAGCATGCAGCATTTCACTTGTTCGACGGAGAAGTTCACTTCCCTTGTATCCATGAGCCCAGTCAGATCATGGTCCAAGTACTCGAATACCATGTAGATATTCACCTTGCCGTTCTTACTGTCCTCCGCGTCTGGTACATTCGGCAATGTCAAATGAGAAAAACAGTGCACTTAAGCAGTGGATCCAGTCGGCTAGATCGTGAGACTACAAGCGCACCGGTTACAATCTCCTTGAGCTTGACTATATTCTCGTGGTTGAGCATTTTTAACAGCTTGATCTCGCGAATGGCAGTAAGGGGAAACTTTCCGATACGAAGGCGAAGAAAAAAATAGACGGACTCGTTAGGGGTCGGTGGCGAGTGTTTCATGTGAAGCAGGTGATGTGTTTCGGTTTTCATCGTCGTTCCATTGATCCCCTACCCCTTCACGTTCATTGTCCATTCTCACTTTCTTTAATGCGACAATTTCATTTGTCTCCGTATCCTTCGCCTTCCACACCTGCCTAATTTCGATTAAGCAAACCAAATCCATCAGCGCATCAAGCCCTTTCTAAGCAAACCCACAAACCGAAGGTCCAGGACAAACATAGACCGACGGACGATGATGGCTCGGTCAGGCAACTCACCCATAGGTCCCTTCTCCAACCTGCTCATCCTTTTTAAAAACACTCACATCCCTCGCAGCAAGAGGACGGCGACGTTTCTTGCTCTCCACAGCGGCTTTACCCTTCAATTCCACGCCCATTCCTCGCAACGTTCTCGAGAAAACCACGCACAAAGCAGAACAACTCGCCAACACCAACTACAAGAGACTACACCTAGCACCAAACCATACCATACAATGAAGTAACCACTTTCTAATATTCCATATTACAAAACCCAAAAAAAAGCTTCAAGAACCTTCTGAAAGCAGTCGATCTAATCTTCAACCGTCCAAGCACTCTCAACCCCACTCTGATCCATCTCCCTCAGCCATAAAACGACCCCTATCGATGTGGCTATTGACACCTTTGGGGTTGAGTTGACTTTATAGCCCGTTGCACAGATTTGTTGTCCACTAGTCTACTGTACTTCCATCCATGAATAGGTCTGTGCTTCGCTCTCAATTCGATCAAACCAGCGGCAGGCTTTAACATCAAGTCTGCAACCGAGCCGTGGCTGGAGTGCCGGAGTAAGGAACTAGTGTCAGACCACACAGTCAGGTTGGTTTTTAGTTCCTTGTAGAAGACCCAGGAACCGAGAGAGTTTCAGAAAGAAACTTGGCTGGAACTAGTAGGCAAGAGGTGGGGCACCATACACCATGTCTGACCACTTGGGTCGCCAACTGGTAGGCTAGGGCCCACCATCCACGGCTCGAAAGTGGTAGGCAGACAGTGGCACCATAAAACGACGCCTGACAACTTTCCTCGATCTGAGAACCACAAGGTGGCACCATACAAGATCTCTGACAACTTGGCTACGAACTGGTAGGCAGAGGTTGCACCATACACAATGTCTGCCAACTCGATCAACAACCGCAAAACTATCTTCCTACTCAAGGAAGAAAGACAAAAACCACGAGACAGTCTGTCATCAAAACTATTGATTGATTCAATCTCTTGAAGGAGTTATTATCGGGAGTCGGTCGGGCCGGATGGACGAAGAAGATACCAATGCAGATTGATATCATAAATGTCAGATGACTTTCTGATTAAGATTGTGCCGTATATTGTTTAATTGTTACATGGAAAGTATTCGATAAACTTCGTTCTGTGTTTCATAAGTATTTGAGCCGATGAGGTAGATAATACGATACTTTTCGGTTTATGTGTTTAAATATTTTTATGGGTTTGTGTGACATTTTTAGGATGGCGGTTTGGATGGATTGGGGTGGTTTTGGTGGTTTGGTTGGGTTGCGGGCGGAGGTCAGAGGGTAGGTTGAGGGCGGGGGGGGTGTTGGCTATGTACCCTGGGGTTAGAGCTTGAATGTAGAAATGCTCCGATGCAGGATCTTGTGAGGTGATCAAAAAGTGATCCTGCTGTTCTCTTGGCTATTGAAAAACATGGAGGCTTTTGTTGGAGGGGTGGATCTGAGATCCAGCAGTTTCTCCCCGGGGTTGAAGGGCCAGGCTTCTGGTTGTGGACGCAGGCATAGCGTGGCAAGGACAAGGAGGGTGGATATGGTCGTTGAGAGTCCACCTTCAGAAGAGTTAATGGGTGGGAGCGTCTTGAAGGATCTTGAGGTTGACGGGGCCTGGGAAGGGCTAAAGTCGATTTTGCCGTTTGAGGTGCTGAGAACGATTTCAAAACCTGGTAGATATCTCGGAAATGAGAGAGGAGCTGTTATGAAGAACTGGGATCAGAACCAGCTCAGAATGTGTCTGGCATATCCAGAGACGTACGAGATCGGGATGAGCAACACTGGTCATGTGATCTTGTATTCGTGCCTGAACGACGTGGATGGAGTGCTCTGCGATAGGTAATTACGCCCTAGTCACGGAAGATGTCATGATCCAGGACGCTTGCTCGATTGTGAGGATTTTCGTTTCCTCTGACCATTATCTCGTGCATATCATGTTTTAATCTCAACCCTAGGAGCTATCTTCCGGCATCAGATATGGGTGCAGCCCTTAAGGACGCAGGGAAGGACTTGTTCGCTGTCGAATCCAAGAGGCCACTCGCAGAGTTTGACGTCTTGGCGGTATGAATCTTGCTTCTTCGTCCAGAGCAATAGCCTACTCGGCAGTTAGCAAGAGTCAGTCCCATAGTGGCGAGGCCTGCTGACAGTTCTTTTCCGTTCACGTTGTTTTCAGATTCCTGTCCACTACGAAATGGGGGCGACGAACTGTCTAGAATTGATGTCCTTGAGCTCAATCCCTATTTCTTGGTCAGAGCGCGATGCTGACCCCAGCAAACCATTTGACGTCTCCTCCGGTAGCTACCCGCTTGTATTTGGAGGTGGCCAGACGGTTACTGCTAACCCCGAGCCCTTCGCGGAGTTTTTTGACTTCTTCGCGCTCGGCGACGGAGAGGAGGTTCTGCCAGCCATAGCGCGGAAAGTCGATGAGTGTAAGAAGCTTGGCTTATCGCGTGTGGAGGTCCTGGTTAAGCTTGCCCGAGACGTTCCGGGTATCTACGTCCCGATGTTTTATTCAATGCATCAGGATGGGTCTGTGCGAAGGAATAGGGATGACATCCCAGCCAGGCCGCAGCGTCAGGTATGATCCAGTGCGGAAGCGGGGGCTTTCATTCAGGGACCTTCTCACTTCTCCTCTCTCTGTGTGCCATTTAATTCGCTAAGGTTGCGACCCCTCAACCGGAGAGGGCTCTTCGACTTGTCCCTTACGTGCAAACAATTCACGATCGCCTCACGGTAGAGATTCGCCGGGGTTGTACTCGAGGTTGCAGGTTTTGCTTACCGGGAAATCTGAACCGTCCTGCTCGTGATGTGGAACCAGAGAGAGTGATTGAGGGCGTTCTTGAAGGGGTACAGAACTCTGGATATCGTGAGTTCTCTCTCCTGTCGTTGTCATGCTCCGACTGGCTTTCGCTACCATCTGTGGGCATCGAACTGAAAAATCGTCTACGCGAGCACAACACAAACATTAGCCTGACGCTTCCATCGCAAAGAGTCGATCGATTCGATGAGGACATTGCCGTCCTCGTCGCCGGTGGTGAAGAAAAGAAAAGCGGTATTACTTTTGCCCCAGAGGCTGGGACGCAGAGGCTCAGGGATGTCATCAACAAGGGATTAACCAATGAAGAACTCCTTCGAGGGGTAAAGACTGCGTACCTGCAGGGCTATGCTCAGGTATGACCTCGAGACCCAAGAAGGAGACACCTTTTCGCATCTCTTTGACACACATCTTCTGAACGAACTCCTGTGCAATAGGTCAAGTTGTACTTTATGATCGGTTTACCCGGAGAAACGGACGAGGATGTTGTCGGAATCTTTGAAACTGTAAAGTGGCTGCAGAGGGAGTGTAAGGAGAAAGGTCGCCGCCGCCTTGCGGTGAAACTGACGATATCGAACTTCACCCCAAAACCACATACGCCTTTCCAGTGGCATTCCGTATCAACGGAGGAGTTCAAGCGGAAGCAGCAGTTGCTGATGAGCTTGTTCAAGTCCCAACGGGATGTCAAGGTGGGAAAGCTTGGAATGTTAATGTCGATGTGACTTGAGTTAGTTCCCAGAGAGTTCTGAAGGCTCCCCGCGTCCTTTTTCCTCGTTGATCAGTGGAACTTCACGGACGTTCGAATCTCCGCAATGGAGGATTTCGTTGGCCGGGCGGACAGACGCATGAGCGCGGTAATTCAGAAAGCGTGGGAAAATGGAGCTTCCATGGACGACTGGTGGATGGACTTAGACGGAGCATATAACGGCTGGAAGACTGCAATAGACCAGTGTGGCCTGTCGTGGGAATACAGAAAAACCGCGGATGGAGAATGGAATGTCATGGAAACTCCTCAAGAGCAGGTGAAGGGAAAGAGAGGGTGGTAAGGGGATGCTTCAACTGTACTAGCGGATGTTGCGGAGGGCACTTTGGGATTTTATGTCCCAGACACTACTTCCTTTCATGACTTCGTCGGTAACCAACCTTCGCTTCTGAAAACTACTTCCCAGGTTTTACGAAGCACGAAGGAAGGGTTTGGAGTTCAAGACGCTGACTCCAAAGAGCGGATGGGGTGGGTCTGACAGCAGTGAAGAATCGGCAGATGAGCGCTCCAGTACTTCGCCTCTGGATAGGCCGTTGCCCTGGGACCATATTAATAGCGGGGTCGACAAGGGCTGGCTGCGGGATGAGTTGATGAAGGCTCTCTCTGCAAATCTGACGCCGGACTGCTCGTTCGATGAATGCTCTTCTTGCGGAGTTTGTGGCGATGAACTCGGGCACAATGTGGTCATCCCTCCAGCGCCAATACCCGACTTCAAGGGCCACTATCGGTAAGACTTCGGGTACGTAAGCCCAGCCTGCTGGATTGCGATGCTCATCTACCTCGTGTTGTCGTTCGCAGACCAGCACACACTCGTCAGCAGAAGCTGCGTGTACGATTCTCAAGAACCGGCTCGAGCTCTATGATGGGTCATCTCGACGTTAACCGCCTGCTCGATAGAGCGATGCTCCGAGCCGGCTTGCCTATTTCTTTCACGAACGGTTTCAACCAGCTTCCTAGAATGCAACCCGCGCAACCTTCCGCACTCGGATATACCTCCAACGCGGAAGTCTATGATTTCGACATGGTGGAGCCAGTTGATGTTGGTGAATTCACACATCGACTATCAGAACAGCTACCTCCAACATTCTCCATTCAGGTGCTTCTTAATACTACATGGATCTGGAGTATTGACCCTCTTATGCTAATCTTTTTTCTTTTCTGTGCCGTCCAAAATGGTTCCTCGTACAGGACGCGGAAGAGATTTCCTTATCGAGCCGATCACCTTCTGCAGCGCTTGAGGAACTAGTTTGGGTAGTCGTGCTTGTATCAGAAACGCTACGCGATGAGGACAGTTGGAACAAGTGCATCGAAAACATTCGAAATTCTGGTCCAGTCTTGATCGAGAAGAAAACCAAGCGTACAAAGAAAAAGAAGGAGTTGGATCTGCGGGAGCCACTACTCAGCGTTGAACGGGCGACCTCGTCAGATAGCGACCCAGTCCTGACGCACGTGGGTGTGGAAGACTGGGATGACACAAGCTGTATCATCAAGTTCAGAACCAAAGTGTCATACGAGATGGCCAACCTCAGTCCAGCATCGTTTGCCAAGATGGTCGAAATCATCTCAGGTTCGGAAGTCACTCTTAGACACGCACACAAGGCCGATATCGTATTCGCCTCCGTGAAGGAACAAAAACCTCCCATCCGTGAGGAACAAGAAAATCCTATTCTTGAGGAAGAAAAAACCTCCTGCCCTTAAGTAAAACTCCAGTTCAGCTCGGTATAACAAGCTGTGCGTTGAAACGCTGTGATGCCCATGTTTCCATGTCGTCGAGTCGAACATAGAGCCAGAGGGTGGGATGGGGGTTAGGGGTGATGTAGATCGGCTCAGTTTGTTGAGTATGAAAGTCTCTGACGCAGGGACTTCTGCTTGATAATGGACTCTAACAACAAAGAATCGGTCTGCTTGAGGAGGATAAGATCAGACTCTTTGAACATAGAATCATTTTCCAAGTTAGTTCGCTCGTCGGGATGTCTGTGATTCGCCGTCTTCCTGAGGAGGTTGTTCATCGCATTGCAGCTGGTGAGGTGTGTGATCTCGGTTCGGTTCTCTAGTCTGTGCTTCCCTTTTCGTTTTCTCTCCGGTGATGATTTAGTCGAGCTAGCGAGCGCCTTTGTTCCAACGGTTTTGTCCAGGCTGAGCTGTTGTTGTTTTTTGCAATTCCTTAAAGGTTGTAACGTCCGCGGCTGCTGCGCTGAAGGAGCTGCTAGAGAATAGCATTGACGCTAGAGCGACGAAGATTAACGTTGGAGTTCGTCAAGGAGGTCTGAAGGTTTTACAGATCGTTGACAATGGGAAGGGAATGGCGGTTAGCTGGATCTTAGATCAAATCTATGTACAGTGTCCTTTACATCACATCTCACACTCGTTCGTTGTATTTTCTAGCCAGAAGATATGCGCATGGCATGTGAAAGGTTCGCTACGAGCAAACTACAGACGTTCGAAGACCTTCAGTCAATAACCAGCTTCGGCTTTCGAGGAGAAGCACTCGCAAGCATAAGCCAAGTCGCCCGAGTGAAAATTGTATCAATGGTTCCAGGTACTATCGATACTACCAGCCTCATTCTAAGCCTATAGCAGCAGAGATATCTAATCCGAATATCTTGTCAACTACCCAACTCTGCAGACGCCGTCTGTGCGTACAGTGCGAGCTATGCTGATGGTAAAATTGCTGGAGCAAACGGCGGACAAGCTGCCCCAAAACCATGCGCTGGAGTTCCTGGCACAACCGTGACGGTGGAAGACCTGTTTTACAACATGCCAACCCGACGAAGCGCTAACAGAAATGCATCTGAGGAGTACCGTGCGATTGCGGACATTGTCACCCGGTATTCCATTCGCTACTCGAGTATCGCGTTCACTTGCAAGAGGCTTGGAGATGTAAGTATCACGATGTGCATATGCAGTGTTTAGTGAAAGCACAAGTTTTCTGTCGTCAGGGGTTTGTTCGGCTTGCCGAGCGCTTACTACTTCCAGAGAGATTTTGATGAACCAGATGTCTCTGACGATCTCTCACGTGCTTCTATCTGACTGATAGAATTCTGGATCAGACATAAAGTCAACCATGAATGCTACTGTACTCGAGAACATCCAGCTGGCTTTTGGGAAGAATCTCGCTCAGGAGCTATTGGACTTCAAGTTCGAGATCGACGGTCTGGGGGTCTCAGGAAGCGGCCTGGTGTCCAATGCGAACTACAATCTGACCCGACGGACGTTCATTCTGTTCATAAACGGCCGACTTGTCGACTATGCGCCGTTGAAAAAAGCACTTGATTCTACTCACTCAGAGTTCAGTCCGAAAGGATCTCATGGCTTCTTCTACTTGGATATTAATATGAGGACGGAGGATCTCGACGTAAACGTCCATCCGACTAAGCGCGAAGTTCGGTTTCTTCATGGTGCAGAGCTCATTGAGAGCGTTACATCTGCAGTCTCTGATAGGCTTAAGACCAGCCGTACTTCTCGGGTCTACTACTCTCAGTCTCTCATTGAGTAAGTCCACGATTCATTGGTGCTAGTCTTTTATTTTTAGTCCTAATTCGTTCCGCTTCCGTCTGGACCCTTTTCGCAGGAAGCCAGTGCCGCGAGCAGAGCAAAGCGAGAGTCAAGTCCCAGATACACCAGCACCGGCTATGCTGGTTCGGACGAGCAAGCGCCCACTTTCAGGAAGAAACCCTTTGGCGAAAGACCCTCGGAAGATGGTGCGAACAGACGCAAAAATACAAGACGGAGCGATGGAGCAGTTTATAGAGTCAAGACCACAGGTTCTCGGCAGTGGACTGAGGAGGAGTTCGAGAACGGCTCTTAAACGCTCACGGGAAGCACCCCCGTTGCTGACTAGTGTTCGCAACCTGCAGATGGAATACGAAGCGCAAACGCATGCAGGCCTTCACGACGTGTTCCGTGAACACTCTTTCGTTGGAGTTGCCGACGGCGACCATGTACTCATACAACATCGGACCAAGCTGATGCTAGTTCTGCTTCATCCACTGGTGAGGGAATTAATGTATCAGAAGACATTGCTGCAGTTCGCGGATCTTTTGCCGGCGAAGCTCACCTCCCCAGTCCCGATCCGAGAGGTCGTTCGACTTCGGCTTGAGAAACCCGACCTTAAATTGAAGGAATCAGCGTGCGATCGAGAGGAGATGGCGATCGCGGTAGGTGGAGTTCTCCTCTCCCATTCAGAAATGCTCCTCGAGTATTTTGGGATACGCATCGTTGATACCAGGGGAAGCGGGCCATCTGTCGATGCGCTTCCGCTGTTGCTTGAACACCACTCGCCGGCGCCAACTTCTGTGGCTGACCTCATCCTCGGACTCGGCACTGTTGTAAATTGGGAGGAAGAACAGGAATGCTTCAAGGATATTGCAGAACTGATTGCTGATTGCTACACGTCAGTTGGACAATGGGACCCGACTAACTCGGATCAGCTCGAGCGTTACGAATACATCATCAAACACGCCATCCTACCGGCTACTCGTTCGGCGTTCTTCCCGCCAAATCACTTCGCAGAAAATAAGGTCGTTCGTGAGGTGGCGTCACTCGAGAGGCTCTATAGAACATTTGAGAGATGTTGAGTCCCCGATTCCGCTCCCATGCACATGTAAAATCCAATCGTCGATATCCGGATTACTAACCACTTGTATTGGCACTAACTTTTTCTTCTCGGAATATAAAGTTCAAGCTTACGACGTTTTTACTTAACCAGCAGTCCGCTTTTCATCTCCGAATGCTGCTGAGAGAACTGAATGATCTAGAAATGGCGAATTGCATACGAGGACACCTCCTTTTCACTGGAAGTCTCTTCCATCAGTCAGAGGAACTTCCCGTTCTCCGGAGTCTCAATCTAAAGAGCGCCCTGGGTTTGATTGAAGGGGATCGAAAGCGAATCTATAGCAGTTGTTCTGCGGTTGTTCATTCGGGATATAGACTGTTTCCGGCTGGCAACCTAGAGCACCTGGGAAAGCGTCTTCATGGAGTTGGTCCAACCAAGATTGCACCGATGCGCCTTTCGACAGCTAAAAGAGAACCAATTGCTCGCTTTATCAGTATTGCTTTGCCTCCAGGGAAACTCAAAAAGGGGCCTGGCGTAACAGGGCTAGTTGGACATCTCGCTGTTTGCGACGAGAGTGAAGTTAAGTTCCTCGGACATGTTTCCGGAATGCTGAATTGGGCCCGGGCATCTGTAGTCCTCCGTGAGGCGCCACGCCTCTCTCTGCTTCGCATATATCTTGAATGCCGGGTCCTCCAACGAAATCAGGGCCTTCTTAATGACCGGCACCATTTTACCCTTTCTTCGCTCCATGTTCATCATAACTGTCAACGGATAGCCTCCGCACTCCCACTGCTCCGGGAGAGTGGTCAAGTTCGAAACTGTCGCAACGTAGCCAGTACATCCGGCCTCAATGAGAGCAGCTATTCCACATGAGCGAGGTTGACGCGAATTCAGAACCAGAGAAAAGACCGAAGGAAACTGCGACCGTCCCCTCTGAAAACCGCGTAAACAGTTCCTTACCTGAAGTATGGCCAAGAGCGTAGCAGTAGTTGCAATCAAAGTTGGTTGGAAGGGAGCATCGACCTTCATAACCGAAGAAATGAGAAATAGCGCTGAATGTGCCCTTGTATTCGGACCGCTTCTTCAGCTCTGACTTTGTCATGGTGATCAAGAGCCTCTCAGACTCAGTTTGCGACAACCTGACATTGCCATGAGGATCTCTGTCCAACAAAAGCTGCGTCTGGAAGTCGGTAGGTAGCGAGTTGAATAGTTCTCGCTCCTGGTTGTCAAGCATCTTCACGGCCTCAGTTGGGTCATTTGAGGAGCTACCATTCGACGCAAGATGATCGTTAAGGCAGGAGATAAGCTTGTTCATGTCCGGCATAAACTCAACCAGGCCTTCTGGAATAATGACCACGCCAAAGTCCTTGCCGAGTTTAGACCTCTCGACGACTAGGTCAGCAATGTCTGAGACAACCGAGAGGAGGGATTGCCGGTTGGCCTCAACTTCCTCTCCGATAACGGCCATGTTAGGATGCGTCTGGAGAGCAGTTTCCAGGGTAATGTGAGACGCAGAGCGGCCCATCAGCCTGCAGAAGTGGTAGCTCTTCTTCGCAGAGCTTGCATCGTAGCCAAGATTAGCAACAAGCTCCGAGTACACCTTCACTGCTGTGTCGAATCCGAAGGACGTCTCAATGTAAGTGTTCCTCAGATCTCCGTCGATCGTCTTGGGAACTCCGATAACCTTGGTATCGATGTTGTAAGCCTTGAAGTCCTCAGCGAGCAGCATCGCATTGGTATTGGTGTCGTCTCCACCGACAAAAACGAGCCCATCTAGCTCACACTTCTTCGCAGCTTCTCTAGCCATGGCGAACTGTTCCACTGTTTCAATTTTCGTTCTGCCAGACCCGAGTAGATGGAAACCTCCCTGGTTGCGGAAGGGATCAATGCTCTCACTGGTCAAGATGTGGTAGTTGCAGTCAATAATACCGGAAGGTCCGTTCACGAAACCAATGAGTTCCGAGTCCTTGTTTCTCTCCTGAAGATGATCGAAAAGCCCGGATATCACATTATGTCCTCCCGGGGCTGGACCTCCCGAGAGAACGACTCCAATACGCAGCTTCTTGCCGATAGTGACTGGACCGCCACTGTTCGGTACAATCTTCACAACGGGTTGGCCAAACAGTTTCGGGAATCGCTTTTCAATCTCTTCAACATCATAAGCAGCAGAAGTTCGATCTCCAAAGGCAACTCTAAACGCTCCACGAAGAAGCTGGAAAACGTACCAAAGGAGCTCACGAGTCAGTCACAACAAACCTCCAAAGGTCTAAAGCGGAGAACACGTCTCGGAACACGAGCCTTACCGGTGGCATACGCGGGATGTAAAGCAGCCGTTGCTGATGAAGGGGTGACAACTCTGCAACAGAAATATTCAACTTCAACTCATGCTCAACCTTACGACGAACCGTCTGTATGTTGTGCATATGCTCATCCGCTGAGCTCGTCGTCGTCACCATCTCTGCAATCCAAACCTTCTACCAAACAACTTCAAAAATTCTGAAAACACACAAACTAACTCTATCCACAATCCAGTACCAAAACCCTCCAACTCAAGTCTCCGCCCCTTCCCCCGAACATCCATGCAGCTGCTTTTCACATTATCTCTCTTTCAAACCATCTCGGGTTGTTGAAAAGCCTTCATTTCACATCTACCAAACCCATTTTCCAATTTCTTGAATTAAAAACCGTCGATTCTCGTCCGAATTCTTACCATGAGAAAAAAACTGAAACAACTAAAAATATCTCGTGCCGGGGTGGCCCCTTCCCCCGACTCCGTTGGAGGAATGGGGTGGGCTCTCAATCCTCTGGCATCTGTTGAATTCGTTTACACAGCAAGGAGCCTTGTTCGATCTAAGATGCTCTCTTTGTCATTAGCATCATCATAGATCCCTTTCCTACTCACTTCTTAGTCCTTTCGGTCTGTTGTAGGTATAGAGCCCTTGAAAGAGTCACCGCGCTAGGCTACCAATCCTCAGTAGATGGGTAAATAGAGGTGCCCCCAAAGCGGTCGACGGACAGGGTTTTTAGGATAGGTTCTTTTGGCGATGTAAAAAATATATATATTTCTTCGATAAGTCTCCGTTGTCCGTTAATTGACGAAAAATTAGTTTGAATTATTTTATAATTTACGCTCCCGGCTGGATTTCACCAATCATCGTGAATGAGCATCGCGCTCGAAGAAAAGCCAAAAAAAGGCCGTTCATTGGTTTACACAGATTCTTCACTTTTCGCCGAGAATTAATGGATTTTCGAGTACATTCTAGTTTGTTTTTACTTTCTTCTAAGTTTCCTATACTTCGGACATTCTTTCTGGCTTCTTTTCATTGGTAGAAACAACGCCTCCTACGAAAAACAAATAATCCAACCAGCAAGCGTCAGCGATGATTTGAAAATGTCTGTTTTCAGACTTATTTTTCATAGCCAACCAATTCTCCCTGAATACGAAAGCAGTCAATTGTTAACCAATAATGTAGCTCCAGACATAAATATGGAAATATTTCAACTAGTTCATAAAATAATATTGACTGAATTATGCGACAGCCTGTCCAACTATAATCTCGGGTCGGCGCGTAACAAACTAGTCTCTGTGACCACAATCAGATACTAGTACACAGACTAGATGTACTATTTGGCCATTTAGACTTGCCCTCTTGGATGTGTATTTGTTTCGTAGTTTTGCCGCGATATATAGAAACCGCGGATTTCCGGCTTGTGGAGGAGGGGATAACATAGTACGCACAACTACCTTCAGTATAGACAACATAGCGTACTAATAAAAAGTTCATGGGGTTTTTGCTTTATTTGTAACTGTATGCGGGGGGGGGGGAGAGAGAGGTTGGACTCCGCACCTGAAAAAAGGAAAGCAAAAGGGTCCAGGCTTCTTTTCCAAAGCCTACCCGCCAAAACACTGAATTCTCGAAGGGAGGAAATCTACACATGTACGATTGGCAGATTGGCATCAGATGCCGTGTGCCTTCAGACGCTGTCAGAACCTCTAGGGCCAGGCTGGGCCTTCGCTGTGGCGTCCGTAGTCATCAAATCTCTTGCAGCTTGATGCTCTTGCAAGAGACTAGGCCATTTTCACTTCGTTAAATCAGCCCGGATCAGGATCAGGGCTTCCAGGGATACGTGCTATCCTGTGCACGCCTGGGCCACCTAGATGCCTGGAAGGTTGGGATTTTGGATAGATGTTCATTGCTGTGAAAGAGATGGTGCGACGGGGTGAAGATGAGGTTTGCTGAGAGGGGAATGCTTTTTTGTTGTTGGGATGAAGCTATTCAGTACACAATTAGGTTATCTAGTTCATCGATTTAAAAGCTTTTGAAAATAGCCTGTTTCGCTTTTCACTTGACTGGAGACGGGTGGTGGCGGTGGTGAGGTTGCTTGATTTACGTCAAAGATGGTAGGTGTTATTCATACTTTCTTCTCGAGACCTGTCGAAGACGGGAGCTTTCCTTTATTGGGAACGTGTCTGTTCTGCTTGTCGTTCTCATAGCTCTGGCTTTCTGTTATGCTATTGGGGAACTCGGTGACTAACTTTCAATGTTTGCGTTGCTTGCTGCCACAGATGCAGTATTTTCTTTTGGTTAATCGTCAGGGCGTTGTTCGCCTAGCGAAGTGGTTTCAGCCATATTCACAGAAAGACAGGAATAAGATCTTGAGGGAGATAACTAATTTCGTCATTACTCGACAGAACAAAATGTGCAATTTTGTCGAGTGGAAGGATGTCAAGCTTGTATACAAGAGGTATCCAGTTTCATTGCCGTCGTGTTATAATCTGTTATGCTGACGTAAAGTTTAGTATGCTTAATAGTTTGATATGATCACTACTCTCCGTAGGTATGCCAGTCTCTACGCGGTGGTTGCCATCGATCCTGACGACAACGAGCTCATTACACTTGATATGCTCCATCTCTACGTGGAGACCCTCGACCGGTACTTTGGAAACGTCTGTGAGCTTGACATAATATTCAACTTCCACCGTGCCTACTACATACTCGACGAAATCTTGCTGGGCGGGGAGCTCCAAGACTCGAACAAACGGGCGCCGCTGCACGCCGCATACGAAGGAGATGCGCTTGCGGAGAAGGTGCCGGAATACGCTCCAAAGTCTTACCACAGGAAGTGAATCCACGGGGAAAGCTCAAAATTCGGAAACGCGGGAGACAGGGTTGACGCAATCGCGTCGAAAATCTTTCCATATAGGATCAATCAGCAGCTTCCTGTGCATCCCGTTATACCCGCTCGATTCGTAGACCGGGTTTCACGGATTCAGGACGGAAGACTTCTCGAAAATTGTTCTTCCAACCGCGGTCATAAATATTTTTCCACGTCCCCTTGGGATTGGTTTGGAATGGTAGATACTCCGTGATCGCTATTCCCTGAAGAGTGGCGGAGTGCGAACAAGAAGGTTCAAGCGCTCATGTAATTAGATGATCGCTCGGGTTTTGAACCGTGCAAGTGTATAAACAAATGAACGAGGTTTCTTTCATAAGGAATGCGTACATGTTCGTTGATCTGCTGCTTCAGCACTGGTGTGAGGGCACTAAGCTTCCATGACTCGTTTGTGGTAACGTTCCTTCGGATCAAAGTCAGCTGGTAAAGAAGTAGAGCCAACACCGTCAACGCGAGAATCAACAGCACGATGGAAAGTAATAGCAGGCGACGTTCCAGCTGCGCTGCGCGGCGTAGAACGGCACCCAAAGCCTTCTCTTTCGCTCCTCCTTCAAGGGTCACGAGGAAATCTTCATGAACAGAGACCACCACAGTCTGGAAGCAGAGAAGCGCCCCGTGACCAAGCATGTATGTGTGGTACGCTAGAAAGAGGAGGAAAAATCGATGGTTTTCCAAGCCGATACAAGTTGCAACCCAGCCGCAATGATGGTCGAACCTATCACGAAATCCGAACGGTCAACAATGAGAAAGGTTGAGTGCCATGAACTCTCCTGAACTGCGAGACCCCTCAAACATACCTGGAAACGCATCGGTTGCACAGTGCACAGTGTTTGGACCTAGCGGGCTTTTCGAATAGACACGTCCCACAGTTGTTGCTCTCTTTGTACAAAAGACCATCATGTCTATACATTTCCAGGCAACTGAGAACGAAAGTCAATTTCAGCCGGAGAACGTCGTTTCAGCAGTGCGAAAAACCGCTTCAACTGGTGTGCTCCTCTCACCTGGAATGGTTTGCCAGTGAAATAGTTCCAGGGTCCCTTCGCGCCGTGTACCACCAGCTAAGTACGGCCATGAGCAAGTGCGGAAACAGAGCCTCCCTCCGAGTCCTTGGGAAGGACTCCAGTGGCAGCCTAGGGCCGAGTACCTCCCAGAGAATGATCGCCAACGCGGAAACTACAGCAAAGTATCCAATCGGCATAATATGCTTCTCGAGAACAACCTCCATCGACGCCCACGACACATTTAGCCGCGAAAAGTATCTACTCCTATCCCTCCAGAGCCTCATCCTTCCTCAATGTTCTATCCAAGGTGAGCAATAGGATTGGTCCCGATGAACGGTACACTCTACATTATTTTCAGGATGATTCTGATGGTCATTCGAGATCCCTTCTTTCTTCAGTCCTTCATCGTTAGCTGCGGTTGTTTCGCGGTTTTACTCTGCAACCCTACCACGCCCATGTCTCTGGGACTTCTCCAAGACGTCACTGCCAGATAGCTACTATCTTATCAGCGGTTTGAAGATGTTCGAGGGGTTAGCAAGCTGTGGAAGGTGGAATTTTCAATCACGGGTTCAATAAAAAAAATCTATGTACGGAAGTGTTGAACAGCAACTGCGGCACAACACGAGTTGTGCCTCACAGGGGTTGTATGGTTTCCGCCATCACATGCTCACTTGCTCCATCCTTTTCAACTGGGGTGCTGGGGAACTACAAAGAGTAGTAGACAAGTAAGAAATTACATACGGAGCAGCCTAGGAAGGTAAGCTTAGAAATATCGCTGTGCTTCTTTGTCTCTTAGTTCATTAATACAACGGCGATCAGTACCAGAGCTCGGGAAGACCCTTCCAAAACAAAATGCTTGCAGACGAGCACATACAAGGTAGACAATGGTCAATGTACCTCCAGCAAACAGGTGCTAAATCATCATGGCATTCTGTCCCTGCTTAGAGTGTCTCCAAAGCAGGCTCAACTCATCCTCACCACCCTCCAGTTGAATGCCATCACCCTGAAGCCCAAAGTCCACAGTGACCGTCAACGGCTAACGATACTCGCAACATCACCCTGAAGTTGAAACTTATTTAAAAAAAAAGGTAACCGAGACAGAGGCGTCGAAACTGGGTAATCGAGCAGAATTCAACAAACAAAGTGGGAGGAATCAACCCGACCAAAATCTAGACATATTAGACAATAAATCTACCAAAAATTCCGTTCACGAACGTTGTAATTGTTCTTGTTATTCAAGCTTTATGCATATTATGGTTTACTGGAAATAAATAGATTCATGTTTAGAAGAATTGGGTCCTACTTTTTGGTTCAGAATGTTTGTGGTCTTTGCAGGGAGATCGCGAGGTCTACTTGGTCGTAGTGTTATGCTACATGTGGAGAGATATGATGAGAATGAAGCTGGGGAAGGAAGTGGTAGGGTGGATAGGAAGAGGAAGAAGCATAGACAAGGATACAAAGGTTGGAGGACGTTGGTTTGTTTTGGGGGGGGGAGAGAGGGAGAAAACATGGCTGGGGTGGTCTCTGCGGTGACGGCGATTGTGTTTCCGCAATATGCACTCCCGATTGGAGTTGCTTGTGCATCTTTGGAGGCGTTTAAGGCTTTGAGAAAAAAAGGATCTGAGGAATCTGAAATTAAGGAGGTTCCTGCTGCGGAGGTTTCTGGGAAGGTCAGTCCAGTGACACTGAAATGGAAGAATCTGTCGTACAAGGCGGAGTCAAGGAAAAAGGGTTCAGTCCATATTCTGAAGGAATGTACTGGGGAGGCCAAGCCGGGACATTTGTTGGCGCTTATGGGACCATCTGGAGCTGGTAAGACGTCGCTGATCAACGTCCTCGCGAGCCAGGTGCCGAAGAGCACCAAGGTCGAGATTCGCGGCCAGCTAACTTGCAATGCCCACCAGAAGACAGTGTAAGTCCGGAGTAACCCCGTACACTCCGTCCGGACTGGAACCTTCGTCGCTTGAGATAACCCTTTTCATCTAGCGGAGGGTTCAGACGTCTGAAATCTAAAATTCTTGTTTTCTCTGACCTTAGCGATCATCCTCAGGCGTACGTGCCGCAGAGTCCCAATTTCTTCTCCTGTCTAACTGTACGGGAGACTTTGCAGTTTGCTGCACGTGCACGGCTCCCATCGAGTGTGACAACTGAAGACAGGGAGGAGATGGTCGAAGATCTTATCCTCAAATTGGGCTTAGCTAAGTGCGCGGACTCCTTTGTAGGCAATGCCACAACTCAAGGGATCAGTGGAGGAGAGAAAAAGCGCCTTAGTATCGCGTCTGAAATGATCGGTACACCGGCATTGATATTTGTGGATGAGCCAACCAGCGGGCTGGACTCGTTCCAGGTGAGCGTGTGACCCATGGCCATACAATGCAAGCGAAATTCTTCTGTTTCACTTAAGGAAGAGGATATTCTGAAACCTTAGGCTGAACAAGTTATTGACGCGCTGAGAGTACTCGCGAAAGAAGGCCATACAGTAATCTGCTCCATTCATCAACCTCGAGGAAGTATATACAATATGTTTGATGATCTGTGCCTCCTTTCTGAGGGCGAGGTGAGCCTCTTCGGAACAAACATTCAAACCAGTTTGTTCGGCTTAAACTTGTCGAGCAGTCGCTTCTAGAACTTGAAATAGCTCCAGTCGCTTACGGGTGGTTGTTGTTTTTTTTGTTCGTGGTTAAATAATTCTTCACTCTAGACGCTCTTCTGTGGGCCCGTCGACGGTGTTTTGGGCCATTTCTCTGAATTGGGACTGACCTCGCCGAGTGGAACGAATCCGGCCGAATTCTTGGCCGATGTGATATCGATCGATTATTCCGATCCCGTGCGGTCTGCCGAGTGTCGCGACCGCATTTCAAGCTTATCCAATGCGTACAGGGAGAAAATTGCTCCAACAATTACTATTATGCTGGACCCGAGCGACTATCCATCCAAGCATGTCGGCCATCCCCTGCTCTCGTGGTGGGACCAACTCAGTATGCTGTTCGGGAGATCCGTGCGTCAGGTGAAGCGAGACAGAAAATCTAATATGGCAAGGATAATCCCCAGTATCACGAGTGCAATCATGTTCGGAATGATCTACTGGAGAATGGGGCGCGATCAGTCCGGGATTCACAACAGGCTTGGTTTTCTCATGGTGCGCACCTCGGCTGCCTTTTTCGTCGCCTTGAATTTCGTAGGAATCTGTCTAGCACGCTAGAAACCACATTCCTCGAGGGCTGAATCCGTTCTTTTCGCTGATATTGGTGTAGGTGTGCGCAACAAACACGGCGATGCTTGCAATGACCAGAACGTTGAAGGTTTTCCCTCCTGAGAAAAGTGTTGTAGATCGAGAGCGTGCGCGCCACAGTTACCACGTCCTCCCGTACTTGTTGGGCAAGATTGTCGCGGAACTTCCCGCCGTACTTGCTCCCCCGCTTCTTTTCGGCTCCATCCTGTACCCGATGGCCGGTCTCGAGGGCAGTATTGGAAGGTGAGTGAACAGGGAGACACGCTGATGCTAGTATGCGAGAGTTCGTTGGGAGACTGATCCAGCTTGTTCGCCATTTTCTGAACCTCAGATTTGCAAGGTTTTTATCAGTACTTGCGGTTGAAGGGATGGCGTCGGGTGCAATTGGGCTGGCGATCGGCTCGCTTGCGCCGACGGCTGAAATCGCTTTATCCGTGGGGCCGAGCATTATGCTGATTTTCATTCTGTTTGGAGGGTACTATGTCACTGATAACACAGTACCATTCGTTCTCCGATGGATTCCCCGAGTCTCAGTGATCCGCTGGTCCTATAAGACACTAGCTGTAAATCAATTCCAGGGAATTGAGTTTACTACTGAGGGCCCGACGGACACGGCAACTGGGGAGCAAGTGATCCAAAGGCTGGGCAGCGCTGACGAATCGTATGCAAGCGGCCTTGTGGAGCTGGTCCGAATCACGTCCTTCTTTTATGTCCTTAGCTACTGGATCTTGAACAAACGAAAGCGAGCCTTCCAGGACCTCTTAGAGGATGACGACGTGGGAGCAGTGAATTTGAAGTTGAACAATGGGCAGGTTGAGGAACTTGAAAAAGTTGCAGAGGTCGGAGATGTCGATGCCAGCGAAAACGTATCTCCCCCAGCGGATGTTGAGTACTCCGCGTAGGGATATAGCATCGACCAAAGCTGTAGAACCAACCTGTACAGAGAACTGAAGTGAGAGCGAAGGTAGAAAGATTAGAAGACGCTCCATTCGTTTTGCCGCGAACAACAGCACCAGCAAAAACGAATGGAGGTGCTGGATTCACGGCCGCTTCGATGAACCTTCCTAGTCAAGCTCAGCAAACAACAGCGCTTGGATTCTGAGAACCTCAACGTCCACCCAAGTTGCATCTCGCATTTCATCCCGAGGATACTGCGCGGCTAGCCACTCTGACCGGAGGCAGGCGATGAGGAGCGAACACCAAAACTCGACTGTCCCAATATACCTGATACAAATTGTCCGGCAGTGTTCGCACGGTTCAGTATTTGAAATTAAATTGACGTTAGAAGTACATAATTGGTGAAGAAATACATTTTTTTGAAAATATCGTTTGACGTCTTATTCAATTCAAATGTTTTAGTCGTGCAGATGATATTGTAGAAAAAAAGCACAATACGTGGTTAAAAGTTAAGAGGACAAGTGGTTTTGACGCTGCCGAGGGGGATGAGCTACGTGGAGCAAAGGGTTTTGTCAAAGGGGAGAAACGTGACAGATCTTGGCATGCTACACCATATGCAGGCAAAACAGGTTGTCCACAATCGAGTCCTCGCTTCAAGATTGCCGTTGGTGACTGTTGGGGTTCAGGGCCCATCTTTGAACATGAGGAGTGCTCCCAAACGACCTCGTAGGCATCTCAGGAAAGTGAACACCGAATACGGGAATGCAAAGCATACAACGCCTACTTAAACGCCAAGGTAGCCCTAGTGTCATCCCTTGAGATTGCTCAAAGCAGGGAGACGAGGACCGACCTCGAAAGCTGACCAGGTTAACTCCTACGAAGAGGAGTTTGCGGGACCCCGTCTCATCGGTCTGTACCGCTGATCATTGAGTGTCTACTAGACAGAGTTACTTCTCGCTGGCTTGGTCGTGTTTTTCGCCATGCCCCGGCCCCCTTCACAGCCTCCTCACGGAAACTGTGTCAGACTCTCCGGCCGTTCACACTCCTCTATCGTTTCTTGGACCCGCGTCACCAGCGTCTCCCTTTCCACTCCTCCAGTTAGGTCGACTCCGAAAATAAGTTGACTGTTGCTGTCGAACAGAGAGGTCGAAACAAATATCCGCTCTATTCAGACCAAGTAAGAAACTTAAAACACGAAAGCAAACACTCTCAACACGAAAGACTTGAGAAATACTTCAAAACAACAAGTCCAGTAGCTTCGATGCACAGAGGCCCGCCCTTGGCTCAATAGCTTCCATACCGAACATCGAAAAAGAAAGCTCACATGATGTTTGGATCTTCTGTTCTTGGAAAAAAAAAATTTGGGGGGGCGTCGGAAAAACGGATCAGCCACTAAAAGAGGAAGGAAAAGAAAGGATGAGGACAGTAAACCTATTTATGGAATATTATTGTTTCGAGGGAGGAAGAGGATGGTTTTCATTATCGTTGGCGATTTTGTCTTGTATTTTTATTGTATGGTGTGGTTCTAGTTTTTTTTTCTTGGTTTCTGTTTGGGGGGGGGGAAGGTGGGGGGGGTGGGGGTGGTATTTTACGTTCACGATCATTTAGGTAGTAGTGACGACAGACCATGTGCAAATAAAAATTGTGTAGTTTTTTTTTTTTGGGGGGGAGAGCCTCGGGAAAGTGAAGAAAGGGAAAAGTGAGAAGAGGAGGCAGGGGGAGGAGGGTTGTGGTAGGTTGAGTAGAAGAAATCTTGCGTTTTTAGATTTGGTGTTGGTGATGAAGGTGAGAGTTGGAGAGAGAGGCGGGGAGGAGGGAAGTAGACTGGTTTTGGGTTTTTAACTGGTTTGGTGGGGGGGAGGGGTTTGGCGGGAAAGACCGGTATATTTGTAGGGTTTGGGATCTTTTTGAAGAGGAAGAGGTTTGGGAAGAGTTGTTTTTAGGTTGCGGTTGGTGTGTTTGAGGAAGAAGTAGGATCACATTGTTGAGTTTTAGGAACTCGGAGAGTGAGGTTGTGAGTGTTTGTAGGGGAAGGCAGGAATTATCTCTGGGTAGGTTGGGAAGAGGGGTTTGAAGCAAGTTGGGTCATTTTGGGTGGAGAGCTGGATGAGGAATTTTATGTGTGTATTCAAGGCTTTCACTAGTGTTGGATTCGCTTCGCACAAACGAGGGAAGGTGACGGAACGGGAGAGCAATTTATAAGGAGGATGATGACGATCAGTGAACAGGTCAAATTCAAGAAGTTAGCTGTGGACTGAGAGATTTAGACAGCTGTTTGTTTGCGTTTTGGGTAAAGCAACTTCGAAGCTCTGTCTTTTGCGTGTGTGGTGGCGGGGACTTTAATGATCTGAGGCAGTTGAGCAAAAGAACTTTTCGGCTTTTTGTTTTGTTTTCTTGGTTTCACTTTGGGAGTGTGTTTGTACAATTATGGATTTGGATTTTGAGCACCTTGGAGACTACGAAGACGAAGCTGCGGCTCCTGGACTGTTCGTTCCGTTGGATGGAGAAGGCACGGATTCGGTTACTCCCGGAATGATGCCGCTCATTTTATCAACTCCTGCCGGGGAGAAGCGACAGGTTGATGTCAATGTAAACGCAACGGTCGGGGAGCTCAAAACGCTCGCAAGCAATATTGGGGCGACAACCCGGGGAAATACCCTAGAAGCTGAGGAGAAAAAGGAATCCTTCAACCTTGTGTTTGGTGAAAATACGCTCGACGGTAAGATATTTTCGAGTTCCATCCGCGCAGAGTGGTTTGTGTTGGTTCCTTGCACGATGTCTGAATTCTTTTCGACGTCTGCTAATGAACGCGGTAATAGATGACGAACAGCCGCTTTTCAAGACAACAATCCTTGATACATATGAGCACGCAGGTGGAATGCTGAGGGCCATTGAAGAAGCAGAGGTTCAGGATGAAAATGCGATGAAGGCGCTTGATTCTACGCTGTCTGTGGTTGGGAATGTACAACAGGGAGGGGTAGACTTTGACCAAATGCTGTTGGATGCTCTCAAGGCTGGGCTGGACACCACCGCAGGAAGCCCTGAACCGGAAGCTGAGGAGCCTGAACCAGACCAACAAGATCTGACCCCGGGACCTGATGATATACCGTGGAACCCCAAAGTACAAGTCGCGAGACGAGCAGCCTCGGTGGTAACCAGAGCGCACCAAGCATCGATATCGGACCGGCGTACGGTTCCTGACGTACTTCAGAAGCTTTCAGACAAGATACCAGATATCTTCTCCCCTCAGGCAGCGGAAAAGGTCGGCAGGAACTGGGATGCTATGACGCCGAGATCAGCCAAACTCCGGGCACCGAACGCGGAGCTGGGCATGATGAATGCCGGCGGCGCTAATTCCGGAGCGACGTGGATGTCAAACCTGATCGACTCCTGGGAACGCGCCCACGCAAAGGACCCGAGCACTGAGCAGCGCAACAGCCGAAAAAGGGATGCTGAATCGGTAAGTAGTTCTACACCCAAGCAGTCAGCGGACTGACAATTCAACCGCGTCGTAGGGCGAAATGGGTTTCTAACTGGGCTTCCCCGTTCCCTTCTCTGCGTTCGCTCAGGCTCAACTTACCCCGGACCACCGCAAGTGGAAACAAGCGTATAACCGAGCAGCAGCAGGAGGTCAGCCCAATGGGGTGAAGGACAAGCTCGAGTACCTTGAACATATGCTAACAATTCAAGTTAAACCGGAGGATCACCGGCGCAACTAAACACGACTGTTCTTCAATCCTTTTTGGGGACGTTTGAGCTGTCCACCCGATCATCCCAATCATAACACCTCGCTCAGGGAGAGAGAGAGGACCTTTGCAGGATCAGAAGCTGTACAACAAACTCGAACTTTGGCATGGCTCAATGCTGCGCGTCGTCGAGACCCATCACCAGCGATTGCTCCGGTTGCTCGATATCACAGCTCTCTAGTTTAAATACAGGCGGGACCTGGGTTGCCCTGTTACAACGTGCACTTCAAGGGCGCCCGTCCTAGAGTTGCGGACTACGGCTTGGGAAGTTGGGGGAGGAAGCGGCGGTTCCTCTAAGTCTTATCTTTTGAAGCGGGTAATCAATTACAGACGAGAGAGAGACGCGAGTCTCTTTGTCGAAAACCAAGATTTCGTTCTTTTCTTCGGTTGTCGTCTATTACTTACGTCTTTTTCAAAAGACTTATGTTACATATTCAACGATGTTCACTATTAATAAAAAAAACCAGAAACAAAAACAAAACCATCTCAAATACGCAGCAACGGGCCCGAGATCTGTGCTCAACCCTTCCTTGCCTGAGTTTGGCTCAGCGGACAAACGTTTTGTGCCAGGTCCCTTTGCGTATGATATCAGCTCCTTCCTTTCACGATTTGTCTCCCCGAAACTGGTCTCCGAAAACCGCTCGAAGACAGTACAATACTCATCCGCGAAAGAACAGGATCTAGCCCGTCCACCGAAGCTGCGTAACAGAAAAAAGGATGCCACCGTGACGCAAAGCGAAACTAGTCTCTATTTGGGTCGGCGGTTATTGTGCTCAGAATTTCCAGGTTCTGAATAATCTTCCTATGCTCATTGAAGAGGTGGTAGATGCCTTTGTACTGCTCAGTTAGGAGTTGGCTAATCGAGCGCACAGCCAAGGTATCAACGTCTGCGTGCGTTCCGCCATCCTGGAGAAGTCACAAAGTAGAGAAGAAGAGTTGGAAACCGAGGAAAAGAGCGCCCCAAGCCAGGTTTCCACGATTCTATCTTCAAGCAAATACTCACCGATTGAGTCCTCTGCTCGATCGCGAACTTAACGGACCGATCAAGATCTGCGAGTTTGTCGACAAGCTTGCTCGGTTTCGATAGCTGTCTGGCGGTCGCTTCCAAGCTGTTTCGCTGACTAATTTCATCTTCAGTGAGATGCAGGCCGCGGCTGAGGCCTCTTTCCAACTTGCACATTAGACTAAACAACCTCTGGACAAGCTCATTGTGCCTTCTTCGATAATCAGAGAACTTCACTGCCGAGGATAGATCGTGTTTCTTCTGAAGGTCAGCCACTGATCTCTCAATGCCACCGAGGACCCCCAGATGAGCGTTGAGTCTAGCATTCTGCTGTCCAACTCGAAAATGCAACTGTTCAAACGATGATGCCTGTGCAGGTACAAGCCTAGTCGGATCCGGATTATTATGCACAGCCTGCTCCCACAGTCTCTCATCAGTACCTGGTGGCTTTTCAAACCTTGGAATATCCCTAGGGTCTACGACGTTGTACAACATATGTCGAAACCTAAACAGTTTGGAACATGCCAGAGATTCCAAGTGTCAGGAACGAGGAACTGGGACAGCTGATGTGGGACTGAGGAAACGTACCGACAATACGGTCCATTTGGATCAAACGCATCGAAGATTGACTGCAGGCCGTGGGGAAGTTGTGGAGTTGGAGAGGGTTGTCCCAAGGGAGCGAGGCCTCCGCCAAAGCCACCGGCAGGCTGTCCAAAAAGAGATCCTTGGGCCGGAGCTGTGGAAGATCCGAAGAGCGAGGATCCTGTGCTACCGGCGAACAAAGAACCGCGTGCCTGATTTCCACCGAACAGGCTAGGAGCTGAAGCACTTCCGGCGGCGGGCTGTCCAAAACCACCACTGCCCAGAGTTGTAGAGCCAAGGCTGGCGCTCGAACCCCCAAAAAGCGACCCACCAGGAGGAGAAGAAGAACCAAAAAGCGAAGTCGATCCCGCCCCAGCTGGTGTACTGCTGCCAAACAATGAGGTGGATCCTGCACCAGCTGGCGTACTGCTACTAAAGAGTGACGTTGATCCGGCGCCAGCTGGTGTACTGCTGCCGAACAATGAAGCACCAGGCTGTTGCGCGGGTTGATTCGATCCGAATAAGCCTCCTCCCCCACTCGACTGAGCCGGCGTTCCAAACAGCGAGGCTCCACCTGGCTGAGGAGCACCAAGCCCCGGTGCAGTACTGCCTCCTCCACCGCCGAACAAATTCCCACCTCCACCAAATCCACCAGGAGCAGCACCCGGCTTCGCCCCAAACGGTGACGATCCTACCGCAGTACTGCCACTTCCAAATCCTCCGAAAGACATCCTACCAAACCCCCTCTGTCTCACTCCTAAACCCAACAAACACAATCAAACTAAACGCGACATGACCCTAACAAATCACAAAACACAAGTATTACGAACCTAATCTATTCAAGCTAAACCACATATTTCCAAATAATCAAAGCAAAAGAAGCATCCAGCTTGCTTGTTCTTAAGAATCCGTCACTTCAACGTTCCCTCCTCCCTTCCTCCCTTCCTCCCTCCCTCCCTCCCTCCCTTCGACACTCCCCCCACCACCCACGATCTTACGAGATCCTAAAACCGCCAAAGAATCAAAACGACTCGGGTCTCTTCTAGCTAATCTTCAACAAGACAGAAACCTGATTCTCCTTCAAAAATCCATCCAGTCAACCTTATTTCTCTAGAAAAAGGAATCCGTCCTCAAAAACTGTGCAAAAACTCCGCCCCTAACTCCTACACACACCTTCACCTTCCCCCCCGCCTTTCATCGTCCTCATCAGCCTGGATGATAAATGGACCCATTTAAGTGTCACATCAAAATTCAATCAATTAACTATGTAAATTGACTGCGTTAATTTTGTAATGTATTTAGAGGTTGGGAGTGTATTTACTTTTTTTTTGGAAATCGGGAGGGGGGTTTGGGGGTGGGACACAGTAGATGTTCAGTTGGGACGGGTATTGGATGTGGGTCGTCTATATATTTTTATTTTTTTTGAGTTGAGGCGGATTGGGATGAGCTGGAAAGGTGTCAGGAAGGTTTAAGCAGATATTGGATGTGAAACTGGAGATCTGGACTGGAAAATTCGCAGCTGAGTGGAGAAATATTTCGGAATTTGGTGGCGTAGTGGATTTGGAGACGGAAACGCTCCTGAGGTATTGTCTCACAGAGGGGGGGGATGGGGGGGGAGTGGTTTTCTAAAGCATGCGGTTCGTGAAGATAGAGGAGACGGATTCATAAAAATTAATGAATTGCTTCCGGACGGACGTGCTCCGTTGTTTTGCTGTCGATGACCTCGACGTCCAGTACGTCCCGTTCAGCCAAGTCACCGCCGACGGGGGAACATACTACTAGTGAAGTTTTGGCCATGTCCATGGTGACCTTGACAACATCGATCTGAGCGACCCACAACGGAGCAAAGAAAAATGCGCGCTCTCGAACGGACGTTGCAGATGGATGGGCTTTCAGTTGGTTACCTCTGCTTGTGCAGAAGAAGGCATTTTTTGGCAAGTGCCTGGTCTGTCAGTGGTAGGTGGGCTTTTCGTTTTTCTGTGACTTGCTGCATATGTTTATGGCTCAAAACTCTGTGCACAACGAATCGGTCCCAAGTTCTCGGTGTCGCTCTGTCCCCTTTCTAAAAACCTCGAACTGTCTCTCGCACGCTACTGGAGGAGAAGAGCTTTGGAGAGCAGTGCAAAACAAAAGGAGGTACCGTGATTCATCGTGACAACCCCAAAAAAGGAAGAAACGAACTCCGCGCTGCGTAAACAAGCAGATCGCCTAACCGTAGTTGAGTCTAGCCAATATCAACGTTGAGAACGAGTTCAGTTCCTGGAAGACGTGATCCAAACTCTTCCCTTGCTTTTCTGCTTACCTAAACATATCATTGTGAACCCAGTAACCACCTTCCTTCGGCATGAGATGGAAGGTCTGGGAGAACTTGATAGGATTAGTGCTGTCATCGACGAGGAGCTGTCCCGACACAAAAACGAGTATCGAGTTCGGCTGCGCGGCGACAACGGGTTGGACATCGAATGTTGTCACCTGATGTTGTACTCTTTGGAATGAAAGGTTCTGCAACAGACGAGATCACTTCAATCTTAGTAACTTTGATCAACAGCGTGAAAGAGATAAGATGGGGGGTTTCATCGCGGCAATCCATACCGCGAGCTTCTGTACGATCGCTTCTGCGCCCATGAATGTCTCGCCTTCGAAGGAAAGCATCGAGTTCCCTTGCTGCAAATCAAGACGAGAGAAGCGGGTTAGAAGCAAAATCCACGCTCCTCCAGCGGAACAAAATCAAATTCAAGACAAAAAACAATCCTCAAAGTAAAACGACCAGAAAGCTCACGACTATACCCAATTCCACCCACATCCAGAAGAATCGCGATCTCCATACTTACATACAAAGACACCAATCCCGCACGATTCGTATCAAACGTTGAATAATAGTGCTTTACAAAAGCCTCTCCAATCTGCTGATATTGATCACCCATCCTCACCAACAAAAACAAACAAAAAAAAACACACAAAACAACTCCAACAACACGCACAAAATCCCTCCCCTCTACCTTCCCAAAGTACTTCGATCAATTGACTCTTCCTTTTATCCCTTTCCTTCCTCCCGCTCCAACCTTCTTCTAAGCAACAAATCCTTCCTTAACCTCCACCTTTCTATCAATGAGAAACTTTCCCATTGTCACCTTCCCCCTCCTCCCAGCCCTCCTCCCTCTGCCCCAACTCTTTTCCCACTATCAATTCGATCACTATTCCCATCGCAAAAAAAAATCCACGCACGCCATCTATTTATACCATAACAAAAATACCTTATACCGTCTAAATATCTTTCAAATTACTTTCATTAATCCGAATCGTGACTACTCAGAGATATAGTAAAAACGATATAAAGAATCTATTCGTTATTGATTGATAAATTGAAGTTTGGAATATTTGCAAAGGGGTGAACAAAATTTAATGTTTTGAATATTGTTAATTAAAATGAATATTCTGGGAAGAGTACGACAATAAAAAGGGTCCGGATTGTTTTATATTGATTTATCAAGTTGATTGATTGTCGTTGGAGGTTGATGAACAACACAATGAATGGACGTTCACTGATCCATCAATGGGATCGCTCGGTGGGGTTGCGGTCCGATGATTGCATTAGGTTTCTCAGTAGTGAGTCCTCTGGTTTTTTGGTCTGGTTTAGATGATATCGGAGGACAGCGTCGAAGTTTGGCAGAAGTCTGTGAGCGATTAATCAACTTGTAATGACTTAGTTAGGATGCGGCGCGGTCATTTAGGGTTTGAAAGTAGTTCTTGTGAGTTGGTCAGGTACCGGTCTTCTTCGATTTGGGCCTCCTGAACTGTAGCTCTTCGTTATCGATGGAGTTAATATCCTTAAGGTCAGGTCGCGTCTCCTCCAGGATAGATAGGACGAGCTCTGAGTCTGTTTGAAGCGCGTGAGCAACGTAAGCAAGCTCCAGCGAGAGGAAAGCCTTTGCAAACTGCATCAGTGCGCGTCTCCTTATCTCAGTCGCGGCGATCATCGTCAATCTTTTGGAAGAGTCGTACGGTGCTCCTTTTGCGGTCTCAAAATATCTCACCGGGTCAGGCTTTCTCGCGTATGATATGCAAGATGTTACGAACTCCAGATGCCCTGCATCCTTGAGTCCTAGAATAAGTTGTCTTGGGTTCCACTTTACTAGGCCATGCAGCAAAGCCCTGTTAGTGCAAAATTCTTTGTACCTTGGGGAATCAGGTTGATAGAAATCCTGCAGTAGTCTCGTGGAGACCTGTGAGTAGACTTTCATATCCTCGGCAAAGAGAGATGCATCGGCTGCAGACTCATATATAGCAATCAAAACGTCATTTTCCGCAGAGCCCGAGGTTGCGGTCATGGTTAGCCTTCGAAATCCTCTAGTCACTTCCTCCCATTCGTCACCGGAGGACCCACCGTCCTTCGACTGAAGGACCTTCATTCTGTCTCTCAGCTTTTCCAAGGCGGATAAGAGCGAGTCTCTATCCTTCTCACGAGCAGGAGTTCTCGTCAATCCGTCCTGGCCTCCAATAACAAGTTCAGAAAAGCGCTGAACGACCGGCCCTCCAGAACCCCTCTCGAATCGCTCTTTCCGCCGGGCTCTGGCCGTAGCGGACTCCTCCACAAAAGTGTTCATGTCGAAATCGGTCTTACGCGAAGCTCATCAACATCTGGTCTCCTCATAGAAACCAAACGATTCTTGAAACCTACAGCAGGCACTAGCCATGAGAGTAACTTGCCGAAAAACGATCTCATTCAATGAATCCAACGTGCGTCGATTCCCCCAACGGATCTGGTTTCCTTCCGTGTTTCGATATCCAAACGCCACAAGAAGGTTCTACCACGTGGATGCAAACATTGGCTTGCGAAGATCTCCTCGGAGATTCTTCTACAATGTCGATGATGATGAAAACGACAGCGACTTGATTGACGACTTTCGCGGATCCGCAGGAGAAACGGTCCGTCCTGATTCTTCATGAGGAGTGTGCACTCCCCGGAGATACTCCAATACGGGAAGATGGAGCTGTTGGTGAGGCTGTCGCTGATGGTGACGAAGCAGCGGAGGTTTGTGATCATCAAGAACATCACGCTTGTTGATGAGCACAAACGGTTACTTGAGCTCTTGACCGAATCCTCATCGCGTCCACCTTGCTTGGAGCTGGTATTTCCCACTGATGGGGCTAGGAACAGGACTGGACGGTTTTGCTTAGGTCACAACTCGGTTCAACAATATCCTAGGACCCAACTTCGCTCGTGATTTGTGCGGAGCTTACGAGTTGGATCTGGTCTTGCGCATTATTTACGAGAATCTGCTCAGAGCGGGTCTCTATTCCATTCTTTCTGGCCTCAATAGCAGAATTGCGTTGCCAGAAGAGTTTTATCTGCTGGATAAAAAGAACTTGCCCAAGAGGGAATGTAGTTCCGCCGCTACAGTGGCTGCAACATGCCGGCATGTCGACCCTCTTCTGCTGATCCCAGTACCCTGCACGTTTCTCAGTCGCCTAGGTTTATTTGCGTGTTCAGTTCTAACGTTCTTTGCGAACATTGCAGATTGATGGGTATTGACTGATGGCTGTACGCACGATTGCAAGCGAATGCTTGGTTCTTTTCAAACGCACACCAGGAAACAAAACACTGTTTACACGGGGCCATCACTACTAGTACCCTGGAAGCTAGAGAAGATTTGCCCACCAACCAGCTCGCATAAGGCCTGGTCAGCGTCGTCAGCTCTCCGGCCTGCTGTGATATCGGTTTCGAGCTTCCTGGGAGAGGGTTCAACACAAGGGTTTACTTGCAAAAGACCGAGACGCCTCATCAGTTTACGACTAGTAGATTTATACCCTACTCAGATCGCTGACTCAATCCTGCGACTTCATGACGCGAACGGTTCCAACACTACCGCGACAAAGAGAGTAGAATAAATGATTACAGAGTTTTATTTTCTTGCTCCTTTCTAAAAAATGCGCGATACAAAATTTTTAGCTCCTCGCGGTACGAACGATTGGATCTGAAATATCCAACCTTGACAAAAGCAAGCGCTACTGTCCAAAAAACAGGCCCTGCTTCGCAAGAGCCTCAGCGTGCTCCCCCCTCAGTCGGTGGAAACTGTGCTCACTACAGAGCCCTCTCCAGAAAATCCTTCCATGCTAGCGGAGCTAAACAAGAATCCAGGAATCGTAGGGTTCTTTGGAAGCTTCTTCTCTCCAGGAAACATTGCTGCCATCACCTTCGGAAAACCTCCATCCCAGAATCCCTCCTTTTGAGCCCTGCTGGCAGTCCCTCTACTTCTCTCAAGGCTTGCCAAGGAGTCGCAGGACATTTGCCTCTCCCGATGTGTGTCACGGACGTCTCTTAGAAAACCTTCATTCCTGCTGTACACGGCTTCCCACGAGACTCCAGAGAAAAATGCATGCTCTCTCACTTCATCAAAGGACATGCGGTTCGCTCCATCTACATCCATCAAAGATCTGATAAGACTTTGAGCGTCTGCTGGAACATCCTCCGGGAAAAACAATCTTCCGGCGCTAACCGATTTGAAATACTTCTCCCTGTTCTTTGCGTAATATGGAGTGCGCCCAACAATAAGCATAAATATCAAGCAGCCCAGGGAGTACTTGTCCACGTTAAATCCGTAGCGCTTGCCCTCCACAACCTCAGGGGCCATATATCCCAGCGTGCCGCAAAAGCTCTGGGTAAGTATCGGGTCCACCCCAATGAATTTGGACAGGCCAAAGTCCGCAAGTTTCACGTGTCCTTCCGAGTCCAACAAAATGTTCTCAGGTTTCAAGTCTCTATATACAATTCCGTTCTGGTGCAAATCCTCCAGAGCCACGACAGTCTCTGCCACGATCTGTTTCAATTGCTTCAAACTAAGACGGTAATTTCTCTTCCGCATGTACTTCTCCAGGTCCCCTCCGGAGCAATACTCTGTGACAATGTACAAGTTGTCTTCGCTCTGGAAAGCAGAGTGAAGCTTAACGAAGAAAGGATTTTGTCCCACCAACTCCAGCGTTAGGCGCTCGTTGATTAGCCTCTTCAAAGCCTTTTCATTGGACATTCTGGACTTTTCCATTACTTTGATGGCCACCTTTGCGCCGGTTGCCTTTTCTACTGCAAGGTAAACAGCTCCAGTAGCTCCCTTGCCTATCACTTTCAAGACCTCAAAGTCTTTCATTGATACTGCCTGGAGCTCAGCTGCACACAGAATGCTCTCTCGCCAGCATTTATATTTGTCGGCTTCAGGTTTGATCGTGAAGCTCATCTTGTCCGAGTAGAAACACGTGACAGTGCGATTCTTATCGCTATACTCTACCTGGCTAAACTCAAGCGGAAACGAGAACAGCTCTTCCTTCTTTCCCATCGCCTTCGCGTGAAACACCAAGGTAGTGCACCTCAGCTCCAGAAATACTTGCTCCCAATCCTTTGCAAAGAAATGCTTCTTGAACGTCGCCAAAACATAGCCACTCAATACAACTGGTTGTCGCAGAACAAGCCTCTGCCACTCCTCTGACATATTCGTGGTTTTCACCACAGGAGAAACAAACTCTTCAATCATCTTCTTCGACTCCATCCTTCCCCAATAAAGACCGAGGGATCAGCCCAAAGCAGCCGCAATTCAAACGAACAATTCCTCCCAAACGATCGTCACATCCCAAGCAATCTCATACCCATCTTCCTTTCCACCCTCGGAACTTGAGTTGTCAACCTGCTTTCACCTGTAACGGCGTTGGGGTCTGTTGGACGACAATCATTCCTGTCACAGTAACCAAACCCGTCTTTAACACTGCTACCTCGAAAAACCGGCGGCGGCCAACCCAACCCAATCTCCTCATCACATGAACAGTGTTTATAGCAATCCCGAAACAGCCAACTTCAACCCCCACAAAAAAGCCGATGCTCCAGGTGTTTTGTAGGTACAAAACACGTTCACCAAAAAATCCCCTTTCAGCAATAACCAGTCTCACAAATTCCAACTATTCGATTTTAGAGTAAATTACAAGACCCGACATTTAACTTCTTGACAAAAAACCAAAAAATCGACTGTTTTCGAACGGGGGTGGTCCTCCAAACCCCACCCAGCACGACCTGATAAATATTTCTTCATTGCTAGATACGAAAATGGCCACTCAACTGCCCCCTCCCTCTAACACTCACCGCCCCTCCAATTGATTCAATCAATTGATCAGTCATTTCAGGGGGATGTAGAAGTTTCGATGACTTAATAGGTAAAGTTTCTTTTTTGGTGTAGAATCCGGAGAAAATCTTTTTGACCGGGGGTAGGGTCCTAACGACTTCATCAATTCTTCTGGTATTTAACCGCCCTTACATTAGCAAGCAGACAATAGCTTACCAGCGACTCCCCCTCCCCCCCAAGGGCAAAGGGTTTCCTGCATATTGACTATACTATATATAGTATGGAATATGCTGTAACATATTAAAGTTTTGTAAAATATAAGGACCTCCTTATCCCAGCTATAAACATTCTCACGGAACGCAGCGAAGAAAATGGCTCAATGATTTCCCCACCTGTCCAACCTCTGATTCTATATTATCACTTACCCTCGATCGACCACCCCCCGCCCTTTGCATGAATAAGTGGAAGAATGTCCCAGAGCCCTAGCCTAGGTTGCCAATCAGTTTACCCTTGGCTGCTCTTAGAGTAAGCAATTGGCAATATCTTCCCCGGGGTGCAAAACAGCCACGTCTGTCCCCAAAAGATGGAATGAGGTGCTAAATTGTCCTTAATTGTTTGCTGATGTGCTCGCACGAGGGGTTGTGATGATGCGAAACACCAGACTTAATCCGTTCTAATCAAAATTCGTTATAGAATTTATATTAAACGGGATTCCTTCGTAGACGCAACACGGTAACCCCTGTAGTAAGCAAGATACATCGTGAAGTTGTTTTTTTTTATGAAACCGAGGGTACCTCAACAATACAGACATTAGTGCGAACTAAATTGCCTACAAAAAAAGGTCCTTTTTGCAGATTTAGCAAAGTAAAGCAAGGCGGGGCAGGTGGAAAATTATTTTTCCTTAGGCTATCCCCCCTGGAACTAATTTTTCAACAAAATCAATTTGAGAGCAAACATTTCCGCGGACAAGCCAAACTCCACGACAAACAAGCCAAGGGCAAGAAATACCCAATCGCTATGAAATATGGGGAATCACAAAAATTCAAAAAGATTTATTGGGGATTGAGTGTCTCATTTGGGTTTGGCTGTTTTGAGCAACTGACCATCTATTGTGACTTGTGGGTGTCATCCATTTATGATTGGTTACTTGAACGAAAAGCTCACGTTGATTGGACAATTTGAATTTATTCTGATTGGGACACTGTCAGTTAGTGAATTAAGGCTGACCTCGTCCGATATTTGGCCTGCCTTGCAGAAATCTTGGATAGCCGCTACTCCGAAAGGTTCCACAGGAACTGTTTGGAAGGGTTCATGTATCAAATCTAGCTCAATATAGAACACGGAGTGGGTTACTTACAATAACCAAAAGACCATGAGTTTGTCCGTCACTTATGGCGAAGCCAATTTTTGGACCAATGATAGTTGGATAAAACTCATGCCGTGTCTTCCCTTCTCTTAGAACACCCAACGGTGTCGTGATCAGGTTTCCCACGCATGACGAAACCGAACCGACTCTTCAAGAATTAAACGTGTTTTTGAGTATGTCAGTTGAACATCGCCAACATTCATCCCGAGCCAGTTAACTGCCGGCATGTGTTGAATGTATAGTTGAACGACGATTGTGGGGATGGTGCTCTGCGCTGGTCGATGAAAACGGTCTGCTTCTCGTTATCACTCGCAGGAAGATTTTATTTTACATAACAGGTGATATGCTGTCCCGGTGCACAACGTAGATCCATACGTCGCGCGTCAAGACGCGACGATTAGAGCTTGTACCCAGATGTACGCGGAGCTCTAAAGCTAACTAGTGCCTTGTACATTGGGTTGTCATAAAACGTCCGATAAAGGTTATCGGACGCATAGTGTGAAAGGTTTTTCGTAGGTAGTGAATAGCGATGCAGATATGGGGGAGGTGCCTGTATAAAAGTATTCGAAAAAACCATACCGACTGAAAGTCGAAGAAAACTGTCCGGTATTCAATCAACTTAATCCAATAGGTCCTGCTTCATGGAAGAGGTAGAAGTCCACCAATCTACTTTAAGTCGACTGAACCTCCTCAACTGGAAGATTCAGATTCCGACCGTTGTTGAACCTCACAAAACGGGGTATCGATGAACCTTCCAATTCCAATTCCCAGATTTTAGAAACCCCTCTTCGAAACAGAGTCTAGGCTTGCTCTCGAATGCACCGCCTGCGGTATACTTGGAATTGAACTTCAATGCTGTTGTAAAACCGCCAAATCCTCTGTCGCTGCCACCGTGCTGTGCTCACACCACCAATACAGTTGAATGACTAACCTTCCTCATGTTGAAGTTCTTTAACACCTCATCGATACCCTGTCGCCCCCCCTCTCGATATTCCATTGTGTGATTCGATCAGACGTGAATGCAAAAAGCATCACAAAAAGCGGGTTGATAACTGCACTTCCTCTGCCTGGAGCGGAAAATTTGTGTCAATGCGCTTCGCAACGCTAGTAAGCCTTGCGAAGCTTACCAGGACTTTGGCTCACTAAAATGCTCTGGAGGTTGTCCAGTGTACGCCGGGGTGATGTCTCTGGTTCTGTTTCCTTTTTTGGCTTGGCGACATCCTACTACAGACAAAAAAAACCGGCGCCACACGGTAGGCGATGAATCCCTGGGATGATCCAACCGACCAACTCCATAGGTTCCAGTTCCTTCGCAGCTTAGTTCTTAGATTAAAAAATCTCCTGCATTGCCATTGGCTCATCCCTTCAGTCTACAAATTTCTCTGTCTCTCACGCTATGGCTATTTGGACGGACTTCCCAATATGTTCTTCTTCTTGTTCTTAGTCAGTAGCCTGTTGTTTCATGCTAGCGACGAGACTGTGCTCTTAAGTCCCAACACCCCACGGCCAGCCTTGGCGATGGGTCGCAGAAAAAAAGATTGAAGTCCAATACATAACCTTGTCGTTGATTGACGAATCCTATTTTTATTTATAATTCATGTCCGGTATTTTTTTTCTCGGACACTAGAAGAGAACACACTAATTATTATGCAAATAATCTTCGGCTAACACCTTATCGGATTGTCCGATATCAATTAAACCTTATTGGACCAGGGCATATCGGACATAGCTGACACCCTAGTACAGAACGATGACAGAATATTAGAAATAAGTGTGTTTATTTTAAGTTTTATGAGAGCCTCGTGTCGGTTTTAGGTCATGATATGTATTTAGCTTTCTGCGGAACGAGCCAATTGTGAACTTTTTAGTCCTCGACCGCAATGAATATATTAGTACACAATATCCAACAGGTTGGAATTAGACGTGTATTCCTTGATCTAGCTCAATACGGGATAAAACTAAGGTCTTTCACCTTGAAACCTGAGAGAAAAACCCTTACGGATATTTTGATATGTTAGGACACGTGGATAATTTTAAGAAGCGTTCCGAAATAGTCATCTATATTATATTATTATTCTATATTTACCCTCCAATCAAACATAAACAAGACTTATTTTCGGATACAAGAGCAAATTTGGAGCCTGGTCGGGTCGTCAACGTATATACATATTAATTGTATAGATTAAGATTTTTTGATCTTTTAGGAAATTTTGTAAGCCGACATATTTCCACATGGGATTCTGTTGGCAACTCCCGTGCTTTGGCTTGATACTGGGAATCCTTTGCCGGATGCAGGATTGGAGGCTTGTTGTATTGATGGCAGCAAAAGCAAAAATATTAGTTCTCAACGTGTTTTGGTGTTGTTTTTTTTTCTCTTCGACTCTGCAGGTTGTTCAACGTTTTGATCGCGGTGGAAAAGGTGGTCAAAGAACAGCCTATGGGGTGGGCAGGGGTTTGTCGTGGCCGATACATTGAGAATGTGAATGATTAAGCACAGTTTCGGGTCCCCAGAATTTTCGAGCCGTTGGAAAATCTTTTACTGACACGCTACTAGTTTCACTTCGTTTTCGACCATGGCTGCTCTTGAGCGCCGTGATCCCATGACGCGCTTTAAATGTGCACGACTGAGCTTGGGGCTATGGCGTTGGTTCTCCGGGGAACGAGGTTTTTACGTCCTCCTTAGCTTGTCCGGTTAGTATAACGAGGTTCCTAGTCTCGGCCTGGAGAGGTTCGAAAGAAAGACTAGATTTTTTTTGTCAGCGCACCAGGATGGACTGTCGTGCTCAAACGGCAACAATCAGTCTGTTCTCGCAATTCTTTGGAACAAATGAGAACCCTGGCCCATCTGATCGTATCCATTACCCACTTCTTCGACTTCCATCTGTCGATGTTAGAAGTGAATCTATCCTGGCGGGTGGGGGGCTAATCGAAGTGCGCTCCAGCTCGAATCTGGTTCAATTCATATCCATCATCAAGCCCTGACTTGGCTCTGATACAGCTCGGCAAGAACAGTGCCGCGGGATCGTTTAGTTTGTCGTTCCAACTTGGTGTCCATACATACTTGGCCGAACCGGACTCCATCTGTGTTTGAAGGGGGCCGACAGAACTCTGAAAATGCAAACGCTCCTACATAGAGAGAAGGGCAAATGAAGTAGTCATAGTTGGTGGCCATATTTTAGGTGCACTGGATTGTGTGGAGTAGTTGAGTACCGCCTGGGCTTGCCTCAATCACTGTCCTGGACGCCCCACAGTCTCGCTAGCACTGCGGCTGCTTATCCTTTGCCGTGTGCTGTTTGCCCTAATCATAGACGTTGCAGGAATCCCACGAGTAGTCTATCCAATACCAAGCCTGGCTACCACCAGTACTTTAGATTGAAGAAGAGCTGAAGCAATCATGGAGAAACTCGCGGAGCCGAGCCAGTTTTGTTGTTAAGGGCGACTTGACTTCTATGCGGAGCGAAGCAAAGTTTGTGCACGAACGAGAGTAGCTTGAAACTCCCCCTTGGCTACCTGATTTGGCAACAGCCCGTTTGCTGAAGTACTGCGGCTTGTGCTTGCTTTTCGAGGCTATGAGCTTTGAGAAAACACGAAATGTACTCCTCGCACAACACAGCCAAGCGTTGCCGAATCGGCCACGATCACAGTTGGGATTTGCATATGTCCTCCGGAGCTGCTGCCATCGCTTGTCGACAACGCAATTCCTCCCGTCGTCCTTTTGCTTCCTCTAGTGGTCAAATTTCTCGCCGGAAGAGTGAATCAGAAACAATCGAACGCGGGCTTCGAGCGCAGCTTTCGGAGATGCCGCTGAGCATCGGATGAAGCAAGTGAAATTAAAGTTAAAAGTTGCTTTTTTTTTCAGAAATGACAAGAACGTGTAGCTCGCACGGCTAGACAGCTTTCATCATTAAATCAAATTTGGACAAACAATAGCCTCTGCTAGTCCTTTTTGTCTGCCTCCAGCAAGGCGCTGTAGGTGCCAAGCTTCATTGGAGCGTCCTCCAGTCTGCGACGGTCGGTTGACATAAGGATCTCCCTATGCGCTCGCAGCCGGATCGCGTTGATTCGAATGAATCCATCCGCGTCGCTGGGATCGTACCCCTCTGTGGATTCCATGCTAGCAATCTTCTCACTGTACAACGAGCTCGGAGAGTCCCTAGCAACCGCCATGCAGCTGCCCTTGAAGCAGATTACATCAACCCATCCGTCGATAAGTTCCTGAGACTTTTCAATTGCAGCGAGAAGGAAATCAGACTCAGGAGAGAACCAGAATCCGTTGTAAACGAGCTCGGAAAACTTCGGAGTCATCATATCCCGAAGTCGCATCACTTCTCTGTCCATCGCGATTCCTAGACGATAGAAAGCAAATTCATTAAGTTTGATTCCATGGATTCTTTAATCCCAACTGGCCACGAAATACCCGAATAGGAGCTCGTGATGCCTCACCTTCAATGTCGAGATGAGCGCATCTCAGAATAGTCATTCCAGGGGTCTCGTAGACTCCACGGCTCTTGATGCCAACAAAGCGATTCTCTACAATGTCGATTCTCCCGATTCCATGCTTCTTGGCAATGCGGTTCAGGAACAGGAACAGTTCCAACGGATCATCGTGGCTTTCCTCGGTCTCCTTACTGAGCACCTTCACAGGCATTCCGTCCCTAAACTCGATTCGAACCACTTCCGGCACATCCGGCCAGTTCTTGTAGTGCTCAGTCTTGGTGTACATGTCCTCTTCTGGGGCTACTTTTGGATCCTCCAGCGAACCACTCTCGTAGGAAATATGCATCAAATTCTCGTCCATGGAGAATGGAGGCTTGTCTCCAGATGGCATCTCAATACCATTTGCACGAGCGTAGTTTAGAAGATCTGTCCTGCCTTGGAACTGAGTCAGGAAAGTATTGTCCCTCCATGGAGCGATGACCTTGATGTGGGGAGCAAGGGCGTAAAAGGTGAGCTCAAATCGGACCTGGTCATTTCCCTTGCCAGTTGCTCCATGAGAAACAAATTCAGCACCTATGAGATTCCCAAGTAAGCACCAGTGAGAGTTAGCATGATGGATCGTACCGAGGAGAAAAAGTTGAAATCGAAATGCTTGTCTTGGAGATCAACCAACCTTCCTTTGCAGCAATCTGTACTTGTCGCCTGGCGATGCACGGCCTCGCTAGTGAAGTACCCAAAAGGTATCTACCCTCATACAGAGCATTGGACTGCACCGCCGGGAAGATGAAGTCAGTAACAAACTCCTTCTTCAAATCCTCCACATACACCGCGGACGCCCCGAGGGCCTTGGCCTTTGCTTCAGCCTTTGCGAAATCATCATCCTGGCCGACATCCGCAATGTAGCATATAACATCATAACCCTGTTCCTGCAGCCATTTCAAAATCACAGAGGTGTCTAAACCTCCAGAATACGCCAACACTACCTTCCCACGAGACATACTCAGCAAACACAAATCCAAACCCTCAACCGTCCCCCTCCCACCCCACGCCCCAAAACAACAAAATAAAAGCCTTGCTTGATTTCGTCCGCTCTCAGCCCCTACTCGTTCAACATACTATCCTTATCAAGCGCTTACCCTTGCGAACTCTACCTTATCCCTCCCCCAAAACCCATTCTATTTATACGCATCCACTCGCAAGTCATTCCTCCATGCCCAATCCTCGTCGACTAATCTATCTCGTAAAAACGCAATTTACATCGCGGATCCCACCATCCAATGAGTTCCAAAGAAAATAATATATAATTAAAAAATTTTCAAGTGAGATCGGCCGTGAACTCCTTATTTCTTTCATTTCATCATAAAACCCTAAGCCATAAATTTATACCCTCTGTATGATTTCACTAAAATTCATATATGGGGAATAATATTTTTGTTTTATGAGAATAGTGGTATATATGTATATATTCGCACCCCCTCCAGGGAAAACAACCGAAATCGTTTGGAAACGACATGGAAAATTGAGTAAGAAAATTTTAACTAAAGTTCTTTATCTCGGCTATCCAATTGAGAGATGTTTAAAAGCTAGTCAGGGATATTAGAGGGTGCTTGTCCTGTGTCCTAGTCAATATAATGATTGTTTTTGCGATAATTATTTGTATTCGATTCTATAATTATGATAATAGGATTTGTTGTATCCAATTAAGCGTGTTCCATTTTTCAATTTTATTTTAAAAAGGTAAAGGGCCGCTCACCTTGGGCGATAAACAGAGTGTAGGTTCGATTCCCATCAACGGCACGGATAAATACCGACAAGCAGGTTTTTAGCTTTTCTGAAAGCTCTTCTTTCGAGCGACCGAGGCTTTGTAGGCATGAGCTGGTCTCTCTTAGACTAGGTTAGGAAGTAATATCCGTTCTGAAGTCGACCTAGGCACTGGACGGCCGCACAACGACCGATTTGATCCAGTTTCACTCAGCATTCGGAGGTGGCTGATATCGTGGCTTGATCTATTTTCTCTGCGCATGTCTATTAGCTGTTTGCAGCGCTGCCTTTAGCATTCTTGTTTGTCCTAACAAACATCTCGCATGCCTCCACCGATCATCTCGCGCATACTTGAAGCAGGAACTGCCTGCCAGAGTCCAGCTACTCGAGAATCGAATCCGAGTAGAAGATATAGATTCTTGAGGAGAACTTAGCATGTACGGTATCAATGAGCAGGGGAACAGAGGTGGGAAGGAATACCTCTACCAATGCGCTTTGTTGAAATGGATTAGATAAGCTGGTGTCAGGAACATATCTCTAGCTTCTTGTGTGGCGATCTGTACATAGCTAGTGAGTTCAACGGATAGTTGTAGTCGGTTAAGTTTTGGTCTACAAGCGAGTGGTTGGTAGGTTAGTCGTCGTCTTGAGGTGTAGCAACGAAAGACTGGTTTGAAAAAGGGCAAGACGCACCGCTCGCTCAGAAGAAATGAGTGCTTAGGTTGTGGATTCTTCGGGGCGGAGTTCCTGGTTGGTATTTGTGGATTGGAGGAATCCTAGCTAGAGTGTTTGGGTGATATTGGCAACGTGAGCATGTCGTTTTCTGTCAAGCAGAAACAGAAGGCCATTCTCCGAGCTTTCTTTCGGAACGGAGGAGGGCAATGGAAGGTTTTGGTAGTAGACAAGAGGTCTAGTGAAATTGTGAGCGAGCTTTTCCGGGGAGAGGAATTGAGAAGGGAAGGAATCACAGTGTCGATTCCGCTTGATTCAAAGCGATCAGACAAGCTGGAATCGACGACAGGGCTCTACCTGGTCGCTTCAAGTGCCGCCAACACAAAGCTGATAGCGGAAGATGCAAGAAACGAAATCCTCCAGAAGATGCACATATGTTTCCTATCAGATCCAGCACCAATAGAGCAGCTCGTGGATTCAGTGATGAATCCGAAGCCCCCGAAATCCCTGCGTATCTCCGAGATCGTTACAGCCAGCTCGGACTTTCTCTGTCAAGGCGATAATCTTTTTTCACTGACTTCCCACACACACGCTCTGAAGCCCGAGACGCTCGCGCATGGCCTCACCTGTGTGCTTAGCATGCTTGGCGTGGTACCGATCATCCGAGCGGAGAAAGGAGGCGTGGCAGAGCAAGTTGGTGAAGTCCTCGCCGACCGGCTGCGTGCTGAGCTCTACATGGGCAAAATTGTTCAGAGGTCCTTGATATCGGTGAGAGGGTTTCATCCTGCCAATCTACTCCCCTACCAGAGCTCACATCTTTGGCTGAATGAATCACTTCCTCGTCGATTCCGTTGATGTCTCACAGAGACCTCTGTTGGTCTTGACGGACAGAAGGAATAACTTATCTACGGCTCTCCGCCACCCATGGACGTATCGAGCGATGCTCTTCGATGTTCTCGGCCTAAAAGCGTCATCAGTGGAAGTCACAGTCCGAGACAAAGGAACGGACCGAAGTATCAAGTACAATCTGGACGAGGATGCCGATGAATTCTGGAGAAAGCATTCGACGAGCTCATTCCCAGAGGTTGCGTCTGCTATTGAGGCAGAGCTGAAAACTTACCTCGAAGAAGTCGCCGAGGTGAACAAACTCGGCTCCGACGTCTCTTCAGAGATTGCGTCGCTTCCTGATCTCGCGAAGCGTAAGGAGATGATCGACATGCACATGAACATTGCTACAGCTCTTCTGGACGAGATAAAAAGCCGGGGTCTGGATGAACTCTACCGGATAGAGGAGGACGCTGAGGCCGGTGTTGTGGATTGGAACGCAGTTATGTCAGTGATTAAGTCAGACCGTGGGACGAAAGAGGACAAGCTCAGATTGTTCCTAGTCTGCTTTCTGTCGGGTCCACCCATCGGACAGGTATTGGACTGATTCCGAATGCATACCCGAAGGTCCAACGGAAGTCGGTGGTTCTATCTCTGAGTCTGCAGTGTGTCTCTGACTCTATCGTCACCATTTTTTTGTAGGCGGAACTCGACGAGTACAGGCAGGCCTTGGAGGCCGCTGGCTGCGAATCTAGTCCAATCGAATATGCTTTGCCTTTGAAAGGGCTGGCGAAATCAGTGCCCCCCCCAGCCAAGTCTGACACGAGGAGACTCGGCCTCATGGTGTCTGGACTTGTACAGCAGGGCAAGGCCAACCTCAAGAAAGGCGTAGCAGAGGTCGCTCAGAACTTTAACAAACTTATGACTCTGTCCAGGGCAAATGCAATGCCCTTGACTCGAATCGTGGACAGCTTTGTTGAGCTCAAAGGGGGATTCGACAACTCGTGAGCCGACCCCGCCGTATAAAGCTCTCGTCTTATCCGTCTCCGCACTATCATCCCAATGTCAAATCTGAAGACGAAGCCGCGCATTTACGTTTGTGCCCCAGGTTCACTTATCACGATCCTAAGGTTAAGTCGGGCGCAGTTGAGAACGGTCCACGCAACCTGATGCCGTTTCAAGATGCGATCGCCTTCGTGGTTGGGGGAGGAAACTATATCGAATACGAGAATTTGATGGAGCATTTGCATGGCCGCAGTGTTGTCTACGGAGCGTCCTCACTCCTTGGAGGCTCCCAATTTTTAGGAAGCCTTAGCGATCCATAGCCGTGATTGTGTGATTTGGACACTCGTCGAGGACTTTCGTCCAGCTCATTGTACAGAAAACATACTTGAGAAGTTTTTGAAAGCCGCCCGAGAGCGAGATGGAATCTATAAACATGCGACTTGCTTTTGAAAGCTCTTTCTGAAGAGAGGCCTGCTACCAAATCTGGAGAGCATCCAACAGCAAGTGCGAGTTTTTCTATACAGAATAGCTTTGCGCGTGATCTCATGAATCTCCTCTGGGATTCTTCTCAGGAACGAGCACTAGCTCTCACCACGGCGTACTTTTCATTTGTCGGAGACCTGGAACCCGAAAATTTGTTATGTTATCAAAGAGGTGAAACGGGGATATCGTCTTCTGACAGGGTGCGGGTGAAGCACTAGATTGCAATGTAGTCTCAACTTCAGCATATCGAAATCATGTGCGCTGCTCTGCTGGGAGCTAAGAGTTGGCTGATACTTGGCGTGTTCCATATCTGGCCACGAAGGGAAGATCTTCCTGCTGAGAGCTAGATACCGTACTTGCAAGACCATTTGTTCAAAAACCACCCTGTAAAAAGTGCAGGGGGCAGCGTGTCGGCATCAACAACCAGGGAGAGGCATATCTATCCGACCTCGCGCAAAAACACTCCCCAAGCAGCACACACACAGAGACAGGAACGAAGTTCAAGCAATGCAAACCTCCCCACGCGCATTGCCTCTCAGTTAGAACGTTTTTTCATTCTCCTGTCGCATGTGCCTGTTGACAGACTGGCGAAGCGTATGTGCTCTCCCCCGCACCCATCGCAGCTCCCATCTATCGATACGGATGGAAAAGCGGGGGAGACTTCGATGGACCGGAGAAGAGCGATCTATCAGGATTGAATCATGACCTCAAACCCTGATGAAAGCAGCTAAAATCTGCACAAAAGCGGCCAATGTGAACGGTCAAATGCAAACTGCCCACGTCCGCAGAGCCTTCCTCTAGTCACATTCACCACGCCTCAGGTCGACCTGGAGAGGGGAGACACAGGTGGACCGTAGAAGAGCGATCTATCAGAAGGAAAAGAAACAAGACCAAAAGTAATCGAAATTGGGGAAAACATCCGCATCAACTGAAACAGACGAGAACGGATTTCTGACACTTGCAAAACCTTGCAACAGTCCATTGCCCCCATCTGCGTCCCGTTTCTCATCCAACTCCATCCCTCGATCATTCAAACAATCTGTCAAATTAAATTCTCATTAAAAAACACAGCACATAAATGTGGACAGAGTAACGAAGTCCCAAAAAGTCTGCACATTTCGCTCATCCACGAATACAAAATAAAAAGAATTCATGTCCATAGATAAGCATATTTTATTCAAGTATTCGTGAAGGACCAAAGAATGCCACAATATTACCGAAAAACACAACACATGTATTCATATCGTTAGAATTAACTGGTTGGACTAGCTATCCCCCTACGCGTAGCTCATTCAGAACCCTTAAACTAGAAAAAAGGAACTATTTTACTCTCCATCAACAATACTAACCCCTACTAAAAAAAAGCTAAATAGTAATGTATTTCTATTAAACGAAAAGGATACCCATATAAATTAATAAAATATGATATATATACACAGGGTATTTTGAAATACTTCATTCAATAAAAACATTCAAGGAATAATTTTGGTTGTGAGAGTGTGAAGGGGGGGCGTCGTTTTACGTCCTCTCTGAAAAACCCAGGTTTCACCATTGCGAGAGGATTTGCGCTCTTGGGCCTGGAAAAGGTTTAAGATTTTCAACCTGGACGAACAACTTGCCTTTTGGTTTAGCGTAACACGCTCGCGTCATCATTTGACCTATGAAACTTCTTCCTCAGGACCTGGCGAAAGTACTCCACTGAAAATTTAATAAATAAACCATTCACGCTCATTTTTAATCATTTAAACAATACTCATGTTCATGAATATTGAAAGACATTATCCTATCCTCTAAATATTTTATTTTATACTTTGAAAGGACTTCCATTTGGGGCTTTTGTTTAGTAGAAATTGTGGGTGTTGCGTTCACGGGCCATCGCAGCCCACATCCTTCCCCACCGTTGAAAAGAGTAGCGTGGAGAGGGGTTTCGGAATGAACCAACAGGTGAAGTATAGTAGATTGGATTTTTGGAAATTTTTCTCCTGGTTGGAAGGTTCTTTAACGAAGAAACCGGTTCCCAATATATCTGAGAGGGGGGGGGGGAGGAGGGGAACTTTATGAGAGATAGGTTTTTGCATATTATAACTCACCAACCCCCCCTCCGGTTCTTTAGCTTTGATGTCACTACCTCCTGGGTGAATCCTATTCTGACTATCGCCCATGAATATTTTACCCCTTATTTTTATGAGAAGATTTGGAAGGCTTTATTTTCAATTTTATTTGAGGGGTTCTAATTTTGTCAATGGGGTTGTACAAGGTGTTAGCGTTGGTGGTGGAATGTGTGAAGCTTTTAACCCCTGTTTGTGCAGTTGTGAAATAGTTTTTGGGGCGGTAATGATGGGGGAGTAGTTGGGTGCTATTAGTGATGAGGTGGATGAGTAACTTTTTTCTGTTGGCGGATGCTGAGGCGCAATATTTTCGCCAAGAGGAGTGTTGTCGCAAGTGTCTGGTCATAACGGGATGTGTGCTTGTTTTCGAGAGCAGAGTTCAGGAAAATATTCTGTGAAGCAAAAATTGGACAGTCACTTCTTCTCCCTGGCGCAAACTTCAAAACTGCTCCGAGGCATATATCCGTGGACATATAAAGTGCTGAAACTACTTCCCCATGCATTCGTCATGACAGGGCTGGACACGAGTGTTGTGTTGTCGGGACTGGAGTTTGAAAATCAGCATGGGGAATGTAGCTGAACCACACATGCAGTTGCCGCTTACGGTAACGAAGGGAACGAGCATTATGCTGGGGGACCTGTACACTGTCCCCAGCAGTGCTGAGGAGAGCAAGGCCAACATTATGAAGGCGTTAAAGGGCGGGGAGGTGGCTGGGGGACTTGGATGTCAGCACGTCACCACTGAAATTGACGATAAGGACGCAAAGACGCCTGACTTGTGGGTATCAAGGCATCCAGCGCAAATTAGGCTTACAGGAAAGCATCCTTTCAATGCCGAGCCACCGATTAAGCTCCTCCTGGATCAGGGCTTTTTCACCCCGCCGTCTGTCCATTACATTCGAAACCACGGAAAAGCAACGAAGGACATCAGCTGGGAGACACACAAGTTGAAGATTAATGGCCTCGTTGACCAGGAGCTCGAGATTTCCATGGACGAGCTGGCTTCGCTGCCGAGCGTGACTCTGCCAGTGACTCTCGTCTGCGCCGGCAATAGGCGTAAGGAGCAGAACATGACGAAGCAGACGATTGGCTTCAGTTGGGGTCCTTGTGCGGTCGCCACCCATTTGTGGACAGGTGTGCGATTGCGCGACCTTCTGCTGAAGGCTGGGATCAGGATGAACAAGGCGAGGCATGTGTGTTTCGTTGGAGTCGAGAAAGAGGGCTTGCCGAACGGAACCTACGGCACATCTATTGACCTTGCCACTGCGATGGATCCTTTCGGCGAGGTTATCATTGCGTACGAGCAGAACGGAATGAGGTTGACGACTGACCATGGTTTCCCCGTGAGGGTTATCATCCCAGGCTGGATTGGTGGTCGTATGGTGAAGTGGCTGGAGCACATCACAGTGCAGGATGAGCCTTCAGATAACTTTTACCACTTCTTCGACAACAGAATCATGCCTCCACATGTGGATGCTGAGCTTGCCAAGAAGGAGGGTTGGTGGTACAAGCCGGAGTACTTGTTCAATCAGCTGAATATCAACTCCGCTATCGGATCGCCGGATCACGATGAGATCCTTGAGCTCACCAAGCCCTCTGACTACACGATGAGAGGATATGCCTACTCAGGAGGCGGTAGGAAGATCACGCGTGTGGAGGTTTCCTTCGATGGAGGCAAGGCCTGGGAGCTCTGTGATGTGACTTACCCAGAAGAGGAGTACTCCCACACTCCCCAGTTCGGCAAGTACTACTGCTGGTGCTTCTGGACTTTGAAGGTGAACACGTCCAAGTTCTTGGAGTGCGGTATGGGATACGGGGAACTGTGCTGCCGTGCATGGGATGAAGCCAACAACGCGCAACCTGCTACCCTGACGTGGAACTTGATGGGAATGGGTAACAACCCACACTTCCGTGTCAAAATCCACCCGGAGACGACCGAGAACGGCTTTAACCTGCGGTTCGAACATCCCACAGTTGCCGGGCCAACCAAGGGTGGTTGGATGGACCCTATAGATGCACCCCCTGCTGTGGTGGAGAAGAAAGAGGAAAAGAAAGTAGAATCGAAAGGACAAGATTCTTCGAAGAAGTACTTCAAATGGTCCGAGATCAAGAAGCACGACAACGACGACTCTGCATGGATTGTCGTGCACGACAAAGTGTATGACTGTACGCCTTTCCTCAAGGACCACCCTGGAGGCAGCGCCAGTATCACGATGAATGCTGGAGCGGACGCGACTGATGAATTTGATGCTATTCACTCTACCAAGGCGAAGGAAATGCTCGCGGACTACTACATCGGAGAATTGGATGAGGAAGAGCATAAGGTTGAGGACACTACCGAGAAGAAGGCTGAAGTGAAATCGGCGGAGCTCGTCGCTCTGAACCCGAAGAAGCGTGTCGACTTTGCGCTTGTGCAAAAGGACGTGATCAACAGGAACACTCGTAGGTTCCGATTCGCTCTGCAGTCGAAGGATCACGTTCTTGGACTGCCGGTTGGTTACCACATGCTTGTTAGTGGAATGGTGAACGGCAAGCTGACCATGCGTGCGTACACTCCAACCAGCTCGAATGATGATGTTGGGTATTTCGACCTTGTCGTGAAGGTGTACTTCGCGAACGAGCACCCGAAGTTCCCTGAAGGTGGCATTCTCTCGCAACATTTGGATTCGCTGAAGCTGGGTGACACGATCGGAGTGAAGGGTCCACTCGGACATTTCGAGTACAAGGGAAATGGCAAGATTGTTGTGCACGGAAAGGAGAAGACGAAGACGAAGCTTGGGTTCATCTGCGGAGGAACGGGACTGACGCCGGCCTACCAAGTGATCAAGGCGGTTCTCAAGGACAAAACGGACAGGACAGAAGTGTCTCTCTTGTACGCGAACGTCACTCCCTCCGATATCCTTCTGCGAGAGGAGCTTGACCAGCTCGCGAAGGAGCACGATAACTTCCACTTGTGGTACACCGTCGACAGGACCGAAAACGGTGAGAAGTGGGATTACAGCACTGGCTTCATCAATGAGGATTTGATTAAAAAAGCGCTGCCGGCTCCGGGAGACGACTCATACATTGGCATTTGTGGACCACCGCCGATGATCAAGTTCGCCTGCCTACCCAACTTGGAGAAGATCGGATTTGCCTCAGATTCATACGTGCAGTTTTAACTCTTTTAGATGCGGAAATTTCGTGGAATTTAACTGATAGTTCATCAGAGTAACATTATATGTAATAAAAAGGAAGCCAAGCAATTCGTTGCAAGTACAAATGAAGCTAAATAAAATAATTCCTTGAGAGATCATCCCCTACCCCGATATCCTCCTGAGGCCAGATCGCAGCCGTAACCCACAAAACAACACGCGGTGCATCGAATCCAGGAAAACTCTCTCTCCTCATAACGACAGCGGAAGCGTCCACGCAAGGCCTTCATGAGAAAATCACTTCGTAGGAACTGTTCAGGTAGGAAATTTCGTTCAATTTCCTAACTGGAGCTTGAACGAAAGCAGGCCCGGTAACTTTATTCTGCATGGTACGGCGCGGGAATTATCAGAAACGGTAATGCATGCAAGAGAACAGGATGCCAAAAAAGGAATGGGTCCGAAAACTGCCCTTCTAGTAGAATCGAGAGTTTGGCTGCGAGCGAATGGGAGCACATTCCCAAGCAATCGAAAACGCTTATGTGAAAATCTGCAACAGCCACAGAAGGTACTCTTGCAACATCAAAAACCGAGATATTAGTAGAAACAGAAAGTCTGATGCGTCTCACGCTGCACACGTTTAAACAACTTTTTGTTTTAATTTCGCCTCTTGCGGGATCCTTACGCTCTGGTGAAAGTCAGGAAACGAGGACCCAGTGAATTTTTTTCAAGCCTTAACTTCAATGTCCGTAAGAATTTCTCACGTTCCAATACATGACGTTCACGATTAGGCCTACCATGCGGATGAAGGTACCAAGGGGATGGACATCTTGAAGACTCATTTCTCTTCCCTTTCCTTTGGTTTTGGCTTGGGGCCTCGCGAAAGTGTCTTGATGGGTTCGAAGTCGTATACCGTTCACAGTTGCGATAACCAGACCAGCCGAGGACAGTCTTATACACACTAACGTGGACAGCTGAAAGAAAAGCAAGTTCTGGAAAGAAAAGAAGCACTTTTGACTCCCCTTTCCCCTGTCCAAGGTAAGGACCACCCGCCGGAGGTTGTTAATTTTCCAGTAAACGAAAGATCAGAAAGAAGCAAGGGGCGGAAACTTAGTCCAAATTGAACCGAACACGTATGACACTCAATCCCTAATGTCTAAACGCCAACCCACCTCTCATCGGGTATATATCCGTTAACCGTCTCCTCACCACTGTCATTGGTGTACAAAAACAAAAATTATACCGAGCCACCGGAGAGGCACCACACCATCCCCTCAGCCTTAATTTTTCACCAAACAAAAACGTCTGATGGTGCGACTCGCGCGGAGTTCACCAGCCTCGAAATGCTCGACTTGTTTTGTCAAGCATCACCTCGGGGGAATCCACCCCCAACGTTTTGTTCTTTCAATTTCCGTTCCCAAAACCCTCAGTTCACGCGTGCTTTATCTCACCAACGTCTACATCCAAACCCAACCCAAACCAGCTTTTTCCCATGTTTTCGCGGAATATCCTCATTCAAGTTGACGCCAGCATCCACGTCAGTTTTAGCGCAGGCCAAATGATGTCAACAAATAATTAACAAAAAAAGCCATTCCCAACATCATCAAAAATCTACTTCTATAGTTCCCAAATCATTCATAATTTTATTCCAATTCACACACCCTTTAAAAAAAGGGAACGGAGCTTAACCTGTTGAGCAATTTGTTCTCAAAACTGCAGGGGGAGTCTGCTACGGCAAGTTTTGGTCCGTGGACAAATCTTACCCCTAGTAACATCTAGTTCATCTTTTAAAAATATATATTAATTAATAATAATACGAAACTTTTTGTTTGTCCACCTAGCCCCTATCATATTGGTTCATACTTCGTTTGACCCCCCAAACGGTGGCGGCATTTAGCACGATATCAAAGCCGACCCCTTGAAGAATTTATTTTTGTGGTATTTATTGAATAACATTTCTTTTTTGTAACTAGGGAGGTCGCTTACTGAAGAATTTAAGGGGGAGGTGGATTTATTCAATCAGAAACTTGCGCGAGGTGGTAACCAGTTTCGGTCATATGGACTGTTCTACCTTGGAAAACGTGAGGGTCGGACAACTGGTAAAAAAATCTGAATAATAGAACAAAAATGAGAGCGCCTTTGAGTCACCTATCTTTAGCCAATAGTTGTCCGTAGCGTTTACTTTTTTTTGGTAAAAAGAGAGCCACCTATTGAGTTCCCAACAATGGCGGCGCCATATCCTTTGATTTATATTGAAAAAAGGATGTAACCGAAGGAGGCGAGAGTGAGCCTGAATGTGTTCGATTCGATTCTCACTCTTTAGGGTAAGCGCTTTGGTCCAAAAAAACCTTGTCAATGAGAACACAGACACTTTACGTGCAAATCGCCTAAGGGGTCCAATTTACGCCTTCAATTTTACACCCCCCCTCCTATTTATTTTTGAGCCGTTTAATATTACGGATTTAATATATTTGGTGAAGTATAGGGGAGGAAAAGTTGGTTTCGACTTATGCATCGGATAAAAGAACAATAGGGGTTGGATCGAGATTTTGGTATTGGTCAATGAAAGCGGAATGTTTTCTTGGTCTTCGTTTGTGAGGTGGATTTCAGGCATTTGCTTTATTTGGGAAGCGAGTTGCCGTGGGACGGCATTGAGGATGGGTTTTGACTGTTTTCTACCAAGAGAGAAGATCGAGTTGTGCGTAGTCAAGATTTCAGCTGAAAATCAAGGTCCTGGATTACGCCATGTCGAAAGGTTTGTTTGTTTCATCAGTCCGCACAAGAAGCTCAGCTTGACAAGATTTGGTGAGCTGTGAATGCGTAGCGCAGGTGAGTATTTGCGGATTAATATCCCCAAGCTAAGCAATCGTCTCGCGCAAAGGATATGCGACGGCTGGGCGTTTGACCGGTTGTGCCCTGTAGTCAGGATGTTGGGGTGAGAAGGTTATATATATTGCAGGTGTATAGTCTGATTCTCGTCAGATAGTGTGCAAGCTGCGGAGGAGAATAAGCTTTTAGTTTGAACAAAGCCTGAGTCACATCTGTAGTAGCTGTGGAGAAGAAATGGCGGACGTTGACAATACGCCCGTGATGGAGGAGACATTCGAGACGACTGAGGAGCCGGTGAATATGGAGGGAGCTGCCGGTGGCGCGAAGTTTTTGGACCCGGAGACGGGAGAACCGATGTACAAGTGGCCTGTTGATGAGAAGCACAGGTGCAAGGTGCTGAAGCCGTGGAGGTTCGACCGACCACACCACCGTGCGTTCTTCTACGCGTGGTCGTCTTTCTTCTGTGCGTTCTTCGGATGGTTTGCGCTGTCACCGTTGCTGGTGAACATTGGAAAGTTCTCGCCGGACATTGGAATCAGTGAGAAGGAGGACCGTGTGACGTCGAACATCATCGGCGTGGCTGGAACGATTCTGATGCGATTCATCATTGGACCTGTTGCGGATCGGTGGGGTCCGCGGTGGGCCCAGGCTGGAGTACTGTGCATTTTCTCGATCCCGGCTTACCTTGTTGGTACTGCGCAGAACTTTGCGATGTTCTGTACGGCTCGATTCTTCATTGGAATGCTTGGCGGGACTTTTGTGGTGACTCAGTACTGGACGTCGATCATGTTCGCAAAGAACATTGTTGGATCTGCGAACGCGACGTCGGCGGGATGGGGAAACCTTGGGGGAGGTGTTACGAACGCGCTGATGCCTCAGTTCGTAAACTTGATGGAGGCTTTTGGACTGGATTACAACATGGCGTGGAGAGTTGCGATGGTGATCCCGGCGACGTTCACGCTTGTGATTGGAATTCTGTTGTTCTTCTTCGCGGACGATTGCCCTGACGGGAACTATCGGTTCCTGATCATGTCTGGACAGAAGCACGCGACGAACCCGTGGGTGTCCTTCGGACGTGCTGCGCTGAACCCGAGATCATGGGTGCTTCACTTGACGTATGCGACTTGCTTCGGAGTGGAGCTGGTGATGAACGGGAACCTTGCGTCGTACTTCCAGACGTCGTTTGGACTTGATGAGGGAACAGCTGGACTGATTGCGGCACTTTTCGGTCTGATGAATCTGTTCGCGCGGTCGTTGGGAGGAATTACGTCGGATTTTGGATCATCACGATGGGGAATGACTGGAAGACTTATTGTGTTCTTCCTGACCGAGATCATGGAGGGACTGATGCTTTTGACGTTCTCGAGGATGACTGTGCTGGGAGCTGCGATCCCTATGTTGATTCTGTTCTCGATTTTCGTGCAGATGGCTGAGGGAGCTACATTCGGAGTTGTACCGTTCGTGGACCCGAGGTACACTGGAGGAATCTCTGGAATTGTGGGTGCTGGCGGAAACGTTGGTGCGGTGCTTCTGAACCTGATCATCAGGAACGTGTCGCCTACGAGCGATGCGTTCCTGTACTTGTCGTTTGTTGTGCTGGGCGTCTCGTTCTTCGTGCTTCTGCTTATCTGGCCGTTCAAGATCGAGGACAGCATGGACGGACCGGAGCAGCCGGCGAAGGTTATTGTTGAGGAAAGCGATGAGGAAGTTGCTGAAGTTCGCGTCAGTGACGCTTCCGAGTAGGAAGTGTGCACTTGCATGCTATTGATTGATGCTAGAATCGCACGCGATGGAAGTGCTATAGTAAAATTTTTATAATATTTGTATCTCAACTGCAGAAGTTGCCACTACCAGAGAAGCTGTTATCCTCCTCCCTGTCGTCCCCGCCTTGTATAGAACTGTCACTGAGAATTCCAGGTTGCAAACTAGGGAAAGCTTTTGCGTGTGGTGTACATCTAGTGCTTGTCTCCAGAGGGGACCCTAAGTCTTCCCTTTTTCGCTACGAATGCGTTGCTGCTAGTAAGTCGATATCCTTCTCAAGCGCAAATGCGAAATGGGAAAGGAAGTGGTGGCCGACACGAAATGCTATTGGGTTGCACAGTCACTTCAAAACAAATACGACTTCCCCGTCATAACAGGCACTGATTGGACTTGATTCAAGGCTGACTGGTTTGGCATTCAGCTCCCACAGCAGCAGCAGTGCATCAGAAAGCCCTGGGAGGAAAAGCCTCCCAAAACCTGAGCCGAACAGCATCACAAGGAAAATCAACCTGTATCCGAGTTTCATCGTCGAGCGTGCTCGAGTCGCATACCTCAGCACCATACGCCGCAGAACATGACAAACAGTAGAATCGCCACAGCTACTTCATTGAGAAAAGCCAGCAAAAACGCGAATCCAACTATCTCACCATCCGCAATGGACGAACGGAGGAGATTGGTCTTGTTCCGGTCATTGGAATTCTGCCAAAGCAAAAAGGGGATTTATGTCTCGCGAAAGTTGCTACGCTCGCAGAAGGTTGCCATATCCTCATGATGTTCCTAGCCGCATAAAAAGCTCGCCCGACATACGCTCCAGTCCAACACAGGCAACACAAGAGCCTTTCCCCCATCGGAGTTTCGGTTCTGTTGGAACACCTACCCCTTCCCCCCCCCCCGCGCGTCAAACTAAGCCAACAACTTATCATCCAATAATCCCGGTGTTCAACCCCTCTTCCCAAACTAATTTTCAAACTAACCAACCGATTTTCTTCAAAAAAACTTCAAAAACAATTCCAGAAAACATACCCTACACGACCTCTACAGGGGTAGTCTCATATGCCCTCTTTCATTCACCAATTTTTGATAATCTTAGGGGTAGAACAACATCATCACCGTACCCAGTAGTACTCTTTCCGTGTCCCAGATAAAACTATTCTTCTTCTCTTTTTTAATTGTTCCTCAATCCGCTGAGAGATGAAGGTTCTTTTTTTATGGTAGTAATACAGACGATTGCATTCGGATACGAACTGCATGATTTTCGTTGAAATTTAATTGGTATGGATTACGCCATGTCGCAAGGTGTGGTTTCACCAGGTTACTTAGATGGCGAGAGGAATTTTTTGTTTTGGGGGGGGGGTTGGGGGGATGGGTTCCACGTGTTTTTGTACTTTTTAACCCCCTTTTGGCTTTTGTGGAAAAATGTGGATTGACTTTTTAATGTGCAAAACGGTGCCGTGCATTAGGAAGCTGAGGAAAAGAGAATGTGTCGCTTGCGAGGCTAGCATTCCGAGTTTTTGGAATGTAGGAAAAAACCAGCGTACTTCTTTATCCATTGAGAAAGCATACGGTCTTCACAAACGCGAGATATCCGTTATACGGGCTCAGTTCTCTTCGGACTGACGCAAAGGGTATGTGCCGGTTGGGCGTTTGATCGGCTGTGCCCTGTGGCCAGGATTTTGGGGTGAGAAGGTTATATATATTGCCAAGCGGACGCGAGAGGGAGTCTGCAGGTGTATGGTCTGATCCTCGTCAGAAAGTGCTCAAGCTGCAGAGGAGAATAAGCTTTTAGTTTGAACAAAGCCTGAGTCACATCTGTAGTAGCTGTGGAGAAGAAATGGCGGACGTTGACAATACGCCCGTGATGGAGGAGACATTCGAGACGACTGAGGAGCCGGTGAATATGGAGGGAGCTGCCGGTGGCGCGAAGTTTTTGGACCCGGAGACGGGAGAACCGATGTACAAGTGGCCTGTTGATGAGAAGCACAGGTGCAAGGTGCTGAAGCCGTGGAGGTTCGACCGACCACACCACCGTGCGTTCTTCTACGCGTGGTCGTCTTTCTTCTGTGCGTTCTTCGGATGGTTTGCGCTGTCACCGTTGCTGGTGAACATTGGAAAGTTCTCGCCGGACATTGGAATCAGTGAGAAGGAGGACCGTGTGACGTCGAACATCATCGGCGTGGCTGGAACGATTCTGATGCGATTCATCATTGGACCTGTTGCGGATCGGTGGGGTCCGCGGTGGGCCCAGGCTGGAGTACTGTGCATTTTCTCGATCCCGGCTTACCTTGTTGGTACTGCGCAGAACTTTGCGATGTTCTGTACGGCTCGATTCTTCATTGGAATGCTTGGCGGGACTTTTGTGGTGACTCAGTACTGGACGTCGATCATGTTCGCAAAGAACATTGTTGGATCTGCGAACGCGACGTCGGCGGGATGGGGAAACCTTGGGGGAGGTGTTACGAACGCGCTGATGCCTCAGTTCGTAAACTTGATGGAGGCTTTTGGACTGGATTACAACATGGCGTGGAGAGTTGCGATGGTGATCCCGGCGACGTTCACGCTTGTGATTGGAATTCTGTTGTTCTTCTTCGCGGACGATTGCCCTGACGGGAACTATCGGTTCCTGATCATGTCTGGACAGAAGCACGCGACGAACCCGTGGGTGTCCTTCGGACGTGCTGCGCTGAACCCGAGATCATGGGTGCTTCACTTGACGTATGCGACTTGCTTCGGAGTGGAGCTGGTGATGAACGGGAACCTTGCGTCGTACTTCCAGACGTCGTTTGGACTTGATGAGGGAACAGCTGGACTGATTGCGGCACTTTTCGGTCTGATGAATCTGTTCGCGCGGTCGTTGGGAGGAATTACGTCGGATTTTGGATCATCACGATGGGGAATGACTGGAAGACTTATTGTGTTCTTCCTGACCGAGATCATGGAGGGACTGATGCTTTTGACGTTCTCGAGGATGACTGTGCTGGGAGCTGCGATCCCTATGTTGATTCTGTTCTCGATTTTCGTGCAGATGGCTGAGGGAGCTACATTCGGAGTTGTACCGTTCGTGGACCCGAGGTACACTGGAGGAATCTCTGGAATTGTGGGTGCTGGCGGAAACGTTGGTGCGGTGCTTCTGAACCTGATCATCAGGAACGTGTCGCCTACGAGCGATGCGTTCCTGTACTTGTCGTTTGTTGTGCTGGGCGTCTCGTTCTTCGTGCTTCTGCTTATCTGGCCGTTCAAGATCGAGGACAGCATGGACGGACCGGAGCAGCCGGCGAAGGTTATTGTTGAGGAAAGCGATGAGGAAGTTGCTGAAGTTCGCGTCAGTGACGCTGCCGAGTAGGAAGTATGGATTTACATGCTTCGAATTGATGTTAGAATCGGACAATAATGCTGTGGTTAAGTGTTTAATATTATGTCTTGCGAACGGACGACTTGAGGAAATAAAACTCCCCGTCACAAGAATCTAAATTCCAATATGAAGTTTGTGCAACTCCACGCGAAGGCCGTGTAGCTATCGTAGCTACTGTTTCGGAGTTGTTCAGTTTTCCCGATAGAAAATCCAGAACACCAGGAAGGTTTCGCTCGTACAGGGTCTCTCTTCTTTATGTCCCCAACGATTTTCAGTCCCTTGGCGCTGGTCCTGTGCAGTGCGAAAACTAAGGGTAGCAAAACGACAGAAACCTGCTAAATTGCCTGAAAAATCCAAATCCGCGTTGGCTAAACAGGAACTAGGAGCAAGAACTGCGGACGGTTGGGCCAAACTCTGCGTCATCACTTGCATGCGGGGTTGCCCCCCTGCGAAGGTCTCACCGTCTCCCAAGGCCACGGATTTTAGGAACTGTCTTAATCGATGGCATATATCCCCCGGCATCAGTGCGCAGATGGGTCTTGGCTAGGAAAGAAGTATTGATTGGTCTGAAAATCGCGTACTCACCTAATGCATCCGAAAATTCGGTTTTTCTTGCTTGCAAACCTCACCACACACGTTTCCCAAATTTTATCGATAGCAACGACCAGCCAACAATCCATCCGCAAAAGTCGACGCAACGGATTACCCCAGGTAAGACAGTCTGTCCAATCTAGGACAAACTGTCCCATCGGCAAAATGCTTTGCAAGCCTTAGAAATCGGAAATAATTTCGTCCTCCCCTACTCGATTGCGCCAACGTGAGCTCTAAGCATTCGATGATTGGTCCTTTCCATCGATCTGCTGGCATGTTTGCGCTAGAGAGTTCGCTGGTAAATAATTTCTACTTTTCAATATATTCTAAGCCGTGCAAGATATCCCAGGGGCTGAACCTGGATTCATTTTCACGAATTATGGTACTTTGGAAAAAATAATGATGGGTCATCGAGCTTGACCGCATGATATAAACCCCCCCCCGCCTATCAGGATTTTTCCTTGCTGAAAATATTTCATTTTGGACGGTTTCGATTTTTTTTTTTTTCTTGCTCGACTCACATCCCCAAGATGTCATCCGATGGAAACGGGGTAACACGTCCCGACACTAGACTACCCTCTACCAAAAACTGATTAAAAGAGGAAACACCAGCGATTGCGACAGCCCTCTCGGTGAACAATTGAATTTCTAAACAATTCGTGAAGATGTCGTATAGCTTTTTTCTTCCGTTCAGAATTTTGTTTTGTTTTGTTTAAATTTTTTTCACACCCTCTTAAAATTGGCCCTAAAAACGAAGGATCAGCTGATCCAAATGTTCCCATTTTGCTTGCCCCAATAAAAATTTGGAAATTCAAAATGTGTGTAGATTGGGATATCATTGTCGAAGAGGTTGGGAAGGATGAATTTTCCATGACGAAATGGGGTTTTGGGGGGGTTTGTACACTGGAGTATATAAGCGAACAGACTTGGTCTGGATGAGGAGGAGGAGTCGGTGGGGCGATAGGAAAGGAGGAGCTCAGGATTAGATTCCTCAAGGATAAGAGTCTGTTTTTTTGGAAAAGGGGGTGGGGGTGTGGGTGTAGGTACTGCTGTGGAATTTACTTTATTGAACCTTTTTTGTCAGGATGATTGGGTTTGTAGGAGGACAGGTGCCGGCGGGGTACAGCGGTCATGGGAAACGGGTCGTTTCTGGACGCTGTAGGAGTATACGGAAGGTTTCGATGGAGCCTGTAGAGAAGATTGGCGTTTCTGATGTATCGGGACTGAATAGCATCCCTGAAGAGATCTGGGAGAGGGCACTGGGCGGGAGCAAGTTTGAGAAGGTTAAGGCCGAGAAGGATGGTAGTGAAATGTGGAAGGAAATCTACGTATATGCGGAGAAAGTAAGGAATGGGGAGATTACATATCAGGATATTGACTCGGATGACTTGAACATCAGGTACAAGTGGGCAGGCCTCTTCCATCGGCCGAAGGCCACTCCTGGAAGGTTCATGAGCAGGCTGAAGGTCCCGAATGGCATCCTCAACTCTGAACAGTTGAGATTTTTCGGTGAATTTATCGGAAGATACGGTGATGATGGCTGCGGTGATATCACGACGAGGATGAACATTCAATTGCGGGGTATTGTCGTAGAGGATGCTGGAGACCTAGTCGACGGCCTGAATGCTGTGGGTCTGACCAACATCCAGAGTGGCATGGACAACGTTAGAAATCTTGTCGGATCTCCAATTGCAGGCATCGATCCGCACGAGATGTTTGACACGAGAGAAATCTGCAAGGACATTGACAACTACATCACGGGTGATAGGAAGGGTAACAAGGAAATCACCAACCTTCCCCGAAAATTCAACATCTGTGTGTCTGGATCACGAGACGACTTTGCGCACACTCACATCAACGACATTGGACTGAAGCCAATGAAGAATGAGGAAGGTGTCATGGGATTCAATGTCGACATTGGTGGATACTTCTCCTCAAAGAGGGCGGCCCATTCAATTTCAATGGATGTGTGGGTCCACCCGGATGACGTCGTCGCTTTCTGCAGGGCAATGCTTCTTGTGTTCCGAGACAACGGCGAACGTAAGGATCGGCAAAAGTCTAGAATGATGTGGCTTGTGGAGAAGTGGGGTTTGGAGAAATTCCGTTCTACCGTGGAGGAAAGGATGGGAAAGACACTGGCCCGGGAGGCAAAGGCTGGACCTGAGTTCGACACCCCTTTCCCACGTCGGGACGTGCTGGGCGTGCACCCACAGAAACAGGTTAGCATTTCTCAGAAAGATGTTCAAAGCCGTGTTCTATGGTGTTCTCATCAATCTTTCTGTTGTGCTTTTGGCCGGACTCGCAGGAGGGATATTCTTGGGTTGGGTGCCGGGTTCCAGTTGGACGGCTTTTTGCCAAAGATTTCTTCGAAATGGCTGATGTGGCGGACAAATACTCGGACGGTGAAATGAGACTGACTGTAGAACAAGGCATAATCTTCCCCAACGTGAAGAATGAGGAACTGGATACTATCCTAGCCGAGCCACTACTCAAGCGCTTCAGCCCGGTCGCTGGAAATGTCACCAGGGGGCTTGTGGCCTGCACTGGGTCTCAATTCTGCCCTCAAGGCATCGTTGACACCAAGGGGAGGGCTGTTCGCATTGCTGATCTGCTCGAAGAAGAGCTGGACATTCCGGAACTGGTAAGCAGAATCACCTCAGTACCGTTGTCAGCCCCGCGGCAAGCGCTAATCGTTACCTTCGCTGTTTTCCCCAAGGTTCGAATGCACTGGACGGGATGCCCAAATTCATGCGCCCAGGTGCAGGTCGCTGACATTGGTTTGATGGGTGCGAAGGCGAGAATTCCCGGCGTCAAGGGCCCGGTCGATGGCGTAGATATCTACCTCGGTGGAAAGATTGGAGAGGTGGGTTTCAATGGAAATACCAAGGATTCTGCCTTCTTCTCAGCACTGTGGAGGCTCTGGTTAACCCGTGTTTCTTGGTCCTCCCATGACAGAATACCGAACTCGGAACGTTGTACAAAAAGGGAGTCCCGGCTGAGCCAGAGTTTCTCATTCCCGCGCTGAAAGAAATTATGATCGAGCGATTTAACTGCACGGAGAAGAAGTCCTAAATAAACTACCAGAAGATAATTCTAATGATGGAAAAAGTTTTTGGTGACCAAACAAGTGCACAGCTGCATGTCTGTTAGCGACCAACATAGACCTTGCTAATATTTCCGGGCCAAGTACTCCCCGTTAGTGAGGAGGTGTGAAAGTTCAGGATTTTCCGCACTCGAAGGGTGGCCTGCTTGTCAGGATACAGAGTTACAGTACCGCATCGATACCGCGATACCGGCTCTTAGCTTTGTTGAACAACTCGTAGAAAACTTTCAACAACGTCTCCAGGAAACGCTTTGGCCTATGCCTGCAGCGAGAAACGGCTGCTTTGTTTTGATGCTCGTCTGCGTTTCGCCGTTTCCTCCTCGCTGGTTTTGGGAACAGCCTTCAAAGCTTGGAGGGAGCTTCCCACGAGAAGCCTTTTCCTTGCATTTCTGTTTCTTGTGTTTTTAACTTAAGAGACGATTCTACACGGTTCGGCTAAGCAACCATAGCAAGCGACGATTTCCTGGGGATGCTGGACACCGTCGAAGGTAGCTTAATCCAGAGGGGTGAGCTCTTGCTTGACTTGGGCTTGACCATCTCCAGGGCATTCAACCGATCCTCCACAACCTCTCCCAAAACCTTTGCACTGTCAACCAGAGTACATACCGACGGCTGGCTAAACAGCCTTCTCGCGTCCACGACATAAATTCCATCGACAGACTTTTCCAAAAGCTTTCGGAGCTCCGGACTTAACCTCTGAATGCGCTTAATCTGTCGTCGAGGCGAAAGACATATACCGCTTGCGTGAGAAGAGGATAAAGGAGACAACGTAACACGATTCACGTCGATTAAACGCGCTCTCCAGAAACCACTCTCTCACCTCGTTTACTGAACCTTCGATGGAGAGACCACAAAGACAGAGAATCACGATGTCCGGATTTTCCTTGTTCATCTCACTCCAAGTTACAGCTTTCGATGGTTCTCCAGGACGACAAAATAGACTTCTTCCACCGGCATATCGGACCAATTCGGGGGTCCATGCTCCGCTAACATACAAAGGCTCCAACCACTGCAACGTCACGACTGAGGGGATTCGACGAGCCACGTCTCGATTGGCAATGTTTTGCAATCTACGAGCGAGTGAGATTTGGGGATGAGCTACACGTGGAGGCGTAGTTTCTAAAAAGGGCATGTTCGGCTTTCCATGCTTACCTTGTTTGATAATCTCTCACATAATCGAGACCCATGTCAGGGATTCCCACTACTTGAGCAATTTCCTTCGTGAGCTTGAAGGTTTGCGCCATACTATAGGGATTAAAGTTAATTATCTCAACTTCCTTCCCATTGAGAAGCGCTCTCAAAGCCCAACGGATATCATCAAACCCAGCCATTTCACTATCATCCACTACAGTCACAACCACATCCGGGTCCAGACTAGCCAATACTTCCGGCTCCGTCCAGAAGTAACTACACAACCTCATCCGAACCAAAGCCACCTCCTCCCGAGCCCCACCTTCCAATCCATACAACATACCCTCCGAACACGAAACATTAAATAGAGCAGAAATCTCCTCAGACGTCAATCCCTCCTCATCAAACTTTGCCCTAGTCACAACCTTCACCCCGCTCATCTCCCAATCAGATCCATGAGATACCCCAACAATATTCCTCAGACACCCAAGCTCAATCAATGTCTCAGTACCAGCAGGTACCAAAGATACTACCCTCTTCATCTCTCTTCACATTCACTACTACTCAAAACACATACAACAATCCCTTACTCATCCATCTAACACTTCCCACGTCCCCCCTCCCTCCCCCCCAAACACCTTTTGAGAAGGTCACCCAATCCCCCTCCCCTTCATTCAACAGTTCCAACGCCCGAGGAGCGGGCCAAATTCCCCCCTCTCACCCAATCTCTCCAATCCTCTACTACTTCAATGAAACAACTTATTACCCACTCTTTTGCTACTGCTACAGAAACGTAAAACAAGCATTGCTCACCTATTGGGAATATTGGGAGCAAAATAGCGGCCGGGTTCGTGGCCGTGCGAAGGTTAGATTGAGATTTGATCTCATTTTAGTTTCTTTTTTGTTTTTAGTACTTGGATGAACGTTGATTGTATTTTTGTTGTTTTTAGATGAAAGTGGTTATCGTGAATTATCTTAATTTTTGGATTTTAATGCGTGTTTTTTGGGGCGGTATTGCCGAGAGGGGTTGTTCTGAATTATTTTTAATTTTTTGATGGTTAATTGGGTGGTTTTTGGTGCAGTTTAGATGAGAGTGTTGTTTTGAATTATTTTTAATTTTTGGATGGTCAATTTGGGGTGCTTTTGAGAGTTTTTTTTTTGGGGGGCGGGGGCATTTGAAGGCTTTGGAAGGAACTTCGGTAACTTGTTGAGGTGAGAGTGGTTATTGTGAATTATTTTACTTTTTGGATGGTTATTTAGGCTGTTTTGGGGTGCGGGGGAGGAGGGGAGGGCATTAGAAGGCTTTGGTAGGAACTCTGGTAACTTGTTAGTCATCCACTTTCATTCAGTTCCGCCATAGCTACTGTGTTCCAGAGAGTCTTGGTGGCGAGTAGTGCCGAAGGGAGGTTCACTGTAAGAATTTATGATGTAGTTTGCGGAATGGTACAGTGGTACAGTTGAAAGGATTTGGTTGTGGACGATGTCAATTGTGAAACCTTTTGGGAAGCGCCTGGGTCAAGTTTGTTCTGTGATAAAAAGTCCAGTTACCAATCAGAGGTCGTTTGAAAGGAACTCGAGACTTCCATGGCGATAATTGGGTACATGGCTCCTGATCGGTTTTACCCTTATTAGGCGGGGTGACGCCTTTGCCGTTGGGCATAACGGGGAGACTTGGGTGTTTGGCTGCTCCCAAACTCATGGTGGATGTGGTGCCCGAGTCGATCAGAGACTGAGTTGCTTGGCCTTTTGTTTTCTGCCGGAGGCATTTAAGCCATGCGGGGAAGTCTGCAACGGAATCTCAGCATCTTGCTCATAGTTCAGCTGACTCCAGCGAGTCAGTCGGAGCAAACCAAACGCTCGAAGAATGAGGATCGATAGGCTCAATCTATTCGGCACGAACAGTCGTTTTGAATCTATAGGAACATACGCCTCTTCGAGCACGACGGCTGGGGGCATGCTCCAAGTGCTGTCTTGGAAGCTGCGAGGAACATTCCGGAGCACGCTCAGGCTAGGCCTTTGTCCCCGCACTTGACTTTCTTGGGGCTACATCTCTTGAAGTGCTACAGACAGACCATATCCAAGATCTACGTGTGCACAACTGGGCCGGAAATGCAGCCCATTGCTTCTTCTCGCTGAAAATTCCCGGAGCTCCTGCGACGGACCAAGAAGCCACATACTCTACTACCTGTACAGCTGCATGACAGTGCTGGAAAAGCCCTGGGAGGTTTGAAAGCAAGACTCAAAAGATTCGTTCATAATACGGTAAGCGTGCGCTCCGATAGAGCAACCTGGTGTCCGCCTATCTGCTACAGCTATTTCACGGGAAGCACGGCACGACGGTGACGGCGGAGCCTATTTCGGGCACCGAAGAAAACTGAATCCTGCAATACGTCAAACCGGATGGTACCATCCAGGCATAAGTTCGCCTAGAGCCCAGAGGTCTTGGAGTCATCATCAGGATTAGCTAAATCCGTCAGGGGCGGGTCTCAGGCACTAGGTCGCGGTATGGACAAAAGAAAAGTGCAATGCGCAATATCTTGCTGATGCACAAATAGATCAGCCAGAGCTCACTTGTGGGAACGCCCCCGCCTGGGGATACCAACCCAAGAGAAGGGACCCGTCGCATCCCCTGCACAACGTGGTTCCTGTCAATGACCTACCGAACCATTTATATTCCCCCTATCCGTTGCCAGCCCAGGACACGAGGGGTGGAGCTGAATGAACCAAGGCTCCAAATCGTTCAAGAGGCGGCTTTCGCGATCGCTTGCAGGAGCATATCACGACAAGAGTTAAAGAGGCGGATCCTGTGCTTCCCTCTGCCGATAGGCGGAACAAACTCTGCCTCACGATAATCGTTGAGAGGTGGATTTCGTGAGATCCCTTGTAGCAACATGACAATCGTTGAGAGGAGGATTTCGTGAGATCCCTTGTAGCAGCATGACAATCATTGTGGAGGCGGATTTCGTGATCCCTTGCGGCAGCACGATGATCGCTAAAGAGGCGGTTGGACCGCGTGATCTCTTGCGGATGCTTGCACGAAAAACGTTCAAGGAGGCGGATCCTGTGCCTGCCGCTGCCGAATAGAGGCGGAATAAATGCTTTCAATCATCTCGCCGGCTATAAGTATCCAAATCGTAGGCTTGGTTCCCCGCATGACCTACGCTCGAAATTCGTAGACACTTTCCGACGACAATCAGAGGTGCTTGCTTGAGATCTCATCTTACACACCCCTTTCTAAGATTAGGACGAAAAATTGCCGCTTCTCCGCATGGAACGACGTCAGGAAATCGAGGAAGGAGTGCGGAAGTCTGTCATCGCATCTCCAAACAATCTTTCGATATGGTAAAAACAAACAAAAACTAATTAGCAACAACAACGACCCCGCGAGCAAATTGATCAATTGGTTTTTTGCAATACGAAAACAAGAATCTTCTGTCGAAATAATATTAAAAAAACTCGGAGCAAATTATTCAACAGAGATCAGAAAGCGAAAAAGCAAAACAAAATATCCGTCCACATTAAAAAAAATCCCGAGCAATTGGAGCCTATTATTATCTAAATAATATAAATTATGACGGCTTCTACGGTTAAAATCATGTGATTACTTTATTATTCAAATTTTATGGACTATTCTAGGGTGTAGGAAGTTCCTAGGTTTATGGCTATTGGAAAGCCAAAGACGTAATTTTTCGAAATTATAATAGAATTCGGCGGAATGGGATTTCGGCACCGAGAAACGTTGTAACCGCTCGTTCTGAGCTCATTTCGCGCTGCTGCTCCCAGATACATGCTGAACGTATATGATCTAGTTTATTGTATATAGTGAAGCATTTATTCAATCTTCGAACGGAATAAATTCGGTGCTCGGTTACAAAAATGAAAGTAAAAACGAGATTTAGGCTCTCGTGGGAACGGTTTATACGGTACTTGAAGAAGAATCCAAAGATCGCAAAAATTTTGTTCACATTTTGGACAGTCACCCTTGTCTCTAGGTGTGCTTGATACGATTCACCCCCCCAAACGCAAAAAATGATGAGCAATCATAGACGAGTTTATAAGGGGTATATTTCATTAGATAAACAAATGATATTATTGAATTAAGTTCATTAAAGGGAGGTTCAGTATACTCTGAAGGGGAGGGGTTTGGATTAAATTTTGACAAGTTGGGTTCAGGATTTTTTGGATGAGGGGTTGATTTTATATCGATGTTTCCGCAAGCGATGCAAAACAATGGGGTACGGTGTTTGGCTGTCAATATATATTGCATGCTCTGCCGAGCATAGCATGCCGTAACGAGCCTTGAGCGGGTCGACGCTCTGCGACAAGGATTGTGGGGTGCTGTGTAGTGTTGTGGAAAAAGGATTCTCTTTCAAACAGGAAAAATGGCATTTGTATCGGCTTTCTCCGTTGCTGCTTCAAAGCAGAGCTCGTTCGCTGGATGCAGCGTGAGCACCAAGGTAAGCGCGTTTTTCCGCGTGACATGAAAGAACCCCGGGACCCCTTAAGGAGAGAGTTTGAAGCTTCGGGAATTGATCATTTAGTCCTCGTTTTTGGTTAGGCTGTCGCACCGACTGCAAAATGGACCATGCAGAAGTCTCAGGCCATTCCGTTCTTGGATCGCCCCAAGAAACTTGACGGAAGCATGCCTGGAGATGTTGGCTTTGATCCGTTTGGTTTCTCTGAGGGCATCAGCTTGATCTGGCTGCGTGAGGCTGAGATCAAGCACGCCCGTATCTGCATGCTTGCTGTCCTCGGATTCATCGTCCAGGAGTTCTACACTTTCCCGTTCTATTCTGGAGCCCCGAAGGCACCAGTTGCGGCTCATGGTGAGAGAAGAGTTCCAACGACGTGGCTGGATAAAACGTTTGATGCCTTGGAGAACTCACTGTATTCTTTTTTTTTTGTGCAGAGTACTTCGTTAACTTCGGTTCTCTTGGACAGATCCTCCTTTTCACGTCTGCGTTCGAGGCCATCGTTGGATTCCCGGCGGTCGTCCAGTCTGTTAACGGAGGCTCCCGCAAGCCCGGAGAGTTCGGATTCGATCCGCTCGGTTTGTGCAAATCTGATGCACAATTCAAGAAATACTCTGAGGCCGAGTTGGTCAACGGCCGCCTTTGCATGATTGCGATCGGAGGGTTTGTCCACCAGTACTGGCTCACAAAGATGGGCGTCGTAGAGCAGATCTTGAATGGAAAGTTCCTTCCATAAAGGGACCCCAGTTACCTATCACTAAATCAAGGAACTACGATTAGAGTTGTACTGTTAGAAAGCCCTTCATGCCCACCATCCTCCGCGTCCTCCAACCCTATATATAGTGCCGATTATATTGAATCTGTCGCTGGGATCAGGCCCCTTCAGCTTCTCGCGTGAAGTAGCTCAGGGTGTCAAGCTCGTGGCCTGAAGCAAAACCCAAACCCAATTCTATCAGAAGAACTCACGGAATCCCAGATTTAGATCCGATTATACAAAAAATCCCAGAAAATCCGAAAGTATGCTCGCCAGGCCTTCATGCCGTGATACCACAACACAAACTGCACCATGAGCATGGTGCGGTTTATGTTGTTTACGGAATCAGAATTTGATACGGGGCCAAAATCGATCAAAACACTATTTTTCGATCTGCGTGCATGTTTTAAGAGTTTACTATCCTGTTTTGGTAGCCGTATTGCAGTGGACGTTTCTCTTCTCCCGTGCTCTGCTGGCCGCTGATGGTGAGTCATCAAGTAGCGCTACATAAACCAACTATCGTCTGGAAAACTACGTTAGCCTAGGGTTAGTGCTTCTCTTGCTGCTCCCGCATGATTTAACGCTGAAGGTAAGCCCAGCTCAGCACAGACCTGCTTGGATAAATGCCCAAATGTGCTTTCAAATCGGCACATTGATTGAGCCACTTAGAATGGAGCGAATGTCTCGGCTTCCTCAGTAGCCGGGTTATTCGTCTCCTGCACATAGGGCGGCATTCCCAGAACGAGCTTCGCCCCTCTCTCAATGGAAATCTCTGGTACAGCAATGCGCCAATGGCAGGAGTGTCTACATAGATGATTCAGAATCCAAAAAACGAGACCGTGATCAAGAAGGTTTGCGGAAATTGCGCAGTCTCTCTACGTCTCCACGCCGTTTCTACTCATTTGCTCTATCAAATTGATCTTCCTCCCTTTGGCGACGTACTTCGTCTGAACATTCACTAGCAGCTCCCTCAGGGGTTTCAACCCACTCTTCTCTTTCAATGCAGGCAACGAAATCCAGTTCGGAGCCTTTGGGTATGTCCCGTGGAACGTACATTGTTTTATGGAACAGCAGCTCTGTTCATGAGGGAAGTCCGCATACCAAGCACAGAGAAGCAAATCATCCAGTCAACGGAAAGGCTGTCATAGTTAGATCGCTTTGACCCTCTTCCGGTTCGAGAAATATGCCTATCAGTCCTCAGACGCTCCCCTGAGCACGACCACTACTGCGTGTCAGGGTTGTCCAGAGCGCGATGATTGGGACATTTATCCATGCAGAAATTCTCAAGATTCAATTTCTTCTCTTTTAGCCGTCTCTTTTTTCCAACACCTCCCGACAACATCCAGCTCGCTCCCGCGCATTCCTCAAGACCATTTCCTCCCTACGGCCAAAACCCGCTCAAACCCGGGAAGGTCGGGGCGGGGGGGGGTGGGTAGTGAACGTGTAAAACTCTATCATCCTGAGTTTTACACGTTCACCACCCCCCCCCCCCCCGCCCCGGCCCCGACGTCTCAGAATCGAATCGAACAACAACATCACAGACTCCCACAGAGAATAGTACAAGTTAGTACGATATTGTAGTACTAAAACGCGACCACGGTCGATTAGAATTCTCCTTTATATGGTACTTTTTTAAAGGATGTTTTTTGGAATCTGTGTGAAAAGGCATTTGGGGGATGGACGGCGGCATTGGGTTTTAAGGGACGATCGGGTGGACATCGAAAGTTCGGGAGGGACGCAGATGGATTGGGGTTTGATGGATTAAAGTAGTTCATCTGGATGTCTTGTTGATTTACAGTATTTTTGGAGGTGTTTGGATTGAGAAAACATTGCGTTTTGAGGTAGATTTTGTGCCGAGATGATGGGATACGGACCTCAGGCGGGAATGTCTGGGCTTCTGAAGGAAGGTACGAAGCAGTTATCTGGAGTAGAAGAGGCTGTTTTGAGGAACATTGATGCATGTAAACAGTTGAAGACGATTCTCTGCACGTCAATTGGGCCGAATGGGATGAACAAGATGGTCAAGAGTTACATGGGCAAATTGTTTGTTACTTCAGATGCCGCTACGATCGTTAGGGAGCTCGAGATCGTACATCCGGCAGCGAAGGTACGCCGAGTTTGGATTTTGAAGACTGTCGATATGTGAGGTTGCTGACCCCGTGCTGGGCACGATACCCTTGCAATGCTTCTGTTCAGCTCCTAGTGACAGCGAGCGAGTCTCAGGAAAAAGAATGTGGAGATGCAACAGCGTTGGTGATCGTTTTGGCAGGAGAACTCTTGGAAAAGGCGGAAGGTCTACTGAGGCTTGGTCTCCATACGAGCGATATTATCCAAGGTAGCTTTTTCAACTCTTCTTCTAGACCTAAGTCTTCCTTCCGTCCCTCAGTGACTGAAACCAAACCAACCGCCGCCAAACTAGGTTATGAAAAGGCTGGATTGGAGGCGTGCCGTATGCTACCCAACTTGGTCTCGTATGAGCTCGGAGACATGAAAAACGTATCGGAAGTTTCACACGCATTAACCAGCTGTATTTCCTCGAAAATGCACGGCCTCGAGGACGTCATCGCACCGCTCGTTGCCGATGCGTGCATCTCAATTTTGCCAGCCAATATCAACACCTTCTCCGTCGAGAATGTCCGAGTGACAAAGGTAAATGAGAAGAAAACAGCCAGGCATTCTATCGCTCCCGAAGCATCGTGATCATTGATCTGCTGCATGCTTTCAGTCAGTCCACGCATTCCTCTCTGCGGCTTTCTAGAGAACTCTGATTCCATGGTCAATGATTCTGAAGCCGGATTCTGATCGTCGACCTCAACTGCTTGATCCCATCGCTTCTCACAGATTCCAGGTGCTTCAGTAGCAGATTCAATGGTGATCAAAGGTGCTGTGTTGACGAGCAACGCACAAGGAGTTGTAAAGCATGGTACAGTACCGTCTTCATTCATGAAAACGGAGCCTGTGATGAGGGCAGCAAAAGCTGAACAAAGGCTCTATTCGAACCCGCGTTTGCTCTTTGCTGATTTCCGGTCACAGTTCGGGACGCTAAGGTAGCGATATATACATGTGACTTCGAGATGGGACAGGCGGAGACAAAAGGAACAGTGCTGCTGACCTCTGCACAGGAGTTGATGGATTATAACAAGGGCGAGGAAAGAAACTTGGAGGAGAAAGTGAAAGATATCGTTGACAAGGGTGTGAATGTAGTCGTGAGCACCAAGTTTGGAGAAGTTGCTGCGCATTTTCTTGACAAGTACAATGTGATGATGGTGAAGGTACGGCTAGGCACCGTCTTAAGACTTTGCTCTTCGGAGAAGCGACTGATTGACATTTATTTCATGGAAACGTCACTTTCGCTTTGATCAGTGTCCTTCCAAGCACGAGATGAGGAGGATAGCTAGGTCGACGAAAGCGATTGCACTTCCAAAGCTCCAGCCACCGACAATCGATGAGATTGGAAAATGTGACGTCGTAAGTGTTGAAGAGATAGGATCGACAAGATGCATTATATTCAAACAGGAGCAAGAGGGATCGCGTGTCGCAACTATTGTGGTTCGTGGGAGTACGACGAACATGCAGGAAGATGTCGAGAGATGTGTTGATGACGCCGTGCACAATTACAGAGGAATGTCAAGGGTGAGAAAACGAGTGAATGTTCAAGGAGATTTCTGAGAAGAGCTGACACGGACTTACGCCGTCCTTTGGCTTACCGTTTTCAGGACCCGAGGTTTGTTGCTGGAGCAGGGGCTTCAGAGATCGAAGCGGCTAGGTTCGTCGACAAAATGGGCGAAAAGGCTCCAGGGTTGGATCAATATGCAATTAGAAAATTTGCAGAGGCCTTGCAGATAATCCCGCGAGTTCTAGCGCAGAACTCTGGTCAAGATCCAGGGGTCGTAAGTTGCGCGATGCTTATTTCTATACGTAGAACGTTGACGAATACTGACGGGTCTTGTGTCCTTCTTGTTTTCAAATACGTAGATGCTGAGCAACTTGATTGCTGCCCACGAGGGTAACAACCCGTACATTGGAGTGGACATTGACGAGGGTATGCGGCTAACAAACCCTACAAATCTTTACTTACGCTAAGATAATTCTCACCCGGAATACGATTCGTGTGTTCTGTTAGGGACCGTCTGCAATGCTATGGACAAGCAGATTGTCGACCACTTGGCAACGAAGATGAACGCAATAACCTTGGCCACAGAAGCCGCGTGCACAGTGCTCAGAGTCGATCAGCTCATAATGGCCAAGGCCGCGGGTGGACCCAAGCCCCGCGACATGATGGGGCCGGATGACGCAGATGAGGCCCCTTAAAAATGGCAACGGAACAATAACAGGACGAAAAATAAAATGCTAGACCCAAGCAAATTGTGGAGTTGTATCGAGTTTTATGGTTGGGAAGGGAAAGGCCGCGTATATACAAAAATTCTCCAGCCCTCGCACCAAGCCCAATTTTTCCTCCGAGCAGGAAGCCCGCAACCAGAAAGCAACGGTTGGACACATTCTAAATGCCGCTAAAGCCGAACTCCTCCAAGGAACACTCAAACCCATTCGCGAGTCACTTCCTACGACCTCCTAGCGGATGACCTCTAAGAGTTCTCCAGTTAGACTGAATGTACGAGCTTGCGTTATCTTCACTGTTACTAGCTTCCCTCGCAACTCGTCGATGTTGCCTTCGAAGAAAGTCAGGCGGTTCGTACGTGTTCGTCCGAGCACCTGACCATTACGCCAAAAAAATGCTCTATGATTAATTCGAGTAGAGTGACCCTTGTTGACCTGCTCAACTAACCTGTGTCGGGTCTTTGTCGTTGCCTTCCTCGACAAGGATCTCTTCAGTCCTTCCCAGATAGCGTTGACTGCGTTCGTGAGCATCCTTTGCGGTCTGCTCGTTGATTATTCGCAACCTCTCAGCCTTCACGTCCTCAGCAACTTGGGTATCCCAAATGGCGGCTACAGATCCAGAAAGATGTTTTCGATTAAACACAGGAGGCCCCACGTGCAAATTCTAATCAAAGCGAGGGTGGTCCTAAAGAAACCTACCTGGAGTGTTCGGCCTCGGAGAGTAGGCAGCAGTATGTACCGTATCAAATTGGATTTCTTCCATCAAGTCAATGGTATGTTGAAACTCCTCGTCAGTTTCACCGGGAAATCCTACTATTGCATCCGCCGAGATAGCAGCGTCAGGCATGTACTGTTGCATTGATCAGAGAGAAGGCTCGGGAGTGAGAAACGATGACACGAACTCGAGGTCGTGCTCGCGGAGAGTCAGCCGAAACAGACTAGAGCGTGCATGGGTGGAAAACTACCATTCTGATCCTCTCAGCAATTTTCTTAAAGCGCTTTGCTGTGTACCCTCTCTTCATTTCCTTCAAAACCTTGTCATCCCCGCTTTGGAAGGGTACATGGAAGTACTCGCACAACTGAAGGAAAAACGAAACCAAGAAGTCCGGTCCCGAACCCGAAGTACCAACTGTTAGCCGATTACTGTACAGCAACCTCACTGCTGCGATGCTTAAGGTCACCTTGGGAAGCTCATGGCAAGCTTTAATCAGCCTGCCTGTCATGTATCGGGGATGGGAGGTGGTGAAACGAATTCTCTCGATCCCATCCACATCATGCACAAACCTCAGCAAGTCCGCCAAAGAATCCCTTGGGCGCAAGTCCCGTCCATAAGCATCAATATTCTGTCCGAGCAACACAATCTCTTTCACCCCCTGCTCGGCCAGCTGCTTAATCTCTTCCTTGATATTTTCGCGTGGACGACTCTGCTCCAATCCTCGCGTGGCTGAATCGGAATGAAACAACAGATATAGGCTGTTAGATCGCTCAACAAATACCGCTGGCCTCGCGCTTTTACAAAATCCCCGGCGACCGCAGAGCAGCACGGCGTTGACAAAATTCGTGAAGCAGGAATGGTATCCAATATCCGGGCTGTACTTACTCGGAACGACGCAGTATGAACACCTCTCGTTGCAACCGTAGATTATATTTACCCATGCGGTAACCTTGCTATTCCTTTTGGGTTTTGAAATATCCTCCATGATATGAACTGGCTCGGTAGCGCAGACCTGAAACGATAACGGAGTACGCGGATAAGGTCATAGTCCATAGGCTTTCTGGGAATTTGATACGCTCACTAGGCTTACTTGGTTGCCTTGGTTGACCGAATCGAGCAATTCACCAAGCCGATTTGAGTACTGTGGGCCCATCACAATATCCACCTCCGGAATCCGGCGCAGCAGTTTCTCCCCTTCTTGCTGCGCTACGCATCCCGAAACAACAATCGTGACTTCCGGGTTTTGCCACTTGCGCCTGGCATGTCTGCCAACATACGAATAGACTTTCTGTTCCGCATGATCTCGGATAGAGCACGTATTGAACACTATCACATTCGATCTGAACGGATCATCGATTTCCTTGAAACCTGCTGCTTGAAGTTCCTGCGCAAAGAAAAGAAAGACCCGCAAATGATCGCCACTTAGAGAGCGCAAAGCAAGGACGAAGCCTGCTCCGTAGTGCAATCTCGGCCGCATGTGTGGCTTGCTCACTCGGTGAGATTGAGCAAGAGCAGACAAGCCTGCAGTCTACAGAGGTATAGTTGGACTACGCGTTCCATGAAAAGTGCAGCCTACCCCTGACATCTTCTCCGAATCTGCCTGGTTCATCTGGCAGCCCATTGTCTGCACGCAGTAGGTACCCTTGATCATCTCCGGGATAGCGTCCCTCTGGTTCCTCGGAATCTGGGTTAAAGGGACCGGCGCACCTCGTTTTGACAAGGAGGTTTGAATAGTATGTCTCGCATCTTCGACCACCAGTACATGCCATCCACGCTTAGATTTCACCTGGCGAGGACCGGAGCAGCAATTGCACTTAGTTTCGAAAACCCCGCAGTCACCAGCCGTCAAAGAGAACTAACGAATACAAACCTTCTGCAAGGTGTTGGCACGGACACCAAAAACAATGTCCAGAATTTCGGGCTCAAGGTCTTCTGAATCCTGTTCAAACCATCCAAGGTCACCACCTGTATTTTTAACGAGGAAGACGCACCAAATATGAGGATCCTTAAGTAAGATTTATTTCTTTCCATCTAAATCAGAATGGAAAAGCTCCTCCAGAAAAACAAAGGCACCAATTTCACAAAACTTACCGTTGGCCTTCGATATCTCGCAAATCGATAGCCCCGGCGCTAGATCACGCAAGGAAGTCCGCTCGGATTTGACAAGCTCGATGATATCATCTGCGAGCTCCTCAGTTTCAACTAATATGTGTCGTAGCTTCACACTCTCCACCTAACGAAGAAAAGCAGGAGCCCATATTAGAGCCACTTCTGTGATAAAACACAGGTGAACCGATGAGGAACACGCCTCCAAATCAAAGCAGCTCACATTTTCAGGATCGAAATCATAAAAAATCGGAGGAGGGTTCTTTGCCGCCACTAAAACAGTATTCTCCTCAGGCGCCATCGCGCATACAACCCGTCGATCCGGAGCTCGAGCCTGGAAAAAAAAAACAAGGAAGGGCAAAACCTCTACTATCAGACCACGAAACCCTCAGAAACGCACCCACCACGCTCCGTGAAACTTCAGACCCCCTCACCTCAATTCTCAAACTCTTCGAATCCATCCACCTCCCCAAAGAGGGGATAAAACAAACCATTCTCCAACAAACACAGAAAATGAACACGCGCCTTTTCAAAACAGTATGATAAATTCCTCTGTACTAAGGATAGTTCGTATACACGTCTCACTCCAACAGGCACCAACATCAACCCCTTCCCCCCCCGTCCCTTCCCCACTCCCCCAAAGTCTCTTCCTCTATATATATCCCATTTTCCCCACTGCGTTACCCGTCAACAAACCAAAAGTTCCACGGACCAAACCCTCAATACTCCCCCTACAACAAACCCAAACTAAAATGCATCAGTGAATAAATTTCGATTATATAATATTACTACTTTGGGACAAATATTCTAAACGGGGTTGGTGATTTGTGTTCAAACTTAGTGATTGGAGTGTTTTGTTGTGTTTTTAATGTTTTGAGATTGTTGAAGATCGAGGAGGCCATCGGGGGACGGTGAGATGGTGTGAGTGGATTTGGCTGCGGATTTCTGGATGGTAAGGGAGCTGCTTGGATCAAATACTGTTTCCGTGAGCGCCAGACCTACACTTTTCCCGGTGTGTACACGGCTCTGAGCTTCGTGTGATTGCGGATGAACACACCGCATTGTTTGAATCGCGGTAGTGGGTGGTAGTGACCAGCACTGATGCGGGGGTAAAGGGGGTTGATCGCGTTGCTTGCTAATTACGGATGTGCTTTCAGGATAAGTTGCGACTTTTTGAAGTAGCGAACGCGCTTCGTCTTCACACGCTGCCTCTCTCTCCCCTCTTCCTCCCTCGTGCCCCCCAGGCATGAAGGTCTCCAGACTCTGCGCAGCAACTCAAATCAACCTCCTTCGTCCCAGTATCGATGCTCGACAGACAACCTCTTTGGGATGTGTTTATACTGCTCCTTGAATTTTGTACCGTGTGCTTCCTCTTCCTCTTCATCCACCCCCAAATTGATTCACTTCAACATGGCGTTTCATGTCGGACGTAAGTATCATCCGTCAGGAGAGCAGAGGCTGACCGGATCTTAGGTAGATATTGAGTTTATGTTTTTTATACAAATTTGGATTGAAAATGGAAAGAGGCGGTTTTTTCGGGGCCGCATCTGTCAACGATCGGGAACGGGCGGAAGTTTTGGTCACTATCGAGTTTATGTTTTTTGTTACAAATCGGTAAAAATTGGAACGACCCGCTCTTTTGCTGTGGGCAATACAGTGTTTGTTGGGGGAAGTGTCATCTGTCGTCGATCGGGAAAGGGCGTTTTTTGGGGGTTAACTATGGGATTTATGTTTTTTGTTTACAAAATTGGTTCTAAAGTGGAAGACCTGCTTTTTTGGGTATAGAAAGCGGAGTTCGGTGAGGATGGCGTTAGTGGGTGGCTGGGTGGAGGACCAGCTTCCCTTGAGAACGGAGAGCTAGGATGGGGAGAAAAGTAGTACCTTTGAACACCTAGACTGGCGATTAATCTAGCTGTTTTATAGTGCACCAAGTAAACCCCCAACCACCTCCCTTTCTTGATGGATGGGGACGTGGTGGAAAGCATCTCGCAACAGTGCACTGGAAGAAGATGGTGGCGGAATGCTCTTACCGTGGATGAAGGAGTCTATGGTAGTTTGGTGGTCACTTCTGTTTGGAATAAGGAAGGAAATCGCAGCTCCAGCAGGCCTGGCCTGCGGGCATGTCAAGCAGATCCGGGACTTGTCGAAAGGAAGAGTTGAGAAGCGCTCTGGCTCCAGAGGGTCTGTCTAGAGTTTTTGGATAATTCTTGCTCCAACGCCTAATAGGGAATACCTACCAGACCAAACCAACTTACAAAAACCTCCAGCAAATCCCTCCGCTGATCGAGAGATGGAAGGGCAAGCCCTCCACACCAGGCATCTACCTGTTGCAAGAGGTATGTGCAATCTCGGCCAGAGTTTTACTTGATGCTGTTTTAAGATTGTCACAAACTCCAGCCGTGCAATCTTCAACAACACTACCGTAACAACACACGCTCAAGAACAAACCAACAACAATAACAACAACAAGTCACTTCGTTCGCAGCTCATGTCAAAAAGCCCAGTTAGAACGCGTCACGCAACTACAATCTACAGATTCACCTTTTATCTGCATGCTCATCCTAAGAAGCTCTCTCGAAAGCTTCTCATCTCACCCACACACTCCAACCCATCCTGTCCCAATTTACCTCTACCATCCGAAAACATAGCGACCACAACAATTCATACAAACGAATAAAATTACTAAAATACTATATTATCTTCCTCAAAAAGCTGATTTTGTGACAAAATAGAAATAGAATAGTTTATATTTTATACCGTTTATATGACAATCGAGACACCGGTCGATGTAAACAGTAATTTAGGACAATCGATTGAGATATGGAAAACGGGGGGTGGTCGATTTCCCAACTGACGAAGATGGTGCGCTAACTTTGCTGGCTTTGCCTCTAGTTTTGTTTGTTTGGAGGAGAGGTTTTTGGATGATAGTTTGACGTACTAGAGGCTTAGAGACTTTAACTTCTGGTGGGCATCCTTTATTGAAGTATTGTAAGGTCTTTTTGTGTTTGCGAGGTTTGTCTGGGCCGTGGTTTTCGTCAATGTGAGTAGAACAAGTTTTTGGGAGTTTGGATGGAGTCACGAGGAGACCCCTGAGGGAGGTACGGGAGAGAGAAACTAACCTCCTCGCGGACGAGTTTTCTTATGTTTTGGAGCGTTTTGATCCGGTTTTGTTGACTATGACTATCGGTTTTGTTTTGAGTACAGGATTCTGCTTTTTTTTTTGTCTTGTGTTGTTTTAGGTGAGTATTGTGGGGTAGGAGGCGGTATGAGTTATTTCCCGGAAGCTGGTAGTCCCGTTTTCGGAGAAGGAAGTGGTCATGGATCTCCGTCACATCCGTTTAGAGGGGATGACGCGGATGTAGGGGCGTTCAGTTTGGATCCAGAACGTGAGTGGTATCCTTGAATTGTTTTCTTTGCTTGTGATACTCCAGGTTTCTGTTGTGAATTTTCTTTTCTGACTACTCCGTTCTACCCGACAGCTCATGCGGATGGCCCGTATATGGACTTTGAGCTTGCTAACATGGCGGTACCGGAGCTTCTCTCCGAAATTGATCAGAACCTGATTGGCGACCTTAAAGAAGGAGCTCCCGACGTTTTGAAAGCTCTGATGAAGCAGGAGCCTGGCTACTTGGATTTTCCTCCGAACCCAAGGACAGAGGAGCTAGGCAGAGCCGCAGCTTTTATTGATGACAGTGGAGTTAGCAATCAATCAGGTGAAGAACTGGACTAGCGAATTACTGTTATGAACCCCGAGAGATGAAGGCAGGACCGATCTGGTCCAACCTGGATATGGATGGATGATTTCCTCATCCGACGAGAATCTGAACTGCCGGAGTTCGTGCCGTTGTTTTGCAGGATTCAAAGCTGCAGCAGTTTCCAAAAACGAGGATATGTTGGAAGAAGCTGAGCCGAACTACTTGACGAATGACGCCGTTGCCCCGGGGGCCAGTCGAAAGACTCTGTCAAACGCGTCGAATACTGTCCAGGGTACTGAATCAGCCGAAAACAATGAGGGTATCAATGTCAATGGCGGAGCGAAGAAAAAGGCCATCAGGTTAGCAGCGTGCAAAGCATCACCCTTTCTCGGCCCTTCTACAGAGGAAGAACCCGAGGAGTGTGCACGAGCGCGCACCGAGTGCATAAAATGAAGTCAGCTCCTGACCGTTCAAACCGATCATTGCGGCTTCTCTAGGGCTGAGCGGAACAGACAATCAGCAGCGGCGTCACGTGAGAGAAAGAAGCATCATATAAGGGAGCTGGAGAGAAGAGTATCCATGTTATCGATGGAAAACGCAACTTTGCAGGTTGAGCAGTTCAACAAAATCAGGGAGCGCATTGAGGAGGAAAAGAGATTGGCGGATGAGAATCAAAGGCTGAAGAATCAGGTGAACATGCCTACTGTTTCCACTTCTCGCTTTGGCGTTTGCGGGGCCTGGTGTCCGCAAGTTACTAACCGAAATTGGATTTTGCATGACTTCTGCGGTATCACACACACACAGCTTGAATTCCTTGACAGGAAAATTGACCAAGTCTCAAAACTTCTCCGCGAGGCCGGGGTCGACACGGAGACGAAAACGGAAAGCGAAAACCCGAAAACTTGGGAGCCAGGAGATTTCCCCGGGGCCAAGAAAAAGTAGCGTACCCATACATTCAAGTACGCTGATTGATGGCCCTTGCAATGGCACATCGCCGCGGAGCTTGCGGTTTCTCCGGCTTCTACAGTGTTGCTCACGACACGTTGTACAACGCCTTGTACAACATCCTCCGGTGGAGCATTGATGGGTTCGAACCAAACCGTTGGGGTCGAAAGGATTGTTTCTCAATTGGCTCGACCGGAACGCTTTAGATATGTGGGTTGGTCGTTCCTTTTCTCACCAGGGTTACAATGCTCTTCCTTTTTTGTTTTTCCTCTTTTATATTCACAATAATAACATAATAGCTTTCCGATGCGTTAGTTGAATAACTTATTTCTCAGCAAGTTTGGTCTGCATCATCGAGACCGCTGTGATGACGTCATTTGGTGGGGACAAGCCCAGATCACCAGCTGTTTCCAAGGCCTTGTTGGCTGCGTCTAGGTCGGCCTTGGTGATCGCATGTCGAATGATCGTCTGCAAAAGCTGCATAGTCCAGTCTGATTGCGACTGAAGTGACGCTGCTAGCTGGATCGCTCTAGGATAGAGACCCTCCTCGCAGAGCAGTTCTGTCAGTATCTCATAGCACCTCATTGGCAGTCTCACATCCAGAGCTTGAATACACTCGCCAAACCATTCTATCCCTTCCTGTACGCGTATGGCCTGGTTTGATCAAACCAATACCAACCCATTGAAGCGCCTGTTTCAGCATAACTCCTGAATGTGATGGGGTTTCCATGAAGTACGAGCTCTGCTGTCCTTACCTGTACTAATATTCGGAACTCTTTTGGCGCGGATAGCGACGCCCTTGTTTTTAGCATCGTTGCCAACGCGCTGGCAGCAGTGCCTGCCTCCCCACACCCCCACAACGCAATAATATAGCTCCGACAAAGTTCCTTCCAGGATCCAAGAGGAACAACAAAAAGTTAGTAGGAAACAGGCGAAAATGAGCACATATGACTCTGCTCTGTGCGTACAGCATCCTTCCCCCATCCGGCTGAAGTGGCCCGTTCCATCGTCGCCCTTACTTGATTCAAGTCCTTCCTTAAAGCAGCGATCAGCATCAGACTTGTCCAATACGCGCCTGTAGAACCATCGAACGTAAATCCAAGTTAAGCGTTGACAACATGATCAAAAACAACCATAGTTGTTACTGCCATACCTCGGTTTTGATCATCTTTAAACAAGTAGTTGACCTTCACCGAAGCTTTGTCAAGAAGATCAGCCTCTTCAAGAGACTTCATTAGATACGTTAGACTGCGTCCATCCGGCGCTATTCCTTTGTCAGTCATCTCATCATGCAGGGCAATAGCTTCGATGGTTTTCCCTTGTCGTCTATAGACCCGCATCATCGAAGTGTACTGTACAATATTCCTTAACAAGCCGTCCTGGTGGCGACGCACACATGTAAAGGAACACGTGAGAAAGCTTGGAAGTACAAGCTTGTCGTGTTGTACGCAAAATGTTCGCTGATACCTGTCTCATCTCTTCAAAAATGCTCTCCGCTCCTTCAAAATCTCCGAGATACGAATACGCGTTAAGCACAGAGGTCCGAACAACCAAATTACAGGAGAATCCTTTCGCCTTGAGCGTCTCGTATGTTCGAACTGCTCCTCTATGCTCGTTACTTTCGATAAACGCCTGAATTAACGTCGAAAACATATAATCACTACCTTGTATTCCGCGTCGTTGGCTCTCTTCTAGGTACTTCAAGGCACCTTGAACATCCCCAACCTGCAATACACATTTCCGGGAAACCCAAATCAGCGCATGTAGATCTTCGGACTCAGGCAAGCTCGGTCGGGGTCACTTTTGCCATTTCCTCAGTCCCCGCGCGCAGCCGACTCTACCTTCATCCGGCTTCAGTTTGTTCGCGTGTTCGTCCTTACCTTCGCGAACGCATACATCAAGACACCTAATGCGTGCGAGTCAGCCTCGATCCCACGACTCTCCATCTCCCTAAAAAACAGTACAGCGTTCTTACAATCTCCAGCCTAATAGCATAGTAGCACAACAAAACATGCAGCCGGATGTTAGGGTGATGGCCAGACCGGTCTTCTCATAGGAAAAAGACCTCCACGACTCATTTCCTACCTTTGCAAACCCGTGGATAAGTGTCGTATAACATATCAAGTTGGGTTGCAGCCCGGCGCTTTCTGTCATTTCAGAGTAGAGCCTTTCCATGCCGGACAGGTCCCCACTGGCCCCGCAGGCCTTTATTGCGCTTGTAAATGCTTTGACGTCCCATGCGATGTCGTATTTCGCGCTCAATTCTCGCGCATACTTGACCGCATCACTGCGCTTTCCGGGTTTGCTGTATCCCTTCATGATCGATGTTATGGTGATTGCATTTGGGACAACCTTGCAATTCTCCATTTCGCGTATAGCATTTTCCAGCTTGTCCAAGTCGCCCATTGTTGCGCATGCGTCAATTAGGACACTGAAAGTATGTACGTCCGGCTTGTGCATGCTCTTCGTATTCACGTAGACTCGGAGGACTTGGTGAGTCTGACCTTGACGCAGGAGGCTTTTCATGCACAGGATTGTCATCGCCGAGGAAACAAATCTCGGATCAAAGTCAAGGAGATTGTACAGCTTCACAGCGTCCTGAACTCGACCAGTTCTCTTGTAATGCAGCATCAGGTTCGTGAAGTAGGACTTGTTAGGAGAAACGGATTGATCAGACAACCATCGGAACAGCTGCTGTTTGCTGCAATTGAGGTTTTCCGGAACAATCGAAAGACTAGAGGCACGAGGTGGCACATCCGAAGCTTCTCGACCTGCACTTGTACTCGTCCTTCTTCCCACCTCGCTCCCTGCGGCGTCGGCAGACCTCGTTGCTCTCCCTGAGGTTTCTTGGGAGCGCTCATCTTGTGAATAAATACTTAAAAGCGACTCTTCATCTACAGACAATCCTTGGCGTGAGAGCATTTCAGCTAGGGACGATGGATCCTTAAATATTTGACGGTCAACAACGAGCTCGCGCAATAGCATCCGAGTCAATGCCTGGTCGTCAAGAACTCTGCTCCATAGAACCCGAACAAGAGATAGAGAGTGGCTGAGAAACGACGGCTGCAAAATAATACAGGGAAAATAATGGTCGAGAAGCTTTGGAAACTGGAGGAGAGAGGCAACACATACTCTCGCAGTAACCGGAAAAAATTACTGAAAAGCTGCGCGTTTCTACTCAAAGCTGCTGCTACGAGAACACCCGCCAGAGCACTTGGCTCGTTGCCAGAAAACCGGAGCTGTCTTCTTTTGATCTGCGAGCGCGAATTTTTGTGAACGGAGGTAAATAGGGCAATGGGCCACTAATGTCTTAAGTAGAAACGACCTGGCGTGAACTTACCAAACCCTCGATCCTACGTTGGGAGACCAGTACCATCTTCTCAAGGACTGGACCAGCCTCGCTTCCTTTACTATTCAACGCGCTCGGATCGATGCCTTTCATTGAGCGCTTCGGATCGCCTTCAAACAATGAAAACCAGGATCCGACTACGCTCCCCGAAACCCCATGATTCTTGAAGCTCGTCCTCAGCTCTTGGAAAACTAGTTGCAATTTTAACGGATTGGACAATGCCAAAGGATTCAGATCAGCAAGAAAGAATCACAGCGACAACAACCCCTAGCCGTTTAGTAAAGTTCCTTACGGTCAGAAGGTTGCTGAAGGCGCAACGATCTGTCTGCACTATGCTTGTCCGGGACACTAACAGGCGGATTTTCTGTTGCTGAGGCTCGTCGTGCAACGCCTTGTCCGGCACAATTTTCAACCGGAGAGCACAGTTGTCTCACCTGTCCCATCAGTGCAACTCCATCCCTCACTTTTCTCGGATGAAAGGAGCCACAAAACCCCGTAACATTCATCGTCGACCTCAAAAACTGCCGTTCCCTCTTAGAAAACTCCTCGTAAACTGCCAACAATCCCCATCCTCATCCCCACCCACCCCCCCCAAAAAACTCAAACAATACCCACAAAAGCAACAGCTCTTCTCCTACCCTACATGTTCCTCTCCATCCAAACCACTAAACCCCTTCACAATAGAACAAAAGCCCTTCTCCTCCCAAACAAAAGATAATCTCTCCTCCAAATCACGGCGCCTCCTATTAAACTTTCCCAACTCTTTAAGAAGTAAAATTACCCTCAAGACTTCTAAGCCAAAAGACCTTCCTCGTGGCTGCTTCTTACCAACCGTCCCTTTGCCTCTAAACAAAGTCCTATTGCCAGTAATCGATTATTGGGACAGATTGTCCTACTTTTTTCTTTGGGAATTTGAAACCCAGTCGATAGCCGTGGACATGGAATACCACCCTGAAGTAAATTTTCCACTTTTGGGATTGATTTGGGGTTAATTATGAATAATGTCTAAATTAGATTGTTTCATGAGGTTATTGTTTCGGACAGCTCAGAGTTAGAGTATCGATGGTCAAGAATTAGACTCTAGGGAGGCTGGCTCAACGCGTGGTTTCGCGGGGCGACCAAGCTTTTTTGACGGGGATGGTCGACACCCAGCTGGGTTTGGTTGATCATTTGAGAGGAGTTGGACGAAGTATCAAACTCTGTGCTCATAAACCAACGCCTGGATTCAGTCTGTAGTGTTCCAGAGGAGTTCTGGTTCCAGGTGTGTGTTTTTTTTTCGTTTCTTCGACAAACCTTCTGAGAAGCTTGTGGTGATTTGTTCCTAACATTCATTGAGGTCTTTATTGCTTTGGAAATCTGTACTAATGAGGCCTGTCTTCGCGCGGTCGAGGTGTTGCGCGAAGGATATCATCTACCCTCAAAATCATCTCAGCAGCCTCCGTTGCAGAATTCAACATTTGGCGCTTCAGTTTCCATGATTCAGTAACACCGAGTTCTCGCATCTAAAGAGAGCAGACAGAAGAGAAAATAGAGACGTTTAGGCTATGTTTCTGGTAGGTGTAGGTAATCCAAGCACTATCCCGGGCTGCATGTTCAATGCTACGTACATCACCTATTGTACCATCGTTCATGTTTAAGCCGCAGGTGCTCTTCCCAGCGGCATGAGCTGCCCGTAGCTGAGCTACTAGCTCTGAAGAATCGTACCCGGCGTTGTCGGCGATGATTCCAGGTAGGGCCCGGAGGGCTCTCGCGAAGGACTCCACAGCGAGAGATTCTTTTCCTATGTACGGATAACCCGGAAAGATGTTCGGTCAGCGCCTTTTCCTTGCATCCGTACAAGCCAACGGAATCCGGCAAATCCAGTGCTCACCTGCAACCGACTTTGCGAGTTCATCAACCGCGTTGGCCATGAGGGCTTCAGAACAACCTCCACCGAGAACAGTCTTTGTCTCCTTCGCGGTTTGCGAAAGCACACAGAGTGCATCGTGCAGACTTCTCTCCGCTTCGTCTAGAAGCTGTTCATTGGCTCCGCGCAAGACAATTGTACAGGCTTCTCCTTTTGCACACCCGGAGAACTGGATCAACCGATCCTCACCAATTATAATCTCTTGAATCTTCTCACACCGCCCGAGAACTGCAGTTTCTGGAGAATCAAATGTCGAGACCACTTCACCGCCTGTAACGAGTGCTATTCTCTCCTGTTCAAAGCAGCGCCGAATAAAGACGCCAGAGCGATTGTCGGACCAATTGTCAGCAAGAACTTTGTATCCTGTGGATGCAGTTCACCCAGCAACGATGGTCATGAGCAGAGTATTCTTACGATTCCGTCGAAGTCTGCATGTTCAATTGCCATAACTCCGTTGTCTGCGAAGAACTGCTCCGGGCGATTGTAGATCAGCTGCCGATTCACGAAAACGTTGCATTTATGGTCCAGAATCTTTTCGCACTTGTTCATCATTTTCTCCCTCTCGGCTTCTTCGATCTCAGCTACTCTAGCCAAGCTATCCACTCTAACCTTCGCTCCGTAGATCTTCACCTTGTCAGTGTCCTGAAAACCATTAATTAAAGAAGCAAAAGTTAGCCCGACGTACATCAAAGGCGTTCGGATATGAACTCTTGGAGATACCAGTCTGCAACGCGCAGTTGGATTCCTCGGATACTCCAGCTTACCATTGGCGTATTTGACACAAGAATCTTTGCATTTTCCATAACCTTCGGCTGTCCTACCCCCAGGGATTTAGCCAGAATGAACCCTTCTTCCAGATATGAGTCCTTCAAGCTGCCTCCAGGTTTCTTGATGATCTGGATATGGTCCAGATTAGTGCTACCCTTCAGTCTAAGCACGGCGTCCACAGAAATCGATGAGAACTGATCCCTGGCCTGGGATAGGACTTTGGAGCTCAGCGTGGTGCACGCAATGTTGTACAAGTCATCACGCATCTTATCCGCATTGCCGCCGTTGTCGACGGTAGCAGCAAGAAGCGCATCTTCTGCGCATGTTGCGGCCTTTCTGAACCCTGTAATACAGTGATCGGAGTGCGAGATCCTCCCGTTAGTTCGACCGAAACCTCACACGAATGGATGGAAACTGCTTTGTTCCGTACCTGCAATGATTATTTGAGGATGAATCCTTTGGTCCACCAATTTTTCCGCTTCACGCAATAGCTCCCCGGCAAGGCAACACACTGAGGTTGTACCGTCACCAACTTCATCGTCCTGGGTTTTGGAGATGTCGACTAGGATCTAAAATCATCCATATGGAAGACGGGAAAATTCGCGCTCAGTACGGGTGCATGAAGACCCACTCGATAGGTAAAGCGGTTAGTTCGAACCTTAGCTGCTGGGTTGTCGATGTAAATGGATTTCAAGATCGTGGCTCCGTCGTTCGTAATTGTCACAGATCCGCTTGACGACTGAAGGATCTTGTCCATTCCCTAGAAAAAAGCCGCGCAGAGGAAGAGTGGTGAGCAATCGACTCACTTTAATACGTGCGCTGCTGAAAAAAATAATCCCCTGGATCCAAGGCTGAAGCTTTTGTTGACATACCTTGGGACCCAACGTCGTTTTAACAAGATCAGTAATCGCAAGGGCTCCCACAAACGAGCTCAATCGAGCTGTTTCTCCCTTCTCCTCGGTCGCGGAATCCTTCAATACAGTCGGCACCGCATCCAAATTGAAGGGAACTCCCGGCATAGACTGCATCATCTTGCCGCTCAAAAGATCAAGACTCTCGCTTGCCCCTCCTTCAACGTTTTTCCCACTCAACAACTAAATTTCAGATTGATCGGGTCTCAATAGAAAGCAAGAATCACTATCCAAGACAAACTCTCACTTCTCACGCTCTTCACAAGATCTGAGAGGAACAACCGCCATTCCTAAGTCTACGAAAACCGTCACACCGCACGCGGTCCAAATTTTGTAACAATCGCCGTTCTTGTTTTGGCCAAACAGACCGATGGAATATCCGGGCCAAGGGAGGTGGTCAATGTTACACGAGTGGGTTTGTTCTGAAAGTAGCATCAGCCATTCTCACCTGGCCAAGCTCAAGATGGCAAAACGCCATATTCGGTTTGCGCAGGTAGCAATCGCCTGCTTGTTTTTCCCTTGCTTTGGCATCGTCCCGCCGTGGGACATCTCGCCGTTCGGACGGATTTGGATCATTCAGAGTGCTACTTCTGATGAGTTCGAACTGCAAAGCCCGTGATGAGAATTCTTGAAAGGAGCGTTTCTTGCTTGTACGAATGAAACGAAAGAGCCCCGCAATCCGCCCTCCATGAGCTTCTCGTTTAACAAACACCCTCGAAAAAAGACACCGAAATCTTTGCATTTAGGCTATTGGTTGATTTTCTGGGACTCTACCGACGAGCGCTTGAGTTTGTCCCATCATCGGTGTCCCATTTGCTAGCGATGGTTGGGAGTGTGCGAAAGTTTTCGGATTGGATCAGCATGAGTTCCTAATGGATGTTGTCTGGAGAACGTTGAGATGTAAGCTGACCCTTGCAGAGGGTGCAGAAGGCTAGAGCTGCTGGAAAAGTTTTCTTAGGTTAGTTCTCTCTTCGATTTTACTAAAAAATTCAACACGCCGACGGGCGAAGTATCGGGTCGCCGTAGACGTTTCAGTCGTCTCCTCCCGCGTTCGCGTCCACAGCGGACAAAATTGAAGCCAACCGCTTCTCAGGTAGCCGTGGCACCACGAAACTGTTCGGAGCAGGCAATATGGGAAAAACTGAAAGATTGCTTTTCGAATTACTCAACAGTCAGTACGCGGAGAACGTTCGTTGTCCCGGAGACGCCTTCTCGCATCCCAGATATCACGACCACGAGATCACCTTTCTTGCACAATCCGCTTCTTGTTGCCGCAGCTAACGATCTAGTAATACAAGGCAATCGAAATTCAGGAAGGAGATTGATGAAAAACCAGGGTAGGTAACAAAGTTATCCACAATTCACTGTACCTCGCAATCAAACTCTCGGTTCCCAACATGGACCCAACGACAAGAGGGAAAAGTCCTCTGTGAACCAGCAACTGTCTAGCTGTTCCTTCGTTCGCAGATACGCAGATTACCGGAGCGATGGGCCTGTATTTACAAATCTCCCTGCAAAGCATTCGGTACATTAGTAAACTCGTCTACGTCCGTATAGGAAAAGCCATTGAAGGCCTCATACCTCGCGGTGTTCCCAGTTTCAGTAAGGCAAAGTATTAGCGAAGCGCCAAGGTCATAGGAAGTCTTCACAGAGGACGAGCAGATCGTTTCGGTAACGTTGAGCGTGCGTTTCCGCAAGAAGTGCCTCAAGGAACTGTGCACAAAATTATAGTCAATCCACCGCTCTGCTTCTCTACAAATAGAGACCATTGTTCGGACCGCCTCCGGAGCAAAATCACCCTGCGCAGTTTCACCTACGTTCCAGGAGAGGTACGCAGACCACGAAGTTGTCAGGACTGGGCTCGGAACAAGGTGGAGCTGGGAAGCTGCTGCAAGACAATCGCAGCAGATACCACAAAGGTTACTCACCGGAAAGCATGACACAGTCCGAGCCATCGAACACGGCGTTTGCGACGTCCGTGGTTTCTGCTCGAGTTGGCCGAGGGTTGTTAATCATCGAATCGAGCATTTGGGTTGCCGTCACGACGGGTTTTCCAGCAATATTACACTTTGCGATCATCATTTTCTGTGCTATAGTAACCTTCTCCGTCGGAATTTCAATTCCAAGGTCTCCTCTCGCCACCAAAATTCCATCGGATAGAGACAGAATCTCATCAAAGTTCTCGAGACCTTCCTGATTCTCGATCTGGTGGCAAAGGGTTGGGAGCACCCTCACATTCAGAGAGCACATTAAGGGAAACCATATTCCGAAAGCTTGTTATCCGAATCAACATACCTTTGAGAACATTTTTATGTTGGAGCCACCGTGCATATCCAAAAACTGCCTTACCCTCTTCGCGTCCTCCGCCTTCCGGATGAAACTCGCCGCGACAATGTCAACCTTCTGTTCACAGGAGAATATCAGATCGTGCTCGTCCTTTGCCGTCAGTGTCGGCATATCAGTCCGAATTCCAGGAAGGTTGACGCCCTGTTGACAACATTCGAGATTCTGAGCCTAAGCGCAATTTCATTCTGGACCAGGACAGAGTGGCTTCTAATCACACCTTAAGTTCTCCTAGAACAGCATCTGCAACAACGGTGCATTCGACGTTTTTGCCCTTGATATCCGTTACTATAAGATGTACTAGACCATCGTCGATCAAGATATCTCTTCCAGGAGCCATGACCTGCGTCACAGACGAGTTTTCTCTTTCAGCACGTTTGTAGAGATGTAGACTGGTTTCTCTATAAGGAGAGTTTCATGTTTCAGAATGAAAGTGGAAAACAGTCTGGCTTCCAGACTACACCAGTAGACAATCTTCTGGGTGGACCTTTTTCTTAGACGATTCGGGCTTTTATCGTACCTGACTTAGATTTGAGTAGCTCACACCGAACGCTGTCTCATCCCCTAAAAAGTTAAGGTCGGGCATTATTGTGATAGTGCTTCCGCCTTTGAGCGTGACCTTGGTTTCCCGATGGAGAGATTGATTCTAGGAGTCTTAGCATCGCGAGATTTCGGTACGGGGGAGGTCAAGAGTGATAAAAGAGCAGATTCATACCGGTTGGGAATTTTTGAGCTTTCCGGTGCGGGCTTTGGCACCCCGCGTATCCACCAGTATTGCACACATTCGCTTGGTCGCGGCCAAGTACATTCGCAAATTTTGTACAATCTAGCCGGTGCGAGTAGTTATTGGTTCAGAGCGCTTGCAAGTGATACAGAAGGTTGTGATCAATTCTCACCTCAAGATGCTGCTGTGAATTCCCCTGTGCAAAGTTCAAGCAGGCAACGTTCATCCCAGACTCCACAAGCTCCGAAATGGATTCTGGATCCTTCGTCTTCGGACCAAGATGGCATATTACTTTCGTTCTAACAGCCCCCTTAGCGGGAGAAAACGAGTCGTTAGCTTTGAAATCGATTGCTTGATTGTTCTCTAGAGTAGACATATCGCGTTGCGCAATCAGCAATGAAGCCTTCTCTTTCTCCTCCCAAAAGCACCCTGCAAGGTCCAATCAATCCCAATCCCAAACTCGAAACATGAACGGATTTAACCCTTCATCCAGTCCAGCTTCATGTCCCTTCCAGATTCCATCCAAACCCCAGAAACTCACTCATGAACTTCGCACTGACAAAGGCTGGGCCTCTCCGCTCAAAAAAAAACCTCTGACCCACCAGCCCGCACGTACTGCCTTCACTTGATCCAAAGCTCCCTGTTCATACCTCCACGACCAACCCGCCTCCACCCCTCCCGCCCTCCAAACCACTCAAGTAACTTCAGACCCAACCGATCTCAAACAGTTTCCCCACAGAATCTCCAAACCACTAATCTCCACTCAACTCAGCCTCTCCAATCCACCAACTTCTCGCTGCTTAATCAGCTCCAACATCAATGAACCCGTTCGGCTACAACTCGATCCAAGCTAAACAGTCCTGTCCGGACACTACACAATACATAACCACTTCTCGATCCTTTTCAATCCTTCATCCTTGCAAATCGTCGTTTCATTGACAACATCTAAATCGCTCTTTGTCTCTGTCTCTCTCTTTAATCGGATTCTGCAAGACGATAAACCTCATCAATCCAAAGTTAGGTACATCCTCAACAGCTTCCTAGGTCTTTAGTGAAGACAGCTAGCACATATTCGGATCTTTAGACCTAGTCCAAACCAGCTAAAAGAATTCTATGACAGTTTCTAAGGGAAGCATGTGATCAATCGATGGAGAAACCTCAAGACACATCTCTGCAGGATGGGGATGGATCGTGATGAACCTAGCTCGGCTCTGTAAACTGTGAACGCTTTTACTAAAGGATTCCCTGTTGGAACCCGTCAGGAGGAAATAAGGAATCTATGTATGCGTGAAAAAAACCCCAATGGGTTGTGTGGCTACGTTCTAACTAGAGGGACGATCTCATAGTTCCCTTCGTCAATTCGGCCCGCCCGCGTGGAAAGTAGTGCATTCCAATTCCATAAAGACCGGTTGAGTGTCGCGCGTGACTTCGCTGATTTGTGTCGATGGGTGGCTGCAGGTGCAGAGTCACCTCTTTCAAGAATAGATCAGCTTGCTTACCCATCCTCCCGAACGGCTCCACGCGGAAGGGCACGAAATAGCCGTCATCGTGAGCTCCGAATGCCCCTGTATTTTGACTCTTTTAAGCTTCTCGGCCTCGTGTGCAGCGTACACTGCCTCCCAGGACAGTTTGTGTAGGTCGGTCTTTTGCAGCGGCGAGGTCACTTTGACGTTGATCACGTACTGCTTCATGGCCCGAGGGTGGCGAGTTAAAATGTCCGGTCGAAGGTGGCTGCCTTGGTAGTGTCCGCTCGGTTCCACGGTCACCTGCAGACTCCGTTGTCTGAGTTGTGTAGCCAGAGCGCCCGGGCCATGTTGTGTCTCAGTGTCCAACAGCACAATATGTTCACAGCCAGAGGACTCTGCAGTATTCAGCGCCTATACCACCTCGACCAGTTCTACAGGGAGCTGGACAGCACTCACAGCACAATATGTTCACAACCAGAGGACTCCGCAGCATTCAGCGCCTATACCACTGCACCAGCTCTACAGGGAGCTAGACACTGAGACACAACATGGCCCGGGCGCTCTAAGCTACACAACTCAGACAATGGAGACTGGAGGTGACCCTGGAACCGAGCGGACACTACCCAGGCAGCCACCTTCGACTGGACAGTTTAGCTCGCCATCATCGGACCGTGAAGCTGTACGTGATCAACGTAGGTGACCTCGCCTCTGCAAAAGAACGACCTACACAAACCGTCCTGGGAGGCAGTGTACGCTGCACACGAGGCCGAGAAGCTTAAAGAGTCAAAATACCGGGATGCGATCGGAGCTCATAATCAAGCGGAACCGCTGATGGGCACCGGACGAGGTCTCGATAATGTGCTAGTCCTCAGTACGCGCCGTCTAAGGAAATCCGATGCAATGGAGAGGAGATTGGTGATCAGAGTTTCTCTAATGCGTGCATAGTCGTTCCGACGCTTCGCTGATCAGAAGTTGCTATCCAGATCAGAAGCTGACGAGACTGAAGTAGCGATCGTTGAGATCAAGCACGTGTTGGACAGTCTCCACCCGCCACATTGATGTGGTTTGGAGTTCTCGGATGTCTGACGAGGTCTGATCGTGTCAATCGTTTGTCAAGTAGTCAAATATGTGGAACAAGCTCTACATTTTTGTTTTTCCTTTGTCCGCAGTTGTCAGTCCCCCGGGAGAAACACTGACAAAGGATCCGCGAAGCTGGGGTTGTTCTGGATGAGAAGTTTGGCGATCGAGCTTGTTTTGTCCGTCCTTCTGGGTTGTAAGATGAGCTCGACCATCTCGAGAATCTCCACCGGTTCAGCTCCGTTGCGGCCAGCAAGCTTATCGGAGACGCTCACCGAGGAGAGCACGTCCACTATCGTCTCCTTCTTCAAGCTGTGGTCGAGTAGGATACTGGGTTTTTGAACTGCAGCAGCACCGACGCGACAGGTTGAAATCGCGTAGAGCACCCTGCTCCTGTGCTCGGTGGAGTTCAGAAACGACAATGCTCTGGGGACTAAGGTTGGATCCTCCGCGTCCCCATTCACCCACTGCAGGAAACATCCACTAGTGCACACAGCCCCATCTAGTACAGCTTCAATACCTCGAGAAGAGAAAGCTGACCAGGCGTAGCTATCAACACTGGCTGCGGCGACAGCTGCAGCTGCTACAGCTGGAATCACAAACGGGACTTCCTCCTCGATGAAGTCAATCACACGCTCCCACGAATCCTTCCATACGACCCCGCCACCATTGCACTGAACCATGAACGAAGTCAAAGTGTCCTGTGCCCAGTCCAATTCACGAATCTTTTCGCTTCGCAGGAAAATGAACAGGAGCTTTCTCCACGTATCTGAGGAGTCTACTATGTTGCAGCGAACAAGCGCAGCTGATAACTGCAAGAAATGTGGTATCTGCAGGAATTCCAATAGTAAACACAATTAGCCATCAGCCTTTTAAGCTCATGGATACTTGTAAACCTGCATTGTGGATCGCATTCAGCACCGCAACTCACCGTTTCCACATCAACGTTGAACTCGGGATCCAAAAACTCCATAAGCCAAGTAGAGTTCACGGACAGACGACGCCCAGACGCAATCTGTTCCACTAACTGCGGATAGATTGCCTATCAGGTAATCAAAACTGGCCTTTAGCAAGCGACAAACCAATTCAACTACAACCGGCTCTAATAGAACCTACCGCCATCATTCCATGAAGGACATCCGGTTCGACTCCTAGAACGGACGACAAGACAGTTCGCTGCATACTGACGACGCTTCTAATGATCTGTTCCCCAAGCGAGACAATGAAGATGTTCCGTTGCTAAGTTCAAGAGTCTCTGGTATTCGAACGCGCCCGGAGGAGAGTTACCTCTACCGCCGTAAACGGATGTCCAGCACGGGGAACGCTTTCCAGCGCAACTCTAAAGGCAGTTCTCCTTGCATCAAGCGAGAAGTTCGTGTCTTCTACAATCCTCGTCGCCCAGGATGCCGCGCAATGGTTTATGCAACGCCAAAGCGACCTCTGCGTCCAAGCTGATCCTTTCGACTCTAGATTGCAAAGGTCTTTCATGGGGTTAGAAAGAGCGGGCGTAGTTCCTGTCAGCGAGTCTTGCGAAATTCTCCAGCCGAGAGGTTGTTTCCGAGGTATTCACCATAGACCCGAGCTACCGTTGACCAAATTCGCTGTGCCAACTTGACGTCAACGAAGGCCTCGATTCGGGAAGAACCATGTAGCTTGGAATATAGAACAAGAAGCGAAACCCCTTCTGTAATCCCCAGAAGATCGTCCTCAACGTCAACCCGTTCTAAATCGAATACGACATGTTCCAACTCGCCTACTTTGTCGAGGTCTTGGGCCGGAGCTCGTTCATGATTCACAACATCTGCGTTTCAAACGCCGTTGTCAGACGCTTTTCAGCTTGCACAAAACAAGCTGGCAATTAATAGGGTTGACTTGGACCATACCGTGGAGAAACCAAGACGGATGAAGATGCAGTAAGCTTCCAGCGAAATTCGCGGCCGCGGCAGACGACGCAACTTCAACATGTGCTCGCCCTTCTTGATAATGGAACTTGTTCGCAACGGGTAGCAATGGCTTGAGGAGCTCGGCGACCCTGCAGTCACATCGTTGCGAGTAATTTTCGGTTAGGATCGAGACTCTAGATCAGAATGAGGGAGGTGACGTGCCTTATATGCTCCTCACTGGACTCTCCAAATCGTCGTCGAGTCCTTGCCACTGCTTCTAGGAGAAGAAAACTGTGAATCGCGAAAATCCAGTGGAGTTCCGAGGCCGCCTATGCGTCCATAGCAAAGTATGTCATTCGGCCGGATGTCAGAAAATACGATCGCAGGCTCGTGCTCGTCGTGGGGGAATGGTTTACCGCCTCCGAGATAATCTGTTCAAGGGGCAACGTCAGCGATTGAAGTACGCTGACGACCGTGCTGAAAGCGGCGTTTCTCTCTGTACAAGTTCGGAATAGCCTCAGGGCCGAAATTAGGACTCGCAGGTCCTCGTCTGTACAATTTCTCATATCAAGCTCGTTGAAGAATACCAGCACTCCTCCGATGCGATCTTCTTCAAGAATCATCTCGGGATCGCTTCTTCCCAATCCTCTACAAAATGTTTCAAGAACAGTTTTTCCGTTAGGTCTGCCCAGGAACTGGAGGCCTGTCGATCGTGGCTGGTGAACAAGCAGAGGCGTACTCCAGGATCAGCAGGGTATCTTCGACTATGCTCCTCTTTTGGGATGTCGCGAGGACTGCTTGCCAAAGTCTTGCAATAAAAGGTCTGAACGATTTCTGGGTATGAAACGGAAGCGCAAAACCCGCATGACGTCAGAACCAGATGGTAAAAACCTCCCGATCAACTCATGGAGGCGCGCGGCGACGGTTGTGGACAAAGAAAGTCTCTTCTGGAGGTTCATACCTGTGTTCTTAGCTCCTGGGAGAAGCTGCTCTCCCTAGCAATGACACGAAGTATACAAATTGCTTCAGGAACCTCACTTGCGATATCCAGAATCCGCTGTGGGTCTTGTGCGACGAGTTCGGGGAGAGATGAAGACTGCTGTTCGTCACCATTGTCCGGTTTTTGGGATGTTGAGGACATCGCAGATATTTCCAGGAATACCCGACTTGACCAGTCATCCCATTCATTCTCATACATAACCCTGCGGAGTGCATAATTGTGTGTTTATGCTTAGTATCCAACGTCCTGAAGCCCTCCTGAAGTTTGGAGCTACGATATTGGACCATACTTCGCGAGAGCGCTGATGCAGAGTGCCCAGGACGTACGGGTCGACTTGCTCTTGCCGACGTATCCATAGTACACAGATTCCTCTGCGTGGGCTGCTTTCAAGAGTGCGATATCGACTACCTCATCCTCGCTGAGAACGCTCGCGCTAGATTTCTGGCTCCGTTCAAATATCCTCGTCAATACATCCAACGCCAGAGATCTCTGGTTTGTCAACGTACTACGGCACAACAGTAGCAGTTCGGCGACCGTGTACCCCGCCAGATCTGCATCCTGTGTGGTTCAAGTCGGTCGAAGCGTGAACGCCAGGACTCTCACCATCAAAAACTGGCGCTCAACTCCCTCCAAGCGCAGGTAAGAGTATACTTACTACTCCATGATGATGTAATCCAGAATCCGCTGGGATTCCTTCCATTTCTTCCCTCGACAGCGCTCTTCCGTTCAGATTAAATCGTAATCTCGACTTTGGACCCAAATATTCGTTAGCAGCTTCAACCTGCAAGAGCCGAGTGTTCTCATTCAGCGAACCGCCAAAATTTGGCCTTTAACAAACAGCAGAAGCCGACGGCGGAAAGGAGAACCCACATCGGACAGAAACTCATTCGAATACGCCCTCGTATCGTCGGCGTCAGTGAGCCACGCCAGCTTGCTCTCTTCCACTGGACCTATACGCGAGAAAACAAATGCTCAGTGGCTGATTCCGACGTCGTCCCGCAAAACCTGGAGATCAGGGCAAACCGCACCCATTCGTACTCTGGACGATGCTATTGCTTCTGTAACCGCATCTAGCGAAAAGATAGAAACGGGCTTGCTTAGTCAAGGACACCCACGCATTGAGACAGATTCACGAGTCTCCACAACGTCAATTCCGTGTTCTCCACGCAAAATAGACGTTCGACGAGGACGCGCTGCCGGAAACTCCTCGCGAAACGCACAGGAGCGTGTGGAATTGGGGAGCCAGAAAACTTTGTTCCTAGCATCTTCACAAACTGCTCTTCGGAACTCTAGTCTGATAAGCTTGCACTCCACCCCTGTGAGTTTACGATTGTCCGGACATAACCTCGCATTCGGTCGGCCAACGAGTCTCCAGTACAACGACGACGCTGGTGATTGTGGACTCCCTGTGTTGACAATACTGGTCTGGTAACGTACCAGGAAGACTTTCCAAACCCTTCTCAGACTCTTTCTGCAATTTCTCGACCTTTTGCTTGTTCCGTTGTCTAAGGAACTCCAACATCTTCCCATCCATTTGAGATCTAACCTCTTCAAGTGCTTCTTCAACCTCTTCAGCCGACATGACTGTTTTACAACCCCAAAGCAACCGTGCACAATCAGGACATGAAGCGTTTCTTCTGCACAAGCAATGACGTGTATCAACCTACCAGCTAGCTTCTGTGTATTCTCTTCATCAATTTCGCTTTTCAGATTCTTGAATGGATCATCACTGTACGGCGCCTTGGGGATACGTCCGCTTGATGCAAGGACAGACGCTGGTGACGAGGCAAGAATTCTGTTCTCAGATGTGCAATATTGAATCCCACTCCTCTTATGGCTTTGCTTCAACTACTGATTGAGAGAGATAGCTTACCAGGCTCGCGGCCTACATTCTGATACTCGTTGGCACTCACGTTCGGAAAACCTGAAGGTTGTGTTAACTAGAACCACGCAAAGCCGAGAAATCCACGGATTTTCAGTCCTCCTGTCGTAAGCTTAAACCATTTTAGAAAATTGATCCACCTTAGGAGGTTCCGCCACTGGCACGAGGTTGTCATCCTCTCCATGCGATTCTTTGATTTCAATTGCGGTGAAGAAGTCGTTCCTTGCTTGAGAAGAATCTTGAGCTCTGCCATTATCACTCGTCTAAAGCACAAAGACGTAGAAAGAAAAGACAAAAAAATACGGCAAAAAAAATTGGTTAATAACTCGTCAGAACACATCGTGCCCTGTCTGCCCTCCACAGGCACTGAAGCGCTCTCAGCCAGGGAGTCCAGACTGTGAAAACCGCGACCTTACCGTCGTGAATCGAACCTTCCTATCTGAATCCGTGGCTTTCATGACAGGTCCCTTTTCCCGAGACGTAAAAAAACAACCCGCAAGCACTGAATCAGTTGACTACTGCCATTGCTTTCGGAGCGAAAGGAATCCACGCGATGAAGCCATACCAAACAACTGCCATATATTGGCCTACTTAACAGCATCTATTTATTAGCCCGGATCTATGCACACTTAACCCCATCCAAAGCGATTAGCATCCTCCAACGCCTCGGAAAGGCCCGCGGAGAAATTTATTAGGCCAAGCCTGTGGTCTTCTTCATCCCGTTCGCATAAGTACGTCCGAGGCTAGCTACAGGAGTCTAGTCGTGAGAAAAGTTTACTGTCTATTCTTTAGTAACTGAATTAGTTCAGTTCATACGGACCTACTGGTCTGTCCGGAACCCAAACCCATGAGGGATGCTTGTATTCTTTGTCTATGTGGAAGGATCAAAAGTCAGAATGATTCGTCCGTGTCGGATGTCAACCTCTGACAACTTTGAAGTTTGGCAGAAAGTAGTCATATGTGGAATAAGAAGAAGTCTGTCTGACATCGTCAAAGTGCGGCAATACGAAGACTGCGGGAGATTTGACACTAGCTTTTTACCCCAAGCTTTAGGTATCCTGTGGTTGAGGCAGGAAACGGTGGCAGACCTGGATCCAGTATGTCGTTAAACTTGCATAGCTGTTCGCAAAGGTACCCATGAGGTCCGTCTCTGTATGTGAGCGTCTTGAGAAACCTGATTTCCGAAGTGCTCCGACGGATTGCTTTCATTTTCCTTGCTGCACTCGGATGTCAGCACTCCCCACTTGGATTTTGCAGAGATCTATTACCCAGGCCGCGCTCCGACGCTATTGGGATCATACAAACACGTCATGAGATGCACAAACGAATGACGTACTCTGCAGAGCCAAATTCAGTTCTGCTCCCGCGTGCTTCCCCTGTTCCTTTCGTGTCAGACCTGACTTTCAAACCTTAAAAGTGGACGGCACAGGAGAGGGGAGAGGGTTGGAAGTTTCAAGCCCCTTTCATGAGGCTCACGTTGCACATGGGCGTGAGTCGAGCTAATCTAAAATCCTCGTCCAGACAGCAACCAAGGCGCCAGCTCTGGCGCAAGCAGTCTGCAACTCGGAAGAATCGAGGAGAATTCACTTGAAAGCAAAGCTGGTTAGTGAGAGACCACTCAATGTAGTAAACATAGTACAAAAGTCAGAACAAGGAACAAGCTTGAAAGGAATACATAAAGGCGGAGTTCCTGGAGTGGGACCTCGTGGCACCGATCTACTCGCTTAGGAGGACTCCTGCGGGACGGGAGTTAGCTGGAGCTTGTCATCGATGACGCTGAGTTTCCTAGTGCGAGCCTGCAGGTCTTTGCTGATCTTGTCGTTTCGGATGATTCGCTCCTGATTCACTACGTTTTCGTGGACGGAGTAGACAAAGTCGGCCGTCTGCGATTCGAGAATACCCAGCTGCTCGATTAGCCTCGCCTTCTCCATCTGAATGTCTACGAAACGATCCATCTGGTCCTGATCGTTGCAAACCATGCAGCCAGCCTCGAAAGTCTCATACTCTAGGCGCTGATAACTTAGCAGGTTTCGGAGGGCCTGTTCACATTTCTGCGTTTTCCAGAATGTCCAGAGACGAACAAGCTTTAGGGTGAAATTCTCGGCGCTCTTGATAAGCACGCAAGCAGCTTCCTAGATTGGGTTGATCCCTTACAATCTCGAGCTTGGACAGCTTCTGTTTCTGGATGCCTCTGCGCTCGGAGGAGACCTCTTCAGGGCGATTTAGCCGAGGCGTTATGCGCTTGATGAGAATGCCCTCTGCTTTGTATTTCGGATGGAGTTCAATGTCTGGAACTGAAAGCACCGAGCTACTTCGACGATGAGTTTCGGCTAAAAACGTGACAAGCGGTGCTAATCGATGAACTGCGTGGGACATAATCAACTCAGCACCGGTTTTCTGCAGTTCCCTCAAGGTATTCAGAAGCGGATGGACTAGGGCATCGCAGTAGATGACTTCTGATGCAACGATGAAGTCGACCTGGCAATCGTAAAACAGAACAGCAGACATCAAAGCTTGAGTTCTTGTAGCTGTCACGGTTTCAGAGCCACCCGGATGAACCTACGTTCGGAAACTTGCACAATAATTTCGGTACATGCTCTTCAATATACCAGTCGAGAGCCTCAACAGTCAGTGTTCCCCGAACGCTCGATATATTGCGATTAGCGTTTCGTATCAGAAGATCTGTGACTACTCCGGGGCGATCCGTAAGTATAGCGTTGGCACCCAACATGGCACAGACTGTCCCTACTAGACCAGTTCCCGAGCCAAGCTCGACGACGGTCATTCCTTTCCAGAAGGGAAAAGCTTTTCTCAGTCCCAAAAACCTACTGAAGTGCTGAGTAAAGGTGCAAACCTACCCGAAAGATCAATCGAGCCCGTCTTTTGCGCGTGCTCAAAATACTTGGAGAGCAGAATCGCACCATCCCATGTCGTCTGGCCAACGACCCTTGCTCCTCCACCTTGTTCAAACCGCAACTGGATTCCGCAGTCTGAGACGTAAGCATAGTCATCTTCGTACAGCTCCTTGGGAGTTCGATTCCTCATCATCCAGGACCGCTCTATACCTTCTCCAGCACTCATCTTTGGGATTCAATCCAACCCTAATCTCAAATAGCCACGGTGCTCAGGGTTCAGATAGACCTATGAAACCAGAAACGACCTTCCGTTGACTAAGTGTATAAAATTCTATCCAAAAGTTCGAACAAAGTCCTGCTACCATCCTCCCGCTCTCATCCACACCATTGCCAACATCGGTGGTCACCATGAACACGTGTTTTTCTTCAAAAAAACAGAAAAGCCTAATGAGCCAGATGTAATGGAAAAAGCCGTTGCAAGTTTCTCTCTGCTCCTCAGCTCGGGAACGGGACCAGAGGATGAGGAAGTTTTGATCAGTACATATGAGCTTGGCAAGGTCTACTTGAATGGAGTTTAAGTACCTAATTGCTGGCCGTTGTTCGTTCAGTTTGCTACAAACCACCAGTTCGCTTTCAGAAAGCCGGGCTACTAGCAAGGCTTCGTTGGCACTGCAAACGTTAGGTTTCGAACGGCATGTTTTTCAATCCTTTTCAATAATGATTATGAACTGTCTATGTATATAACCATAGCCTCTTCACCAGTCTTAGCTGCCGTTCAATGAGCTATCCGGTTGCCGAACTCGAAGAATTCTTCCAATCTACCTACCAAAACACAACACGAACAATACGCATTTCCAATATTAGAATGGGTATACTTATTTAAATTACTAATTTTCAAGACTGCTTAGTATAAATGAGTAATAAAAAACAAAGGCTCCTTGTTCAATCATTTAAAATATGAAATATATTTAATTTAGTTAATATATTTTCGTTACCTTCTTATTTATTTAACAAAACATTTCCCGAAAATTGGCTTCGCATTCAAATTTGTGAAATTATTTCTTTGACCTTTGTTCGGCGTGTACGACCGAGAGGGGAGAACTACCCTCGACGCAAAGAACGAGCTTCAAGAATAGGGGCGGCAGAGCTCCACCACAGGGTCAAACTCAGAAGAGACTGCAAGAGCGAGCAACGCTCAAATTGATCCCCAAAGTACTCACGCACCCAGAGGACTCCAGCAGTGTCCATAAGCCGAAGACTGCAACGACTGGACGGCCTGGATCTGCCCGTTCCCATTGCAACTGTGACTTGGCTTCACAAATCTATCTGTTACCTTTGGTTGTCGCTTCTTCACCGGTTTCTAGTAATCTAGATACTCTTAGTGCGGTAAGTCTCATTGGAATGAAGTCTTCATCAGTTTGCGAAGGTGAAGATCACCCCGGGCACGTGTGGTGACCCTGTTTGTATCCTAGCTTCTCCGTACTCTCGTGGGTTCAAGCGCTGTCCTTGGAGCTGATCTCGTTTACCTTGACACCTTGGAGCCTCTCTCTCCGAACCCAAACCAGTAACTTTCAGTATCCACCACTAGAGCAGGGACTATTCCTAATCTGCTCGCACAGTAGAATCACTGGCTTCGAGAGTTGCGGCAAGCCCGGGGTCTCAGCATGATCGAATTTAGCTAGCAAATATTAACTTCAGGGCGAAGAGCGTTCGAGAAGCACGGTTAGAATGCAGGTCGCGCCTGTTTCGAGGACGTCACGTTTTCTGAAATGGGACGACGCTATCGCGCATCAAACATGCGGGGGTCAAGCTCCCCAGTTCGGCCGTACGAGATACGCTCTTGATGCAGCGTGAGGAATATTTCGTCTACTTCCTTCGTCGGATTTCCACGTGATTCTTCTATCTCTTTCGGCAGACTTTCATGATACCTGAGAGAGGACATAGAGTGCGCGGCCTTTCCTCAGCACGAAGCAGTCAGATGATGCAAGTACATTGCTTGGGAGAGTGTACCTCGTGAACAGCAAACGACCGCCTAGTTCCCTATCCAGCTCTGGAAGAGTCTCAAGCAGAGTATTGCGCTCCTCAGTTGTGCTCTTCCTTCCCATCGTACTGATCCTATCCATTAGCTAGTGGATGTATAGAGCGCAGTAGTGGGCTTGAGAGAGCTAACGGGAACTAGAGGAAGGTTATTCGAATCAAGACGTGTATGTGAACAGGCTTACCCCAGTGTTGCCCTCTAGGTATTTAGAGCTGTAAGAAACGCCTTCAACGTGATAAAAATTATGCCCTCTCGGATGCATGAACACAGGATCACCGCTGATTTGCTTCAGCCAAAGTGATAATTCAAGCATACCGTTGCATTTGGAATCCTTGCATTGACGAAAAAATTGGAAAAGAAAAGCAAATAAGAACAAGAGTCGAAGCGGAACTCGCTCGAACCAAGCGAGCAGTCACAATCTGCCCCTCGCAATATCGTCGACGATTGTACCTGCAACAAGTAGCGATTGGTTCGCTTCCCAATCCCTGCGAACAGCGAGAGATTTACATCTACAACTCCAATCCTCCTCGCGGTAATGTCTGGATCGTTCGAGCGCACTTCGATACATAATACACAGTCGTCCAGGTACTCCCGGGCTCCCAATTCGGATCTAATCTTGACAACAAAATCCATCGTGCAGTGGAATACAATTTCGTTTCCAGTGCAAGCAACTTCTGGCGTCTCGTCTTGATAAGGCTTGGCAATCTCCCTGGACATCTATCAAAAATGACAAAAGACCCAATTTCAACCTCTGGTTGTTCACTTCCCAACCCAAGGAAACCAAATACCCGCTTGAGTCGGTTCATTGCCAAAAAGCACTCACCTTCCATCTACAGGAAAATTTTTGGTTCGTACATGGCATAGCCAGAATTTTCTGGATCGAAAGAACCACATGAAACTCCCTAATGCTCCTGAACAGTCCTCGACGTCCTAGTCCAGGGATATTCCATTCCTCCATTGTGGACCGCCCAAAGCTCTTTTTGTTGCGGATGAATCTCTGCAAAGCGAGCTTTGGTTCAACCAATTCCAACGGGACAGAAAGGGAAGCACAAACTCGCCCGCGCCCTGAACAAAGCAAAATCACTCGGGCTCTCTCTCCTTCAACTCAACAGCACCCCAGCTGAGACGTACTAACACTTGCCGAGTGATCAACATGGAACCTGGGGAGCATGCTAATGAGATTCCGGACAATAAAAGAACCCCTTACGGGTTACAAAAGCAATCATCGCAGGACTTTTTGGGTCTTTTATCTTTTCGGAAAAGTAGGGAAAGGGAGGGAACACACCATCCAGCGCTGACGTTGACCGTTTCCCAATAACTTTCGCGTTTCATGAATAAAATCTCAGAGCAAGTTCACGTGATGATGTGATTTTAGAACAGCTTCTTATATACAAATAGTATTCAATGAAGTCGCGAACAGCAAAACGAACAGTTCTCCTGTCCCTCTGCCTTGAAGCAGCCCTCATGAGAGGTAAACTAGCCCTGTCCAATCAAATATCAACAACAATAGCTTTGACTGTAAGTTATATTAAAATATTATAAAATATTGGTACTCAGTCAATTTTTGCTCATATATAGGCTAATGATTGGATGTATTATTCAATGCTGGATACAATTTGTTGAAAGAAAATATTTTGATTGCAATTTAGCTAAATTCATTATTTTGGACAGCGGCATGGTTTTTTAAAAGGAATTTCTGTATATAATTGATGGAGATTCCGGTTGCGGGATTGTTGGTGGATTGGAGCTGGAGAGTTAAGACCTAGAGCGTTGGTGAGGGGAAGAAGGAAGGTATGATGGGTTGGATCTTAGATGGAAGTGGTATTTTGAAGGTACTTGACAACGGTAATCTGGGTAGCGCCCCAGATGTTCAGTCAAGATCGTCGAAGAAAGCCAACGCTATATTTGAAGATGGTAAATTAGATGCGGGGACTGTTTTTGGGTCTCTGATCGCTGTACTAGGTGGGAGCTGAAGAAATTTTCTTCTCGAATTTTTTTCAATTGCAACAGGAGGTATTAGAAATGGGGAACACAAATACTATGAGCTCAGTATGATTAAGGCAGAAACCTCTGCAACCTGGTTCGGCATGACGACTAGAGACCGATTTGGGCCTGGGTACAAATTAAAGGGAGTTTTCTTTGGTGGTCCAGGAAACACGTCTAATGGATCAGCACTTGTCAAATCGCAGTAAGTTACGGTGGAAAACGAAGCTGTTAAAGCTTCCCTACCAAACGAAACTAAGCGAACGTTTAATGCGAACAGGTTCCACGAATCTGGGTTGGCGGAGGGAGACCTCGTAGGAATGGAAGTCGACGTAGGAACCAAACTGAGTGTGAAGTATTTCGTGAATAACTGTTTTGTGGGAGAAGCTTTTCGTTTGGATGACTACCCCAGAGGTGAAACCCTCTTCCCAGCCGTATCCACCAGCGGCAAATCAGAATTATCCATGGGAATCAAGGACTCGCCACCTGCGACTTTGAACCGCATTCCTGAGCCATCAGGACTCACTGGGAAATGGGTACCTGATGGCGATGACTTTGGCTCCAAGTAAGTAGAAACGCCGGAGTCCTGCTTCTACATCGGGATTTGTCCACCTAGCTGAACGTACAACCCCTTCAACGACCTAGTACGCCGACACTGTGCGTGCGAAGTACGAATGATATAAATCAGTACGGAGTAAGCGCAAAGTGTGCTAATACGATGAGTACATCGGTAAACATTTCGGGAGACTCAGCTAGCGCCGGTGGAGTGATGTCAACGATGATGATGGCACCGCCTGAATGGCAAGACTCAGAGATGAAAACCATGAAACTGTTAGGCACACTCACTCGTTTCTACCTCGATGGCGATAAGCTCAGAATCGATTCTCCAGGTGGGCCGCAGGCATTCTCTCGCGCACGTCCGGAAACACCAGCACCAACCTCCAAGGTACCCAGCTTCTCCTCTTGAATGCATCGTTCAAGCCAGGCAGCGGAAGCGCGTCGAGCTGCGGTTCCAGTGAACATAAGACATGATAGTTCATCCTGAAGAAACCAAACAAAAGAATACTGTCCAAATAAACCCAAGAGACTATCAGGAGAACAGGGTGTTTTTCTGAAAGATCCATCGCATCCGATGGTGACGCAAGCTTGAACGTCGCAGGAATAAGTACTCAGAAAGTGAGAAACAAAGCACACGGACACATACGCGAGCGCGTTCTCAGGACCGTAATTGCACAAGCACAGCCGCTTCAAACCTAATTTGGGACAGATAACAATAGAAGAGATTTATATATATAGCCACATCCGAACGGGACAAAATCTTTCAATCTTTATTTCTATATGATTGAATACAATCAAAACCTTTTTGGGAAGAAGATCTTTCATAATTAAGCAGTTAAAAGTTTTGGGTCAGATGCCTGACCACCAGCACTTTTAGGTGACAGTAAAAGCATTAAAATCTTCTAAATGAGTGAGAGCATCCCCTTTTGAGTGATCGTATTTGCTGATATTTCAATTAACGTACAATATACAACATATTTTTCTGTTTTTTGCAGTGATCGTAAGGGGTGAATGTAGTTTACGTACTTTTTGCAGACTTAAGAGTCATAGGGTGATCTGGATGTGTGTGGATTTTTGAGTGGTTTTGAAGGATTTTTAAGCGATGCGATAGAGGAGGGAAAGAAGGGACGGCAAGGAGGCCGAAGGGGATGCGGATGGGAGGATTTTGTGGGGGAAAGGATTGTATGAAGTTTGGAAAAGACTATTATTGTACTTGCCAGCCATGCAGAGAGCTTTAGTAACTGGGAGAGGAAGGGTATTTGGGCTCATTTCTCGGGGGTTTAAGACGTCGGCGCCAGCGCAAGGTGGAGGGCTGGTGCCGGGACAAAAGCAGTGGGAAGTTAGACCCCCGCCGATGTTACCGCGGAGGTACAATGAAGACCTGAGAAAGCTCTGGATAGCGGATGCTGAAAAGGATTTCAAGGGAGATAGAGAACTGGGCTGGGAAGACGAAGTGGATCCTTATCCACTTTCCGCGGATCAATCCAATCTGTACGGAAGTTTTGTTCCTTATGTAAGACACCTTTCCAAGCGGCATAAATAATCAGATTTCGCTTCGTGAGGACTGAAAACGGCTGAGACTTACTCTTGCTTTCGTTTTTCCTAACCAACCACGCAGGAGTCCACCACGCCGTTGCCAAGAGCCCTGGGATTTTTCTTTATTTTTCACTTTGTGTTGCTCTCTCCAATCTTGATGGGGAAGTACTATTTCTCCAAGCCAGAGCACAAGAAAGTATACAGGCCACCTGTTGATTTGCCCTATTTGCCGGAAGCACTGGGAGGAAGGGATATAATGGAATGGAGGGACGAGTGTTGGAAGGATTTCAAGGGGAACTACTGGACGGATTTCGAGGGAGATAGTCCTCTTTTCTACAAGAACTACACGCCGGGTGAGGTTCCTACTATGGAAGAGGCCTATCCCTATGGCTTTTAGTTTTGCGCGCTTTCTGTCACAGAAGAACCCGCAGCAAGACGAGCAAAAGAAACGGATGAATTTATTAACAGCATTGCGAAAAGAAATTCTAAATAAATAGAGTAAATTCTTGAGCCCAATTGCGTGGGAAAACTGTAGCTCCCGAATGAACTGTACATTTGGGGTGATCTTGCAACGCGCTGATGCCTCGACCGTTCACCAACGCAGACTTCAACTGAAGATTTGCTGAACTTCTTTGGGAATGGTGCTCGGTTCGACCCTACTCCGAAACTTGAATTCTTAATCGAGAATTGCGAAATCAATGCATCTGTGTCTCATAGCCTGACCGTTGTCCCCAAGGAAAAACCGCTTGCAGCAAAAAACAGCATCCACTTCGCCATGGGCAGAACTCAATCACCCTGAGTTGAGACGACGAACTTGAACTACGGAGCAACACGTCCTAAACCAGCCTGCTTTTGAGCTCAAAAGGGTCTGAAAAGCCGTTCAACGATGAAAGGGACAGTCATCGGATAACGAAGACGCTGGTTCGCTTCATTTTTCCTGTTGGTTCGAGTTGATCGAGAGCGTAGAAAAGGCAATCGGCAGTGATAGTGTGCTTTGAGGTAGGCCAAAGGGGATGAGGCAGGCTCTCCGTTGATACAGGAGCCTGAATTTGGAATGGAAAGAATACCTAAGCTATGGTTAAGAAAGAGGGAGAGATGATGACAACAGAGGACTCTGGTAAGTTGAATTTTAAATCGGGAGGGAAGAGTTGAACAGCTGCAGTGCTTACTGTTTGGGTTTGTGAGCTTGTACGCTTGTTCGTGTCTGAACGAGGATTCATGGCTTTGATTTCGTTTTGGCTTTGGGAAAGTAGCAGCCAGCGGTGAATCGTCTTCAGCGGCGGAAGCTTGGCGGGGACTGGAAACCTCAGAGGACGTTGCAAACTGGTTGAGGGAATTGGGCAAGGACGAGTACATCAGTACTTTCGTGTCGAACGAGATCAATGGTGAAATTCTTGCAAGCTTGACTTCTGAGGAGCTCCGAGATGACCTCGGGGTCATCAACTTGAAGCATAGGAGGGAAATATTTACTGCGATAAAAAGCATTGGTAAGTTCAACGCTTGTTCCTCTGGCAAACTTTCGCTGTCTTATTTGACCAGTATCGATTATTCTTGCTTCTTGGCTCCAGGTGGAATGAAGAAAGTGGAGGACATGCTTCCAGAGCATGGGAGAATCTTGGATCATCTGTCCAACGTTAGAACCTTTCATTCCTGGGTAAGAGTTGGCGTGCAGCTGTTGGCCTTTGCGCTAGTAAGCCTGCGCCTCTTCCCAACGTGGAGGGACAACAGAAATTTGATCACCGGATGCTCGTTGTATTATAGTTGTGTCGGAGCATTCGCGATTTTGGTATGATGGTTTCTTTCCTTTCGACAGAGTTCGCTTGTTAAGTCGTCTTCTAAGGGGCTAGTCTTATGTTCTGGACAGTATGGGCTAGGTCGGTACGCGCTGGTCGTAAAGTGGATAGAAGAGTCGGGAGTGAAGACACCGAAATACCATCCAGATAAAATCGGTGTCGCTGTGATGTTGGTATTAGTGCTGGTCGCTACTGCGCTTACTCTGTATATAATCTCGCTGGACGCAACCCCTATCAGACCTTGACATCTCACTCCGTCGGGATTGGACTGGGGGCGAGAATCGAAGCATCTTTGTGCCAAAGGCCCAACAACCTTAAAGCCGATAAAAAGATTAAAAACCGCAAGAACCCACCCCAGGCCAGCGCTCACTGAACCCTCACTGTTTCTCATGGCTTTTAATTCACACGAATCAAGAAACGGGTCCTCACTCGTGATTTCATTTTTAGCCAGGAAGTGTGCACGTCCCATACCAGAAGACAACTGCGCCGGAAGGTCCACGATCCGTACAGTCCCCAGTGGACTCCCTCATCGCACTCAAGAAGAGGTCCAAAAGCTGTTGCAATACCGGTTGGAACGACATACTGTCGGTCATATCATTCCAACCTACGTACAGATCTGATTTTAATGCAATCCCGCCTAAGAACACCACCCGAAATGGCTGCAGTCATAGAAAGTCTCCCAAGCGTTCTACCAGAACAACCCTAATCGGAACGGCTCCCATGCGTCCCACCCTGCTATCCACAACCCTAATCGCAAACGCCACCCCACATTCCAAAACACGTTTAGCAACGTAACCGATGCAAAAAGACGCTGCCGCTGCTGAACGGAAAGATTAAAAAAAACATTTATTCCTCCCTACTGCTTTTTACCCAATAGCTAACAATGCTATTAAATATCATCGAAATAATTAGGCCCCTTTTTTTTATTCATTTAGACTCGTGGTCATGGAAATCCGCCCCTGGATGATTTAACATGTTCATTTACAAAACCCTCTCTTAACAGTAATCAGCTAACCTTTTCATGCAATTGAATAAATATTCTTGAGGGGATCGGAGCAACTGCGTTCTAGGCTACAAATAGTATGCTCCCACGTGTCATTGTATCTAATCAATAAGACGCACTTTCCTTGCACGTGCACGTGGGTTTTCGATCGGTCTACGCTTTGACGTGTTCTGTTGACCAAGTATCTACGGGGTATGAAAGAAAATAGTAAAACCGTACTAGGGAGTATTAATAATATAATATAAAAATATCCGTACTTAGTACGGCTGTCAAGTTTCTGCAGACCTTACCATACCCCTCTATTCACCAATAAAACCTGTGCCTAGCAACTAAACGGTTCGAAAGTTTCAAAAATATTGATAAGTTTATCGTTTGCGCTATTGTGCCTTCTTTTTAGAAAGGATTTTGTTCTCCATAGTTCTTATTTTGAGAACCCTAAACGGATGGATAAAAACGGCCAAGACTTACAAGGTCATTATATGCCTCTAATTATTTTATTTATACGTTATATACGTATTTGGAAGCAATCTATAGGGGTCACATAAGACCACAAAGTTTTAGAGAGGTCTTCTTTTTCTGAAGATGGATGGTGGTGGTAACGTCCTAACTGGTGTTGACGAACGTGTTGGTTTTGTCGAGGTTCACCGATGAGAGCAGTTGGAGATGAAGAGGTCCTTCCCAAGTGGAGATGATGTAGGATAAACTACATATTTTTAGATAGATAGAGAGAGAGAGAGAGAGGGAGAGAGAGAGAGAGAGAAGGAGAGAGAAGGAGGGGGTGGTAGAAAGAGAGGGAGGGAGAAAGCGTTAGCAATTTAAGGGATCTGAGAATCTATTGAATTGGGAGACTGTTTGCTTCTTCTTTTTTCTCGGAAGGGGTTTTATCTATGCGATTGATCTTTGATCGTTGAATTTGTTGGGCTCTCTTGGGGTGGGTGAGGTGCGGCGGAGGGTGGGGAGGAGTTAGCGATTGACCCTTGAAGACGTCGTCAAGGCTTGTGTTTTTGAGGAGGAAAGAACTGTTTGTTTGTATTCTATATGCTTTTAAGTCGGCCATAGGTGGCACTAGCACATTATGTTTGAAAATCCGAAGTACTCGACGTGGGCTAAGAGGGTGCCGACGGATGTTTACCCTTTGGCGATAGCGCTTGGTGCTAGTGTTGGGTTCATTGTTTACTTCGCAAATTCAAAGGCTAATGATCAACATTTTACGCTGAGGAGAGATGCGAGGATGAGTTTTGATGAACAGTTTAAGTATAGGGAGAACCCGCACCTAAGCTGGTTCAGCAGACTAAAGGATAGGGAGTGGCCGTTCTTTAAGGGGGTGTCAGGCTATGGGTCCGTAAGTGGAATCCAAAAGTCGGACATCAGTTCAATTGACCCAAGATCCAAGGAGAAGTCGATTGTCGTCGACGTCCCACTCGAAGACGAAGAAGAAGAGGAAGAGGAGGAAGAAGTAACTGAGGAACCGTCTGCCGACGATGGTGAAGAGCCAGCTGCAGATGGCGGCGTCGAATCCGATGTATCCTCTGAAGAAGCGCCTCCTATAAGCGCGGCGGCAGTGGATGAATCCAGTGTATCTGAAACGCCGACGGAAGAGACAGCGATCTATACTCCTCCGGTGGAAGAACCTGAGGTCCCAGCAGAAGCTGAGGCTCCCGCCTCCGAACCCGCGGCTGAACCCGAACATGCGGCACCAGTAGAAGAAGCAGTGGTAGTAGAGGCAGCAGAGGCAGCAGAGGTAGCAGAGGTAGTAGAGGCAGCAGAGGCAGCAGAGGCAGCAGAGGCAGCAGAGCCCGTGGCGGCCGCTGCAGAATAATCGTGTGTTTGAGTGAACTGAGAAAATACTATTGAGTTACAATTTGAATTGTAGGAGTACAAGTATTAATGAATACCAAAATGCTCCTGGTTTATAACCGGCCTTTTGCTAAGTAAAAGGCGATCTTTTACCATAATATGCTAACCCCGCTACCACAGCCCACACCCCATGGCGGCAAGACCGAGCTTTGGGCCCCTCTTAGCTGAGCAGATTCCCGAAGCATCGCATCCTTCAACTGTGGCCTGCTTCGTCCAACTGCATGTACCGATAGAACGCGTCCGGATGGAGGCAGTCTGCGAGAACCTCTATATCGAGAAACCTGGGTAGGAGTAGAGAGCGTTATACTCCATGTTAGTACACAAGGGTGCCAAAAAAAGTTCACGACTTCATCATCGTCTTCACGCACTTTGCAGAAGTTGGAAGCGTAGACCCAAAAGCTTTTCCTGCGCTCAAGTCGGGGTACCTTGTCCTCTGCTGCAAGAGTTTCAACTTTCTGTACGGCCAGTACCGTATACCGCGGAGCCGACAAATCTTCTTGAAAACAGAAAGGCTAACGCAGAACACTTCTGCAACCTGTGCGCGCGGGGTGCGAAAGTGTGGTATGAGATCGTCTAGACAGATTTGCAACGACTTGGCTATCTTAAAGGAGCGATCTTTGGATCTCGAGCTGTCAGAGAACCTGCTACTCGCTAGGTGACTCTTCCATAGGCCCGAGGTAATAGGTAGTGCTGCCGTTTTAAACTGACGTAGGTCGAAAACGCTGATCCTCCCTCGCACGCGTTGGAAGGCACAGAGCGGCTTACCGAAACGGCACTGTTCTATTTCCAAAAGCAAAAATGACAGTGGTCCGATAATAGGTTTGGAACGATCTCCACCCTTGGAGACAACGTTAATTGTCACGGGAAGAGCCCCAGAAGATCGCACATGAGGTTGTACGAGAAAGTGGACGAACAAACACTCGGGAGGGTCGCTGTTGGATCCGCCGGGTACCTCCACGTGACCTTTTCGATCCTCTTGTGAACTGTCGCGGTACCACGTACCAGAGGATGTAACAACCGCTGCTTCCAAACCATCAAAACCAACGTATGTCTCTATACAAAACGCTTTGGGAAGTTGCTCGTCCTCGTCCATTGCTCTGGCTCGAAAGAGATCCGCACCCAAACTTCACGCTTCTTCAGGTGCGCAGTGAGTAGCAATTTCGCACAATCAGGCAAGGAATTTTTGACTTCTTATGCTCACGGAATCGTGAGGACACACCAACTAGCCCGTTGAAAGGATAGACCTCGAAGAGCTCAACCGAACTGATCAGAAAGGCGATGAACCTCTCCCAGAAGTTTCCATAGAGTCAGTAGCACGATGGAGAGCGCGGAAGACCGGGATTACTTGTACGGTATAGGGTTCAAATGGAAACAGTTGAGCACTGTTCCAGAGAAAAAAATCCTCTCATCCCTTTCATCTCGTGCTATTGAATCACAAGTTCCGAGCGGGGATCCATCGATTCCACAGCCCAAGGGGCTCCGTGCACTATGAGAAAATCGAAGCATGCGCACTCCTTCAAGTTCAAATTGCGTTTTTCATAAGGCCATCGAATCAAATTGGAAGCCGTAAATAGCACATATTAACACAGGATCATGCAGAGGCCCGACATGGAAGGAACACTCGCATTCTGACTCCTCCCTTAGAATCACCACACATCCGAAAACGTCAGAGGTCAAAATAGATCATGGGGTCATTTTCCCACCGGAATTCAACAGATTCGAAAAGGAACTGCGCTGACACTAAAAATACTGAAACACAAGTGATCAATTTTATTTAGAAATTCAATCATATTTAACCAATCATGTTAATGGATCAATACTAAAAACGAGAAGATTTTCCACTTCATGAGGGTTGAATTGGATATCAATTCTGGATTGCTTTTCATGAGGGAGTTTGAGTTGGATCGTGTAACAATGACATGGATAGTTATTCATCAGCTAGAATCGGGTCTGTCAGGATCATATTCAGATTTTACGTACTTTGTTTTACTGAGAAAACCATGCTGTGGAGGAGTTAGTAGGGTAGCAACGACGGGCATCCTCCACCCCCCCGCCCCCCAAACCAAGTCCGCCCAAGCATCGTGGTAATGAGCGGGGAGGGCGACACTTTCGACTGTGCCCTACCAAGCGAAGGATCGTCGCGAAAGGCCGAAGGACTTTTCATTCGAGCTGATGATCATTGTCGACTCGTATCCAGCTTTCGAAGTACTGTCGTATATTTAGCACTTAGCTTTGAACAGGTGCGTCGCCGTTCATCCATGTCCACCTGCTGAGCAAGCTTCTGGGTCTACCTTCAGTTTTCTAAAGTCCACATTCATACAGTCTGATTGCAGTTGTTCGGAATGTGCTCGCTGATAGGTTCTCTAGCTCGGGGGAAAGGAAAACGAGCGAATCACGACGCACTGACCAGCGTAGATCCCTTTTGAGTCAGCTAGATTGAAGAGGGTTCCGTCCTCAATAAGGAAATCTTTTCCATTGATCTGTCGTGGCGCGTTGGACAACTGCGTTGGGCCAAGCAGCAGCGTTTTTCGCAAGATCTGGTTCCGCTCCGCCTGTGCATCGTCGTCAGCTGTTGTGCTGGTGTTTGATAGGAGATGGACGAACTGGTCAAATGTGAGGTCAAAGGAGTCCAAAGTTGTCTTGTTGGCGTATGTAAAACCGTTTTCGTATCCACTCTGCCGAAAAAGAACAAGACGATCAGAAACGCGCACCGATACGCCCGGTGGTTTTCGTGTGGACTCGGTTGTGGGCTGTGCCTACCTCCGATTCAAAGCGATCGTGCGCCATAATTATGTAAGGATGATTGAACAACATTGCTGCGGCTTGCTTTTCGCTCGTCAGGTCCTCTGGTGGAATCAACTCCTCCTTGCAGCTGAAACTGTAGCTGTCGAGGATCGATCTCGCGAGCTTTAATTTGTTGTTCGTCGACAAAGTCCCTTCCTCAGTCATCCCCTCCATTCTCGCGCACGTTGATTCGCGAACCCTTCGACAACTGCGGGAGCCACTCTTCTTCGGCAAATTCAAACCAATAAATGCGATATCCACATCGACATCCACATCACCTGCCTTCCCCATAAATCTCAATAGACAATCGACGAAGGCAACGAAGACTCTCAATCTGACTCCTGCTCTCACCGCGGTGGTAGGATACAGATCTCCCAACTCTCCTTCTCTTGAAGGCTAAGTCTGCTACGAGCCTATTGTCTCTAGTTGGAAATTGGTTCTCCCTTTACCTCAAACTACCCTAAACAACCGGCTAGCATTCGTGATGCCACAGAGTCGAATTGAGTCAACCCCCGTTCCACGGGTTTCCATTTAGAAGATAGCGAAACGAAGACGTCGAAGAGGCAGAGTTGGATTGAACGTATGGCCACAGAGATCTACTAGGCTGCACAAGTACGCTAGCTGTTGGTAGTCTCACGAAGTGGGCTTATAGATCAATAAGGCTGTTCGGGGTCCTTGACGAACTTGATGAAAGCTGTTTGGTGGGCCTCTCCAGAGAGGGTCTAAAAAGTTGAACCAAGCTTCTTCTTGGGCGGGTCTGGGTGGCGCTGATCTTCAGGGGCGGCAGGTCAGGGAGGAAAGGGATAATAGTCTGCGATTATGGGATGGTGTTTTAGGTCCCACCCTTCTCTTGATCGCTGCTCTCGCGGAGGGGGCTTGGTATTGAGATCTTCGGTTGAGCACTGTAGGCGTCCGCAGTTGGTTGAGGTTTGTGTTGCGGCTTGGAGGGTGCTTGGTTGTAGTTGTTTCAGGTATGGCCATTTCCCGTAGCTAGCTCTGAACGTATAAACCGTGTAGAAGGCAATAGGTGGGATGCGTTTTCGGCTGCCGAACCCCAGCCTCACCTGCCGATGGGGCGGATTGGGGTTCGGCACCCGCACCGTGAGCGCTTCACTAGAGAAGCTCGAATAGAGAGTGTTTTCACCGAACTGGATCCCAAGTCTGGTTACCATCAAACAAGAGTGCCAGATGACCACGCATAGAATACTGCCTTGTGTTGGGGGTGTAAGTATCTCCCAACCGCAGTAGCCCTCCCAACGGTCACTCCATCTCCTTCCGCTGAGGAGCATAGCTCTTAGTGACCACCAAACACTTGGGCACCTAAATCATCACCCGAGATGGATCCCGGTGGTCAATGCGCAGCGGCAGCTCGCCAGTCCTTTCCATATGGCGAAAACCAAAGTGAAATGCTGTGAACTATATCAGAACCATCTGCAAACGCCAGAAAACGCTTTGCAGCATATGCGTGGATACTTCCACTACCACGCCATCCTCATCGGTCCATACTATATACGATCTAATTGACCAAATAAACAATATTATGTCGATTAAAACGATAACTCTGCTCATTGCAAAATACGTCATAAATTTCGGTGACTTTTCAGCCCCAACTATCCAGAACGACGCCACAAGATGATGCTACTCAAGTTTTTTGCAATATTTCTCGCTGTCTGGAAGCCAATATTCTTGAAAACGGGATTGTCGTGGAGAAAAAACAAAGTGGGCCCCAAGCCAAAGAAATGGGTACAGACATTATCCAATTAAGTATTAGCACGTGTTCTTCGCATCCGCACGTGATTGTCGAAAAATGTTGTTTTTACTAGTATTTACTTTGGGGAAGTGAATTTTTTTTCTGTGATCCATCGGGTGGTGCAAACTACAGAGACCTTTTTCCTCCCTCAGGCCCTGTAGCAGGATTCTAATTATGGCACTGGAAGAGTTGGAATATGGAAATTCTTGATCCCGATTGATCGATTTCGAAACTCTGATAGAGGTGGCAAAAAATCTGGCACGAGTATTTTTGGGTTCCACTGGGTTTTGTTGAAAAGGGGGGGAAAAGAAATAAATAGAAAAGCTTTTCTTAGTGTGTGTACTCGCGTTTTATCATTGACTGGGTACTTGATCGGGATTTGTATGTTTACCCCCTGGCGACGGTTATAGTTGGCCGGGGGCACTGGTACCCATGCCTCCTGCCAGTAGCTTCTTTCGGAAATTTTTTTTTTTTCTTGGTACAGTGGCTGATAGCTGGAACACGAAAACCATCACAAAAGGGTACCAAATAGGCGATTGCCTTCGGAGGGGAAACGGGGGTTTACTTTGTTCTTCTAAAGGAGGTACTGGTTCATCGCCGTGGGTGATGAAAATTAGGAAGTTTATTGATTATCCCTTCATATATTTCGCGAAAAAGCAAAATACTGCGACCATCTTTGTGCATTATTTAAGAAAATATAGAACCATAAATTGCAGATTTATCCCATTGCAATGGCCCATCTTCTGTAGAAATATCAAGAAGCGCTATTTTGATACTGTATGACTCCTAGATTTCTAATTATTGAATTAGATAGCACAACATTTGTCATTTTTCAGCTCCGAAATTTGAGAAAATGTATCTAAATAATGTAAATCCACAAAAATGATAAAACCACTCAGCAAGAACGGAAACGGGGTAACACGTCAGATCGCGGGTTCTTCTAAAATTGGAAGGGGGGTAGGCGATTGCCGGAACACCACCTCAGAAAATTGAGAAATAGATTCTTTTCCACTCCGAAGAAAACAACATTTTTCCTGATTGCAATGAGGGAGGTTCCCAAGTACTCTCTGAAAATAACAGAGAAGTGGGGTTTTTGCATATGCGCCTGACCTTGATATGTTGCCCAGAAGTAGACGCATTTTCCAATCAATTCCTTGAGGATCTTTCCTTATCCCCCCCCTTTCCCGCTGTAGTTACTTGGAAATAGATAGTTCAACACCTTCAAAATATTTGGGAAATCAAGTACCTTTTTCGGTTGCAGATGTTCGAGGATTGTAGAAAAAAAATTGAAGTCACGTATTGCTTAATAAAAGCAAATATGCTCTCGGTACGAACAAAATTGCATTTAAAACTATATTAACATCTACTCAGCACATCCAACTAAGAAAAAAAAAAGTTAAATTTTGGTTGGCTGGGGGTAGGCCAATGAATTGAGATTTCCTCTTCTCTTTCCGGTGAGAGTGAAAATTGGTTGAATTTAGATATGAAATGAAAAGTGCGCAGGTTTTGGCGATGAGCATTTGCAAATAAAGAGTTGAAGTGTAATGGGGAGGGCTGGAGGGCGGGAGAGGGGGTGGGGAGCCCGGGGGACGGCGAAGGGAACATGGAATGTGTTGCTGGTACATGAAGGGGAGAAAGGGTGCTGAGTACAAAGCGTGTAGTGAGAAGGTGGATTGGGCTAGGTGGGAAGGCGGAAACTTGGTGCTGAGAATTCTGACGGAAAAAAATGGAGAATGGAAAGGTTTTCGAGAGGGGGTATGAGGAGGAGGCTATGCCTGCTCCGGACCAGTTCCGGAAGTTTGATTCTCCGTTGAGCATGAAAACTGCTGAAGGTATGTCTACTCGCTGAATTGGAATAAGAGTTTTGGTCGGGATGCTGACATTCAGGTTACCTTGCGCCACTTATAGAGTACTTGGAAACTGTCCGAGAAGAGTTCGAGGCAGATGCTCAGCAGATAGTCAAGAGCGTTGCGCAAATACTTCGGAATTACCGCAGTTTAGATAAGAAGTTCTTGGGGTTCGGATATCACAAGAGGGCACAGAAAGTTTATGACGAGGCTAAGGATGTGGAGGAGACTGTGAATAGCGCTGAGAAGAGGCTCGAGGAAATTGTGCGCGGTATTGACACGGGCTACGGAGGCTCTATCGCACGTGAAACGTTTGTGAGGGAAATGTATCCACTGTTGGAGAATTCCAGACAGTCCATTCACGACTTGGCGATTCGAAGTGAGCTTCTCAAGACAACTGACGAGGAACCGCCCGAAGATTTTTGCTGTCTTATCTGCATGGATCTGTTGTATCATCCCGTGACGCTCATGTGCGGACACAGATATTGCGAGCACTGCATGAAACTTGCGAGCAAGAGATCATCGAAGTGTCCACTGTGCCGTCGGGATGGTATGATGAAGCACGGTCGAGAGGACACTGAGCTAAACGCATTCCTGAAGAAACGCTATCCGGATGCGTACCGGGGGAGACAAATTGATCGATTCCAACGTCAGCAGAGAGAATATGAGAAGGTTCTAGTTCGGTATGAGCGGGTCAGAAATATGAGGGAGAGGGGGGGAACTGAAATCGAAAGCGGAGCCTAGTGGACAGAAGCGTTGGAATTGGGGACAGAACCCAGGCTAGCAGTGCTGTTGATTTATTTGTTTGTTGATGTGATTGTGAATGTCTTATTATCCCGATGTGGAGTTTTGTCCGGCACGATGGACTAGTCTGAAAATGCACATATATGACCGCCCGTTCAAAGCGAAATGTAGGAGAACTATGCCTTTGTTGCGGTTAGGCCATTCCATATGCGAGGTGTTAAAAAGCAAGAAAGAAACCCAAACGAAAAATTGAAGGTGTCCTCTTCTATCATATGAAAGTCACCATTTGGATGATACAGCCCAGATTTTCAACGGAATGTTCCGCTGCATGACCCAGTCATGGAACGAAGAACTGCACGTACGAACGCACCCACCAAACTCTGCCGTTGGGCGAGTCGCTTACACCTTCTCCTCCAACTGACGAGACTAGATTACCAAGGAACCATACGTTTGCGTCCACCTCCCCCTGCGACGTATGCTGTGGAAACTCCCTCGTCGAATCCTGCAACTCTTAGAGATCCCTTATCGGGCTGAGCGAGCAGGCATCGAATGACCTCGATCATCATCAACCGCTGTCCCAAAACAACAAAATTCGTGGTCAGCAGTTTGAGACTAGATTCTTCCCTAATTCAAATAAAACGATATTCCATCAAAGAAACATCCAAAACTCATTAACCCCTGAACCAATCGTGACCCGAAAAGTAGTGAAGTTCCCAAAAAAAAAGTAAAACAAATTCGTCAACCTCCCCATTTGATATCTACTGTCAGGATCAATTAATTTCATTCACCAAAGGGAATGGCGGGAATACCATTTTCTCTCTCTCACTGTGTCTCTCTCTCTCACCACTTTTTGGACCACGGCAATGCAATCCGTTTTTTGAACGTTTTTGAAAATGTTTGGACCGGACCAAAATAATTGCACGTATGATCTTTTTTTTTCTTCGTTTTTTAAAATTTCCTGTAATGGCCCTGTAACATTTGGATTGCATCTTTGACCCGTGTAAGTTCTTTCTTTTTTGTTTGGGTCTCGCCCAAGGGATGGGTATTGTCGAGAGATTTGTTCTCCGACTAAAAACGCAAAGCATTTTGCTTTCGATCTTGGCTCTGCTTCAGTCTGGAGTCTGAGTTTGGTCGCATGAAAGAGAGGATAACATCAGAGATACTCCACACTTCACCTGCATTTGCGACTCGCCTTTCCCCGTCCTATGACACCCACCGGGGGTCGCTATTTTTCCAGAAAACAGAGACAAGTTGTGGACGGACAATGGTAGTTCTTCGCCGCCTCCTCCAGGATTCTCCAAACCCACCATCTTAGACAAAACTTTTGTGGCTATGAACCGCACGCTCTGGATGGGCGACTCTTAGGTTGCGCTTCGCAGGTATGAGAGTGCCGGTAGACGTTAGTTGCCTGTGTTTACTGACGAAAGTGTAGCCATACACTTGTGACTCCCCCTTCTCTGTCCTCGAACCTCGAACCCAAATGGGATTGTTAGCTTTGCATTAAGCCAAGGATACCTTGTAGTTCTCCATTCCATGTCCCAGGACACCCACTCGGGTGTGTTAGGTTTCCAGTCAAACAAAGGATTTACTATATTAGGCTTTTCGTAAAGAGACGGCAAACATATGCTCAGCAAAGCGAGAGTTTAGATGTATTCTGGCCGACCCCGTTTTAAGTATTGGTCCACCATTAGTATGTTAAGCGCGCGAGTATGCTCGCCTGTCTCGCCTTTGTTTCTCTCGAGTTCAAAGAGCTGGTGTAGTGCTACAGACTTGCATGGGAGTGCTTTTGCACTGGGCCATTCGCTTCTTGTATCCACAAGCTTTACCCTCGACGAATCAATTCTCCATCTCACATCGTGGCGAGAGGGAAGCCGATCGGCCCATCGTCTCCATGGTGAACGCTCGTCTCAAAGAGCGAGCAGAAAAAACCTTCGAGCGCTTGGGCTTCTGTTTGAAGGTATACGATCTGTGTTGTCGACTCTTGTTGGGCAAGTGCGCCGCTGATGTTATTGAAGCACCGCCGGTGGGTTCCGGTGGACAAGTGGGGTCCTCACCGTAATTCGTTTCTAAGCTCTGGTAGGCGAAGGAAATATTTGGCCGCAGCACAATGGTATTCCCCCGCGAACAGAATCTCCAGAGAGCCTGAATTCAAGCAAGTTTAGAGAATCGCAGAGCCGTTCAATACGCACGTAGCTCATTGTCATCAGAAGTAATCGTCTCCGAGTGAGTTTAGTCTGTCATTTTTATCATGCACCCAGCTGGGTTATCTTTGGAGCCTATTACACCTCAAGCATGAAGCGTTTCCCGAAGTTTTGCGTGAAAATTTCCGACGAAGGCTCGAGTCGGGGTCGTGGGCGTTTCCAACGCTTCCTCTCATTCTTCCATTGGCAGTCACTGCTCAAGTATCAGAGGGGGATCGCCGAGCGTTCATAAGCGGTGCGTTCTCCTTTGCCAAAGCTCTGGGCCTTTTCATTGTTTGATATCAACTTCGTCCCACGTGGCGCCAACCACGGAACTAACGAGATTGCTAGTTAGGGATAAAGTATTTAGTCGCGTATCCACAGGGAAGTTCGGTCATCAAAATGCTGCACCACTTTCGTACTAGCGCGCATGGTTTCCAACCGGGTTGGTTCCCTGAAGTAGTTCTACGTACCACAGGGAAACGCCTTGTTAATGCCACAGCTTGCCTTCCCGGAAACAAGCAAAGCACGGATGCGTTGCTTTTGAAGAGCAGAGGCTACTTCTTGGTATATGCTAATCCAAGCATCTCCACGAGCTGATCTCGCCTCCTGCATCGAAACGCGGGTACATGCAGTGATTTAGCTTAATCTCATCGTGCAGGGGATGGTTTGCCGATGAGTTTCCAAAGACGAACAAAGCGTTAAGTCCGTACAAGAATTTCTCGATCTCACCGTTTTCCGTCCGCAACGAGAAACTGAATCCTCCGCAGATCATCAACGTTCCTACAGATGCGCAGGCAATTGCGCTCCGCTGTTAGTGCGGAAAAGGTGGACGGAATGGGACCCGGCTCAGTACCGCATGCTTGGTCCTCGACAAATCTCACCTGTGTACTGTGAACTCAGTCTTGATCTGCTCCACAAGAGCTTGTCGGGTGTCCTACAGAGCCAAAACAATCACATCTGAACAAAACCCTATCCTCAAAATAGTCTGCAAAAAAAAAACAGAAATTCCTCGCACCTTGGATACCGTCCTGGAACTAGCCGTTCGAAGCAAATCACGGTAGAGATCTAAGACCTTAGCTCTATAGATGAATCTGGTTAGTTCAGATGCCATAACCAGCTTCTTTCGTCAGGTAAGAGTCCATCCCAATCTAGTCTAAGAACGTCCGAAAAAAATTTCCGCGGATCTGCTTGTCAAGATGTTCACCTGCTGTCAGTTTCTTCTTCTTGAAGGAGGATGCGACGAGAACAACTGGAAAAGGAGCCCCAAGTTGATGACGAAGAAGAAGACCTCGACGATAAATGATGAACCACTATCGAAGAGCATTGACTTATAAATAGAACTGAATTTCGTCCAAAAACAGGAGTTTTGCTGTAAAAAGCGAAGACGACGCAGAGGAGTCTCGGTGCCGAGCAGATCGGAAGCAGAGGGTTACAAGCAATCGAGAAGGTACGTATTGACCTTGCGAGCGCTGTATTTTGGCTTGATAGTCACGGATGTCAATGTCCGAGGAAGCGCTGGCTCTAGTGGACATGTTCTCGGAAGAACGAAACCATGCAGCAATTTTCTGATCGCCGCAGCCGATCTACACTGTCATCAAGTCTTGAACATCGCTGAAGTTAAGATTCAATGTTCGGGTAGAACGGGAGAGGCTGCTTATCTTCAAACCATAATGTACTTTATGTCTGATTGAGGAGGTCTACTTGTGTGGAGTCGGTGCTTAATAGCGCACTCATCTGGTCTGGATATTTGCAATGACCCAGCCCACGTACACATCATCACATTTCGGTGTCAAGCCACAGGTCGTTCGGAAAGATTTTCTTGTGTATTCATGTTGTTGAAACGCAAGTAGTTCTAGCATGCAAACACACCTTGACGCTCCTTTCCTCACTCGTTGTCCTCGTGTTCAAGCCAAACAAATCTGCGAGGACGGATCGGAAGTCCATGGAATGTGTTTGGGGGTTGACGGACAAACAAAGACAAAAAAAAACACACAAGGGCAGGGCAAACGCATTTCCTCAAGGAGCAGGTCGGCGGCCATGAGAACTTGAGAAATATCCTGGTGAGCCAACATCGCGAACAACGGCGATGAACGGTGAGTGCGCAGCAGATCCAAAGGGCTGCCCGTAATAACTTCCAACATGCTGGGACGAATGGAATAAAAAAATCACACAGAGCGAATCCTCAGCTATCGGATTAGAGGCTCTTCGTTGATGAGAAAGCGGCAGCAACTATGTTTCGGGCCTTACCTCCTCCGCCTCTTCCTCCTCCTCTTCTTCTCCAACACTTTCGTCGAATGTCATCGGTTTGGTTCCCCTCTCAATGGAAGGACGTTTCAGTTCCTCACCAACTTCGTGCTTCTTCTCAAACACAATCTGGCGGTAGTTGTACGTAAGCGTGCCGGCGACAAGAAGCACAAATCCAAAAGCCTGATACCAGCTGTACGAAGTCCACTGTTCTCCAAAACCACCGTTAGTAAGTACATAGAAGAAGAACAGATCCAGAACCCATACGCAGAGTGTTCGAAGCGTCTCAATCTTTTCCGGGGGAAGAAGAACAGACACAGGAAATTAGCCCAAAATATGATGATTCGATACGGGAATTGATTCAGGATCTGTTCATACAATTACTCGATGTACAGCGCTGAATCCATCCGTCACACCCATTCCACAGATGTTCTTTGGCAACCACAAGAACGATAGAAAGCAATGTCAGTTCAGGTCCAATTTAGCCTTTCATGCAAACGATAGAAACGAAACCAAGATAGGAGGAGGACGCTACGGGAGCGCTACCCGGCCTTCTCCGCCGGGGGTGGAAGGTGGGGTACGCTAAGCTCTCTCCGGGGGTGGGAAGAGTTGAGGATACTTGGGGAAAACTCACGTAGAACAACATCATAACCATGTCTGCGAACACGATCGCGGCGACCTTCCACGTATGGAAAAACATGTAGAAGCTATCCAGAGAATCTTCAAGATGTCCATGATCTCGGCCACCCATAAAGTAGGCGGCAGGCATGACGAGCACTACAGTCATCAGGACTCCAAAAAGTCCTTCCCAGGCGACGATTCTTACTGATGACATCTTCAAGTCTTGCAAGAGAAACTCCTCACAGACAACTTGACTTGCCTAAGATCGAAAGCCAGTTAAAAGCGTCATTAGAAAACTTTCTGGAAGAGGATGATAAGGCAGCGGAAGCGGACTCTAGTCAGGTGAAGCCGTCATTGCTCTGACGAATGGGTCCTATTCCGACAGCTTCTTCAAATCCTCCGGTTAAGCGCAATAATATGGAGAAAGGCCAGCGCAAATAGTTACCTGCATGATTTGTCCGACAACGATAATAACCACACCGAAGATTTGCTCTTGTTGGCTTGTTGGATTGGACTCCGCCAAAACGTTCGAGGCTCCAACTATAATGATTCCCGACACTGACAGGGCAATACCACACCAGTTGTAAATATCGAGTCTCTTTTTGAGGAAAAGGATCGACAGCAGGGCGGTGAAGATCAGCTGAGCTCCTCTGAGCATCTGCAGGCAGCGGATCAGAGAGCTTGAGGTTAACCTCATCTTTCGAAAATGGTAGACTAGGAGTCAAACCTCTAAAGCATTGCGTTGATGGCGTTGCGAAGGGGTTTGGGAGACTGACCTGGTAGACTGAGACTGTCGTGTAGAGTAACCCGGTCGTACCGCAACCGGTAGCGAGGAGATCAAAGGCGGTGGGTATCATGATCAGATTAACTTGACTCCATGTGTTTGAGGTCGGGCCCTTCCCGGTTGTCAACGACTTCTTCTCGTCATCAGTTGCTTCCACCCCTGGACGTGATTTAGGAGTCTTATCTAGGACTATACAGATGGACATTCCCACGAACATCTGCCCGGCGACAAACAGAAAAATGTTTCGTTGAGGGTAACCCTTAACACAGCAACTCAAAAGATGCTTGGTTACATACCGTAAACACCTGAAACCACGGCTTCTCAAAAGCCTGGTTTTCACTATACAACCCCGGGCCGCTCGCATAATAGATTAGCTTGGCTAAAATCGAACAAGCAGTTCCGAAAACCAAAAGCCCTACAATCGACAACTCCTTCGAGGGTTTCATCTTTCAAAGAGATCTCTCCTGACTTTTACCCGCTAACACAAAGAACCTGTCGGAAAAGAAAACACAATTGACAATCACGTCAGTTGGCAGCTGAAAGCGCACAGCCAAGAGATGGCCTCGATTGCATACGTTTCTTATTCACCGAAAATAATAAAAAAGTCGTCCATGAACGAGTGGATTCCTTCCGCTCGTGTTTTTCGCAACGAAAATTCGTCAGTGCTCAGAAGTTCCCTTTCCTTCCAAACCCTTTCACAAGCTCTTAAGTCGTCGTTCCTCACCGAACCAGAGAGAAGAGCGTTTCGAAGGCGTATGGAAACCAATTCTTCCTAACCGAAAATTTTCCGTTTGCGTCTTAAAGAGAAGGAATCGATGGAAAATTTCGCTTACGAGAGTCTCGATGAAATCGATTTGGCTTCGGGGTCGGCCAATACCCATAACGAATTAAAGTGTGATCCTAATCGATGTTACCAATGATCTCAGTGGATCGAATCCAAGTTCATCGCTCAGCCGTGTTTAGTGATCCATTTTCCCGCGCCGGAATCGCATGACTTTCGCCACAGGCGCTGGATTGGGTGGATTCAGTTTTGGGGTTTGAGAAGGCCTATGGTTGTGGAAGAACAGGCATAAGAGCTACAAGGTGAACTTAGAGAGGTTTATAGGCCATCCAGCTCAAACCTATTGCGTGCCACGGGGACCTGTTTACTCCAGCCCACATTGAGCTGGAGATTCAATAGAAGCCACTGTGGATCGGTTGAATTGACGGAAATTGGGTTGGAAAGAGCTACCAACATGGCAGAATAGAATTAGGTACTAGAATGAACACAAACAACCTCAGTTCAGTTCATGGCTTGTCCCACTCAAGGAGCCTCCATAAAGACTCGCTCAATGCCCCCTATCTACTCTACGTCTAAAACCGCGATATCTGAGATTCAACGCAAGCTATTCGAGGTTGATTACGTACCGAGTGGAGTAAGCTTGGGTTCGTGGAAAAGTATGGTCATAACAGAACAGAATGGAGAAGTAGAAGGGAGATGAATCAACCTCAGCTCATTGCCTGTCCCTCTTAAAAATCCGCCCAACACGATCTATTTAGTTTGGGGTCTAAACTGCGATCTCTAAGATACAATGCAGACCAGTCAGGATTGCCTAACGAGTGGAGTGTGTTTGGGGTTGAGAAGACCCTTAACCAGGACAGAACAGAATAGAGAGGCAAAAGGGAGATGAATCAACCCCAGCGCATTCCCTGTCCCACTAAAACACCCACCCCAACGCCTTATATCTAGTCGAGGGTCTTAAAACCTCGATCTCTGAGATTCAATGCAACCAATTCAGGATAGCCCAACAAGTGGAGTGCAAATTTGGGGTCGAGAAGAACAAAAGCTATGACAGAACAGAAGCGAGAGGTAGGAGGGAGATGAACCTACCATCATCTCATCGCCTGTCCCACTCAAAGCCACCCAAAAAGGGTCGCGCTCATTGCTCTTTTATATTCGGTCTGGACTGAGAAAATCCTTCTCGAAATATAGAATAATTCAAGATCCGGAGCCAATTGGAGGATCGATTTCAAAATTGGGATGGCAACTCTGATCGAAGAGGAAGTTGTTGTTGCGGGAAGGGGAGAGAGAGAGAGGAGTGGTGTTGAAATTTTGGATGATTTGAAGTCTGTTGAAGAGAGACAGAATTTGTTTGTTACTGTTGAGGTGGCTCAATACTGTTTACCTATTCGATTCTGGAGTCTGTTGTTTTGGGACAGTTTGTTTTATCCCATTGGTTGAATGGGTGGGTTGGCGCCACGTCGATTGTATAGAGCCAGGAGGAGTGACGAAGTACTGGAGGTAGTTGTTCGGACTTGGTTTCTTGGAAATAGAATCTAGATTACCTGTGAGACGCACGGACAGGTCGGGTATTAATGGTAGTTCTGTAGGAAGGTTCTCAGGATCGATAGAATAGGAAGCGCTTCTCGTTTTACGTATTTTAGGACATCATGGCTCTACGCCTTCGAGGACTTTTTGCCGCCGCTCCACGGAGCTTGGCGAGGGTATGGAGGTCAGAATCTCTGCTTGGCGTTTTCGGACAGAAGCGTACGCTTGGACTGGCCTCCAATAGACTGGGTAAGAGTCCTTCCTTCCGTATGGCGTGGAACGGGGGAGGGGGAGGGTTGCTTTGGTCCTGTCTTATCCGAATATCTGTGAATTATCTCGTCACGCAGCCCTCGATTTGGCAGAGAGTCGTCCTCGTGGGAAACTTGTGCTGCTCCGTGAGTTTCATAGCACCTCGCCAGCCCTGATCAAATACAGGAAGAAAACTCCCCAGCAGAAACAGGAGGAGGAGCAGAAGAAGATCTCGTTGAAAGAGGATCTTCTTGACCGTTACAAGGACTTGACCATCGCGGACCTGAGAAAATACGACTTCCGGAAGTACCCTTACGACGAGGAGATTCCACAAGACGAAGAAGTGCGCTTACTCATCGATGGTGAATACAAGGGCGTGATGACGGTAAGCTTTTGTCGTCGCAAAGACAGCAACCAAATCGGTCCTCTGCCCACTCCGATTCCGAGGCGCACCACTGGTACCCCAACGTCGAAATAGCGCCGACTTATTGACTTTTGGTATCTTTGCTTGTGGGTCCAGGCGAGTGAAGCGTTGAGACTCGTCCGAAGCGAGGGGCTTAATCTCGTCCAAGTGAGCTTGAGAACTGGAATCCCGCTCTGTAAAGGGCTGGATTTTCGACAATACCTTCTTAATCAGAAGATTGGCCCAGAGATCGTTGAGAAGACGAAAGCTACGAATGTGAGCTAGCATTCTCCTCAGTGCGACAGTATCGTCACGATCTGAAGAGCTTTGACAAAATCATCCACCCTCTCCTGTGCATTTGAAATAGTTGAAAGTCAAGGAAGTCCGCATCTCACCTGCAATAGACCAGCGCGATATGGACAGGCTCCTAGCGAATGGGCAGAAGTTCTTAGAGGTATGTAAACCTGTTGACTACTCCGTCCTGGCACGGTCAAGATGGTCTGTTCTTCTCTACGATGGCCGGTAACTAGGCTTTAATGGGGGTTTTTGAACTACTTTGCGTCCATTTCCAGAGATCAATGGATGTTAAAGTCAACGTCCACTTCAAGCCTCAGCATAGAGGCATGTACCAGGAAGGAATAAATAAGTTGGTAGGCAGTTTTCCCCGCTTCCACTTGCTCGGTCCCAATCCTTTTTGAGTGTAAGGATTCTGACCCAGTCGTCTGGACGCCCGTGTCGGAAACCTGAACCCTTTAGGACAAGGCCGCATCGGTGTTGAAAGAATTTGGAACCATCGAAAATTACAAGTATAGAGAAATCAAGAGGGACATGAACGGAAAGATCTTGTTCAAGCCACTTTCCTTCATGGTCAAATGCCCGAGATGAACCAGGACAACGCGTGGGGCGGGTGCAGCGGACCCATTCCCTGAAGCTTTTCCAGTGGGGCAAGTTTGTCCTATTCGAAAGGAGAGCATTGACGCTGCTGCTGGACTGAGAAGATCCACCTTGACGACTCCCATTTCAAAGATCGTTAGTACGTCGTAGCGAAAATTTTTCCATTCCGCAATATGGAGGCGCTTAGTCGTAAACGGCAGATTTGTTGGGAATCATCATCTCACGATGCAGAAGAGGCGGACTCTGTCCCTCAAATTTTACTACTGTACAGTTCCAGGTCACCCCTAACGCGGTTGAGAAGAAACATATCGGAGTGGGTCAAGACGAGAAACCCCTCTTCTACATCCTCACGAAACCCAACGGCCAGGAGGTAGTCGAGCCCGCCGTCAGCAGCGATGACTCTCTTCTGAAAGGCTGCGTTTTCCAGTCTGATTTTTCGAAACTTGACGTCTCTAGGCTGGTTGATTATATTAGTAATATACTTGCCCATGGTTCCGTAGCAAGTCTTCCGGACATCTGCGGGATTACCATCCAGCTTCACGACCGCGGCCTGTATGCGATTCATGGAACGAAGTTTGGCTTATGAGCAGATGTGAAGAGACTTTTTTCGCCTGAATCGTTAGAGCGTGGGCGCTTGGTATCACTCACGCTCATCTCTTTGAGGGCCTTTTCCATGTCAATCGTATCGTCCTGTCCAGATGCCTCCCGCATCGCTTTCTCTTCCGCTTGCTTCTTCTTCAGCAAGTCCGTTTCCACTTTCTTCCGCGCGGCCGCCTCCTCGCTACGCTTTTCGAGCTCCTGTTCAGTAGGCGAATGGGACAAGGAGGTCAGCTTCTCGAAGTCGTCAGATTGAAAACGGGGAGGATTCCACTCACATTCGCCTTCTCTACACCGAATCGTCGAATTCGATCCTCTCGCAAAAGCTGACGAAGTCTCTCCCGCTCTCTTGCCTCATCCTCCTTGTCTTTCCTCCGTAGATCGATCGCTCTTTGTCGCTCCTGCTCCTCCACCACTTTGCGCGTCTCCGCCATCTGCTTACCCCTCTGAATCCTACGAAAATGTGTGAGCCAATTCACAGTTTTAGCCTGTAAACTGCTATCGGATTAGAGGCAATCAGTCTTCGTTTCGCGCTGGTGTGTACCTCTCCTTTTCCCTAGTTTTCTCGGCAACCTTCTCGTTCTCCGCCTGAACCCTCCGATTCTCTGCGATCCGTTGCTTCAGTTCTTCGGCCTTGGCGGCCTTCTCCTCAGGAGTTAATTCCTTCTTCGACTCGGCAACGGCATCGGCAGGCAACGGATCATTTACGTCGGGCTCCTGATCATGTTCACCGATCCATGTTATAGCGGCATCCAGCGTTGAACCCCCATAGAACAGACCTCTATCGCAAAAGGGACAGGGCACCAAATAAAAGCATCAAGAAACAGAGTTAGATTGACGGGACTCGGGCTGCGACTAAACAGGGAGATTAATCAGCCAAACCTCATGGCCCGGTTCCTCGGAAAACCCATCTCGATCATCTCCGCCAGAAGAGCCTCGTCAACATGAGGAGGCAGCTTAACACCTCCATCAACAGGAGACGACTCCACCGCAGCTTTAACAGACTCCGAGCCTCCATCTTCAACTTTCACCGGCTCTTTATCCTCCATTCTCACCAGCACCGGTCCACTCCCACAACAACCAAAAAAACAGGAAAATTCCAGTTCTAATACAACAAAATCGGGCTAAAAATTCCTAATAGCTAAAGAAGGATGCAGCTAACTACCCCGTGAGGTAAACGCATTCCTTATCTACCCTATCGATCCTACCGCACATGGTCGTCAACGTGCATAACTCGACAAGGCGTCGGACATCAAGAACAATCCGTTGACAACACCCTCTAGGAGATATTAAATGATTGAATATAAATCAATTTAAACGTAATTGATTGCTTTTGATTGAAAATATCTTCACGAGGGTTTTTGGTAGGAGATGGACGCCCAGATGAGTTGGTTGATGCCTATGACGGGATGGAAGTTACTGACACGGCCCAGAGCGCCAGGGTGAGGCTTGAAATCTGAAAGTGAATGGTCTATATGGTGGAGAGATTGGATGCCAAGGTGATGGCGATATCTATTGGGAGGTAAAGATATCTAGAGGAAAAAATAGGACGGCATTATGCTAAGTCTTTTGTAGACTTGGTACTACTTGTAGGGATCGTCTCCGGACCATCTGAAGTTGCTCTGAGAGATGGATGGGGGTTTTTTTTTTTTTCATGTCGATTTGGGTGCTTTCTGCTGCTGATGCTGTTGAGGAGGGTTTTGTAGATTCTTCTTGTCTCTCTTGGTCGTGTTGTTTGCACGCGCAAAAACTGGACAAGATCCGAATGTCCGACGGGTGGTACACGTACGTAGGATCTCCAAACTAGCAACTAGTAGCACTGCATGTGGAAACCCTCCTCATGAACAACTGCGTTCACAGCCAAGGCCGATAGGATCCTCCATCGTGCACTTCCAATTAGAGACGATCCAAGCCCGAGGGCTTCCCGGTCAGCAGTGAACGAATCTATGGACAGACTCAGCAGGTCAATTTCGACACGTGCAGATAAACAATTCGCTCAATATTTATCTATACGAAAATATCTACGAAGCTCTTTTGCAACGGACTATTTTAAACCAAAATACATATCCACCCATGACGCACACAATCTTCTTCTAAGATTCATTGGTTTAACTGGATATCTTATAACTATTATAATTACGGGGATGAGACGTAGAAAAAAGTTACTGACAGCAGGATCAGGCCCTTCTGTACTGATGACGATTCCAGAAAACTGTAGAACCCTTAGAGCCTATACCTTTTACGTTAATATAATTTCAAAATACAAATAAATTACTATATATACAATATTATAGCGTAAACGATCACTCGGAGTTGCACAGTAGTTGCGACCGCTTTCCCCCCTTCCTCGTGCTGATTCCTGAAAATACAATTCGGCCGTAGGCGCCTAAAAATTTCAACTAGAAGATATTTCCTTTATTTGACTATTTATTTAGTTTTAATCAGAAACTTAATAAGAAGTCAAATATGATTAAATAATTTTGTGTTTTGTGGCAGTGAATGATTGGATTTTGGCAGGTGATGAAAACTGTTGTTTTTAGGATTGGAAAAGGCGGCTTTTGAAGAGATGTCTTTTGTAAAGGTCTTTGGTTGGGGATGATGGCTCAGCTATAAGAAGGGTAGACCACTTGGGAAGGATTGCTTGACCTCGGCTAAGGGTGCGATGAAAGGAGTGAGAGCAAGTTTTACGAGACTGATATTGATACTGGTTAGCATATTTTTGGCGTTGAAGACGATGGAATTTTTGTCGAAGATGTTGGGGAAGAAGAGTGCGATGGTTGAGGAGAAGGACGCTCTGGCTGGGAGAGGGACGAATTTGGCAGTTTCTGGCTCGCACGCGATTTTTAAGACCAAATTGGATCAGGAATTCAAGGGAATGGAAATGCTACAGGTTGGTATGGGGTGTTTCTGGGGAGCAGAGAAGAAGTTCTGGACTGTGGATGGCGTCGTTTCTACAGCGGTCGGGTACTCTGGGGGCTATACCCCGAATCCAAGTTACGAGGAGGTTTGCTCAGGAATGACTGGACATAGTGAGGTTGTGAGGATAGTTTTTGACCCTACCAAGACTTCGGTTTCTTCTCTTTTGAAAGTGGTAAGTTGAAATCTCTCGCGACGAGCCGATATGTTCCTGTTCAGCTCTCGCTAACTTGCTTTCCCTGCCTTTCTTTCCGACAGTTTTGGGAAAGTCATAATCCCACTCAGGGCAACCGTCAGGGAAACGACGTAGGCTCTCAGTACAGGTCTGCAATTTACTACTACTCAGAAGAGCAGAAGGAGCAGGCCGTTGCATCCAAGAAAATGTACCAGGAGAGACTTACTGCAAAGGACTACGGCAAGATCACGACCGAAATTCTTCCATCGAAGACGTTCTACTTTGCTGAGGACTACCATCAGCAGTATCTCAAGAAAAATCCGCGTGGATACTGCGGACTAGGAGGTACCGGAGTCTCCTGCCCTGTCTCCTTCGGCGTTTCAGCTGAATAAGTGCTGTCTGATTACTAGTAAATCCAAATATCTAACTATTGAATAGAGATATGCCAAGCCTCATCTATGAAGTCCGTTCAGAGAATGGTGATGAGGTCAATCGTTAGCTAGGAAACAGTGTGGAAACAGCACCCTACCATAGACGAGGACGGCTTGGGCTCCGTCAGCCTGTAATACCGTTGAATGCTTCACTAGGGAGCTCCCTATTGGAGCCCTTAAAGAGAAAATAAGAGTATATCGATGCGCTATGAAGCCCCCGATGGGTTCTGTGGATACGCTGCGTGGAGACCTTTCGCTCTCATGCTTATCCAATGGACGTGCATGCGTTGCCGAAGAGCCAGGCTCCGTTGTGGGACAAAGCTTTCCACACAGGGGGAACAAAACTACCCTCGCTGTATCCGCAGACTCTGTGACGCGACAGTCGGATCCTTTTGGTGTCACTGGGGTTCGATGACAAACTGATTCCGATTGCCATAAAACCCTTCGGACTGGCCAGATGACACAAGATTTCCTGCGAGAAGGCTGTGATCACATGCTCACCAAGCAGTACGAGGTGCAAACAACGTGTGGGGCTCAACTAAACAGAACACTTTGCGCAGGGAACGCAGAGCTTGGTTAGGGCTTTGCGTGTGGATCAGTCGGACCAGCCACTGATTCCTTGTTTTTCTTCCTTTTAGTAGCTGGAGACCCCGGGTTGTGGGGTTAAACCCAAACATTTTCCCTAGGTTGTGATAGAATTAGTCTTGCGCTGCCTAACTGGAAACTCCTAGTAAAGTTTCCAGTTACGATAGTCCGGGGTTTTCCCCCCCAATGGTTGGAAGCTTTAACTATGTAGGGAATTGAGACACTTGTGCTTGCGGATGTTGTTGTACATGTCAACCCAGGTCCAGGTCCAGCAAGAAGTTGATCAACTTTAAGACCGCGCCGTACATTGGCAGACGTTAATTTGGCACGAGCAGGGCCCTAGCTTCTTCTCTCGCTTGATCGAATAACTTCACCTGCCAGAGAAACTTACGAATCTAACACAATCACATGGAAGCGCCTATAATCTGTAGAGCTGCTCGGAAGAGTTGACTCTGTCCGTTTGCCGAGGTTCAAAGGCTGTTGCTTCTGGGTCGCGGGGAGGAAAAAGATCAATTCCCCCTCCTCAATTCCCCCTGAACTGTTTCAGCGATTCGACGTTCGGGATCCGCGCGCCGAAGGTATTCAATTGGACGAAGCGAAGCTACTGTTCAATCCGTTCCGAGCTTACATTGTGTGGAAAGACGCTGTCGGAAACTTCTCTTTCGAAAAAGTCGCTAGTGAGCTGGCCTGTCGGTAGTTCTGATGCCATCAATTACTCGTTCTTCTCTTCCTGAATATTTTGAGCGAACTCGCTGCAAGAGTATGCCACGTTTCCACACAATGCCAATGTCAAACCAGCAAGAAGTGTGGTTCCTCCGGGAAACCCGCCGAGGTAGCTCTGTGGCCACACGATCGTTGCAAGAGACAACACCCACGTGAACGCCACCATAGAAACGCAGAGTGTGAACCACTTTCGAGTCTGCGCCACAACGCATCCGAATACACCAGCGAGAAGCTGGAAAACACCAGCGGTAATCGTCAATTCCGGGTAGACGATCAGCATCGGCTCTTCAACGACAGGCGGGTCGTATGGACCTGGTCCCATGTATGCTCGTACAACGGAACCTCCAATGATAAAATACAGGCCGCCCAGCGTCAGGTTTATTGCCCACAACAGCAGCCTTTTCTTCGAGTATCCAGATCCTTGCGATTTCCCATCGACTTGATGTTTCCGGACAACGTTTCCAATCATGAACTGCCCGCCTTGCAGCGCGAAACACCATGAAATACCAGACAAAAGGGCAAAAACCCTGACGCAATCGTACTGTGGCAAAGTTAAATTATATGCTGGAGGTACTTGACGATCGTTCACGAGATCGTTGATAGGGGCCGCAAGAACCCATACTGTGAACACAAACCATCCCAGAACGAACGCCAAAGCCATCCAGGCTGTTGTGATCATCTTGTTCCCAGCTTTCACCAGTAGGAGCGCACCGCCGACCAATACTCCCGCCAGACCAAACAAGATCTCACCACAAGCAGACACAAGCAGCAGACTCTGACTGAAAGGTCCTGGCTGGGGATCAGCAAACCGGAAAGCCCTCATCGCGCCCTCGTTCATGACGAGATAAGACCACAGAACAAACAAACCAACAGCAGTCAAAAACCCTCTTGAAAGCCCCTTGTTCGACTCCTTCTGAGCCTCAACATCAAGCTCCGCATCCATTGAGCTCAGCTCAACCTTCTCACTATCCACCGCCATCACTCCCTTCTCCCCTTCCCCCCACCCCGTCCCCCCACCAAAAAAACCAGCACACACCACCACAAGCCCAAAGTCTCCAATTAACTACCAACACCCCATGCACCCCCTCACCTTCCCCTTCCCACAGTATATATCAACCTCAAATATCCATCCCTATCCATCATCCACAGACCAAAAAGTCAGCAAATCCAATCTTATAACTCCCAGCAAAATCCCCTCCCTCCCCCCCCCCACATCCTAAAAATGCTTAAGGCAGAATGGTCCACAACCTGATCAAAACAAAATTTATTAATAATGATTAATATGTAGTCCAATAGATTCTCTTGGAGAACATTATTGTATGCGGACCGGGGGGGGGAGAATTATATTTCCACTTTTAGGTTTGAAAGAATTTTGCGTATTTCCACCCCCCTCAATATTTTGTAGTATATAATAATTTCAAAAAGGCCGTCGGGGGGTGGGGGGGGTGGGGTGAGGGGAATTATCTGTTTAGTCCCGAGCCTCCGAAAAACGAATTCGCCCATTCTTATCCATTGCACGGAATCAACTATGTGTGCTGAGGATTAAAGTCCACACTGGGTAGAGGGCGGGATTGGAATAAAGTCCACCTTGGATAGGACGGGTTTTGTTGGTTGGTGCGGGGAAGCTAGTAATTGGCTAACTCATGATTTTGTGAGCATTAATTGGATGAACTAGAAACAATTAATTTGTTTTTAAGTACTCTTATCGGAACTATGGTTAATTAATACGTATATTGAAAACATATACACCAATTGTAGTGACTTCTTAGTATTAAGGGAAAATGAATGGTGGGTCTACATACTAAGCCTCTGCTATTGGCCATAATAGTGTTCCATATGTTTCTATTAGTATTTTTTATTAGGTATTTCAATATTTCCTACATGTATCGACATCGCCTCAACCCAAGTTGGAACTTGTCCAACACGGCATGCTAGAACAATTGCCGTTTATTCTAGCAAGAATCCGATTCTGAAAATTGGAGTCCTCCAATACAGCTCTTGTTTGCCACGTCCAGTCCAAGAAACGCCCCAAAAAATTCTCGGGGCCCCCACCGATTCCTCGAGCGAGCCTCGTGAAATCAGGCTCGTTTTACTCGCTCCACAATAAAAACCCGGGATAACCATTAAAAATTCCTATCCGACCAGCCTAATATCGAAAAACCCACCCCCGCTTAAATCCCGTGTCTCCGTCCGCAATGGTCTACGTTCGGATTTCAATATCTGTCCAGGAAAGTGAATCTTTGTACTGAATTGTGATAAAAATTAGATCATACATCAGGCCATGTGAAAACTTGATTGATCGTTGATTAGGGGGATCTTTTTGTTCGTTGGACAAGACGAGCTGCTTTGGTACCTTTGGAGTCCTTAGGCGTTACTTTACAGGGGAAGGAGGAGGTTGAAAGCCGCCCTTTTGGAATTTTTTTTACAACGTACAACGTAAGAGATTCCTTAGGAACTGCAAGGGTGAGAGCTTTAACGCGGTTTCAAGATGAACGAGTCTCAAGCAGACGGTTTTTTACCCTTCAGAGGCTAAGACCCCCCAATGAGGTACGCTGGGAAGGGGGCAGAGGGCGGGCCTCCATAACTAAAGCAGGCTTACAGCGCAGGAGAGTGAATTTAGAACAAGTCTAAGTCAGGATGGCCACGGTAACCTGCCGCGCAACCCCTACGACCACCAGCGCGAGAGAGATGTTTTAGGCAAAAGAATCGGAGCTTCGGCCATCTTCACTACTGGGATTTTGGTTGCGGGGGTCCGCCAACTGCCCATTTGGCTGGTACCCAGCTTTGAAGTAGAAGCCAGAACGATGATAGTTTTCCTTTTACGGTAAAGAAAAAACCTTGCTTTGGTCTATCTGCCTATACGCTATACTTGTACCGTCTAGGTACAACTATAAGTGTCATCATCTACTCTCGATCTCATCGACTTTTTTAAATGAATTTACAACACTGGCATCCTTTTTTATGATTCTATGGAATGAGAATATATATGACACTTAAATGCTTTTTGCTCATTTTTTTTTGGAATGGCCGTCGTCAGTACACTTTCAATTTCCGGGCACGGGGCCAAATCAAATAAATTGTTAGTTTTATCATGATCCGTAAATTCTTCTGGACAAATCTGCGCTTTGAGTGGGAATAAGATTGATTGAATTCCAATAAAAATAATCCACTACAGCTGAAGTCTGTCCCGAACTTCAACTAAACAATTAAGGATTTGGAGCTTTTTTTGATGATTTTAACTATCGGGGAGCAGTGTTTTTCGAATTTTATATTTTTTAGCCGCGAAAGACATGGTCCTTGGTATGAAGTCAATTTGCTAATTGTTTTGATAAATTGTTTAGAACAGAGTTGTCTCGCACATGTACATGTCCATCGCCATCCCCCCAGGCCTTTTTCAAAAAGAATTATTGAGGGGGGAGTTGCTTTCGCACTTCAAATCGTCTGGGGACAGATTTTCTACCGGGTTCCAAAAACACTTATCGAAACAAACAGAAAACGATTACCTCGTTGATGAGTTTCTTTGATTCTTTATCCGAAATTGGAAATCTGTAGGCCGGTATGGAGAGTTCATTTCTGGTTTCCCCGTCGTTCGCACGCCTTCGGCACGCGGGGTTCAGCCCTTGTGGCTTCTCTGCGCTGCCGGGCTTCGCGCTTCGGAGTAAACGTGGTTGCTCCTTAGCCTTCCTAGAGCGCGGCTGGTCCGGGACCAACCCCATCAAACATTGGGAAGAATCGGCCTCAAAACGGCTCGACATCATCATGTGTTTTCGGACTAATGAAACGACCTACCCTAGCACAGCTTGAAGAGGTATATATTGCAATCCTTTAGGTCCCTCGTTTTTGATGTACTCGGCATTAGAACGCGAGGCGTATTGCCTCAGGGTATTGACATCTGCTGCTTTCCAATACAAGAACGACCAGAGTGACTTGCGTCCCCCACAAAGGGATAAACTCTTGAGAGCTTCTCATCTGAGAAACTGTGAATAGAGAGAGCTACTAACAGTAACCCTCTCTGGAGTTTTGTCTGTAGCCTTGAAAATGACGCGAGCAGGAATTCAGGTTGTAGTTTGTGCTCGATGTACTAACTGAACATAAGCGAGGGGAATCAAGAACAAAGAAAGACCGGGTGTGGTCAGAAGTTCCTCATGACAGGGTTCGACCAAGTGAAATTCTTAACAGCGAAACCGAGATTACAAGGCTGCTGGGGGAGCTGTTCTCGCCAGATATCAGGAACGTCCATTCCCACAACGGTTTGAGAAACAAGTTTCCTACTCGGGCACTCCAGGACGTCGGAGCTCTCTCTGGTTCAAACCCACTTTTCACATCGAGAAACCCAAATCAACTACTTCCTCGTTTCCGATTCCTACTAAATTACTCCCGAAAAGATAAAAACAGTTTACTCAAAAACCCGCATTTAGATGTATCATATCAAATCAGTTTATAGCAAAAGAGAAAATCAGTGTCGTAGAAAACATTTTCTACGCGTAAAAATTCCACCTTTCAATAATTATTGTGTGTACGTTGAATAATTAAAGACTTTTTGATGCCATCGGCAATCTTTTTGCTCTAGCTCAATAATCTGATGGAAAGTTATTGATTATTCAATGTACAGAATTGAGCGATGAGAAAAGGCAACGAAAAACAAGTTAAATTCTAAGACTTGATTTAGCTTCTTTTTCCAATATATTCTTGTTTGTTTCACAAAACAAGAACTCTTCTCGCGTTGAAAAGCAAAACTGCTGATTCTGGACTGCTTTGCTCGTCTGGGAGATTATTATCGGAAGTGGCGAACCGCAGGAGTTTCGCTCGGTTCCTGCATTCTCAACTGCTCCGAGGAGGATGCTCTGTACAAAAAACATGCAGAATGGACATCCTGAGAGTTTTTAGAGCAGAGCTCCTCCTAGCAGCCTTGTATTCACGGTTTCTCAGATGGAAACTTTACGCGGTTGCGAGCCGGGTCATCAGGAAAGTAAACCACACCCGAACTTCCTTTGTTCTGGTGAGCTACCGACGCCTGTACCCTCAGACACACCCTCGCACGCTTGCTCAGTTAGTGAATCGAGCACAAGCTACTAAATGTCTGCCTGCTCACTGCGTTTTCAGGTCTATCCACGTACCGCAGCTACAGTTAAGGCCTGTCGGAAAAGGTCAGTCGAAGACAACGATCGATCTGAGAGCGTTCTCATGCGTGCAAACTGGATCAGCAGGGTAGCTATGGACTATCGGAAAACGTGATTTAATCTCTCTTGCGTATACAACTCAACATCCAAATAAATTCAAATCCCCAGGTCCTCCGACGGATACTAGCAGCCTATTGATACAGGTTTTGGGTTCGTTCTCTTCGATAGCTCTGTTGTACTCAGCAACTTCGTCAGCAACATTTGCCAACCCTACGAGCGCAGTTCAGCCGGAAAACTGGTTCCTGCAGCAGCTTCGGCAAAGGGTCGTCTCTGGGGTACATTACTAAGCTTGGAGCTCCTCGTCGAGATCCATTTTGTATTCATGAATAGAGTACGCAACATTCGAGAACGTCACAGCTGAAAGTCCAGCAAGCAGCGTCGTTCCAACCGCGGCTCCCGCAATGAACGTCTGAGGCCACACAGCACTCGCCAACGTACCCATCCACAGGAATCCAAGCGCCGCACCGCACGCTGCAAACCATTCCTTCTTGTACGCAACCACAATGCCCATCAATCCACCGATCAGTTGGAATACTCCAGCCGTAATCGTCAATCCAGGGTAGATAATCACCATCGGCTCCGATACCACTGGAGCATCGTACGGTCCGGGTCCAACGTTCGCTCTGATGATCGATCCGCCAATGAGGAAGAAAAGTCCGCTCAGGGCTAGGTTGCTCGACCACATGGTTAGACGGATCTTCGAGTATCCAACCCCCTTGGACTTTCCTGTCGCCTGCATAGCGCGGATGACATTCCCCACCATGAACTGACCTCCCTGAAGCGCAAAGCACCACGTGATACCGGCCAAAAGTCCGTACGTCCTGAAAGCATCGTACTGCGAAAGCGTTAACGGAAGACCCTCCGGTACCTCTCGAATGTTGGCGATGTTGAAGATCGGCTGTGCCAGTACCCACACGGTAAAGACAAACCAACCCAGAACAAATGCCATAATCAACCATCCAGTCGTAATCATCTTGCTTCCATATCTGAAAAGTGCGAGCGCGGCTGCGAGAATGACCCCGGCGAGGCCAAAGAGGATCTCACCGCAAGCGGCCACCAGCAACAGTGTCTGGTTGAATGCCGCGGGCTCGGGGGTACCAACGAGAGTCGACCTGACGGCACCCTCGTTCATAACGAGGTATGACACAAAGGCAAATACTCCTGCGGTGACTAGGAGTCTTGCATTGCTCCCCAAGTTGCCCTGCTTCTGTTCTTCAATATCGACATCGACGTCGATCTCCGCCTCTCTCGTCTGTTCTTCCAAACTCATCCTTCTCGTCGTTGCAAAATTGGCCTCTACCCTTCCGTCTCTGTGTCTGTCTGTATGACTGAGTGTCCCAGCCATCACCCACGTCCCAGGATTGGAAAGGCAGTTCGTTTTATAAGCAAGGGTTCGCCTCTCCTTCAACGTACTTGTATCCCGAGATCAGTATCCGGGAGAAAAGCTAGTTGCCTCGGGGTTGATCCCGGGTCTACTGCACGCACTTGATGCGCGTACTATGTGATTGCCACCAACAACAATTGAGGTGAATTGGATCGCAATTCGAGTACAGAATTCCGGAGCCCTGAAAACTCCACAAATGGCTCATGTACAGTGAACGGGCAATAAAATAAAGAAATTCAGCCCCGAAAGTCGGCCGCGGTGCGGGATCGCTTTTTTACACGAAAACAGCTGACTAACGCCGTATCCATTAACTGACATCTTGCAGGTGTGTACCATTTTGCTGAGAGTTTTGTGGGCGTCCAGGAGTTGCGAAAGTCCTCTTCCGACCCCAGAATCTAAGTGCTCTTCTATCGCTCTTCCTTCGCCCGTCCAGAAACTAGGATACGTAGCAGGTACTCTGAGGCAAAAGATACATACATTCTGTACTTGCCGAGACCCTCAAAAACCCTGTTCACCACATGTGGCTGTGCAGCCACACAGAAAACGAGAAAAAGGGTGGAAAAACGTACTGGAGAATGTATTCTGTTCCTTACTAATTCTATTCACTAAATTATCTATTAATAGATTTACTTATGATACAACAGATATATACAGGATGTAGTCCCGGAAAGGTATTTTATATTTGTACAATGATTAACTTCATAATCGACACCGGATAGAAAAAATCTGATTCGACCGTTGACGTCTCATTAGCCTTCTGGGTTGGCTTAATAGATGTAGAATTGAAATACAATCTAAATAAACTTTCTACTCCAAAACCTGTGCTCAACCTCGATGAGCGAAAGCATATCTGTCCTATTAAAAACATATAAGATTTGAGTTATTTAGAACACGTGTATTTTTTTCATTCGACTGATTATCCCTGAATTTGGAAATTTGTGATCGCGAAGGAGAAACTGTTCGTATACATATATGTATTTTTATATTCTATAAATATTGCAATTTTTGCGTTTGCGAATTAATCATTGAAAAAAGCCACTCGAAAAAGCAGTGCAGAATAGGACAAAACATTACAAAAAAAATTATATATATTGGACCTGGGGCCTGACGTTTACCATTAATTCTTCAACTACTGCTGTTGCAAGCTGAGTATTCTAAGTTTTGGAAATGGGCGTGACCGTTTCTACCCTGTCGGTGTGGACGAGGAAGGAGTTACGTTTAGGGAAATGAATTCCCCATCCTGCTGCCCCGGTAATATAAGGGGAGAACATTTCCCATTTTCCCACGCTACGTAAAGGACTTCTTTCCAATCCCCCAAGCTTCGGCATTGATGCGTGCTCCCACCAGAAGCAAATCCGATTCTCAAAAATGGGAATCATGCATGTTGATGACTCTGCTTGACAGCTGTCACATGATCTCGAGCACCTTTACGACTGATGGGACTTTCTCGATATCCCGTGTCACACTGAGGACATTGTCATCCACCAAGGACACAACTTTTCTCTCCAAAACATAGAAAGTCCAGCATGACTGTGGACGTCCTCAACCTCTCTCGCCATGATTGGAGGCGAATCAAGCACAGTCTTCGTACAAGCGTGCCTTATCCGGAGAATCTCGCCAGACCAAACGTCGTTATGCACGCTCGTCTCTGAGAGGGTCTGGAGACGCCCACCAGCGGCAAACTTCCGCTATTGGGGCTTCCAGTTTGCTTCAGATTGGAATAAGTGTAAACTTATGCAAACAAAACAGCAGATGACTTAAAAGGCCCGTATTGCTAGGGCATTGGGAACTGCGTCAATAAAATCTGTCCCTTTAGTCAACCGAGCAACATTAGACAGTACCAACCTGCGGTGGATAAACCGGGATTTCTTGAGGGCGTGATTAGTGGAAATCGATCGTAACAATGACACCTCTGTGCTAAGATTCGGGACGGTGTCAGATCGGGACTTCAGCTCCAGTGACTTTTTGTTTTAGTAAAGTTTGATACAAGTTTCTTCGAAATTAGATCTTCTAGTGTGATCATTACAGTTGTACATTAAGAACTTGGGACACTTGTCTAAGCTTGGAGCTCCTCGTCGAGATCCATTTTGTATTCATGAATAGAGTACGCAACATTCGAGAACGTCACAGCTGAAAGTCCAGCAAGCAGCGTCGTTCCAACCGCGGCTCCCGCAATGAACGTCTGAGGCCACACAGCACTCGCCAACGTACCCATCCACAGGAATCCAAGCGCCGCACCGCACGCTGCAAACCATTCCTTCTTGTACGCAACCACAATGCCCATCAATCCACCGATCAGTTGGAATACTCCAGCCGTAATCGTCAATCCAGGGTAGATAATCACCATCGGCTCCGATACCACTGGAGCATCGTACGGTCCGGGTCCAACGTTCGCTCTGATGATCGATCCGCCAATGAGGAAGAAAAGTCCGCTCAGGGCTAGGTTGCTCGACCACATGGTCAGACGGATCTTCGAGTATCCAACCCCCTTGGACTTTCCTGTCGCCTGCATAGCGCGGATGACATTCCCCACCATGAACTGACCTCCCTGAAGCGCAAAGCACCACGTGATACCGGCCAAAAGTCCGTACGTCCTGAAAGCATCGTACTGCGAAAGCGTTAACGGAAGACCCTCCGGTACCTCTCGAATGTTGGCGATGTTGAAGATCGGCTGTGCCAGTACCCACACGGTAAAGACAAACCAACCCAGAACAAATGCCATAATCAACCATCCAGTCGTAATCATCTTGCTTCCATATCTGAAAAGTGCGAGCGCGGCTGCGAGAATGACCCCGGCGAGGCCAAAGAGGATCTCACCGCAAGCGGCCACCAGCAACAGTGTCTGGTTGAATGCCGCGGGCTCGGGGGTACCAACGAGAGTCGACCTGACGGCACCCTCGTTCATAACGAGGTATGACACAAAGGCAAATACTCCTGCGGTGACTAGGAGTCTTGCATTGCTCCCCAAGTTGCCCTGCTTCTGTTCTTCAATATCGACATCGACGTCGATCTCCGCCTCTCTCGTCTGTTCTTCCAAACTCATCCTTCTCGTCGTTGCAAATTTATCAATCTTTAAATCGTTCTTCAAACTCTGGAGTCCTCGCTTTCAGTGTGTTGTGTGCTTGGTAATAGTCCTTGCTATCAGCCATTGATCCTGATCGAGGACGATCCACCTTATATACACCACGAACCTACCACGAACCAACATTCTGATCCAGGTATGTAGAAAACACAAACCTCTTCTCAAGGTTGAAAAACTCTCACCAGGTCCCTCCCTGTCACTTGCCCCTCCACATCAGCTCCTCGTATTCACTCTCAACCGATTTTCAGCGATCCACCGTGCTCAGGTTGATGCGCGATCCAAATTAGAAAAGCGAATACTTTTTCGCAGCTGTCAGCACTAAAAAATCCCGAAAAAATACATGGTCGGAAAACTTTGAAAACCCATAATACACGCTGGCGTCACTAATTAACCGTAGAGTTGGGACAGATGCTATTCGGGTCATGTGTTTTTGTTTAAATTGTAGATAGCTAACTGACGTCCTCCCTAAAAAGGTATGTTTTCTATACCTACTCAAGCGGACGAAAATCAACGTGAAAGCATTGAAAACACATGTTCTGGTTCCATTCCTACTCTCAGAAAATCACCAGCGTCTCAGTTTCGCCTTTTGCGCGTATTGCGAAATGGGCAAACCTTTAGACAGTCCAGCTTATGCCAGAAACTCAACTATTCAATATAAGAGCCACTGAATAAATTGTATAAAAATAAAAATAGATTGATCAAACAATGATTGAGCGTATATTGACACGTGGTAGTACTTGATTAGATGGGGGTGCCCTTTTCGATTGATACGATCTCATTTAATTGTATTCATTTGAAATATGTTGTATTACAAAGTATTATTGAGGGGCGGTGGTGTGCTATATTTTGAATAAAACAGTTCCCGTAGAAATCAATTTTTATTATATATATATTTGCTGTCGATAAAAAGCTGGTAGACGATACTTTTGACGTACGAAAATATTTTGAATTTATGGTACACGTTGTCCAATAGAAACGAGCTGATTGATGAAGTCTATTTAATTCCTCAGCATTCAATTTTCTTTTTGTCTCAGTCATGTGAATAAGTAGCAGCGGTCGTGTACCGTGGTACACGAGCGGGGTAGAAAACGGAGGTGCCGTTGGCGGGACGCATTCTGGGTTCAGATTCTAAAAGAGGCTTGTACGGCATGTGATAAGGACGTTCTTCACCTACAGACAAGTTTCGATTCGGTGGAGCACCGGATGAAAGGGCCATAGCCATCAGGGTCACCGAATTTTTGGATACGGATTGTACTGCATTTCTTGGACGTGATAGGAGCATCATCTATTGGCGCAAGGTAATTTGTTTCTTCGTCTCCCCAGAAATGTATTCCTTCCGCGAAGCGGGCCAAGGGTTTGGCGGTGTCACCGAGGAATTGTTCAAGAAGTCCGGCGCAGAGTCTAATCGGGCCATCCAATCCAAACTGTTCTTGTCCACAACTAAAAACCGGTACACGTTCCTGGCCCTACTACCTACACGACTTCGTGCTGATTCTCTTTCAGTCTCTCGTCTAGTGCAGCTTCCAAACCAAATCGCCAAGGGGGACGGTAGATCAGAAGACTCATAGGCAGTTGTCTGTGTACTATGATCGTCAGACATTTCCTATTCACACATTCCCTATAGTTTCATAGCCTTGCCCCTACGCTTTTGACATCAACCTAACCAACTCAGCGGGACCCGGATGTCCCTGGCCACCTAAACGACGGCATCCACAGTTTCCTGACTAATTTCTTTTGAAATTGTAGGAAATCTTTTGTCCCCATAAACAATATTTCTTTGAATTTTAGGCTGGGCAAAGTTTTGCCTTGTTAAAAATATCTCTCCCCCAAAAAGGGCGCTTCGTCATTGGCATCGATGCAGACAACGGGACAGGTGGGGGTTACGTTAGTCTGGCAACGGATTTCTTTTCTTTTTTCTACCGCCTCTATCTTTCCCACCTGAACTATTGCCATAGAACCTGAGATACATTTGCGCTGAAGTAGCTTTCCCGACGTGGTCGGTAGAGATAGTTGCCCCATTTCAACAGCTTCGACGAGCTTCTGATGCAGCAGGGTCGTTCTCTCTCCATCTCTTCGTGATATGCAAGGATCTAATTCAATTTCCCTTGGTGTGCACGTCTTAGCTTTATTTAGCAGACGATCCGTGGTTGACAATCAAGTTCGAGGTGGTTTGGAAAGACTTGCCTCTGAATTTAGTTTCTTGTCCCCGTAGCGCTATTGGGATCCCATTGTCCAAATTCCGTGACTACCTACGGCAGCCGAACAAAAAACACTCTTAAGGTGATATGCAAGGAAAAGAAAATCCTGTCTACGGGTCACCCACGGGGATGACCCTGACGTGTGGGTCCTACACAGTGAGCAAGGACACTGTTGGTACAACGATCCACACCCGGAAGAAGCGAATTCTATGTAACAAGCGGGAAACATGTCATTCTCGTGATCTTTGAAAAGAACGCGTGGAATCCGTGGGCTTTGAGGTAGCGTGCGTACGGCAGATTTTAGGAGTTGGGTCTAGAAATGTACCAATCGATCCTTCATTATTTATTTTAGAGATCAGCATTCGGAACACAGCTTCTTCTCAAGGCAAGGAGAAATTCAGCTCTCCGCCAGGAGTTCCTGCTCGTATTCGCTGGCAGAATATGCAACGTTGCCATGGATCATGGTGCACAGGCCTGCAAGGAGCGTTGTCGCTGGAGCGATACCTCCCAAGAACGCTGGAGTCCACACGATCGTGGCGAGACTGAAGAGGTACGAGAATGCCACGAACACAGTAACGGTCTTGAACATTCTCCTCATTATCGCCGCTGAAACGGCAAAGGTTCCGAACAGGAATTGAATAATTCCAGCCGCAATGGTGAGACCCGGGTACACGATGAATATCGGCGGGAACGCTTGAACAGGCTCAAGTGGACCTGGTCCGTAAGCAACGCTTGCTACAGAGCCAGCAATCACAAACACAATTCCACTCAGGGAAATGTTAAGCGACCACATGATCAATCTGATCTGAGCGTATTTTTCTCCCCTCGTCTTTCCTTGATCCTGATGACCTCGAATGACATTTCCAACCATGAACTGGCCCCCTTGCAGAGCGAAGCACCAGAAAATACCTCCGAAAAGGCTCATCGTTCTCAGTAGGTCGAACTGCTGAATCGTCAGGGGTTCTGGTGCCGTCCGAACGTTCACGAGGTTCCAGATGGGGAACGCGAGTACCCATACGCTGAACACAAACCATCCGAGAACAAAGGCCAGCCCCATCCAGCTTAGAGTCACGAACTTATTGCCGAAACGGAATAGAAGCAGTGCTATTCCCATAAGAAAGCCAGCGAGCCCAAAGAGGACTTCACCGGAGGAGGCCACGAGCCTCAGAGTCTCGGAGAAGGCTGCCGGTTCTGGCGTCGCGACTTGGGTCGAACGAATTGCTCCTTCGTTCATCACGAGGTAGGAGTAAAGAGTGAAGACAGAAATGGCAACCAGGAACCTTCTGGTCCAAATCGTGCCCCGCTGCACTTTCTGGTCTTCAATGTCATCGATGATGTCGGTTTCTCTCCCAGCGACGTCCATTTTCCTTGGATTTCAGCCTCAACTTCTTGTTGGTTCTGCAGTGATAGTTGTACTCTGCTTATGCTACTTGCTACCTCACTACGTCTTCTCAAAGTCTGCCGTATGACTGTAGTGTGGAGTTGAACGCGATGGGCACAATCCCATAGACAATCGGTTTATATAGACTGACTCGTAAGGTGGACTCTAGGTGCGAAGAGCAGGCGGCGGATGGACGAATCGATTGTTGTGGACACGAGAAAAAGCAAAAGGCTACTGAAGGAGACCCCCCACCTTGACCCAAGCGCAGAATTTGCAGGCTCCTTTCCACAGTAGCTACATCCCAAAGCCACCTTTTTCCGTGACCTTTTCTCTGCACAAATCGCATTGCAAACATGCTTTTTCTCTTTCAGGCCAAAGAACGGTGGTGTTGGTAGTGGCCCATCGAATAACCTTTCTAAAGGGTTGAAGATTCACATTCGGGGCTTCCCTCAGCCCGTCAATCCGCGCTCCTCAAACTTAACCTCCTTCTCCAACACCTCTCACATCAAAGAAAATTCATCAAACAAATCCTACGATTTGATAATCCCGGAGAAAAAAAACGACGATGCGGACTTGTGAGAAGAAATTCCTTTGGACTTCTAGTCAATCCAAAGATCCTAATATCACTACGGTTTCTCCCTTTTACTCCCCCAGGACTCGTCCAGGACTCTTCGCCTTTCAACCCACAGTATTGCCCAAGTCGTTCCGACACCCCGCTCCCCATTGAAAACACGCAGTGTCAGGAAAAAAACAAAAAGATGAAAATAATTAGTCCCTTTTTTTTCCTTTTTCTCAAGATCCTTGTAGATCTGAACGGAAAAATTTCAACGAAGGCTCTCAATGCGACAACTTGAATACACAAAAACTTCGACCATTCTGGCCAATATTATTAATGTATTGAAAACATCAGCAAAAAGAGTCCTCGACAATGAACAACCCCCCTCCAAACCATGAACGAAGAATTACAACACTACACAATTACCCCCCTCCCATTTTCAACTAACTACTGTTTATTTTAAGATAGGAAAATATTTTAGAACATTACTTGCAAAATCTCTGCTTGTGTTGAACCCATAGCTGAATTGTTTCTGTGGCAATCGGAATTTTTGAATGGGGATGGGAAGGGGTAACCAAGAGGGATAAAAGTCCTGGCTCAGAATTGTAGCCGTTCATGAAAAAATCGAAACCTGATTGGATTTTTTTTAAGTCACCCAGTTCTTGATTGGTCTGTTAAATTCTATAGGGACCCAAACAGCTAAATACTTATCATAAAACATGTTTCGTACCCTTCGTTTCGTTTTATCTTTCAAACGATTCTTCTTTCTTCAGTAATATCATGAAACATCATAATTTCTACTCTTTCTTGTCGCGGTCGTTGAGGAAAACAAGAAAAAAACACAAGGGGGGAGAGAAAATCGAATATTAGATCACGTGGCCATAGTTTCAGGGAGCCCGTAGAAGACAATGTCAACAATACGACATTCCTGTCTAAAATATACCAAAAAAGTAGAAATGATTTTGTTTGGGACGGTGAAATTGGTTGGGGCGGTATGTGGGCGGAATGAAGGCAGGTGAGTGACAGTTTTAGCCTGATCTTCAATACTTGTTTAATAGCGAAGAGGATGAACAGTGAAGGTAGTGAAGGCTTGCTATGTGCCAATCGTGGGGACTTCTGCAGGCGATGGGCCCCTTTTTCTAAAACGTAGGCGGGGCCAAATCCCGTAGCAGTGAATGAATCCTTTTTTTGTGGTCGTGCACGGTGCTTGACTTTGCAAATCCCTCAGACATGGCTGTGCAGACACAGCGCTGAGGATGTAATTGTATAAAGGAGTTTTCGTAGGGTTTCGACGGCCATGGCGTCGAAAACGAGTCGAAAAGAAGGTTTTGTTTTAAGTTTTTGCTTGTACGTCCAGTGGGTGTTTTCAGTTTTTTTTGAGAGCGTTTTGGCCAGTTTTTTGATCGACAGGGTGTTGTAACAAGAGCAATGACACGTGAGCATTTACGACAATGCCAAACCCGACGTTTTGGACTTCTGTACCGGAAAGGCATGGTGATTTTGATAGGGTTTTCCTCGTTCGGGGTTCTACTGAACGGATTGCTACTAGCAGCTGCGCTAAGAATTGGAGACTTTAAGCAGAGAATCGTGCATTTCAAGATGGTTTTACAGTTAATTTCTCTTCTTGCTTCGTCCTTTGAACCTCAAAAACTCGACCTTCATGAGACGCGGTTAACCTTCAGGAGCCTCACTTAAGCAGCCGTTTCAAATTGTTTGCTCTGTACGACGGACGTGAGGTGCTCTTCTCTGCCTGTAAAATTGAGAGGGCCACAAAAGAACGTCGATAGTTGACGCCAAGTCAAGCAAGTGGCATCAGTTACGACAAATGAGCGGTTCTGATTGGCGTTTGTCATGCATGGTCTCACGCATCTTTAAACACATGGAATGCATATTGGGACACGGCAATGTTTCTGTCCACAGATCAAGAGAATTATCGAGTTGCAAACGGTTTCACATGTGGGCAGCGTGCGGGCAACATGCACAATTCACCTTTTAAGAACGCTTTCTTCGACTTTCCCAGGGCCATCCGTGACTTAGACGTTGGGGCGGGAAAGCGAAACCCCTTAGGCAGTTCCACACGCGCCAAATGATTGGCTTCATCTCGTCGTCTGGGTTCTGATAGTTTCTGAAGTTATTGGAGAACGTGGAAATCCGGGCGTAGGCTATTCGGCTGCCTCCGCAAGGAGCCTGAATTCTTCACGGAATTCTTCTCAGATAGACTCGACGTAAAGCCTGATCATATCTAGGAAATTCTATCAAATTCTGGTGGAGTTTGCCTACTGATTTCCAGAGCGAAATGCATTAATTCGTCAGCATGTGGGGGGGGACGTCTCGCCCATATCTAGCGGGTATTGAGCATTGTACATCCTATTACTACCCGAAGCGAATGTTTTCCGAAGACACCAGGATACGTCGAAACCGGTCTAGAGTCAGTTCTGGTTGATGACCGCCGAATATGCACAAGGGGTTTTGGGACGATTGTAGTATGGCAACGAACCTTTTTCCGGAGCTGGAGTAGCGACACAGGTGCAGCAACCGTAGTCGAACAAAGCGGGAAGATGGGAGAATCCAATATGCATGGGGTCAAGGACTTCGTTCTACCCAGACGACTGTGATCCCAGTTTGCAGAAGTAGGTGACAGAGGTACGGCAATTTGGCCAGGCGGAGTCGTCAATCCGTCGTCCGGAGCGAACATGAGGGTCGATTCCGTCGAGAGTCTGAGTTGTGGGGCAACGTAGCGAGCGGCGCGGGAAGGAGAAACGTGTGTACACTAGCACTTCGAAGTGGCTGAAGCGGAGACTCGTTTGGGACGGACGCATCGCCGGATCAGGCTGGTCAGCATTATCAGCAAGTTCTTTCCGGGCCCAAGTAGCGAGCGAGGATACTAGACGCTCCAAGCTTGACTATCAGGTGGTCTTGTGCACGTAAGCTCCCAGTCACTGGGAATTGATTCAGGACTGCAAAAGGAGTTTTCAACTTCTGCCATTGAACACAAAGTCCTGTTTACGGGTGAAAAAAGCCTGATGCGGCTCAACAAGTACTACCTTTCGTCACTTCTAGTTCGAGATCTTGTAGGGGATACTGTATTTTCGCTCGGTTTAACATATTCAGAGCTCCGGACCTGCCCTCATCCAAACCTCGCACCATGACCCCACACCGACTCATCGTCAGAGACCAGTTCTTGAGCTTGGAAAATGATTGATACTATTGACTGAAGTCAATAATATCAAACATTTTCCATAGTGAAGTGACACATCTCGGAAATCTATCCCGTTCCGAAAAACTAGCACAGTATTACTTTGCAAGAGCACATAAAACACCCTAAAACTACTGTTTTAGTAATCGATTTACTAGCCGTTAAATAATAATACCTCCTTTTTGTAGATATGGAAGTAAATTGTTTGCTCTAGAGAGAAACTTTTGCGTATGAGATGATGTTCACTATTAGGTGCTGATAACTCGATGCATATATATCGGAACGGAAGTGGACCGCTTGCGGTGGAAAAAAATGGGGTTTTGTTTGGAGTTTGGGGTTTGTTTTTTTTTCGTCGAGCTCAGCTGACGGTGTTGTTGGAAATGGTTCCGTTGGACCGGGGGGCTTTAGGTACCTGAGCATCTTTGGAAGGGCAAGGTTAGAAGGGGAGGAGTGCAACGATTGAAGGTGTGTGTTTTTCAGTACGAGAGCCAGTCCTGAGCTTTAGACCTGTTTTGTGTTGGAGGAGGCACTCTGTTTGCTTAGTTATATTGGAAATCTGGTCGCTGGGCCTTTTTATTGTTTACATGCGCAGATGAAAGTTCCAAGTTTTGTCAATGTTGGAGTGTGGGGGGCGAATCGAGGTGTTCAAGCTCGGGGGACGAATCGACATGTTGGGGCCCGGGAGGTGATTGACCATGAATTGCTCAGGGTTAAGACCCCGCGTGCTAGCGAGGAAGCGGTGGATACCCACATAGCTGCTGAGGAGCCGCTGATATCTGTTGCGGTGAATGCTAATGCTGCAACAGCAAGGCCCTTGGAAGGTGTACCGCTGTACTCTACGTTTGCGAGGAACGTTTTTGTGTCATTTGCACTATCTATTCCGCTGTTGTTCGTGGAGATCTTCCTCGCTCTCGCTGTGTTCAGCATGGGCTCACTGTACTGTACAGCAGCTCTGCTTCACCCCAGAGGTGCAGATGCTATTGGTAAGAACCGGCTACTTGCTTTGAATAGTCAGTTTCGAACACACGGCCGCAAGTCGACTTATTCTTTTCTTCCTCCGGACTTGCAGTGAACAAGCTTAGGGAAACAATACGCGTGGCTCGACAAAGCCTCGTAAGGGCTCTCAAGAGGCGAACGAGGCTGATCAGAAGAAGAATACGAGAGCTGCTTGCCGATGATGACGAAGATGACGCAATTAATACTGATGCGTGAGCGGTCAATGTCTTGCGCGGGTGTTCTCGCCAAGTATTGCTTGCCAAAACGCCGCTGCGTTCAAGCTTCTTTTCTTCTCTCCTGGTTCATATGATATCTATTCTGAAGACAACGCATATCGACGAAGAGCGAACTCACCCTTTCGCAGTCGATGGACGTGATGGCACTGTTCATGTAAAACCATTACCCTCTCCTTTCCGTTCAGAGGGAGCAAACAAAACTTGTCGCGGTACAAAATTTGCTTTCATTCTCTTGTTAATAAGATTTCCTAGTTGTTTTGTTTTGGTAGTGCTCGCCGCTCAAGTTCATTCAATGCCCTGCTCGGAGCCCAGTATATGCAAAAGGCGAAGAATCGCAGGGCTGCACCTGCCGTGGTGGATGTTTCGTTTGGTTCTGCTGAGAATAAGTACCTCAGCGTACCCTCTTTGCAACTCACTAGTTTCCTCCGCGAACCACTTTTCAGAATACTCCGGACAAAACTTGGATTGGAGTTTGTCAACGGCGTCCTGTACACTGCCAACGATAAAGAACGATGTCGATCCATCTTGCTGCTCCTAGCAAGGGGAAGGGACGCACGAAAATGTTGGTACTTTTAGCACTTCTCTCTGCATCTGGAAAAAAAAAACCGATGGTGCAAATCGCGCTATACTTACAGCCAGGTGCTGTGACACTTTCTCGAAGTGGCTTCCCATCAACATTTCACCAATATAGACACCTGTTCTAGCGTGAACGTTTGTCACCTTCCGCATTTGTCTATCAATCATCCCCACCGGTACAATACTCTCCAGAGCGAAGCGTTTATCTCTCGAAGACGCATTATTCAGGTCCCCTTTCAGACGAAAAAGAACGCTCCGCTTACCAGGGATGCTACCGGACAGCACCGCCTTGACCAACTCCGCATCTACCTCCAGGTCGCCAGCGAACACTACGTTCTGATAGGCCGAATCGGAAGCCAAACACAATTCCATACCCGTACGGCAGGAGAGTTTCTTCACCGAGAAGAAAATGTTTTTGTTGCTCATCTCAATAGAACTCTCCGCAAGATCAAACACGCTGCCTGGAGTTTCGGGTCGACCATGGCTATCAAGCACCTGCTCGTCAAAATCCCAGCTTATGAACAGCGGCTTGGTGTACTTTACAGAGAGTGCCAGCACACTACTCAGCGCCAACATTCGCTCCTCAGCAGAGCCACAGAGCTCCGCAAAAATAAAGCCCCCGTTCTTCGTCCAGTCATCAAAACTTCCCAAGCGATCGATTGATGAGAGCAACTCTCCCGGATGCACCTCGAGTTCACCTTGAGGGGCAAGACATGCGACGCATACTAGGATTCAGTTCCAAAACGTTTGAGGAGTTGCGATATGAAAAATTTTGGTATTCCGAAGCGATGGATACTTTCGCACGATCTACAATGGCTCATGAAGTTAAGCGACGCGATACGATGTTATGGGCTTACCTATAACATCCCACGGAACGCTCAATGCGTCGTGCAAAACCCTGCCGTTGGCAAGTCGTTGGGACTCCGCTAGCGTAGACGCAGAGACAGTAGCGGAAAGATCCTGCGTCCTTGTTGTGAGCTTGACAATCGCCGAACTCGCAGAAGAGTCTTCAATTGCAGCATCCATAATGGACTGTTGATTCGCCCAGGCCTTTGCCCAATTCTCTTGGTCCTTGAGTAAAACAGCGTTCAACTTCCAACAAAGGGATGTCCGGTACACATCGGTCAGATTCGGGCCAGTTGTCCGAGGACGCAAATCGGAGGTAACTTACTTGTGTAGAATACATTCGTTTAGGAACATTCGCATTTCCCGAAGATTGCACATGACGGAGGGTTTCAATGTCCAGTTCCTTAGCCTTCAGCCCAGCTATATTCTCGAGCCTCATGATGAGCTCAGTGTCCTCGTAGCCGTATGAAGCGATTCGTTCATCGTAGGCGTGAACTGACACAATGCGTTCTCGCGGAACAAATAGGACGCCTGTCAAGTGCTGCTCGTTTTCAGTCCTGGCCCGCTCGTATGGGATTCGTCCATATGCCCCTTCCTCCGCTGACAGCGTGTTGACCTTGAAGAAATCCTTGCTAACGATGGTGTCACAATCGACCTTCAAGACCATGTCCCCAGACGCAAGCCGGAATCCCACATTATACGCTCTCGACAAGATCCATTGCGGCTGGTCAATCACGTTCACCAGAAGCACTCTCTGGTCTCTGACGGAATCAACGAACCTCTTTATGGACATCCTCGAGGACCAGTCCACAAGAACTATCTCATCATCGGGGCCAATCGCGTTCAACCAACTGGGTAGAGACTTGGTCAGAAGTTCCAGTTTGTCTTTACATGCTGTGGTCCCGAAAACCCCAAGAGAGGAAGTTCAAAAGAGACTGTCTCAGAAAGGCTGATTTCTTCAGGAGTCGAAAGTTTTTCCTCATGCGACCAACCAAGATCCTCTAATGGCTCGATGATAGTCATACGGGGGCCCTGTTCATACGATTCACTAGGCTTACCTGCGACGATCGAATACCTCGGAAGTCGATCAGAGCTTCTGACCTTGGAAAGCTCGTAGTTGCGAAGGCCCTTAAGCGCGGGGATGTTAACGATTGAGTAGCTTCTATAGTTAGGTTGCAGCTGTACAAGAGCCTCTGAAGTCAGTGTGGAGCGATTCACAACGTCATATGAGCCGAATCGGACAATTGCTTTCGATTTTTTCATGTTCCATTCCATTCCAGACAGCACCAGGAAGGGCACAAGAAGAAGTAAAACAACCAAGTACTTCTCATGTGATCGTTTCCCACCGTTTAGCGTCTTGCGAACGGACGCAAACGTGATTCGCGAACCACGCTTCCCATAATCCATCATTGGGTTCGACTCCCCAGAGCTTTCTCCAGGTTTTCCTTCCTCCTTTTCCAAATCAAATTCTACACCAGACCTCGTCCTCTGGAAGGGTCTGTACACTGGAGCTGCTCGCGGTGATCTCGAATACGAACTCGTTTTCGATACCTCCTCATATCCAGATGATTCAGCGGTGCCGCCCCCCGCCGGTGGAACTCCTGGACCATTGGATCCCTGATGTCCTGCGAGCGGAGAATAACGGCCTTTCGGTGATCCCATACTCGCGCAGGGACCACCTCCCCCGCCGCCCTTACCACTCAACTCGGAAAACGAGCTTCTCCTCTGCAGAGGTGCGCCCTGGCTGCTGTCAAGCCTCGGTTGTCTAGGCGTGCTCCCCCGCCGTTCAATCGTTTTTCCGTGCAAAGCATTATAATAAGAAGACATTGTAAAACCTCTCAGTGAATCCCACAAAAACCCAGGAATTGGTCCAGGGCCTTCACACACAAAACACCACCTTAGACTCGGTCATCGACGGTATCGCACCTATGGCACCTATAGCAACTGATCCATCCATAGATGCTTCTGATCCAATATTCCCTCCTCACTACCATCCCAAACCTCCCCCCCTCCCCTACACCACCATCACCTCCCAATCCTCCCTCGACACACAAACTGCCTCCCCCCCTCCAAAACCCCTTTTGTTTTTTTTGGTTTTTTATTTTCCCCTTCCCATTTTCACTTCCTTTCCAAAGGATCGTTTTTAGCGCCTCAATCAGCAGCTAGCCTTCACCAATCAAAAACCCAAAATTCTGATTAAAATATCCCCTCTGTTCCAGAGTTTTTCAGCTTTCCCACATTTCAGACAAACAGATAAACAAACCCTGCGCCCCCCCTAGTGTAACAAAAGACAAAAAAAAAAAAAAAAAAAAACCTCAACGCGCTGGCCAGAAAAAAAGAACCACCTTTCAACAAATTCGCTGGGTGTGTGTTGTGAGATAGGATTAGAAACTATTGATTGGTTGGAAGACGGACAGCTGTCACATCAGTAATTTCATGATTACGAAATCTACCATAATATAACCCTATAAATATTTGTTTTATGTATAAATTAGGATAGTGGACTCCCCAAATAAAGAAAATCAAGTCGAAATTTAAGATTGCATGGAACTACATTCTTTTTTTTGTTTGAGGGAAGGGGGTGGGCATATATATAGGAATCGACCTCGTGTCCGGCAATGTGAGACAAAATAGATGCGAAAAATTCCATTCGAAAATTGGGATATGTTGGATGTCATATTTAGTTGATCATTTTTTCGATGGATGAATCTGGTTGTATTGAAGAAATTTTAGAATTTTGAATACGCAGGTTTGAGGTAGATTTATGAGGAGGGAGAGCGAGTTGGCGGAGCGGGGAACGGTAAGGGTGGGGGATGGAGATGCGTTGGATCGCTTTGGCAGATAATTCGATTCTGTTGAAATGTGTTTTTCAGAGGTGGGATATGGGATATATCTGAGTGGCAGAGGATGTCGGTGAATTCGTCGCAGTAGTCAAACCACAAAGACCAAAAACTTGCGTTGAGTTTTATGCTCCGGCTTTCTAGTTCTGCTAGCGGTCTTGCTCTCAGGGTTTTTGTCTCTGGATAGACGATGATGAGTAGTGCAACGATGATTGAGTTAAATGTGCTCATTGAAATCAGAAACCCCGCTAGGATAGACGCTTGCTGGCACAGCATCACGGAAGTTAGTTTGGTAGGTGGATTTGGTCTATAGGTTACACTCACCGCGATAAACATAGAAGGCCGGCGAAAAACCACTGGTTTCGCCGGACCTTATGAGAGCCCTGGACATACGAGGGCTGGCCAGAAGTCCGAGGCTCTCGTATTACCGCAGCTGGGACATCTAGGAAACATCGATCACTGCCTCCCAACCAAAAAACAACAGGTCAATTGCAACAAAATCCCCCTGTCACCAACGTCATGACCATCGAAAGAACCACCTCCATCGCCCATCATTATACTGAAAGCGGCTGCCTAGTCACCTCTTCTTCCAAAACCTCTGTTCCTGAAGACATGAAAACAAAGGTTACGAATACTTAGGGGGTACCAAAATCGAATAGTTCGATATCATAAAGGCCACTGTTTCTCCCAATACAAAGACAGCCCTCAATTCAAAATAAAACTAACCCCCCCCTTCCCCACTTCAAAAAACGACTGAAGTCAATCCCTACATGATAATGATTGAACCAAAGAAACCGCCCTTTTTCGATCCCCAGGAGGCGTTTACTGGATCTTTGGGACAGACTGTCTAGGAGGAGCGTTGCTCCCGAGGTGTGTTTATAAATGGTCCGATGTTCCCCTTTTTGGCCAGTTTGATTTGTTTTTTGGAAGAAAATTAGCAAGATCTTGATTGTAATATTTTGTTTGGGATCGCCAGTTTTGGAGGAGACTGGGTGGGGGAGATGAAAGTAAAGGAGAGGGGAAGAGGTGGTGAGGAGGGGGGGAAAGCCGTTGGAGTTTCTTTCCGTGTTTTGCTCGTTTCAATGAAAACGAGAATTTTTGAATTGAAAGAAGGTTGTCTAGCTGGGATAATTTGAGTGAAAGGGAGTTTTGTTTATTAGTTTTGTTGGGATTGTGGGATGTTGAGTTCCAAGATGAGCTTGGCTTTTGGCCGGGCTAGTTGGACGAGCGTGAGTCGCGGGGGTTCTTTAAGAGGCCTTGGTATGACTGGAGGTACTGTGATACGTTTGTTTTCGTTGGCTTTCGTCTCGTACTTTGCCTTGGTTTGTTTTGACTCAAGAGCTGTCTTTTGTTTTGCTTGTTTCTTCGAATTCAGTGCGACTTATGTCGACCGATGGTGAGGAATGGCGAGCGTCAAATGCTGAGAAAAGGTACGGAGGGTTAAAGGACGCGGATAGAATCTTCACGAACGCATATGGAGAGTATAGTTACCACATAGACGACGCGATGAAACGTGGAGATTGGTACAGGACGAAGGATATGGTCGTGAAGGGTAATATGCAGCTCTCAGCTTGTTCGTTCGGGAGGGCGTTTATAAATTTTTCTTTGCTTTTGAAAAGTCCGTTAACGAAGGCCGTGCTTCGTTTGGTGTTCAGGGCGCGATTTCATCATCGACTGTATAAAAAGATCTGGGCTCCGTGGCCGTGGAGGAGCCGGATTCCCCTCTGGTTTGAAATACTCGTTTATGCCAAAGGAATCCGCAGATGGCCGACCGTCATACCTTGTTATCAATGCAGACGAGTCTGAGCCCGGAACTTGCAAAGACAGGGAGATCATGCGTAGTGACCCCCATAAGCTTGTGGAAGGTGCTCTCGTCGTTGGACGTGGGATGGTGCGTATCAAGATGTTGAAGATTCTTGTGATTGGAAGCGGTGGAGATGACGAGAAGCAAGTTTCTCACGGCAGATTTATCTCTGTTTTTCGTGAAATCAGGGCGCCCGAGCGGCTTATATTTATATTCGGGGAGAGTTTATCCACGAGCGCAAGTGCTTGGAAATTGCTGTTCAGGAGGCCTACGACAAGGGAATGCTCGGGAAGAACGCTTGTAATTCTGGCTACGATTTCGATGTTTACGTGCACTTTGGTGCGGGGGCGTACATTTGCGGGGAAGAAACGGCCCTGATCGAATCGCTTGAAGGGAAGCAGGGCAAGCCTAGATTGAAGCCACCTTTCCCTGCGAACATCGGGCTTTACGGATGCCCGACAACGGTTACCAACGTTGAGACCGTAGCTGTAGTACCAACGATCATCCGGCGAGGCCCTGAATGGTTTGCCGGCTTTGGTCGGAAAAATAACGCGGGTACGAAACTCTTCTGCGTAAGCGGTCATGTAAACAACCCGTCTACGTTTGAAGAGGAGATGAGCGTGCCGATGAAGGACTTGCTCGAGAAGCATTGCGGAGGTGTTACGGGCGGTTGGGATAATCTCCTTGCCGTTATTCCTGGTGGATCTTCTGTACCCTTGCTGACAAAGGTAAGCAATAGTTGAGCAATGAGCGCTCAAAAAACTTGGTCGAAGCAAAGCGTAAAATTGACCGAAACTTTGTTTTGGAATCGCAGGACGTTTGCGACGATGTTATGATGGACTTTGATGCCTTGAAGCAGGTGGGAAGCGGGTTGGGAACTGCTGCTGTGATTGTAATGGATAAAAGCACGGACATTGTTGCCGCGATCGCAAGGCTCGCTCATTTCTACAAGCACGAGTCTTGTGGACAGTGCACCCCATGTCGCGAGGGAACTGGTTGGCTGTGGAACATTCTGGAGCGGATGAAGGTCGGAAATGCCCAAAAGCAGGAAATCGATATGCTTTGGGAGATAACCAAACAGATTGAAGGGCATACAATTTGCGCGCTCGGAGACGCAGCTGCTTGGCCTGTTCAGGGCTTGATCCGCAACTTCCGTCCGGAGATTGAACGTCGCATTAACGAGTGTGAAGCAGTTCAAGAAAAGCGAGCTGCAGCTGTGTAAGAGGTTTTATGCCACCATCTCTCCGATTTCAATCAGGAAGGCGTCGAACGCACACGATCTTCTGACAAGGATCTGCGTTCCTAACTTTGCTCCGAAAACAGCCTGGACTTATTTTAGCCCTGGGCGTTTATGTTTTACAGCTCAATTTACGACATTATTGATAGTGGTATTTATGTTTTCAGTAAACAACGTTTAGAATTCTCCCCAGAGTAGCAGGGAACAAACCACACTGTGTCGGAACCAAAAACAAAAAACCACGCGGGGGTATTCCTCCGGTTCCATGTGCTTTCAAAGCTTTGAAACAGTTTGGCGCAAATTCCGTCCATTGAGTGGTAGTCACAAAACCTGTGGATGCATACTCAGCTGTTCTAATTTCTTCACAGCAGTCCCTCTTAGTGTAAGGTTTTAACTCAACTGTTTTTACATCTTCGCAGCGGTCCCTCTTTAAGGTGGGGTGTCGTCTCCGCCGGTTTCTGCGATCCAAAGCCGGTGGTCGAGGCGTTGTCTTAACAGGACATCAAAGCGGACTTCTCATAGAGCACTATGAAGGGGAACTGCGTCGAGAACTTGGGATGTTTGGAGATAGTTTCAACTGAACCGTGTCGAGGAATCTATGATCGCCTCCGCTTGGAGGGGATCGATCAGTTGAGAACGTATGGCAACGCTAAGGGCGAGCTACGATTCTGTTTTGTGTGCAGATACCCTTGAAATTCGGAACAACCGAATCGCAGTTGGCTGTTACGAACTTGAGAAGCAGGATGAGAGTTCGGGAGCGGGAGGGATGGCCTCTGAACGGCGAAAAGGATGTGTATGGATTTTGGATAAGGAGGACTTGAAACCGCGGACTATTTGGAAGCATGAGAGTTCCGGTGTTTTGGATCTTCGGTGGTCTGGAAAAACGGAGGACCTGTTGATTTTGGCTTGTGCTGATGGTTCAGTACGTGTTCTGCGGCATTCAGAGTTGGCTCTTGAGGAGAAGCACACTCTGCATCTGGAAAACTCGCTCACGCTGTCGGTAGATGTCAACGAGGAAGCTGCCGATGTGGTCCTCAGCTTCTCCACAGGCTCAGTTCGTGCTCTGGACCTCAACACGCTCAAACCCAAGTGGAAGGCGGAAGATGCGCACAGTTACGAGGCGTGGGTGGTGGCCTTGGACCCACGGCACGCTCCCATTGCCTTCTCTGGGGGCGATGACGGATGCTTGAAAGTATGGGACCTGCGGTGCTCGGCTGACCTAGGTCCGGTCGCGGTCAATTCAAAAGCCCATCAAGCATCCGGTGTGATAAGCATACAACCCGATCCTCTCCATAACGAGGGAATCCTAACTGGAGGGTACGACGACCACATCAGGTTCTTCGATATGAGAAGCCTGAAACGCTCAACGGAACCACCTATACAACTAGAAGGATCCCCCTGGAGGATCAAATACCATCCTGAAGATCCCAGATACATTCTCCTCCCAGCGATGTACGCGGGAGCATACCTACTCAGGCGAGACGATGCTAGGAACGGAGGCAATCAAATCTGCCACTACAGAGGACACCAATCCATTGCCTACGGGGCATGCTGGATGGATAGTACTGTCGATCCATTGTCAGTTGCTACGTGTTCTTTCTACGATCACGCCGTTCACGTTTGGAGTACAGAGAACAGAGCAAGTTTGGACAAGGCATCACCTTAGTCGCCGCCGTCGCCCGTGTTCGGTTTTCTTGTATTGTTTTCTTAGCGGATCACTTAACTCGGGACAGGATGCAGCTCTAGCGTGAAACAACCGAAAGAGCCAACTATATCGCTCCCGGCCAAGCGTTTCCTCTGGGTACCTCCTAACACATTCCTGAATTTTTGGGGAAGAATGATACCAGTAGTGTTCCAGAAGATTAATGGGTTTTGTGCTCACTGGGTTCTCATTCCTTGTTACTGCTTCCGTATTCTCCAGAAGAATGATACCGGTCATGTTCCAGAAGAGTAACGGGTTTGTGCTCACCGGGTCCTCATTAGTTGTTATTGCGGCCGTTCTCTCCATCCTCTTAATTTATTGGACTGTCGAAGTTGTTCTTTTAGATAGAGATGGATTCGGTCCTTGTTTTGGTCGCAGCGAGGGACGCCCCTAGCGGGTTAAGATTTCCCTCGCTCTCGTCAGTAACATATTACTCTGCGACTTTCGCTTCCAGGGTTCCTTCATCATCTCGCGCTTCAACCACTGCGACTTTGTACGTAAAGGAATCGGTTAAGGGGTTTTCAACGGATTCTGTTCCGTCCGGCTTCGTGACACTTGAGCTTGTCCCGTTTGAGCTACCATCGTCCACCTTCTTGGATGCGGGCTTGCGCCTTGCTCGGATCGATTTGGTCTTCTTCGCCGCTTTGCCTTTGGCCTTGGAAGGATCATCTGCCGGTTCCTCTTCCGCTGAACTCGAGGACTTCTTCTTCTGCGACTTGGCCGCTTTTGTGCCGGACGATTTGGTCACAGTCCCCTTCTTCTTCGTTGCTTTTTCTTCCAATGCCTCTAGCTTGTCCTTGAGAAATGCCTTGAGGTCTTCCTCCGTGATATCTTCCGGTCGCTCAGCTAGCTCTTTGGACAACTTAACATTTGCACTCCCGAACTTGATGTAGGGTCCATACCTTCCACTCCAGACCTCAACTTCGCGATCCTCGATCGTCCATGAGCTTATGCGACGCTTGCGGCGTTGTGCCTTCTGCTGCAAAATCTCTACTGCTCGATCGAGTTCAATGGAGTAGACGTCTTCGTCCTTGGGAAGAGAAACAAACTCTCCTTCATAGCTCAAGTACGGTCCAAACCTTCCCGTCGAGGCAACAACGGGTGTGCTCGTCTCGGGATGATCCCCAAGAGCCCGAGGAAGAGATAGAAGCTTCAGAGCCAGCGGAAGATCGACTTCCGAAACAGACATTCCGGAAGGAAGCGAAGCCCGTTTCAACTTTGCTTTGGACCCGTCATCCACACCCAGCTGCACGTAAGGTCCGTACGGTCCAAGCTTGCACAGAACGGGCAAGTTCGTCTCCGGGTCTACACCGATCTGCGGCTCCTCCCCTGTCTTAACTATAGCCTTGACAGTGGTGACAGAATTGAGCTGCTCTGGCAGCATATTCGAAGGAATGCTCACTCTGTCACCCTTTTCGTTTTCAACTAGGTAGGGACCATAGGGACCTACCATCACGGAAATGTTGGCGTCCTTCAGACCAGGGAGTTTGATCTCTTTGACGGACTTGTCAATATTCTCCCCCTGAGTCTCAACCACGTTTCTCAACCCCGTATCATCGTCCAAATAGTACCTCGTCAGGTACTCCTTGGCGTTCCCATCTCCGTTCGCGATGCGATCGAGCTCCGCCTCCATCCTCGCCGTGAAATCGGCGTCCACGTAATCCGGAAAATAGTTGCTCAGCAATGAATCCACGGCAAACGCAGTGACGCTCGGTGCTAGATACCGTGAGGAGACCCGGCAAACATAGCCACGATTCTCCAGCGTATCAATAATTGCTGCGTACGTGCTGGGCCGACCGACGCCGCTCTGCTCCATTTCCTTTACCAACGATGCGTCCGAGTATCGGGGCGGCGGTGAGGTATCGTGCTTACAATTAGTTTTCCCAGATATTAAGGCCCTATCTCCAACGTTGACGTCTGGGAGCACGCGGTCCGTGCCATCACTGCGTTCCTCTTCGTCTTGTGAGTATGCAGCGCGAAAGCCCGCGAAGAGGATTCGACTGGCGGAGCTCTTCAGCACGACTGTCTGGTCCGGGTCTGAGAAGGTGATACCCATAGTTTCATACTGGGCCGGCGCCATTTGGGAAGCCAGAGTCCTCTCATAGATTAGACTGTAGAGTTTCAACTCACTACCCTCTAGGGGAAGATCTCCCGGTTTCATGAACACGTTTCCGGCAGGCCGGATGGCCTCATGCGCTTCCTGAGCATTCTTCGGCTTCGTACGTTTCTGGTTCGACGTGCCACTCGCGAGATACTCTTCTCCGAACTGCGCAGTCACAGCATCTCGCGTAGCGGCAACTGCCTGGTTGGACAGCTCGGGGTTGTCAGTTCTCATGTAAGTTATATATCCGGCCTCGTAAAGTTTTTGTGCAGTTCGCATGATGGCCCCCGCTGGCAAGCTGAGTCTCGAACTCGCGGCTTGCTGCATAGTTGAGGTGATGAACGGAGCTGGTGGTTGGCGAGTGAGCTTTCTTCGATCCACAGATTTTACAACAACTTCATCCATGCCGTTCAGGACCTCGCCCAGCTCCTCCTCTTCCTTTATCCAGACTAGCTTGTCGCTCACAAGCTTTCCCTGTTCGTCAAAGTCAGTACCAGCGGCTATTTTCTTGCCCCTCACCTCCGAAAGCACACCCGGAATTTCTTTCTCCCCTCCTATTTGCAGTTTGAGTTTCGCATCCCAGAATGACGCACGGACAAACCGAAGTCGTCTGTTCTCTCTCTGGACAATGAAATCCAATGCGACGCTTTGTACTCGGCCAGCAGACAGTCCAGGAGATATCTTCTTCCAGAGCAGGGGCGACATTGTAAAGCCCGCTAAACGGTCCAGGATTCTCCTCGTCTCCTGCGATTTCACCAGACTCAAGTTCAGGTCTCGCACGTTGCTGAAAGACGACACGATCGCATCTTTCGTGATTTCGTGGAACACCGCCCGCGCAACTGGAACCTTGGGCTTCAGCACTTCGAGCAGATGCCACGCGATCGCTTCTCCCTCGCGATCTTCGTCTGTAGCTAGAATCAACCTGGAACAGTCCGCTAGGATCCTTCTCAGCGTTGTAATCACTGGTTGCTTTCCATTCACTATTATGTACAGGGGTTCAAATCCGTTATCAACATCAACCCCGAGACGTGCCCACGAGAGGCCTTTGTATTTTGCAGGTATTCTCTTCGCAGAATCGGGCAAGTCTCTGACGTGCCCGATGCATGATTCTACTTGGAATTCTTCCTCGGACAAGAACTTTTGTATGGTTTTTGCCTTTGCGGGGGACTCGACTACAACGAGAGCCTTCCGTCTATCCTCTTTCTTTTTCGACGACCCGGGTCCTTTCGCAGCTGCAAACGGAACAGTGAAGAGATTCCTTCCATTCACCCTTCTTGACCCTCCATACCCGTCGAGCAATAAGTTAGCGACATTAACAACCGCCCTGGTCCCCCCAACACGACGCCCCAAGAACCAGAACCCATTATATCCAAATCCTAACCTAGCCTCCCCACATTCCACGTAGTCCATCTCTGTTCGAACACCAAAACAAAAAGAAAAAGCGCCTCCAAAACCAAAAAAAAGAAGAAGCACGCACACCAAAAACCAGAACCCTACTTCTACCCCCCACAAAATAAACAAACAACCCTTATCCAAAGCTCCCAGGCATTCTAACCAATCCTACTGTACACTCAGATTCTATTCCTTTCATCACATATCTATAAAGAACCCAAAATAAAACTCATAGCCCTCCTTCTTCCCCTTCGAGGTCCACCTCCTCCCCCATCTCCCAACCACCCCATCCACAAAGTACACCTAAAGCCCCCTTTTCTTTCCCCCACCCAAAACCCTTTCATATACAATGAAAATCTCTAAGCAAAAAAAAACCGGACTTTTTTCCACTCTCCATTTTCATCTTGAACACTTTTTTTCAAAAAAAAGGAACGGCAGCGAAAAGCCCCTCTTCCGGAGTAATCTGAAATCACATGAAGGATTACGATCCGCCTCTCTTGGGGGACAAAGTGCTCCCTCCCCGCGGCTTTCGACGGATAATAATATTAGATGGTAGTACAGTATTAGTACACGTTTACAAAGCACACGTCGTCCCCTTTATGGTAGTGAATGGGGCCATAGGGCCGTTTTTAATGCTATTTCATTGCGGTATGCGATAGATATATTTTTAATTCATGCCTTATGGTTGTGTTGTTTTTGTTCATAAAATAGACTAATTCAGAAGTACATTCGTATTATGAAGAAAAATCATCGCCCTATCATTATAATGAATTATTAAATTAAAATTCACTATACCATGCATGGTCTATGAAACCTACCTGCTTCCCGATGAGCTTGGAGGAAGTTTTGTGCAGAAAAGTCACGGAACACTCGCTTTTCCGGGGTACTTAGGCTCTGAATAAACGGATGATGATGAACATTCGACTGCATACACGATTGAAACTTTTGAGGTAGAGTCAATGCGAACCGGGCAAACAACGGGTTCACCAGCTCCCAGAACAGAAGCAGGAAAGGAGGACATGAAAACAAATTCTGTACCAGAAAATGTTGTTGAGTTCGATACTTCAGCACATCTCGATCCTGATCTCGGACACGACCTTAGAGGAGAAAACCAAGCTGGAAGAAAGCGAAGAGATACTTAGCACTCCTCTGCATCCGCGTCTCAAAGTTTTGCAAAGGGCCAAAGGAAGCAATATGGAGATCGGACAGGTCCTGAAATAATTCGAGGAGTCAAAGGACTGGAGTAGAAAGTCCATATTCACATTCACTAAAAAACATACTTCTAGTAGTACAACCTCCCCCCCTCATCATTGTATATTCAGACAACAGGCCTGGGAGCATGGAAACGAAGACAAAAAGTGGGAGTAGAAGAGGTGCTCCGCAACGGAAAGCAGTGAAAAAAAGGTCTCAACGCGTGGTAAACGGGTGTGGTAAGCCACAAACCAAACATAAACACGCCAAGAAAAAGATGCCGCAGCCAGCTTCTCCGGGGAAGCTCTACAAGCACAGTACATCTCAGCTCTCCAAATACGAAGAGCTGATCGCTTGTATCAACGGGTGCATGAGAAAATAAAAGCATCATCCAGCAGAAGCGATTTTACAAGCTCGCACCCAATCCCATCGATTTCATAACTTCCCACCTGCTCCCAGACTCCGCCACCGAAGAACACCTTGCCATAGGGCCATGGGGCTTGCTATAGGGCATCAAGAGTTGACCGGCCGGTTGGAATAGACGATTTGACCAGCAGATAGGGCACATTTTTGGGGCAAAACCGTTGAAATTAGTATCGTAATATGAATAGGGCGTGTCCCATTACCACACCATCATCTGTCTTCACAGATTAGAAGTTTCGTTTTTTGGATGGTGTGTTCGCGTGGTTCGAAGTTTCGTTTTTCGGATGGTGTGTTCTCGTGGCCCCGTTTAGTTGGCCGATGATAGGACAAAAGACTGAAAGAGAAGAATTTTTCCCGTCCTTAGTGGACAACAAATTTTACTTCCAAAAACGTTGGGAGAAATAGTACAAATATAGTATCGTGTACTACTTAAAGGCTCGTTTATTCAATAAATTATTTGCGGTTTGTGGGGCCTTCTATTTCGGTCCGCCAAGTCGATGGAATGTACCTAGATGTTTGCACTGAAGTGAGTTTGAAATTTTTGGTGATAGTACCTGTACGATAAAATTTTGATTATTGAGGGTTTAGTGAGTTTGGCCTTCGTTTCGGGCGGGCAAATGAGGGTTCCCTGAAAACCCGCTCTCCTAAATAGATTTTTTTTTTGAGAGTATAGGAGTATCGATGGACGCTGGAATAGTGCATATATTCTGGAACCGATTTGGATCTCCGGGGATTTGGAGTCTCAAGGTTGGATTCTTTGCAGTTAATCAGTTTAGTTATCTTGTTAGCGTTTTTTTCATCCATGGTGCTAGAAGAGCCACAGCTTCTCCAACTGGCAGGAGTCTCACCGTACACTACGCCCCCGCAATACCTCATCATCATGCGCTTGAATACCCCATCCACTCGTGAAGGCGCCTCAAGACGGCGGTATCGCGCTTTGTAGTATACAGGTCCAATGTTCGTATTTCCATCAGGAGAGGAACTTGAGACAGCGAGTATCGCTATGGACTCTCAGGCATTTTCTAGAACAGTAACGACTTCCACATCGAGTACATTTGTACTTTGAACAGTAACCACATACCGAACAGAAAGCCCTGGCCGGCGTTCTAGAGGGTTTGGCGGTGATTGATAGGTATAGCGGTACGTTTGCGGACCACTCCTCGGTTAGGTCGAGTTCGAAAAGAGACGCGTTTTTCCGGTGAATACCGGGTTTCTTAGAGCCCTGTTGAGGAATTATTTCAGTCCTCTTCCTGCCCGTTTTCCGCCTCTTCGATGATACTTTCACGGGTTCTGCTTCGTCGTCATCAAGCAACGGATCGTACTCGTCGTCCTTCACATCTTGAACTTCCTCAACATAGTTGTCCTTTTCCAACGCGTCCAAACGCTGCAGTCGAAGTTCATCCCTTCTAGCAAGATCAACCACGTCTACCCTCTTACTCAGCTTCCTAGTGCGTCCTATAAGAACCAAAATCAAGACAAGAACGTAAGAGGTCAGAACTCGCTTCCATCGTGGATGTCGACATAAACACAAGCCAACTCTAATCCCCACCCTCCCTTTTTCCGCGGCCAGCACTCGAGATGGGAACGACCTCATCAAGTCCTTCCACAGCCATCCTACAACCCCTAATCGGCACAGCCTTTCTCGCACAGCCCCTCTCTCAAATATTCCTCCAGAGTATCACTGACCTTTAGGCCCTTTCACCGCTTCTTCATTGACAAGCCGCCTCGGTAAGTCCTCAGCAACGTACATAATAACAAGGGGACTTGAGAACAAGTCAGCCTGAAATCAACAAAGCCAAGCTTCAACAACAAGCACCGATAGAGCTACAATACTACGTTCCCAGTATCTACCTTTATCCACTTCCATAAGTACTGTCCTTCCTCACGACCCGTACGATTCTTCAAACTTCCTTTTTATGCTGCGCGGTAATGAGCAAGACACCCTCCATGTTTGCCCGGGATTGCGCTGGCCTGGGTTCACCCTACGTAGCAACGTTTGTAGCGGTTTTTGGGTGATTGGCATTGGTTTTCTAGAGACTTCGTTCACTGGATCAGTTGTAATGGGTCCAGCTCATCTCTGAGAGTAGCGGAACAGAGTACGTCAACAGCTAGACATCACACCTTAGTTTAGTACCACTTTTCTGGGGTAAGCTGGGCGGTGATCTTCTTGGAATGACAAGGAACTGCTTCAGCTGGATCAATATCGACAGCTTTGCCAGATGGAACTGCCAAAACTTCATTTGGGGTTTTTTCTTCGTGATACCCAGGTTCCGTCCTGTTTGAGCTCGATAAGCAATGAGATTGGCGCAAGGATGTTGCTAATCTGCACTGGCTAGGCCATCAGCATCCCTCTGCAATGCAATTGATCGATATTAAACATTTGAATCGAATCCTCGATGCACGGGGTCCGCCCCGGTACAGAGGCGAAATGGCATGAGCGTTTGCTCCACCTTGTGACCCAAAATCCGAGTGAAACTCGACTGAAGCGAGGAGAACTTAGGTCGGATATACACATTGTGTTGTGAGGCAATCTGAAAAGTGGGATAAAACGAAAAAACTCGAAGCAGAAATTTTTTCTCCATGGCGTCATTCATAGCGGCCTATGGAGGTTCATTGCATCCATGATCACAGGCACGAAAGTCATGGAATGTACAAATTTTACTTTCCCATACGACAGGGAGAGCAAAAATTGCATACTGCCCTAGAAATTCAGAGTCGAGCTCCTTCAACTTGTGAGGATCGGATATTAGGAATCTGATGACGGATTCTCCTCTAGGTTCTAGTTTGCTCCCAACACCCGGACCGCTTGTGCCCGCGGAGAACAAAACAGTATTCTACCTGCTATCCACTCAAATCCAGACTGCTCTAGTAGCTACTGCGTCAAACATACAATCCTTAACCCTGTCTCGTTGCTCCAAAGCAGAAAAAAACCAGCAATTCCAGAATCTACAAGCTACAAGAATCTATCCTTCTCCCACCTCCTCCAATCCTTCAACAGGCGAAACCCTAACGTACTGCCAAAATGCCCCAACTGCTGGCAATACCAACCAATGCAACTGATCATTTTTCTAGTCAAAATCAAACATATCTTCCTAAGCTGGTCTAAACGAATCAGAAAATGCCCAATTTCATTCGAAGCCTAATTTTGATTGACTGCTAGAATCAATCCAAAGGCGTTGGGATTGATGGCTGTAAATTCGTGCCGAGTCGAAACTTTCTTGCGGGCCAAAAGGAACATTGGCTTTGGTTTTTTGTCTTGTTGTGGGCTGTGGGGCTCTAAGCACTGAGGGGGATATCGTAGAGGTAATATTGGCTTTCGATAGTGATCTAGAATTTGGCCCGAGGTTTGGGGAGGGTGGCGAAGGGGGTGTTTGAAAGTGACGGACAGAGTTTTTGTTTTGTTTTTTTTCTTGTGAGTTTGGAGATGATCTGATTGGGAATTTGTGTTTTGTAAATGGACAGGCTTTGTTTTGTTAGCGTGGGAGGTGGTAGGCTGCTTCAGCGGTCTGGCCAGGATGTCTGTGGAGCGGTTGTACAGGGTCGGATGAGAGGGGCTTCGCGGGCACCGTTGAGGAGGTCGGTGATATGCATGGCTAAGGGAGGATATGTGGATGACTCCAAGCAGGTTCCGTTTGAGATTAGAGGGTTCTCACTTGCTGACATTGCAATGACGCTTGGCTTTGGGCTGACGACTGTTTCGTTCTACGAGTACTTCTCGTCAAGTGGCGTGGCTTCCGCGTCCTCGCTTGGATTCGTGTACGGTATTCCTGCACTGTTGGTTGGTTTTGCGCTGAAGTATGCGGAGTTGAAACCAGTGCCGGTGGTATCCGTCGGCAATGCAAAGGAATTGCGAGATTCCAAAGCTACTCCAGTTCAGCAGAAGATTATTAGCGACGTTACTAGGCACAGGTATGTTCAGTCTTGCCCTTGGTTGGAGATCCCCTCTATGGCATTATTCTTAATCTGCCTGTTGGACCCTTTAGGTATGGCGATGAGCAGCATATGGATACTGCTCTGAAAGCGCTGGGATTGATTCCCCGCGGAGCGCCTTGTCCGGAACTGCTCGAGCTTCGGGAAGCCATTATAGATGGCAACTACGCACTGACTATGAAGTTTTTCTCAAAGGCAACTCCGTACGAAACCTGGGAAGAGCAGGTAGACAAATGTACCCGCTTTTTTGGACCTAACATTATCGCTTCACTTGAGAAAACCAACGCGAAGAAGCGAGAAGTCGAATTAACTCTTACCGTAGATCCTAGTGGTGGGGCACCAACAGCCAGCGAGGATTAAACAAGAGACTTTGTGACTTATGATTGGCCTAGCGTTCTCGTTTCAGTGGGCAACTGCCGGGTTCGTCAAGCAGTCTTTTCTCCTTTCCGGCTCTGGTCAATAAGGATTTCTGAATCAATGAAATCTATGAGCTGACGCCCTGGGATCAGCCACGTACCTCAGTGCGATTGATCTCCGGAGTGGGTATTGGCAATTGCGTGTGAAGACCGTTTTAGGTATGTCCTCGCCCGTGAAGACCGTTTTAGGTATGTCCTCGTCCTTCACCCGCAATTGCCAATACCCACTCCGGAGATCAATCGCACTGAGGTATGTGGCTGATCCCAGGGCGTCCAGGCAGTCATCTATGCGCGGCGGGCTCGTCTGGTTGGCTTTAACCTTTTGTAGTCAATGCATAGCCTTCTTCCACCGTCCTTCTTGTCAACGAACAGGCACAGGGCTGCAAAAGGCGACGAACTGGGCCGAATCAGTTTGTTGTCCAAAAGCTCCTGGAGTTGTCGTTTGAGCTCCTTCTGGTCCGTAAGATTCATTCTGTAAGGTAGTTGAGAAGTTGGCTCCGTTCCAGGTTTCAGGTCTATAGTGAAATTCACTTTTCTCCAAGGGGGTATTGTCTCAATGTTATCCGCGAAGACCGATTCATACTTTGATGTAATCCAGGTCTCCATCTCTCTCGTAAACTTTACTGGGCAGCGTTGTAACTTATTATTCGACGAACTCAACGACTTTGTCAAGATCTTCTTCGATGACATTCTCATTCGCTGAACCTGGCAACGCACAGACGGCACCTAGACATCGTATTTATAAAACTACGAGAAAACAAGTTGTATGCTGTAAGTCATCAAAGTGTACTTTCGGGGTACCAGAGACTCGGTACTTGGGACGTCTTGTGGGTAGTGGAATTCGGAGACCGGACCCTACCAAGGTGGACGCCATTAGGCAGTGGAGAACACCTATGAACGTCAGAGACATACGGTCTTTTTTCGCAAACTACCTGCGAAACTACATCCCAAAGTTCAGCATCATTACAGGACCCTTGACGGCTCTGACCAAGAGCGCGGTCAAGTTTGATTGGGCCCCAACGCAACAAGCCGCGTTCGAGAGCTTGAAGAAGCAGATCATGGAGCAACCCGTATTACATACGCCAGCCTTCAATCGCACCTTTGTCGTATACACCGATGCCAGCAACATCGGCATGGGGGCGTTATTCTTCAAAAGTTTTACGATGGCTGCTGACAGCGCGAACAACTCCTGCTCATAGGTTGAATATTTCGAAGACCAACTCTACAACAGTGTTAGGCTACCACTGCCAGCCTGTATTTTATTTTTTAGATTGCACTGGGTTAACGTCCCCATATATGGTGTTTTTCTTTGCTTTTCCCTATGTTTTCCCTATGGTAGCCAACTAGATGATGTCAACCTTTTTGCCCTAGACGTGTCAGCTAGGCCCTAGTCTGTGTCTATTTTTAGTGTATTTTTTTGTCTACTTAAGGTCGACTTGAACTTGCTTTTACATCGGAGTCTGAGTAAAGACTCTTTACTCTTTAAAAGACAATCTGGTTCTTGTCACGTCCTGAAGAGACAGGTTCAGTAGACGGCCAGAGTGCTAAACCTAGCACGGCGAGAGGGCTAAATATAGCATGTTCGGAGGGCTAAAGTGGAGAATCGTGACAAGATTTGGCACGCCAAACCTAGCCTATATATACCGTAACTATGACAATCTCTCTCAGGGTGAGCCGTAGGAAGAAAGCTTGTAGGAGGGAGTTAGGAAGAGTCAGAAAGGGTTAGGAAAAATAAGTTAAAATCTGAGACAAGAATAAAAGTCGATTTACGAAGAAATTGAAACCCGTCAAACATCATCTTTTTCAGTTCTAGAGTCGTAGCAGACAGTGTGTCCAACTCAAACAAAACAGCCTGTCCATATTTCTGCTACATGTTTTTTCGTTAAAAACTTATAGACAGTCTGTCATATCTGATGATTTAGGACCAGCTGGCCTTTGTTTTTTTTTTCAGATTAGTTGGGTTTTGATGAATGTTTTTGTTTGGGAATACAAAAACATTCATCAAAACGTAGAGAAGACGTGGGTAGAGATGGGAATGTACTTAGCAAGGAGGGTGTTTCGATGGGGTATGGTGCTGTTAGAGCTGATCGGCAGCTTGGATGGTGATTTTTTTCGGGTGTGTGTGTGGTTGGAATTTGCTTCCCGTACTAATCGCTTTTGTGTAGATTATTGTGTGTTCGAGTAGACTAGGCGAGTATTGGGCAATAAGGATTTTTTGTGCGTGATTAATTTCTGGGGTCGTCTATATTATTTTTTCGGGATTCCGACTGAGGAAGGGTGGCTGATTTGGAATCTGAGGGATGCCTATATTTACAATTATCGGGAGGCTCTCTGATGGATTGACGTTGACGCAGTCGATGGCGAGCCAGTCGGATCCGTATCGAAAAGAAGTGCAGGAATACGAAAGACAGGCCAAGAAGCTTTTGATGAGCTCCGCTCATGAAGAACAGAAATCGCCTCTGTACAATCAAAACTCGTCACAGCCCGCACCATACGTGACCGCAGAGGCCGGTGACCAGTTTTGTTTTCACTATACCAGCGCAAATGGTGTATGCTTTCTTACCCTCACGGAGAAGAACTATCCTCGGAGGTATCGAAATAATCAAGGCTCTATTGCTCATACGTTAGGAATACTCACTCGTCCTTTGTTTTTCCTTTCCCGCCACCTCAATGCAGACTGGCTTATGATTACTTGGACGAGCTGAGGAATGAGTTTCTTTCTGTGTACCGCAATCAAATAGCTTCAGCATCTCGGCCGTACGAATTCATCCGCTTCGGTAAGACTCTTGAACACATGTGGCGTACTGAATCGTGTTGCTGGGAGGCTTACCAGTTACGTCTTCCGCAGACTCGTTCATCCAGAAAACGAAGAAATTGTATACCGATTCTAGAACAGAAAGAAACCTTGAGAAATTGAACAGCGACCTTCGCGATGTACATTCTATTATGACAAAAAATATCAACCAGATCATCACACGAGGAGAAAACCTGCAAAGTAAGTTCTACGCCAAACCACCAACACGTCACTACGGAAACCAGGGCTAAGAGGTCAATCGCTCATTGTCCACCTAGACGTGACAGAGAAGTCCTCACGCCTGGGCTTCGAGGCACAAAGCTACGCGAAACAAGCTGCTCATGCGAACAGAATGAGGTTATTTCGGCAATACGCTCCTGGAGTTGGCGTTTTCATCCTTGTGTTGATACTGCTCTACTTCTTCGTAATCAGAGGTAGATGAAACGTGCTACATCTTAATCGACTAATTGCTCTCAATGAAATCAACGCCTTGTCGACCCGATTGCCTGAGCAAACAGCTTCACGGACAGTCAGCTTGTTCATGGAAGTTGGTTCTAAAACCAATGGGCAGCTTGGAAATCTCACTGCGACAACGAATCTTTAGATACTATGGTCCGGATACCGTAGACTACTATGCTCTTGACCTGTTCACATATTTGACAGGTTCCACGAGGCAACTGAAGCGCGGACACTTCTCCATCCGGCATTCATTTGGTGCGGGCTTTTGGTTCTCTGCGGATGTGATCATCGGATATGCCTGTTCACCTGATTCAGTTTGGGATCTTAGGCTAAGCAGTCATCAGAAGTTTTCCTGCTGGACTGTGCCTTGTTTGACCAACTATGTTCCCACGGCTTCAAGTGCTTACGGTTGGGTGAGCGTTCAACATGTCAAAAATCCTGCCGGGCGGATTTGATCGATGCAGTATTCGAAGCTCGGTATCGTCGTCGCTGCCTACGGTGGCAGTACAAGAGATCTTCCCATATGCACGACATTATTTTGGGGAGCGGGTGAGGCTGGGTAGAATAAAAAAACGAACCACCGGACTCTCTCTGTTAATCAGCGGACTTAGTCAAATATCTTCCGCCATGGCCTGGTGCGGACACAATCTGCACGAATCGGGATACAAGCTAATACGAGGATGAAAAAGCCGGATTCTGTATTGCAAGCCTGCAGCGAGCGCTGAACTCGATATGGCATAAAACAACCAGCCGAGAAGCATTACTAGAGCACGACGTCCCAAACAATCAATCCCTCGACAACAACAGGTAAATGATTGAGTCCTTATGACCAACTCTATCAATATCAGATTTCATCGTATCCTCTCATCCTGATAAAGTTTTTACTAAAATTCTTGATCAACAGCAAAGATATAGACTAGTACGGCTCTAATTTAAAGATCTTCTATCACAGAATATGCTGTAAAAACGCCTTAATTCTACGAAATATCATGAGCTAATCTAGTTTGGAGAAAATACCCCTTAATTTAAGGAAAATCTTGCATGAGCTCATTTTATTTAAATATGAAGTATTGGAGGGCTTCTATAAAGTGGAGATTTGAAGGATTTTGATCTAACTGGAGAATGTATTGGAAATTCAGCTCTATTTGAGGAGTGGTGGAGGAACGTGCGATTTGTAAATGGACAAATGTTCATTTGGTGAGGGGGAAGGTGATGTCTATGTGTGAGGAGGATGAAAGGTTGTTTGTGAGGGTGTCGGGTAGTTAGGGTTCTTGAACATTCCGCGGAAGAGAATATTGTTCAAGGCGGTTGTTGCAATAGATGAAGAAGGTGGAATTTGAAACGAAGGATTTCGGAGTTGTTTTTGGGTTTCTGGGGACGTTTTGGGGATAAGGTTTAGTGTCTGGGGTTTCGCTGGGTTGGAGCTTGCGGTAGTTTTTCTTGAGCAAGGGCAGGCAAGATGGGGTTTCCCAGCAGACGGAAGGTGCGGATCCTGGTTGGGGTCGTCGTGGGATCGTCCGGGGTGGTTGGTATTGCGGTTATGAGGAAGATGTTGAAGAAGATGCTTCGAGAACAGAAGAAACTGGCTGGGGGCGGTAGAGGTGATGGCAAGTGTTCCGAGGAAAGTGAAAAGCTGAGGATAACTTGGTCTTCCATTTCTCATTTCTTGTGTGCGTTTATTTCTTCTCGTTCGCTATGTAGTGTCGAAAAGAGATCCTAAAAAGGACACGCCAAAGATTGATGGGCAGTTTGCAGATCGTTTGAAAGAAATCCTGCAGATCTGTGTTCCCAGTATAGGATCACGAGAGGGTCTTATCATTCTGGCGCAGTCATTGTGCCTGCTATTCCGGACGTAAACGAGTCGATGCCACGCGCCGGTTCCAAAAGTGGTCGACTCCCTGCTGATAAGGCGCTACTGTACTTTTTTTAAAACTTATGCGTAGGTTATTGACCGATCTGATGGCCAAAGTAGAGGGACAATGTGCCGAGTCGGTGACGACTATGAACTGGGCAGGGTTCGCTAGGGCCCTAGTGAAGTTTGCGATCATCTCCGCACCTGCGTCGATCGTGAACGCCGCGCTGAAAATGTTCCAGGCTTTGATGGGTCTCTCATTTAGATGGCGGCTTTCACACTTCCTCCATACAAAGTACATGACAAACAGGTAAGGGATATTGACAAAGGCTGACCATGCCTTTCAAAGGGCAGCTATTGAACAGTCACGAGCGGGATGACTCCTGTCTATGACTTTCGGTGTTCATGGGCGCTTGGGTCTAAGGTGGATCAACCTCGTTTCACATGAGTAGGGCCTACTACCGAGCAAATGTCTTGAGCGGACTGACCAATGCTGACCAGCGAATCACCGAGGATGTGGAGAAGTTTTGCACTGTTTTCGCGGAGCTGTTCTCGTACACGTTCAAACCGATACTTGATATAATTATTTTCACGAGGTCGATCTCCAAAGTCATCGGATGGCGTGGACAAGCGACTCTCTATGGGTATTTCATAATCTGTTCCATGTTTTTGAGGGGAATTTCGCCACCATTGGGGCTAATGACTGCACAAGTATGCACGCATTCAATGATTCAGTAATATGACCACACTAGAGCAACCCATTGTATTCACTTCTTTCATTATCTGCTTCCCGAAAAAGGAATCTTCGCTCTCCGGAAACCTACGCACTGCACACGCCCGCGTTAAGGCGAACGCGGAAGAAATCGCGTTCAACGACCCTCCCGGTGGAGATGCAGAACGCCGGTCTTTGGACTCTTGGCTGAAGAAGCTTCTCAGACACATGACGCTCTCCTCTTTCCAGAGATTTGTCCAGGCGTGTGCGGACGGTAAGAACCTGCCCCCGCTGTTCTCGCAAATAGTGGCTAACGCTTTTTCTCGATCACTCGTCAGGATATTTCGTAAAGTACACCGCGAGCATTATAGGGCTGGGAATATTCGCCCTTCCCTTCTACCTTGACCCGAATCGAAGAGGAGGAAAGAACCTGACAAATGAATACATACAGACTATTAAGCTGATGATGAATACTTCCGCTGCTATCGGGCAGTTGGTTTTGGCCTACAAGAGAATATTGCAGCTATCAGGGCACACAGCACGGGTGTATGAACTCCTTGAACAGGTGCGTATTCAAGATCGCATCTACCGAGCTGCCGAGCTCTTCAGTCCTAACAGCGTTTTGCCTCTCACAGATTCGACAAATGAGCTCAAGGCAAGCAACACCATTTGCAAACAAGGATGGTAGGATGGAAACCCTTTTTCTGAGCTAGTGTTCTTCTGTAGAACAGAGTTTCTCATGCAAATCTCTTCCTTTCGTAGGCGTGGCTTCAAATGGAGAGAACGGCGCCTCTCTTGAATTAGCCCTTCCGCAACCACAACTATTGGATGGCCCAGTCATAGATTTCGAGAATGTGACAATCCATACTCCAGACAGGACTCTGCTTGTGAAGGGGCTGACGTTTTCGGTCATGAAGGGGAAATCAGTGATCGTTCTCGGTAAGATTTCCACGTGGCGTGTTTCGATAGGGGAGTCACTTTCGAGTCTGAATCGATTTGCGATTTTTGTTTACGATTCGCAGGGCCGAACGGGTCTGGAAAGTCCTCTCTCTTCAGGACTTTGGCAGAGCTCTGGCCGCTAGAGTCGGGCTCAGTTACAAGGCCGCGAAGGGAACATATTTATTTCCTCTCTCAGGTGAGCATTTATGCGGTTGCTTCTGTTTTTACCCATTAGGGCTTCCCGCTTTGACAATTTTCATGTCCATGGATAACAGAAACCCTACATTTACGACGGAACTCTCCGAGAACAGCTGCTATACCCTTGGCTTCTGAGGAACGCAAGGGATGAAGAGCTAAGGGACTGTCTTGAGAAAGTGGGTATCGGGTATCTGCTGGAACGCTACGGGTGGAATGCTGCAGAGCGCTGGGACAGCTTGCTGAGCGGTGGTGAACGTCAACGCTTGGCGATGGCAAGGCTTCTTTATCACAAGCCGGACTTCGCAGTTCTTGATGAATGCACGAGTGCAGTGAGCGCGGATGGAGAGCGCGAGCTCTACGAGGTAACGTCATGAAAGTCGATGAGCTCATTGTGCCTGACCCCACAAACACCACTTACCCGTTTCTGTCCCGCTTGATCCAGGTGTGCGCAAAATCCGGTATCACCATGTTTTCCATTGCACATAGACCAGCTGTTAAGAAATACCATCAGGCGGCGATTGAATTTGACGGGAATCAGTCATGGAAGTATGTGACTTTGAACAGCGACGGAGAGGGTGCCGAGTAGCCGCGGCGTGGCTTCGCGTTTATGTATTCGAATAATCGACAAACCGTTGAACGAACTGCGAAAAACTGTCGCCGTTTGGAATGCTTGGTTGAGTTTTCTGTTTCCGGCAACTTTTTCATCAGAGAAAAAAAATGAACAGACACGAACACTTGAAAGGATAGAGAGTTCTTCGTCTCTCCCGGAGTGGAAGTCGGCAGTTTTCCTTGAAGCGTCGTCGCTATCTTACGCCGCTCGCTGACATGAATTTGAATACAGCCAAATGTTTTCATTCTGTCTGATGGTTCTAGAGAACAACATTGTAGGTCCCCACGTTGACGTACATCTTATTCCAGCCGAAGGTCACCGGGTTGGAGAGAAAATAGAGGAAAAGAAAAGCAGGCCAAGCCTTCTCTTGCCTCCGTTCTTTTTCTCACCGTCATAGTGCACAAGGCTTGCCGTTTCGCACCCAAGGTGTATATGGCTTGTAAGAACTGCTTACTACACGTTTGCTATTGTCTTCATTGCTACACATTTAGCTCCTGTAGCACCTGGTCCCGAAGACTATAACTGAGAGGTTTTAGCGACAGATCTCAACAATGGACATGCTGGTTCGGGAGTCTTAACAATTGATCTCCTCGCCTAAAGACAAGGAATAGATTGCCGAACCCGGAGGTGCTTGACGACTACTGAACGTCCAGGCGTTCGTTGCGTCACTCCGAGGCTGTCTACACGGACGACTACGGAGTATTGGACGAGGCACGCCAATCGGTGCGTTACGCCAAGCCGTTTCCTGAAAGGTCATACCCGAACGTGGTTCCAAGGGCTCCCGAAGGACCGAGCGGATGGATTGCCCGTACACGCTGTGCTCTTTTGCTGCAATCGAAGCGGCGTTAACAATTTAATTTCAGCCAAACCACTACACCCAACGCGTTAGGCGACATCGGCCGCCGTGCAGACTACCTGGATGGACTGTCCATGCACTGGATGACGAGGTCTCCGCGGAGTTTCGCGCGTTCGATGCGGTCCGTTGGTTGACACTGCGTTGTTAACGCGGCTTCGAACACAGCCAAAGGGCTCTGGGTTGTCGTCAAGCGTTCTGCATCCGTCTATGACATGGCGTTGGGTGCCCGGGCTGGAGCCGTTGGGTCAGCCGTCAGGCGAATCTTTAAACCGTATTTTATCCCGCTCCGCTACGGGTAGGGGGATCATGTCCCGGAATACTTTCGGAAATTCGTTCCCGAGTGCGCGGCCGAATTCCTGTTCGCCGACAGATTCCTGCGCCTCTTCTGCCTCCTCATCCGTGTCTATTACCGTAATCGCTCCTAGTCGTCCTGATGGCCATAAATCTGCACAAGGGGACTCCGACTCGGTGGTATCATTCCCTTCTCCCCGAGATCCCGAATTTCTCCATATCGGCGTTCTGCATCCGTCCGTGACATGGGGTACCACCCCAGTGCTGAGCAGCGGCTATCTTCTCCGGATCGGGCCACCGGTCCTCGGCCCAGCTTCGCGTAGGCCAGATTTCAAACGGGTCGGAGCTGCTCCAGTCGCCCTCGCGGTGACCGTCTTCCCCATCCTATCCCTCTCCGGACACAAAAAAAACCACTATGCCACAGCCAGAGAGATTTCCTCAGAACATCTTCTCATCAGAATGTCCCATCTTTCTGTCCCGTCCCGCAAATGGCATCGGGACAATCACCTTCCGTTCGCAGCCAACAAACAAGAAGATGCTTACAATTATGATCTTGGTTGAAATTTTATACTCTAATTCATGAATACAAAGTAGCCAATGAAAACGCTCTTTCTTGTCCTTTCTTCTAAATATTATCCCCAAAAAATGTTGCGCACTTTATTTGCAAGTGATGGAAATATATAAGGTTATTTCAACAAAATAAATATTGAAAAATAAAACTAAAAACAATATACAAGCATCACGAAAAAAACTTGATGAAAAGAAGGAACTCCACCCCCACCCCCCTCTCCCTGCAGCATATCTATTTGTGTCTCAATATGTTACCAATAGTTTCAAATATACTACTTCTGTTTTGAAACATGAGCCACATCCTTAGGGTAGGGAAAGGGGAAAACACATTCACAACAATTATGGACCAAAAAATTTACCCAAATATTACAAAAGAATCTAAATCAAATCCTAAACAGATCATAATTTACGTAACAAGAACTAGAAACCTGCTTATTTGTCGCGAAAACCACAGCTTATTACCTAAAATACAAATTCGTCCAACATTTACGACTACTAGGGACACGTGGTAATTCCTCATCGAATCAAAATTACATCCTTTCCATTTATGATATATATTCACCATTTTGGATCCTGTATAATATAAAAATCACATGCATTCCGAAAAATGAAATATTTCTTCCTTTTTTCCACTTCAAGTTTTTTCAAATATGTATTTAATAAATAATATGGGTGCAAAAGGTAGGAAATTTCTATGTTTTTAAGTTATAAAAGCGCCTTTGGCTTTTTTTGTTTGGAAATTCGAGGGTTTTGGAGGGTGTATAGATTTTTTTACTGTGTTTCTAATGTGCTGGGAATTTTCTATTGTCAGGGGTATAAATAGAGCATGGATTGTACTTGGGATGGAATGGTTGGGAAGGTGTAGAAGGGAACGAGGAGGTCTCATGAGGACTGAGGAGGACTGAGGAGGTTTGAGGAGGTTTGAGGAGGTTTGAGGAGGTTTGAGGAGGTTTGAGGAGGTTTGAGGAGGTTTGAGGAGGTTTGAGGAGGTTTGAGGAGGTTTGAGGAGGTTTGAGGAGGTTTGAGGAGGTTTGAGGAGGTTTGAGGAGGTTTGAGGAGGTTTGAGGAGGTTTGAGGAGGTTTGAGGAGGTTTGAGGAGGTTTGAGGAGGTTTGAGGAGGTTTGAGGAGGTTTGAGGAGGTTTGAGGAGGTTTGAGGAGGTTTGAGGAGGTTTGAGGAGGTTTGAGGAGGTTTGAGGAGGTTTGAGGAGGTTTGAGGAGGTTTGAGGAGGTTTGAGGAGGTTTGAGGAGGTTTGAGGAGGTTTGAGGAGGTTTGAGGAGGTTTGAGGAGGTTTGAGGAGGTTTGAGGAGGTTTGAGGAGGTTTGAGGAGGTTTGAGGAGGTTTGAGGAGGTTTGAGGAGGTTTGAGGAGGTTTGAGGAGGTTTGAGGAGGTTTGAGGAGGTTTGAGGAGGTTTGAGGAGGTTTGAGGAGGTTTGAGGAGGTTTGAGGAGGTTTGAGGAGGTTTGAGGAGGTTTGAGGAGGTTTGAGGAGGTTTGAGGAGGTTTGAGGAGGTTTGAGGAGGTTTGAGGAGGTTTGAGGAGGTTTGAGGAGGTTTGAGGAGGTTTGAGGAGGTTTGAGGAGGTTTGAGGAGGTTTGAGGAGGTTTGAGGAGGTTTGAGGAGGTTTGAGGAGGTTTGAGGAGGTTTGAGGAGGTTTGAGGAGGTTTGAGGAGGTTTGAGGAGGTTTGAGGAGGTTTGAGGAGGTTTGAGGAGGTTTGAGGAGGTTTGAGGAGGTTTGAGGAGGTTTGAGGAGGTTTGAGGAGGTTTGAGGAGGTTTGAGGAGGTTTGAGGAGGTTTGAGGAGGTTTGAGGAGGTTTGAGGAGGTTTGAGGAGGTTTGAGGAGGTTTGAGGAGGTTTGAGGAGGTTTGAGGAGGTTTGAGGAGGTTTGAGGAGGTTTGAGGAGGTTTGAGGAGGTTTGAGGAGGTTTGAGGAGGTTTGAGGAGGTTTGAGGAGGTTTGAGGAGGTTTGAGGAGGTTTGAGGAGGTTTGAGGAGGTTTGAGGAGGTTTGAGGAGGTTTGAGGAGGTTTGAGGAGGTTTGAGGAGGTTTGAGGAGGTTTGAGGAGGTTTGAGAAGGTTTGAGAAGGTTTGAGGAGGGTTGGGGAGGATTGGAGAGGATTGGGGAGGGTTGTGGAGGGTTGTGGAGGGTTGTGGAGGGTTGTGGAGGGTTGTGGAGGGTTGTGGAGGGTTGTGGAGGGTTGTGGAGGGGTTGAGGAGGGGTTGAGGAGGGTTGTGGGAGGTTGAGGAGGTGTGGAGAAGTACTGAGTACGTTTTTTTTGTGTGGAGGAGTGGGGAGTGGGGGTTAGAGTTGCTTTGAAGCATTGGACGAAGCAGGAAGGACCAGGGAACAGCAAAAGGAAGGGGGTTTGGTTTAGTTGTTGTGGGCGTGGACAGGTTGAAAACGTATTTGTTGAAGTTTCGGGTTGGATGATGAGCGAGAATGGGAAAGGAGGAGAAGTTGCGTAGGCTTGAACTGGAGCCTGGAGAGGTGGATGACGAGGATTTAGAATATCAGTTCGAGTCTTTGCTGGAGGAGGCGAGTGAGTCTGAGAGTCACCGGGAGCAAAATGGAGAGGAGTTTCGTAGACGGCTGGAGGTGTTCAGGCTGTGGTGGTTTGTTTTGTTATTTATAGCTTTTTTTGCTTGGGGTTTTGTGAAGCCGAAGGATAATTCGAGTATAGAATGGCTGCATGGAATCGCGCATGGAGCCGGTAGGGTGGTGGTTTTGTGTATTGGAATTGTTCTCTTTTCCGCTTCCAAATTCTCTCTGCAGAAACTAGGAGCTGAAGCTCTTGGATTCATACATGGAACAGTTGGAAGCGTCTTCGCCGTAGTTGGTCTGGGCTTTCATGCGGCTCCCTGGATATACCTTGTAGCCATCAAAGACTATGAAATGCAAGGATCCCTTTGGTCTACGCAGGGTTTTCCAAACGCGACGCAGATGGTGGTTACCGGAAGCCTCTTGACGTTGATGGTGTTATTCTTGCTTATCTCCACAAGAGAGAGGATTAGGAAGGGAGGCAAACGACGCGTACTATTCAAGTGGCTTCACCCAGTGCTATACGCCTCAATTGTAATGCTCTTAGTACTCCATGGGAATGCGA